>JAZKJV010001604.1:0-600000 GCA_037367405.1 Ottelia alismoides
TGTTGGTTATGCGATGATAATTGGCTTGGGGTCCTTCGTGTGCGAGGACTATCCTCTTGTATTGCTTAGAGGTGACCTTTACTTTCGTGATAAAGCAGACCTACTACGTTGTGCAACGAAAGGTCTCTTAATTTACTATCGGAGTTTCTTCACGGTTAGGGATGCCCTTTCCTATATGAGGAAGGTGGTGGTCATGATGTGTGTATGTCTTCGTTTGAGGGAGATGTTTATCTTGTGGCGAAGCTGAAGGCCTTGTTACGGAGATTTTATTGATAATGGAGCTTCATGTGGGCGAGTTGTGTTTCTGTTGTGGGTGTTTGCTCTTCTTTCCACTGAATAAGCAACACTCGTGGTGGTGGTGACAATTGGAGGTTAAGTGAAGGCTAAGAACTCTAGGGAAGAAGAAGAACAAGCGAAAGATGAGTCGAGGCAACTTACGTCTCGTCTCAAGGTTGGAGTGGTCGGGCGTTGTGCATATGGAGATCGACCTTTTTTAGTGGATTTGGTTTCAGATCTCGGGGGGGGGGGGCTTTTATCTTTGGTGATGCCAAGGGGCTCTTACTGAGTGGATTGGTTATGGACCTAGCTGATCTTAGGATTGCGAAGCGTTGTTTCTCTCCTCATTGGTTGAGCATCTGACTGAGTTGGCAGAACGAGGTGGTTCTGATCTTGTTGGTTTGGTTGGTCTTGGTAGGACGTGTATAGCAGGTGACCAATGCCTCGAAGTTGCAATATTTGCTTTTGGGTATGAGCAAGGTATTGATTCATGGGGACACAGGGGTGCTGCATCGTGCGTGCAAGACGTGGGACAAAAGTGGGGAGCCCGCAAAAGGGTACGGTAGGAGTAGGCTTTACGGTTTTTCCAACGTAAAATGCACATGCATATAAGAGGATGTTTGGGAGGCGAGGGATATGGAGGTTTTTGATCGTTGCTCTCGTGGGGATGAGGAGGTGGGGGAAACTCTACCTGGCTAGATGGCAAAGTGTGGAGGTTGAGTTGTCGGGGGTAGTTCCCTTGGTTGTAAAATGATGCTCATTCTTTAGAATGTCTTGGGCATGTGGCAATCAACCACACGAAGGCGGTGGGGGTACTACTTGACGCTTGGCGAGGATACATGGTTTGCTTGCGAGAAACAAAGTTGGAGAGTTGGGATGCTTACATTTGAAGACGGTTGGTGGTACTTGTTTCATGGAGTTTAGGTTGGTTCTTCCGATGGGTGCTTTGGGGGGTATTATTGTTTGGTGGGGAGTCTCCGGAGTTGATTGACTTGGTGGAGGCGAGACATTCACTCTCTTTGGTGCTTCTTTGGCAGTTCGATAGCGTGCAATTTTGTTATCAATGGTTTGTGGACCTTGGGGCCCTTGCCACTTTAAACTCACGTGATGAGTTGTGGTTAGTGTGTACTTATTTTCCCGATTTTCAATGACTTGTAGGTGGTGATTTCAACATCTTGTTTGCTGGGATTACCCGCTTGAGAGGAGTGTGTGGATATTGGTTCCCATTTATTTGCTAATTTTGCGGTGTACATGTTCCTCGAGGCTTTGGACACGACGAACTCCTACAACACTTATGACTAATAAAAAACTCCTAGTACACTTGGCGTAATTCTTCGTCACGCTCTCACCTGAATCATTTTCTTAGTTCAGTAAAGCTATTGGAGGCCTTCTCGTTTGTTGTCGTTTGTGCTATCTATGCCACTGCCACATTTAGATCATACTCGTATCTGTTGGGATTTTGGCGAGGGTTGCTGAGTAGGTAACATGTTTCGGTTAGAGCATTTTGGTTAATTAAGGATGATTTCAAAGGGCATATGGCCTTTTGTTAGTAGTGTCATGCTATGTCCGGGTTGGCGAGGGTGATGGCGACGACATTTGAGACTTTGTGCAGGGTGCTATTTGAGTTCATGTGGGAGGTTCAACATCGCCGAGAGAAAAGGTAGAGGAGAGCGTAGGATGAGATCGTTGACCTCAATGCCTTTCAAGTCATCATGAGTTGTCGGAGGAGGAGAATTGGCAAGGAGGAAGCATCTATCTTACATGATGAGGACAAGAAAAGGGAAGTGGAGTGGCAACAACATTTTATGCAGATATGGTTGAATGAGGATGACACCAACACTCGTTTTTTTCATGCTGCATCTAGTGGGAGGAGAATGCCTAACTTGGTACATTTGCTTTAGGTGGGATGGGAGATTGTAGAGGGAGAGCGAGACATTGGGGCTGTTGTGGTTGTGCAGCTTGTGCCCTTTTGTCAGATGAGTCAGAGGCTCCCTATGTGGTGGGTTGGCATGGAGTTATCGATGGAGGAGTTGTAGATGGGGGTGCATGAGTTGGTCATTCACCTCGATGCCCTTGAGGATACCAAGGAGTTGGAGGAGAAACTTGCAAGGAGGGAGCATCATTTGTGCTGCTCTACGAGGACATCAAGAGGGAGGTGGAGTGGTACCGTTTTTCTTAGGTAGATCTGATTGAAGGAGGGCCAACAATCGTTTCTTTCATGTTGCATCCGATGAGAGAAGAATGTCAAACTTAGTCTATGCATTTGAGGTGGGAAGGGAGATTGTGGAGGGAGGTCATGCCATAAGAACTGCTGTGGTTTGATACTTTTGAGCTGAGTTGGACAACCCCCTATGTTTGGGCAAGGTGGGTTGGCATACATGTCTGAGTTGGTTTGATCTTTTACTTTTAGTGGGGTCTACATGAAGGTTTTTGCTCGACGTGGTTGAGCATGTTGTGGTGGT
Organism: Ottelia alismoides; assembly: GCA_037367405.1. NCBI lineage: Eukaryota > Viridiplantae > Streptophyta > Magnoliopsida > Alismatales > Hydrocharitaceae > Ottelia > Ottelia alismoides. The sequence continues at coordinate 2,739 of JAZKJV010001604.1, forward strand.
CATCGAGGAGTTGCATCTGGCGAATCGGGGTTTCGAGCATCGAAATCACTTTCTTTTGTTCCTCTTGCACATAGATGTTGTTTGTTTGTTGATAACATCTGACCTATTGCTCCATCCATTGCTATATACCTCATTGGGGTGAAGATGTTTTGAACCAACTTTGTGAGGTTTTGAGGTTCAATATTGCAGCAGGCAGATTGCTTTCACCTCAGGAAGACACATGATGGACGACATGGCGACGACTTTTGAGATTATTGATGATTGGAGACAGGGGAATGTGAAGGGTCTGCTTTGGAAGGTGAGCTTCTCTAAGGCATATGATTGTGTTGACTAGAGGTTCATTTGGGCTTCCATCTCTTGCAGTGGTTTTCTAGATGAATGGATTGATGAACAGACATGCTCGATCTTGGTGACTAACAGACATGTATAAGGTTTTTTCAACCCCAAAGGGGGTTTGGCGCCATTTTCTTTTGACTTGTTACTTTTTTTGGCTGATGCACTTTCCATGAGGGTCTCTAGTGCAAGGGTGGGGGATTTTACGCAAGTATGCTGATGACACCAATTTTTTCATGGAGTGAGATGTTTAGGGGCAGTGGAGGGTATCACTATTATCTTGAACCTTTTTGTTGTAATGCGTTCTATATATCTATAATTACAAGTTTGTTTTGTTCCCTTCAGGATACATGAGTCAGAGATTAATGCATGTATGATGGCTCTTTGGATGCAACAGTTGTCGCTCCCTATCAATTACTTGGAACAGTTGTCGCTCCCTATCAATTACTTGGAACTGCCTCTAATCTCGTTAACGGGTGGTTAAGGCAATGTAATTAGATACTAGTGGTGGAGAGGATGGCACAAATAATCATGGGGTGGCAGGTGTCATGCTTGTCGAGGGATTGGGGAGGAGGTGGAGGTGCTTTGTTCTTTTCAAGGTGGTTTTGTATGCTATTCCCATTTTTTTCTTGTCGATCTACTTTCTTCCTGTAGGGTTGGGGGCATCCGGAGTTCTTGATGCAGAATTTTTTAGGCGAGCTCTGGAGATATACGAGGTTTTGGGGTGTTATGGAGGAGAAGAACATGACTTGCTTGCCAAGTGGGTAGCTTACATCTAGCGAGTGGGCTTAGATTTCCTATGTCAGATGTGTAATACTTGAAAGTCATGATGAACTTGTCAATATAGGAGGGCAGTGTGTGCGTTGGCGAACTTCTAGAGGGGCACTTGTTCGGTTATGCCTGCGGTCTCCATCTCTTGGCTTGTTATGGAGATGGGAACGTTTTTCATTTCTTGCTGGATGATTGTACTAATCGATTATGCTTTGCGACTGTTTCCATCACCTCTTCTCCCTAGTTGTGGGTGGTGGGATGTATGTTGGCAATATTTGGATACAGATATGGACTATAGGTGTTTATCATATCTTTTTTAAAATCCTATTATGAATACAAATACAAATAACACATGAATATGTAAAATGAAGAATTATATCCTCAAAATACGGGTACGAATGTGATACAAATATTGGCAATATATATAGGAATATTTGATAGATGAATGTGAATTAATTTTCAAATATTAGACATGTCTAAGTTTACTTAAAAGCTATATTCATTTTAGGTTCACAACAATATCAAATATGTAAAAGCTATATTAAATATATTAGTAATGGATATGTACATATAAGTAATTTAATTGTGGAAAGGGAGAAATGAAAGTTGTATTGCCCGTAACCCTAGAGCTCTCTTATATAGGAGAAAAGCTCTAGGGAAAATTACATAGATATCCAAAGGAAATATGAAATTACAGGATAACATATAAAGAGATAGAAATGTCTCAACACTCCCCCTCAAGCTGGAGCATAAATATCTATCATGCTCAGCTTGGAACAACAATGGTGAAATGGTCCCTTTGCAAGAGCTTTAGTGAACATGTCAGCAACCTGATCGCCTGAAGCAACATGTGAAGTGGATATAAATCCTTTATGAATCAAATCACGGGTGTAGTGACAGTCAACCTCAATATGTTTTATCCTTTCATGAAAGGCTGGATTATTTGCTATAAATAGTGCAGCTTAGTTATCACATTGTAAATGCATAGGAAGAGGCACCTCCATAGTTAGGTCAGTCAGGACAGACTTGACCCACATCATTTCTTTGCTCCCTTGAGCCATTGCCCTATACTCTGATTCTGTGCTAGATCTGGTCACAACTGCACAACTGACTACTTCTTGCCCCTCCATGAAACTAAGGAACTGCCCGCAAACACAATGAAGCCTGAGGTTGACTTCCTGTCCTTGGGACACCTATCATAGTCGGCATCCACACAACCTGATACTGTCAAGGTCGTGTCTCTCCTGAATAGAAGTCCTGCACCTGGTGAAGACTTGAGATACCTCAAGATCATGTTGACTGCTTCCATATGTGACTGCCTAGGTTGCTCCTAAACTGGCTAACTCTGCTAACTGCAAACGATATATCAGGCCTGGTGATGGTGAGCTCTCTGTACTGTCTCTTATCTACCTCTGTAGAGTCATCATCATATAACCGAGCATTGAGATCCATTGGAGTAGTAGCCGGTCTGCAGCTTGTCATACCTGTCTCAGATAGGCCGTTGCGTCATTAGCATTCCCTATTGGTTTTTTGCAAATTCTAGTCTCAAAAAATACCTCAGCTTATCAAGATCCTTAGTCACGAACTGTTGTCCAAAAAATCCTTGGCTGCCTGAATTCCTTTGTTATCACTACCTGTGACAACAACATCATCCACATAAACCAAAATAACAACAGTACCTCTACGAGTTTTCTTAACAAAAGGAGAATGGTCTGCAGTAGATCTGGCAAGGCCCTGTAGTTCAATCAACTCTGAGAGCTTCTGAAACCACGCTCTCGGACTTTGCTTAAGGTCATATATTGCCTTATGGAGTTTACACACCATACTAGACTCCCCATCAGCAGTAAACCCTGGTGGCTGCTACATATAAACATCTTCTTGCAGATCTCCATACAAAAAGGCATTCTTGACATATAATTGAAAAAGAGGCCAGTCCTTTACCACAACAACAACAATAAGGATACAGAGTGTAGAGTGACGGGCAACCGGAGAAAAAGTGTCTTGATAATCCACCCCATAAGTTTGGGTAAATCCACGCGCAACCAAACAAGCCTTGTATCTATCCACTGAACCATCTGTACGGTGTTTAATGGTAAACACCCATTTACTGCCAACAACAGAAGCACCTGGAGGAGCAGAGACAACGCTCCACGTGCTGCGGGACTGTAAGGCGACCATCTCTTCTTCCATAGCAAGACGCCAAGGACCACTTTGTAATGCTTCCTGATAAGATCTCGGTATCTGAACTGCTGATAAGGCAGCAACAAACCTCTGAAAGTCGCTAGATAGCCGCACCAAAGATACATGAGAGGAAAAAGGATGCATTGTACATGCACGCCTCTTCCGTCGTAAAGCAATAGGGACATCCTGGTCCTCTGTATCATCAGAAGGAGCATCAAAAACAACATCTTGCACACTCAAATCACCAATGCCATCAGAGGAACTCAAATGCTCAGGACATACCTTAAGCATGCTGGTTGATGGTGGAGGCACATGAGCACGACATCGGCACTTGTAAACATGCAGAAAGAAATGAGGTGTGGCAAGAGGTGGAGACGGTGGTGGAGGAGGTGGTGGTGGTGGTGGAGTAAGAGAGACATGCGGTAGTGGCATATAAACCTCTTCCCCATGTTCTGACGGAATGAACTTGTCACCTGTAGGAGAAAAATACACGGTGGATTCAAAAAGGTGATATATGCACTAACATAGTACCTTCGTCGAGCAGGGTCAAAACGACGAAACCCCTTTTGGGACTTGGAATACCCAACAAAAACATACTTGACTGCTCACCGAGATTTGATAGTGAGTTAAGTAGTTGAGCAGGAGGTTGGCTATCGAGCTAATCTGACGGACATGCAAGAATGCAGGAAAGGAGAATTTCCGGATTGTCGCTCACTAAGAAGCTTGTACAAGAGCCGAAGCGAGATTAACGTGGCACTAAATTCATTCCCAACTATATCAAAAGCGTAGAAAGATCATAAACTATCAACTCCTTATGAGCCAATCGGAGAAGAGAGCTTGTCAAGACCTGAAGACATCTGATGAACAAATGCAACACATCCAAAAACATGAGGCGTGAGAGAGAAAAGATCCTTCTCGCGAAACGTAGTTGAGAATGGAATTTTCTCCCCTAGAATCGATGAAGGTATACGATTCACCAAATAACATGTAGTAAAAACAACATCTCCCCAGTAGGAATGAGGAGCACAACTCTGAAGTAGAAGAGTCCCGGTGATATCCAAGAGATAGCGATGTTTCCTCTCAGCCACTCCATTTTGTTGGGAGTATAAGCACACAACGTCTGATGCACAATACCATAAGATCTAAGAAATTGAGAAAGTTGTGTATTACGGAATTCAAGTGCATTATCAGGACGTATATACTTGACATTTGCAGAGAAAATATTTCTTATTTCATTAATAAAAGACTGAATGATAGGACTAGCATCAGACTTGTTCTTAAGCAGAAAGACCCATGATAATCTAGAAAACTCATCAACAACAATAAGATAAAAGCGATGTCCCTGAAGATTAGGAACACGACTGGGACCTCAATTATCCAAATGAAGCAACTCAAAGAGACCATGACTACTTTGACCCTGACGACTCTGGAATGTGGACCTATGATACTTCCCAAGCTGGCAGGCTCACACTGAAAAGTAGAGCGAGGATAAATTTGAGGAAGAACATGATACAACTTTTGTAGAGGAAGATGACCAAAGCAGAGGTGCCACATATATGGAGAGACATATCCAATGCGAAGATAGGAGACATCAACATATGGAGATTGCACCAGTTTATATAAGCCTCCTTGCACACAACCAATACCAATCACCCTGTCCGTTCGAATGTCCTGAAACACAAGAGCAGAGGGGTCAAATATGGCACGACAATGCAAATCCGTGGTGATTTGGCTAGTAGATAATAAATTCATAGAGAATTCAAGAGCGTAAAGAACATTCTGAAGTCGCATTTCAGGGGTTAACTGCACCTCCTTTAGACCAGTAATGGGGAAATGTGTCCCATCAACTATCACCACAGATCTACCTGACTGAAGTCGCATTTCAGGGGTTAACTGCACCTCCTTTAGACCAGTAATGGGGAAATGTGTCCCATCAACTATCACCACAGATCTACCTGACTATGTCGGGCTATAGGTACTAAATTGCCCTCTATCACCACACATGTGGTGTGATGCTCCTGAATCCATGATCCACTCTAACAAGTCTGCCCTGTAATAGCTAGTAAAAGCATATGTTGTACCTTATGTAGATGTAGTGGCTAAGGCTGCTACCTCCGAAGATCCTGACTATGTGTTGGTTGACCCGGGAGACGACATGATCTCACTAAGTCATGCAACTAACTCATCAAACCGCTGGTCAGATGCACCGGACGAACTGCTACCCTGCTGGATCTGTTCTGCTACTCACACTGAAGCAGGAAAACTATGCTTAGAATAACATGTGTCCTCGGAATGACCCATTTATGGCAATAAGTGCAAGACTGGCAAGGAGGTCTACCGCCTCCCCCTCTTCCACGGTCACCACGACCAAGGAACTGCGTAGTGCTTCCCCTGCCACGAGATGTTGGCATGGCTGAAGAAGTCTGAGATGCGGCAGAACTGCCATAAGAGATGGAGAGTCTGCTCAGCCGGCGATATGCTTCCTCCATCGGAGGTATAGTGGCATCGGTAAGAATATCAGCTCTAGCTGTACATACTCACGATCAATGCTGCTAGAAAGACTCCTGCCATTAAGGAATCCCAGTATGTCTTGAGTTGCTCTGGTGTAGCAGTCAAGGGAATGTAACCGTGTAATTTCTCAAATATAACCCTTAGTGAAGTGTAAAGGATATGGAGAGGACGACTATTCTGCTTCGAAGTGAAGATATCGTGCTGAAGTTGCAGAATCTTGGACTCATTCTTCGCCGGAGAATATGTAGCGGCGAGAATGTCCCCCATAGCCTTTGCCGTGGGTTGGCTCAAAATGTCATTTGCTATCTCCAAGGATATCGTTCCAGAAAGCCATACTCGTGCATATACATCACATGCCTCCCATGAGGCGTTAACCCCAGTTTTGTCGACAAGCTCCTCCTGTGTGAGGATGTGCTTCTTGCCATTACATTGCATTAGACTCATGAACTGCATGTCCCACAATTTATAATTAGTTCCATCCATCTTTACAATGGGTGCTGGACCTTTGAAGGCACTCAGGGATGGGACATCTGCTTTGTTGTCTGACATGATGACAACAATCTCTCAAACTGGGGTTGCAAACTTAGACAGAGAACGTTTACAAAGACATATAGGAAGATGGTTGTGGGTGTAGACTCATACCACAACCACTTCTATTCTCTGAAGACTCCTTCGGAAGGCTAGGGTGTCTTTAGATGATCAAGACACACCCTAGAAGATCAAACTGAAGCTCAACAAGGGGCTTGAAGATCAATCTGCATTCGTTCTAGGTCGGTGTATGGCGGATGGTATCATGACCGCTTCGGAAATCTATGAGAGTGGAAGAGCTCTACAAAGAAAGGGACATTTTGGAAGATTGACTACGCCAAGGCCTACAACTGTGTCAGTTGGAGATTCCTGTGGACAGCGCTGCAGAAGAGGAGATTTCCAGAAGAATGGATTGCTTGGGTAAAGAGATGCATCACCACTAGCTCCTGTTCGGTATTGGTCAATGGGAGACCGGAGGGCGGATGGTTCCAACCACAGAGGGGGGTTCGTCAGGGATACCCCCTGGCTCCCCTACTTTTTGTGTTGTTTGCGGATTGTCTTGCAGTCTTTTTTCAACGGGCGATTGAAGAGGGTTGATGCGAGGGTTTCAGGATGGGGGACATCTCCGTTCCGGTGTTGCAGTACGCGGACGACACGCTGATCTTTCTGGGGGGGACGGAGGAGCATAATCACAATGCAGCTATTTTGGTGGATATGTTTGGATGCCTCTCTTGTTTGCAGATTAACAGGCAGAAGTCGGTCCTAGTTCCATTGGGGATGGATGGCGAGGAGAGCAGCAGGTTAGCGTCGTGGACAAAATGCCCTCTGGGGAGATTACCGATAACCTATCTGGGGTTGCCACTGCTTGATGGTAGGCTGAGGAGGTCCGATTGGGACTATGTTCTTCGAAGAATGGAGGAGCGGTTGGAGGGTTGGAAGGCTACCACTCTGTCCAAGGGTGGGAAGCTTACATTACTGAAGCATGTTCTTTCAACCATTCCGATATTTTTCTTCTCGATGAGACTAATGCCTGTTGGTGTCAGAAGAAAGGTGGAGGATTTGATGAGATCTTTTTTCTGGTCGGATGGGAGGCAGACAACGAGGGGGTTGCACCTGGTGGCTTGGAAGGATCTTGCGGTACCTGTCTCGGAGGGGGGCCTAGGCGTCAGGGATGTGGATTCTATGAACAGAGCCTTGTTAGACAAATGGGTGGTGCACATTTGGGGTCCATCTGACTCGTCGATTTTGCGGTTGCTGAGGGAGATTTACGGTGTCACGGGGGAGTTGGTGGCGGTGCAGAAGCGGCATGAGTCTTCGTTGTGGAGTGGGATCCGTGCTGTGATTCCGAGGTTCAGGCCTCTCCTTCGGCCAAAGTTGGGGAATGGTCTTCGGTTCCGATTTTGGCAGGATGACTGGATGAGGGAGGGGGCGTTGGCTTACCGTTTTCCTAGGTTGATGGCGCTAACCGTTGACAGGGGGGTGCGGGTGGCGGAGGTGGCTGACTCTGGGTCGTGGGCGCCGAGGTTCCTTGCGGTTCTCTCGAATCAGAGATTGGAAGATTTTTTGCGGTTACAATCGGAGATTCCCCCTGTCGGGGATATGTCGGGCGACCCCGATCATTTTGTGTGGGCAGATGGTTCTCAGCAAAGAATGCATATCGGAAGCTGAGTGGTGGTATGGTGGAGCGCGACGAAGACCTTTGTGCTGACTTGAAGGTGATTTGGGCGGCCAAGATTCCTACTCGGGTTAAAGTCTTTCTTTGGTGTCTCAGGAGAGACCGTCTTTGTGACAAGGTGAGAAGGGGTTGACTGCTGGGTGCAACGGATTTGATGTGTGACAGATGCAAGGACGACTTGGAGGATGCGGACTACATTTTCTTTGGATGCAGGTCTTCGGCCAATGTGTGGGATTCGTTGGGGCTTCCGTGGGTTCGGACATCAGATGTATTCGGGCGGTCGGCCTTGGGTCGTCCATAGATGTCTCCAAGCCCTTTGCAGCGCTCCGGGCTATTTGGCTTGGCAGGAATGATACCACTTTCAAGGGGCAACGTTTTTACTTTGAAAATGTACTTGCACACTGTAATGCTTTATACAATTTCTGGATTTCCAACTGATGTACCATCTCGTTAATTAATGAATACTTTAGTGTGGTGACTCCCACCTTGGGAGGGCTCCCCCTTTTTCTTATTCAAAAAAAACAAGGGGCTTGAGATGGTGTTCACGGGCACGCGGGGACACACGTGTGCGTGGTCTCTGCCGTGCAAGGCTGCAGGTGCGCGAGTATGCTCATAGGAGCACACAAGCGTACGTAGGCGCGGGAGGTGGAGGTGCGCTAGGGTGCGGGGGCGCAGACGCACCACGCACAGGTGCAGATGAGCACATGCGCGAGAGGCGTAGGCGTGCTAGGGCGCGGGAGGCGGAGGCGAAGGCGCGTCGCGCACTGGGCGAGGATGCGGATGCGTATGCGTGTTGGCGCGCTGGCGCACTGAGCGTAAATGCGGAGGCCTGCTAGGGCAGAGGCACACCGACTCGTGGGGTTTTTGGTGGGGGGCAAGGATTTAGGGCACATGCTCCAATCTAAGACCGTGGCTCTGATACCATGTGGAAAGGGAGAAAGAAAAGTTGTATTGCTCGTAACCGTAGAGCTCTCTTATATAGGAGAAAAGCTCTTGGGAAAATTACGTAGATATCCAAAGAAAATATGAAATTACAGGATAAAATAATATAAAGAGATAGAAACGTCTCAACATAAATTATGAAAGAAAGCTTTAAAAATAACTAAATAATACAAGAAAACAACCATACTTATTTGTGTGTATTATATTAGTATTGGTATCCTCCAAAATTTGAATATTCGTATTCATATTTTTATCCATATTTGTATCCTTAAAAAATGAATATTCACATTCATATCCTTTTATTTTGTATTCATATTTGTATTCACTAAATGTTGATTTAATTCGTATTCGTCAGAAATAAAAAAGGTCATCCATATCCTCTATTTTACTTATATATTTGTATTTTTTTCATCCCTAGTTTGCAAGGCCAGTGATAGTAGTGGTTGGTGCCCTTAGTTTTACTCAAAGTTGGAGGATCGACGGGTGGTTGAATTTTGGATGATGGTGAAGTCCTTTCCCACGGTGGATGGAGGGCTGCTCTATTCGGAAGGCTTATGTGGCTTTGTATGCTACTACAGTTGTGGATTTGATAATTACGTTTGTGGAGTACATGCGGATTTGGAAGTGGAAGATTCTGCTGCGTGTCAAGGTCTTCCTTTGGTTGATGCGGCTGGATCCTGTTATGGGGGCTCGAAGGGCTAGATTCTTCCAAGTGGCAGCTGAAGCATGTCAATGGTTTATAGAAAAACTTGATGATGTCGATTATTTATTTATATACAGTTCCTCCAAGGTTATTTGGGCGGCGACAAACCATATAATGTTTATTCTTTGTTCGGTGATTCTTTCAACTGGATATACTGAATACTGACATCCATACCACTATCTGTAGCCGTCGTCAGAATTGCTAATCATGAGTCTATCCAGCATAAATATTGTTGATCGAGTTGATGTTATCACCCATAGTCTCCATACGTTAGTACGCCAACAACTGGGCCATAACGAGGTACATGATGTTAGAAAGCATAATAGTATGTACTAAATTCATGTATTTGTTGCCTGTTCTCTTTGAGTTGCAGGAAGAGGAGCATTCGATCCATCTTCTCAAAACCAAAATTGCCGACTGTAAACTCAACGCACATGTCATCATTCCATGCGACATCTTAAAACTCCTTGAAGAAGAAAATCTGGAAGCCATTGTCTCATGCGAGCTATGTACATGCGACTCCTTATCATTGCAAAAACATCATGAACACCAAAACCCCTTATAAGATCATCAATCTTCTCTTGACTCAGCCTGCTCGTACCTCTCCCCAACAATCTTCAGCAACCACCACTATTTCGCTTATTGAACTTGTAGAATTGTCTCATCGTTGCCTTGCCAACTTAAGGTCGCCTGGATCCTCCGCTCTCTTAATGTGGTTCTACCCGTTTACCATTGTATGAAAGAATTTCATTCTAACATCTGCGTGCCTTAACCATGTTTATCTTTACCATTGTTTGCACACCAACTCACACTTTTCTTTTTCTACAATATTCCTTTCATACACCCTTCACTCGTTATTTTCATTTAAATTTGGAATCCTGCTTCCGATCAAGCTTGTCTACTTTGTTCACGTTCCTTTAGCATCTCATGCATTCACTAGTTAGATGTTCTTCTTCCAACCATTTCACATATGGCAAAACTCCATCAACTTCGAGGACAGCCTGATTGTCATTGAATCCAGCACTCGACTAGCCCTCCAGAAGTTTGCCACCATATCTCTGAAACCCTTCTCAAAAAACTATGAGTGTAAACCCAAAGAACGAAGGGGGGACAATAGTCCTAACTTGAATTCAAACAATATGAATGTGATTTGATTGATACATTGGCAAGTACCTTAGGAACTAGCTAAAAGCGCTGCAACATCTCAATGGACAAGAAAAATCGGTCAATGTGCGACCATGAGGTACACTTACGCCACATATATCTGCAATTAGAAGTGTCCGATGCCTCAAACTGAAACTCACATACTGGTGACTTGAAGTCGTCAAAATTTTGATCAAACTTGCCTCCACCCCTTAATTTAATCGATCACAAATAAAGAGGGTCTTGTTAAAGTCCTCACCCACAAGCTATGAGACTTGTGGCAACCACAAGCGAGTCATAGACAAATCACCCTAGAGATCTACCCTTTTCGAAGCTTCCATAGTGCCACAAGCACTCATAATGCAAAGGGTATGCCATCAACCACTCTCTTGAGAACCATCGACAATGCTCTTCGACCAACCACACCATCAACGAATCATGTCATTGTTCCTTTCGACGAGGATTCCCCATGCAACCGTCAACCGAATCAACAACCCAAATATCAGATAAACCATAGATTGTCTTCCTTGACATATCGTTTCGATTTTCCAACTAAGTCTTATGTGAGAGCTCTACATCCGTCGTCCAAGCACCTAACTGATTGCTAAATGTCCCCTTTTTGGGCTTATCCATGCCCCTAACATTCCACGTGACGATCTTCATTTAGAACTAATTTGGGAACCCCACGATAACTTAGGTCTGAAGGTGATTATCAAAGCTAGAAAGGACAATAATATCTTGATGGACAAGCTCAATTTGTTGATTATGAAGGTGATCATGCTTGAGAACATGCCAAAGGTCATAGCAAGAAATTCAACCCAAGATCATGTCAAGGACATATGAATGCTGCGTTGAAATCTTAGTCTTGAGCTTTGTATTTCCTCTTTTTTTAAATATGTATAAAACCCCATAGAAGTTGCATCATGCACCTGTTCTTAAACCTAGGCGTTCCGCCTTTTTCAGTAGGCTAAATAATTCCCAATTGACTAATCCCTTCTTGAGTTGATTAAGTCCAAACCCGGTTGACTAACTTTAAATCCCAAGTTGATCCTTTCTTCTTGCATCTGTTTATTTTACTCAAATATTCTTTCAGGTGATTATGACATGTTCAGTCGACTAACTACACCAGTTGATTAATTTGCCACTTAAATGTTCAAGTGCATTTATGACATGACCAGTGCGTTGCCAATAAACAACTTCCAGTTGACTCCATGGAAGGACATATCGATGTCGGTATCGATATCGGTACCATGTCGATACCGATATATCGGCGATATATCGACGCCATGTCGCCGACATCGGGATTCAGCTCGCCTTTTTTGCCTGTCGATACTTGATATCGGACATATCGGCGATATATCGGTGACCTGTCGATACCGATATATCGGGATACGACCTTCCATTTGACTCATTGATCACCAGCAAACTAGTGTACTTTTAGTTGACGAACCTCAAGTTCCAATTGACTAATCAACTTGCCTGTAAGTTATTGAAGTTTTTGGATTGCACCTTTGATTGACATTCAGTTCAGTCGGCTCATTTACTTTTCAGTCGATGTAAATTTTGATTAGTTACTAATTTAGCATTAATCTGAATGCTTCCATTGTTTCTTTTGTAACTCTTACCTAACCCCGATGAACCCTAATCAGCTACTAAGCCTCATGAAGCCTATAAATATGATCCTGTGCTACTCTTTTTCACCACATCCAAGTGTGAGAAACATCTTACTCACTATTCCCATTTCAATCATGTGTATTTTCTAAGATCTACAATTCATTCTTTCATTTCAAAGATCTGATCTTTCAGTTAGCATCTTATGTGCATGTTCCTGGAATTCTAAGATTTTTCTTTACCTCGCATTTCATTGCATACATTTCATTTGTGGTTAAATAGGAGCTAGTGTTTTACATAGTTTTATGGGTGTAAGTGTACTCAACTGGTGTGTTGTATTGCGGTTGAGTTGCTCACATTTTAGGAAACTTGTGGTGTAGGGTTGGCAAATCTAGTTATTGAAATCTTTGAGTCTGGAAGGCTCAAGTCGTGGTTTTTACTTGAGCGCTTCACATTATAATTCTTTTGTTACTTGTGGTTGCAACATTTCTTCTTATCTTTTTTATGGTTAGATAATGCTACCTAACATTTTGTTTGTTGGGATATTGTGATTGAAGCATTTTGATTTCCCATAAAGTTCCACTTGGTATAAAAATGCATATTTTGAGCCAAAAAGGTGGAACATGCTATAATGTTCGCCCTAATAGCTTAAAATGACGAAGAGAGGTTACAAAAAGACTTACAAAAGCCAAGACTCGAGAAGAGTCTTAGAATGGAAAAAATATTCTCGTAATAGAAACACCGAAAAGAAAAGAGTGCGTCATTTCTAGCAAACGAAATAGCCCATATTGTTGCCAACGACCAAAGAAGTTCCTCTCTAGGACGATGCTTTGCCTCAATCAAAGAGTTCTAAAATAAATCCAAACCCTGGAGATTTACCTAGCTCGCACTAGCTTCGTTCCATACTGGTGAAACTTTCGCGTAATGGAAGAAGAGATGCTCTACCGTGTCAATCTACACTTCACATAGGGGGAACCTATTGGAGATATCCGCAAATGGTCTCGCACAATGGTCCCTAGTCATGATACGCCTTCCTCGCAACAACCACATAAAAAAATTCAGTTCTTCCTAGCAGTTTAAGCTCCTAAATAAAGTTACAATCACTGACCAAAGTGTTTGTCCTCGACAGTGGCGGCTTGCAAATAACTCTATACACTTTTTCTTTACCAAGAATGAATTATGCTTCTACACCCAGTGATCTCGCCCATCATCATGTCTATCCATCTAGCATCGTGATTCTAGGAGAAGCATGAAATCCTCTAAGCATTGATATGAGAAATCCGTCAAGAAAGAAAGCATCCGGTTACCATCAATCAACATCCTGCCAAAGATGCATCGTAATTTGTGGCCAATTCAAAGAGGCGCGGGAATTTGAAAGAGAATTGTCCCTCTCCTATCCAGTTATCCATCCAAAAAGTGAAAGAATAGGCATTACCAAGTACATGACGAAAGAGCTTCTGGAAGCGATGCATCACATCAATGATTCCTTTCGGAAAACATAAGAATGGAAGTTCATACGTTGCAACAAGCTTCCTGGTTGCGAAATGTTGTAAATGCTGTGAACGATTCTGCAACAAATATCTTCACATGTGCCCCAAATTCTACTCATCCATTTTGGCAGTATCGCCTTGTTCATGGTCTCCAAACGGGTGATCCCACGACTACCATCCACCTTTGGTGAAGTTACTATCTCCAATTTGCCAAGTGTACTCCAGAACCAATCTTACCAGACTTGCCCCAAAGAAATCTCTGCATTATCTTCTCAAGTCAGCTCAAATGGATAGGAGACGAGAAGACATGAAGATAACATGAATAGCAGAGAGAACTGCCTTAACAAGTGCCATGCGTTCACCTCGAGATAAAATTGCTGCATTCCAACTCGAAAGCTTCTTTTCCAGCTTCTCAATGGCATGCATCCAATCAGTCATCTTAATTCTTCCGCTCGTCAAAAGGAGCCCAAGGTAACGGATCGGGAAGGAGCCGCATTCTGTACCCAACTCATCACTACATGCCTGTGCATCAACATCAGAAAGACCAAAAGGAATAACCATGGATTTGCCACGATTGGGAAAAAGCCCTGGCATTTCACCAAAGATCTTCAATGAATGACCATTCCATTAGCCTCGTCTTTATCCCCCTTTATGAAAAAGATTGTCATTTGCATATTGCAAAAGTATAGATATATCATCAATGGAATACTTGGCTGTGAGACCATTACGCTGAACCTGATCCACCATGCACGCTAGGATGTCTGCTGCAATAACCAAAAGCATAGGAGCAAGGGGGCATCCCTACCTGACGCCTCGTTGTGGCTGGAAAAAAAACTTCCCTCGGGGCGACCATTTCGAGGTCCATACGAAGTCCCCAAAGGAAGGCGGTGGGCGTTGCCACCGTGATCTTCGCTACAACTTTGGGAAATCTCCTTGTTTGATAAGCTTTCAAAATTTGAATCTTTCTCCTTTGAAGTAGAAGCGGTTCCCGAATTTGCCTCTCCTGATTTGAAACCACCTTCTAAATGTGGCTCTCTTGAACTTGCACCTGCCTTTTTCAACTTCATAAGCTGTAATGGATGCGCCGTCGTGGATGGGATCACTGTGGCCTCCTCTCTTGGGCACACATGCGCTGGTAGTGGAAGAAACCGAATCAAGAGTTTGAACGAAGTGCGACCGATCGATAACACACATGAGGCTTCTGCTGAGCACGAAATGGTCCGATCTAGGCCTAAGAACATGAGCACCATGTTCTTAGGTGTCTCCAGAAGAACAATTGTAGTGAAATGGTCCGATCCAGGCCTTTGACCATCAGTTATAACTCTCGTGACCTTACATTAACTTTTTCAGTACTGGACCTAGCTCTTCAACTGAGCACGAGAGGAACGAGACACGCAGAATACGAGCTACTCTCACCACCCACTGAGAATCTTCCCCATCTGTGAAATGAGGCAAACTCCAAGACACTCCATCCTCTTGTTTTGAACCCAACATGATGCCCATTTCATTAGACGACAATCCCCTGGCGCAACATTTCACGGGATCAAGAATAACATCTCCGTGAAAGAATGTCCAAGATGCAACTTCTGCATTGCAAGAATTGATTCAACGCTAAGAACTTTAGTCTTCCTGGAACCCATAAGCAAGCCATCATTCGAAACGACCAGCTTCGACACATTGGAGACGGCTGGCGCATAGGAAGGTGCCACACCTTGCGAGTTTGCTTCATTAGCTTTAGTTGTTTGCAGGAGTTCTGGTTGCTCAACAACTCATATGAAGAATCGTGAGCTGCTGGTGGCACAAGCTCCTCCAATGACCTACACGCCCACATCCGAAACATCGAGGTGGGAGCATGCAACTAGATGCACGATGGTCAAAACCCTGCATCGAAAACAATGCTGGCCCCGTTTGCTGTGAGAGACAAACGCCCAACCTTCATCAATCCTCACATCTCCATTCATTGTGGCCCTCCTCATCCCCTCCCTTCCATTGTCAGAAGTCTTCCTCACCCTCTTCTCTTCGTTCTTGGTGGCCCTCCTCCAAGCCTTTTCGCCTCGTCACACCACCCAATGGAGACTTCACGCTCTTGACGGGAGCTTTCCATTCGGGCTTACACCAAAAAGTTATATAAAAATGTATATTACAGAGAACTGTCCCCTAGATCGGTGGGATGATGTCATCCCCAACCCTAGAAGAAGGAATTACACCTCGAACAAAGAACTAATGAATCCCCACTTATATGATGCTACACATTTCAACGAGACTCGAAGTAGGAGAAGTATGTGTTTGGAAATTGACAACTTCTCAATAACATGCAACCAGTCTACCTGCCTATGTGTCCCACACATCAACGTGTAGCCCAAGATAGTTGATAGGCAGCCTTTTTTGTGCTGTTCCCAGAATCTCCTCGCAGGACGCCGCGTCATCTGAAAAAAGGTTAAAGGGACGAAGGTCAACTTTACCCCATTAACCTTCAACCCCGTCAACTACCCAAAGATATCCAATACTGCCCTAACCGCTTTGCAATATGACACTTCCCCTTTCAGTGAAGAAGATGATACACGTATTGTAAAACCATATAGACTATAGAGAAATCCTCCATGGAGTAGCCTTTATAGAAACCTCCATCCTCTGCGAGTCCCATCATTCCTACTAACGTATCTGCTTCCATAACAAATAATATGGGAGCCAAGGGGCTCCCCTGCTTCACAATCCTCCATGGCTGAAAGAATCCTCCCTCATGTATTAACCAATACCAAAAACGAGGAAATAATAATGCATCTCTTCATCCAATCAATACAGATGTCCGGGGAACCTCTTCGGACCAATGATGCCCAAGTGAATCTCCAACTCGTGCAATCATATGCCATCAAAAAATCAACCTTCCAGAGAAAGCCAACTGCCCCTCTCTTCTAATTCAACACCATCTCAGACGTCATAACCACTCCCTCCAACAACTGAGGACCTGGAATAAATGCCATCTGAGTTGGCAGAATAAGAGTGTTTAGGACACTCTTGAGCCAGTTGGTTAGCACCTTGGCTACAATAAGGTAAGTTGCATTTGACAATGCTATAGGTCTAAACTCATCTACTCGCTGTGCACCTTCCTTTTTCGGAAGCAAGAAGATCTAAGATCTATTGAGTTTCTTCGGGCTCTGGTTTGCACCTCTAAACTCCATGATCAACTCCTTGACATCCTCCTCAACCACGTCTCAAAACTCCTTGTAAAAAAAGACCGGTAAACCATATGGTCCTAGGAACCCATTAACATTAAGATCAAAGACCGCCTTACGCACCTCCTCCCTTGTGAAATCGGAAATAAGCATCTCCTGTTGTTCTGACCTCGAGGACCGAGGCCCCCTCCCGAGCCACAGCCCCTAAGGACAACGCCCTCCTGCTGATGTCCCGGAAGTGCTCCGCAATAGCTGCACCTATAGCTCCGACCCACTTCCTTCTTATGTTTATCAGCATCTCTTACAATCCCGTATTCTTCTAGGCCAACCTCTGCGCAGCTGACCCCTCCACCTGCATGGACCCCCAAAAGTCCGCAACCATTTCTTCGAAGGCCTCATCCCACAACTTGATCTTCCAGCTCCCACTTCAACCATAGCCATGCTTCTATCTTTTCTTTTGCGAGAAGGAGATAATCAGATTCCCTGGGTCTTTCGATCATGCTTCCCCAACGCCAAATTCCCCACACTACATGCCCTTTCAACCGCCAAAATGCGCTTCTCAAGTTACTACTACGTGCCAAGAGAGCAAACCTCGATACCTCCTCCACCTCCACAACTTTACCTTCTTCATTCCGCTCCTACTTGCTCGCTCCATTTCCCTTGCCATTGACTTCTCTCTTCTCCTTGTGTTTCCTCTCATGGCTCGCTCTCGCTTTTACTCCATGGACCATCGCCTCCGTTCTCTTTTTCTGATGCACCCCAGTTTGATACCCTAGAACATCGAGTCCCCCCAGGTTAATATATGTCACCATTCGCTGTTCACTGCACCACGGTCGAGTAAGGAGAAGCCCCAACCATCGTCGCTCCCTCAAGAGGAGAAGCCTTGGCCATCGTCATTCGCCATTGACGCTTTGCTTCACGGGCTCGAGAGTAATGATCCTGCCTCTGGGCCATCAGTTCATTCGAGAGAAGAAGCCCATGCCGCCGTTTAATTAGAGAAGCCCTCACTCGAAGGAAGAAGCCCTTGCTTCACTGCAGCCTCAAGAATGCCATCACTCCAGATTGCTTCGAGGAAGCCCTCGATCATCTTTGCTTCGAGGAAATCCAGACTCGTCGCCTCAAGAAGCCCCGTTGCCTACTTCAGACTTTTGCACAAATGTCCTTGACAGTGTGCATGTAAAGTAAATTAGCAGCAATCCTCTCCTCTGTACTTTTCATGAGTCTATTCATAATAATGTAGCTGCTGTGCAACTATCTCTGTTCCCCTATAACTATCCAAAGTGCACTAAGATTGGAGAGTATAATTCTGGGTGCCATTCAATTTGATGGTGATACCACTAACTATATGAGAGGTAAGAGGAGACCAAGGCTTGTGAGCAAATAGTAGACATGGTGCTGTTGTGTTAAAGGAGGTTGACTTGGCCAATAGGTTGGAGTTGTGGTAGGAGGGCAATAGTCAATAATTCATGTCTAATGGACTCACATTAAGACACTGCACAAGGTGTAAGATGCCGCAATGGGCACAGAGTTTCTACGGAAGAGTATCTGCATTTAAATTTCAAAGATCATGGTAAATGGGGACGGGGTCCCTTAATGATGACCACAAGATGACAGGAGACCATTGAGTGCTTTTAGCTGCTAGGCGACTATGCTGTTACATGGAAAGGGGACTGTTGGTGAGGAGTGGTGGGGAGACCACATACAGCATCTTGGGCCGCTATGTATGCTATGTACTGAAAAAAATAAGTCGGATTTACCCTATTGAGTTGCCCGACAATCTATGTATTACATATGCTAGTTGTTGTAGAAAAATGTACAATGTATATCAAAGTGGAGGACTCTTAGTGGTAACACAAGGAGGAATGAACTGTAACTGTGTAAATTCCTACTTTGATCCTTTCCTATTGACCTAAGGAACTGGAAAAAGGTCAAATAATGGTGCCCAGTCATTACAACCTCGATTACAATCCCCTGAAACAGACCATATTCTTGGTTAATCCACCCTCAACCCAAGACCTCAACTGAATCTGCCTTGCTTTCCTCTAAAAAAATCGGGACATTATGCTTGATCACTCAGTGCGTAAGTCTGATCATTTGGTGCATTGGCGGAAGTTGGGCATCCTCATTAAGACCTGACCTCTAACTTCTATCCAACTCTCTATTTGTCGGAAACTGGCCTTTTGCTTTGGCTTGGCCTGTGTCGATCGCATTGACACCTTGAGTCATGGAGAGTGGTTGACTAGGCGTCTTTGTTAATAAATCGATCTTCTTTCTCTAGGAGTTGCATATGTATACATTCGAGTCCACTGGACAATTGGCAGATTAAGAAAGGGTTTTCTTGCTCATCTTTCATCTCCCAGGGAATTGCGGAGAATGGCAGTTCAATACTCATTCCTTCATTCCTTTCCCCGGAACAGACCCCCTGATACATATGGCATCATTCTTCAGCCGCACCACATATGAGGCACTATAAGATAGTTGGGTCATGTGATTAATTTAACTTTAATAGCCCTGTAACATTGTGGATTAATGGTGAAGTTTTTGGGCGCACACTTATACGGTTGTCACCTTTTTTCCTTAAAGAAATCCATCTCCCCCAGAAATCTGGTATATAATGGAGAAGGTACAACTCAAGATGAAGTGCAGTGGGGGCTCTAGGAACTATTTTCTTTGAAAGTGAGAAGTGAAAGGCCTCATAGATGGTTGCATTTACGTGGCAGAGGTGGAAGAAGGGACAAAGTAACTACATTGGCTTAGCTGGAACTGTCGTTCTTGCGCTGCTGATTGGTTGAAGGTTGGCAGAAGCCGGAGGTTGCCGATAAAGGTGAGCGAAAGGAGAGGGCAAGCCTATAGACATGCAGGATCTTTGCTCTGCTACCATGTCAGAGAAAAACTTTTTTCTTATTCAACAGTAAAATCCCAACTCTTCATATAAGAAGGGTGTGGGAAAATTATGAGAGGCCAGACTGAATAAGAAAATAAAAAAGGTTTCACAAATAAATAGTAAATAAAGTGGAAGAACAAACAGGAGCTGAAAAGTGAGAAGAAGAAGAATTAAGTTATCTTGCTTCTCATTAGAGGGAACCCTTTATTTGTGGGAAGAAGAAGATAAAGAACTAAGAAGACGACGAAATGGTAACTTCCCTTTCACATCTCAACTTTTGCACCTCCACCATTAAGTCTGGTTTAGTTTGGGTTTCACTGGGCCGAGCTTATATGGATCTGGTTTTTTCAATGGCTTCGACAGTGCAATGGAAGATTAGCTAGTTGGCCATGCTGGTTCTGATATAATGTGTTCGTAACTTCTAATATGGAGTTCTCTTGCTAAGTTGGCAAGTAGCTGCTTCTAGAGATCGTGTAATTTTCTTCTTTTGCACATGGTTTCAATAAAAAACAATTGTCATGACTTTTTGCAGTCATGTGGGCAACATGTTGCAGAATTCGGTATTCAGTCGGATGGTTCACTGAATAAAGAATATCCGTTATTCTGGAGAATATTCATAATTATTTGGTTATGCATTTTTTAATTAATTTAAATATAAAAATGTCTAATATGTATTCTTATATATTTATACATATATGATTAACAAGTTACCATTAATCGATGAGAGTCAAATATGCATTGGAGATGATATTGTGTTGATTGATGAAACTAGAGATAGAGTAAATGAGAAGCTTAAGGTCCGGAGACATGCATTGGAGACTAAAAGATTTCGTATAAGTAGGGCTAAGACGGAATATATGGAGTGCACTTCTGATGGAAGCAACGGTGAAGGAATCGAGGTGAAGATTGGTGACGATAACATTTGGAAGAGAGATTCTTTTAGATATCTGGGATCTATTTTACAACATGATGGAGAAATTGATGGAGATGTTACCTATAGAATAAATGCAGGCTGGTTAAAGTGGAGATGAGCCTCTGCTGTTCTCTGTGATAAGAAAATTCCTTTAAAAGTTAAAGAAAAGTTTTACAAACAACCGTTAGACCTGCTATGCTCTATGGATCTGAATGTTGGCCTTGCGAGTCATAGACATGTATAGAGAATGGCTATAGCAGAAATGAAAATGCTAAGGTGGATGTGTGGACACACACACACACACACACACACACGTAAAGATCGGATTCAAAATGACGCAATCAGAAAGAAAGTTGGCGTAGCTCCGATCGATGATAAGATGCGAGAAAATCGCTTAAGATGATTTGGTCATTTACAAAGAAGATCAACTGATGCACCAGTCAGGAGATGTGAGTGTTGGGATGTTGAGCCAACTAAGAGAGGATGAGGACGACCCAAGAAGTGTTGGAAAGAGACTATACGAAGGGATCTTGGTTTTTTGTATATAAGCCCGAGATTGACCCAAGATGTAAATGGAGGCGAAGAATCTATGTAGCCGACCCTACTTAATTGTGGGAAAAGGCTTTGTTGTTGTTATTGAATGAGAGTCAAATATACAAGTACCCATTAAGTTACATATACGGAGTTTTAACATTTTTGGTGATACTGGGATAAATGGGAACCTTTAAAAATTTAAAATAAAATGAAATAAAAGCAGTCCGTTGCAATAGTTGGCCGATTACCTGGATATTTGGGTTGAATATTTGAAAATATTCGGATTGTGCCGAATATTGATTGAATATCAATATTCTATTAGGTCATCTTTCCAAATAAGAATATTCGGCCGGATATTCGATCCATTCAGCCGAATATTGCAACAGTCTTGTAGTTAGATTTTTAATGGAATCAAGCCCACATTATGCTCGCAGACTCCATATATTAGAATTCAGCCCAATAGAAACGTTGTGTTTACTGCTGGCCTCAATGTGACCTTGGATCTTGGGCATGATGTTTTGTGATATTTACAAATTTGGCTAAGCAATCGAATATCAAGGTATTTCGATACCCTATTTATATGGCTTGAAAAGATGGCGTGCTTCAGAGGATAGTTTAGATCAGGCTTTTAGACATCCTCGCTGATATATGATGGCTGTTGTGAATGGTATTGGGGCATTTTATAACATTTGCTTATCTAAAGAATTCCATTAAAGGGGGATACACTGGGTTCTTTTTTTGATTGCTGCCATGATGCCATCCCTAACCTGTATGTCGAGTTCCTCCATCGATTCTTTACATCGAAAACGATGGGGGTTTCTCCTCCTTTGTGATATAGAAAGCTCTCAACTTCTATCTCCATATAAAAAACCGTAGTTTCCATTGCTTTTGCAGATCACAACCAAATCTCCTCTGAGTCCAACTGTAAATTGCCTTTGCACAAAATGCGAACTTCTGATTCTCTCAACTTGTTCAAGGTGTAGATTGTCACCAGTATGACATGATATTGACAACTCTGCTATGAAGGCAAAAGAAAGCTAAACTAAGGGGCTTAGTGATGGTGATTTATTTATTTCGGATGTTTCAGGCTGAACAAAGATGTGGGCCGCTGCCTAGAAATTCAATTCTCATGGCTGCTGTTATACCTATTTTTGAATTTACTGTCGAGAAGTTGCCCATTTCTGGATGCAGGATTGACGAGGTCTCTAGAAATTAGACCATAACAGAGCACCGATTTTTGCAATATTTTCCTGCACCTTTTGGATTTTTATTTATTAATCCTGAAATTCTTATGGTCTTCTATTCCAATGCTCAAGATTACGGCTAAGTTTGTTTGAATGCATATTTCTGGAAATTAAACAAGGTAATGTGGGCAACTTTTGGTGAATTTGTCTTGTGAAAGGAAGACGCCCTATCTCTTTCTATGGAGGTCGGGAAGTTGTATCTGTCACTCCTTAGTGTGTATGCATTTAGTTTGTGATGTGCATCCTCTTATTGATGACATGCTAGGAAGCCTTTCACCCTACCGCGCTCTACTTTTGTTTGATGACATGTTAGGAAGCCTTTCACCCCTACCACGCTCTACACATCAGGGTTATCTTCCAATAATGTCAATCTCCAGAAAAAAAAGGAAAGGCCTTCTCCTCAAGGATTCTATTTACTTGCATGTTTGGAAATCCAAACTTTTTGATAATGGTTTTCCGTTCTTATGCACTCTTTTTTTAAAATTTTTCTGTATATCTCCTCGAGGAGGATCACGCACTTCCTTGAAATATATATGATCTTCCATTTTTGGTTTTTTGGATGTTCCTGTTGCTGCCATCGGGTGGACCGCAACAGAAAATAAAAGGATAAATTACAAAAAAATGACTTAATTATGGCACTCATTTTTGAAATATAGTAATAAAGGTATGGAAGTTTGGAATTTTGGGTTTAGTTTCTGTATAAAAGGGTTATGGAAGCTTGCATTTGAGACAAAATAAGATCAGATCTTTATTTTTTACATTACAATAATGCGGTCTATAATTATGATTTTGATGCATGAATATATTTTTTAAAATTCACACAGAATAAATTGAAAAAATAACAACGAAACACGTGTCAAAAATGCATAAAAGAAGGAAAAAAACATGAAGACAAGAGTAATGCATAACGTGGAACTTGAGAATCCACTCAGATTTTATCAAAATTTGTGGATACGAAGAAAATCTACATAGCCTCGTACTTACTCAATACTTATGAGCATATTACAATGATATTGTTGGGAGACGGGTAACAAGCTGTGCCGTCAATCCCTTTTGGATGGTAAATCACAAACAATGTAGCAATAAATTTCATTAACGACGTGCCTAGTACAAATTTGTCAACCAAGTAGCATGCCGTTTTAACATGGGAAAAATTTATTCCCAAATACAAAATTTCGTAGGGTAAATTTTGTAGAAGTGCACGGGGAAATAAATTCCTCTACCACTAAAATCCACTACTATAAAACAATCACCAACCAATAATTATCCCAAACTTCATTAAAGGTCACGTCACAGAAAATCCTCCAAACAGTAAAACCCACTAATCAAACACCAAAACTCATATTCAGGTTATCCTCTAGATAACCTACAACTGGGTGGGTTACCCTCCTCCAGATAACCCACGTATTAAACGCACCCTTAGAGTATATGTGATTTGTATTCCTTGGGATATTTTTGTATTTTCTATTTATGTGTTATCTCAGTAACTTTAACCTCTTTTAGTTTTTATATATAGAAAATTAGGCTTTATTATCAATATATTCAATTGCTTATTTTCCCTTTCCACATGATAACAAAGCATGAGAGCCCTAGTCTAAGCTTCGTATCCATTTATTCCTTCAATCTCATCTTCACAGCTCACATCTCTTAGAATGCTTTTAGAACACTAGGGTTTTTAACAATAACGCTGCTGGAAAGGCTTCTCGACGACATCTTCATACAGTCATCGCCATGTTAAGAGCCATTCGCTTGTAAATCTGAGCAAGAAAAAACGTCCACAATGCAAAGTGCAATTATGGGACCAAGCACCCACATGCACCACCATCGTGGACAAATGATCTCAATGATCTACGTATTTGATCAAAATACGTGGATAAATTGGTGAACTTAACAATCTAGGAGGGAAGCTATGTGGTAGATTTTTTAAAATGATTTTAAGGAATTACCCGTTAGTTGTGAAGCATTAGAATCATATTTGAAGATATAATTTTGAGATTATTATGAGTTGCAATATTGATTGAATCAATAGAGGCTTTTAAAGTCTAACTTACAAAATAGGATCATTTCTTTGGAGATTGTAAAGTCAAGTCTTCTCTGTCAAGACATGACTCCTCATCCCAAGACATCAGCTCTTCATATTTAAAGGTTCTTGTTACAAAGAAGTATTAGAATATTACTTACTCTTGTTTTAAAGATGATATACACATCAACTCTACTTGCATAAATGTATTGATTTTGCAGGATCTCAAGACAATGTTCACGACCTCAACAAAATCTCTTCAACAATTTCATTTCATATTATATGTTGCTAAGTATTTTTCATTGTACTTATTCTATAATCATCAAATGTACTCTAAATAGTATTCAACTCTTCTATCTTTGATATTGTTCCCAAAGAGCCAGTACTGCTACTAATTAAGTCAAAGTTCTTGCAACAAAGTCAACTTCAAGTCGGACCTTCAAATGACCGCTCATTACAACCCATGTTGATCGCTCATCCGTTGATATCTCATAGTTCATTCTGCAGCTAGTTGATGAACACTTTGAACCGATCTATCATTGGTTTTTGTATGATTAGTAAGTCATATGATCACTCATTTCTTTCTTAGTGATCGATCATTTTTTGAACATTGTCTATCCATGACCATTACTTTTTATTTGTCAATAATTAACTTTTTATAATTTATTATTTATTTGAATTTTGATCCTTGTAACCAATCTTTTGATCAATCATGTCCTCTTGTGTAATTGATTACATGAGCACTGATTGATCACAATCTTTTATTGATCGATCATTTCAGATTTAAATGTTATAACTTTTGGCTCCTGACGGTTACATGGTTAAATCCCCTATTAGTAATGAATGATAAATATGGAGGTAGTAAGCGAGATTATTTCTCCATATTTTTCTCTTTGTTTTTATGTCATTTTTGTGTTTTGTATTTTCTCACTTTCTTTTTTTGTTTTGTGTGCTTGAAATGCCCTGACCTTAGGTTTTTAGTTGGTTGAGCTTGGTAGAATTAGGTCCAAACATTTAATAGAATTCTATACCTATAGATCATTTGGAATTAGTCAAATTAATAAACATGTGCTTCACAAGTATTAGAAGTTCCTGCTAGGATGGTTTCCTCTTCCACACATAGAGGATAGATTTGTTTCTATAAGCATATCATGTTGCATGTAGACTATTGGAGTCAGGTATGTATACCTATCTTAAGCATTTGCATTCATTAATTCACTCGTATTAGCTTTTCCGATTTACTCCTTCCTATTTTCTTGGACTTAGGCAAAAAAAGGAATTGGAAAATTTGTTAGGCGTTTTCTTTTTCAGAACACCAAAAAAAGTGACACTTATGAAAATGGGACTGCTAACTAAACTCATCCCTAAAATGAAACATAACGATAAACATCATTTTTTGGGGAGAGTAACTCCCTCATTGTCGCAAGTACACTCCTGACCGAGCGGGGCACATACCTATCGGGATTTGAGCCCCCAACCCTAAATTAATACCTTAAGTGCTTGGATTGGTTTTTGGGTCCCGTTATTACTGAAAACACTTGCCTCTGAACTTAGATGAAGTGGTTTGGCGTTCTAGCACATGTGGGACGCTGACTCGGACACAACAACTCTAGGAGACTGCACCTGTGAGCTTGCAAATAACTGATTTATCACCTAACTCTAAAACAGAAAAAATAGAAGACAGAACCTTCACGGTCTTCACAGTATTGAGTAGGTGAATTGAGGGGTTTGATTTGTGTGTGTTTAATCATTCTATGTATTTGCACCTTTTTGTGTTCATACCTTGACTTTACTATCGTGATCTCCGTGATCCTCGCCTCTTGAAAGCCAAGATGAATGATGGAAGCAACTGTTATCCGAACTTTGCGGATTTCTCTCATTCCACTCCAGTCGATGGATCTACATTTTCTCATGAGGATTGTATATCGGAATTTTCTTTTTATACATATCCGCCAATAAACCCACCTATTGAGATGGGCCCTCCTCTCAAATGGTCGTACGAGCAGCCTACACACTTTGACCTTCCAAACCACTTAGGGCATCCTGCACACCCATGGTGTTATCAATTGGATTTTGAGTAACCGTCTCCACCATCCCCTCCACCACAGTCTCATTATCCACGATCACCCACAAAATACATTAATTAATATATATAAGTAACTTATACCTATAAATTAACCTTATTTATATTATGTAACTAATTAAATCAACGTATTTTATTTACTAAAATTTACAATTAAATTATTTAATAAATTTTGCATAATTATTAATTATATTATTAATTTAATTTAATTAATTATTTTCTATTTATTTTATAAAGTATTTATTCTTATTAGTATAAAGGTCCCTTGTCTTTTTCTTATTTTTGTCATGTAGTGGGGGGGGGGGGAGTGCCACATGGCGCCTTCCCATTGGGCACAAAAGGAGGGGTTTACTATTCAACCCTCCCCTTCTTCTTCTTCCTCCTTCGTTTCTTCTTCCCTTTTTCTTCTTCTTTTCCTCTTCTTCTTCCTCCCTTCTCTCTGTCCGCTTGAGGTCCCTCACCTCCAACCATGTTCCGTGAGCCCAAGAACCTCGAGCTCCATGTTAGCCTCTCGCTAGCGACTCGATTCCAATCCAGGTTCATTGAACTTGGTCTCCTATGTCTTCTCTAGACTCCTATATATAGACCCCCTCTCTCTTGAGCTCAAACATCCGTCATTAGCCTTCCTTTGGTCACAATAAATTAAACAACGATTTTAATAATTATTCTTTTTAGGATGTACTCCTAATATTTTTAGGATCTAATATTTTTCCTGTATACCTCTCACATAGACTCATGTAGGGTAATTTTATTTTTGAGAAGTAACTAGGTTTGCTATTTATTAAAATTAATTTGCGAAAAATCACCCTCTATGCATATTTAATTCATAATTAATTCATATTGTTTCCAAAAGTTCCAAAAAATCCAGTAGCTTAATTTCATCATGTTTAACATTGTGGCAATGTTTCATAATTTTTAGATATCATTTAAATGAAAATTGCATTTTAGTCCCTGAAATTTGCCTAAATTGCATTTCATCCATTAATTGCATTTAAAAATACCAAAAAATATTCCTCTGAAAACCTAGGTTCTTAGTTTTTATGTTTTCCATCCATGGAAAGTCTGACCACCGATTTTTTGTAATTATTTATCTCTTTATTTTCCTACATTTTTTATTTTGTTTGCTTTATTTTATTTTATATCTATTCTCTGACAACCATCTTATTTTTTGTGAGGACCAGATGTGATAGAGCGACCGCTTAGGTGGTCGAGCATCTCAGGAGCATTGGAGGATGGATTTTTTTGTGATAAGAAAACTGAAGGAACACATTAAATTTAAGATCGTGTCGAGTAGTAATAGAGTGTAGACTCTCTTTAGGTTTTATTTTTTTGCATATGTTTATTTATTAATTTTTAATAATTATACATTTCCAACGAATTCCGTTTAGCATATCGCATGTATATCGAACATTGGACTTTATTTTGTGGCGTGCCGAGACTTGTTTCACTTTCAAGTGAGGGTGGGGATCGACTTGTGTGGCTTGTAGGTTAGACCCACGCACACGGCTCTTAGAGCGTTTGATAGGTTTTATCTGCGTGTGCTCATAAAATCTAGGATTACACATTCACATTTAATAATACACACCTTAGATCGTTCTACTTAGTCCAAACTAAATGAATTCTTCTTTGCTAATCTATCTGCTAAGTGCAGTTTCATCGACTTCATTTCATATAGTATAAAATTTTCAATTTTGTATTGAATCCCGCATGTAGAGTGTGGGGATCACTGTTAGTCTTCTGAATTGGGCATGCATCATTAATGTCTATCGTTGCATCAAATTTTCTCGACTCTCTTCCCCTTGATTTTTATACCTTAGGATTAAAGGAAATCGGGATTGTTCGCTAAGCGTGCCTTATGTGGTGGATTAAATTCAGTGAAAATCAAACTTAAAATCGAGACTGCTAATACAACTTTGACCAAAAATTTTTGACTAAAACTAACACTTATTTTCGGGAGAGCAATCCCGTCATTGTATGCAATATATTTTACTGATTGAGAGGTGAGGACGTATCCCTAGGAGAGTGCTCAAAACCCACATTTTAATCTTGCATAAATAAACTCATTTATTGTTCTGCCACTTAACTAAAACTGAAAACATAAACGGTTGGACTTTTGTGACCATCACCGAGTTGAGTTTGTGAAACTAGGGTTTGCTCGTGTGTTTCTCCTTTTGTGTGTTATTCTGTACACTTGTACGTTTTCTGCCTTGATCTACTTCTGATTCATCATTTCTCTCGAAGATGTAGGGACATTGGTGCTCATACCTTGGACCTATCTGGTCACTCATCCTTGACCATATATTATTCATCTTCACCTTCTCCTTCTTCCATATATCCTCCACCATTCGCGGGAGACCCTTACCTGTGGTCGATTTCACTTCACCCCGATTATGAAGTCAGACCTTCAACTGGCTTCCCAACTTCTTCGCATTTCTCTTTTACCCCAACTTCTTACACCCTGGATTCACTTCCACCCTGGGTTGATTCATCTTATAGTCGATCGCTATCTGGAATCCAAGAATCATTTGAAGAGCAAGTTGCTGCTGAGACGAATAAATGACGGAATTACCTACCCCTACATACTTCATTTCTTCCTCATATGAATGATGGGACATGTCAACAAATTACACATCCACATCCTGACTTGACCATATGATACAACATGATCGATAGAACAAATCGAATGGAGAGTTCTGCACCTTCTGATTTTTCGGACTTGATTGACTTTAGTGATCAATCACACATTGCTTGTCCCTCATACTACACATTTGGAGATCCTACACATGCACAAGCTTGGACTCATGAGCTAGACTTACAAGCCCTCCATTCATTGAGTCCATTATTCGAGGCTCCGACCAATATATACCATCTGGATGGTCCATACTCGACCCAGGATTACATGCTAGAGTCTAGGTATGTTGAGTCTGAGACTTTAAGATCTCAACAGTATCCTCCGAGTAAATAGACTGCTCCCATTATTTACCATGAGGATTTGGAGGATAATATTTCTAGGATTACTAAGAGATATGAATCAATTGAGGATAAATTTAGAAATATCATTGATCGATTAATTTCATTTCAAGCCACCTCAGGTGTAGAAGTGGAGAATAAAATGAGCGGAGTCAATGCTGAAAATATAGAGGACACAAGGAAACACATACACTTTGTACAACTGGAGTCCATTCTACCTCCCTCTTCTACTAACAACTTACCTTCCAATCTAGAGTCTGTACATCCTCTCACTCCTCGTCCTATCAAAAACAATAAAAAAATTGAAAAAACCAAAAAAGATCCAAAAAAATTGAGAAAATAGATAGCATAATTGAAAATGAAAAAGATCTAAAAAATTGGACCCTGCCCTCAGGGAAGAGATTGCTAAAGAATTAATTCTGAAACTACTAATGCCAAGCCAACTGAGATAGCACCTATACGAGATGTGTGCTGACCCTTCAGGAATATTACAATCTATATGGTAATTCGTCTTATGAGGAACCCATGGTCAACACCGCACCACATCTCGGGCCTTCAATAATGGATATAACGAAGATCGAATTATCCCTTCTCGAAAACATGGTTGCTCCATCTTGTAGTTCGTTATCTAGTGAGAGGAAGTCAAGTATTGATTCCTTGAGGGGTTCCCCCAAACCCCTCAAGGAGTGTCACTCTCCTCTCCCTCTTAATGCTTCAGGTTCTAGAAAATCGAATAGGAAAGTTTCCTTCATCATACAAGAGAAAAAATTTTCTAAGGAGTCCCCATCAGGTATGAATGAGGTAATTTATATGAGTGAGCTCAGTTTGGTTGTTCTTAAGCCGTATCTGAGCAAGCGGTCATATGTCGACCCTCGTTGGTCGATCCCTTCACCTCATTATTATTGTTCATCTGAGAAGGATTCTGATAGTGAAACACTTATATATTCCCCACCTCCTTGTTTATGCAAGAAGGTTCGTTACAAACCTTCTTGATTGTTGTACATTCTCCCTCCATCTTGTGTAGTCTTATTTTTCTATCCCTCCCTCCCTAATAATTTGTATCTCTCGCCCCAACTCCATATCGTTTCATTTTATGGCTATACTTTGGCTGACCAGAGTCTAAGTATAGGGGGAGGGTGATCCGAGTCTCTCCTTTATTCTTTTTCATTTTCTCTCTATATAATCCCCAATCCCATAGGTTCTCATAGTTACTCTTGTCCTATACTTCGGCTAACCAGAGCCTAAGTATAGGGGACCGATGCTGCCATGTGTATATGTTCATCCATTTCTCCTCTTGACCTCGACCACCCCATTTTTGCTCTTCTTCTACACTTCAGCTGACCAGAGCCTAAGTACAAGGGGCATGTCGACTTCTATACTTTTTGTTCTTTTCATTTTCGTACGCTTAGCACGAAATGTCTTTTTCCTCACTTCTTGCGATCTGAGGACACAACACATGCTAAGTATAGGGAGGTGTGTATATATTACATATATACTTTACCCATAGCTCATACTTTCATGTATTTTTATATATATTATGAAATAATTACGTGATGGGTAAAGTTGGTAAAAAAAGTGTATACTTGTATAATATGTTTATTGTATATAAGTTGTAAAAATTTGTATAATAGAGCTTGTATAAATTTGTAAAATTCTTGTAAATAGTACTTTTGTTGTAAAATGAAAGGTATAATCGAAATTAAAAAAATCTTAAAAAGAGGCTTCTTATTTACTTTTTCATATCATCCTTGCATTTATTCAAAAAAGAAAAAAATCATATTGCACTTCATTCAAATGCATTTCATAGTATCCGCATTTCATTTGCATATCTAGCATGTTGGAAAGTTAGCAGGTTTTGAACCGAGTTATGAATAGAAGTCAAGGATGGAAATGATTTGACCTTAATCTACTTAATTTCAGAGGAACCTTATAAGAATTGGAGTTGAGACTTTCTTGGTTGAGTGACTTAATTCTTTGAGCCACAAGACTATATTCACGTGTCATATTGATTGATCTAAATAGAATATTTCATACACACGCATGATTCTTTTAGATAGTGACCTAACTTGGACAAGAACCTTGCACGTACCTCTTCATTGATGAGGTAGTGAGGAGGCATAATCCTTTAGCTCGGGGAAACACACGAGTGGAAACATTTACAGTCACAATAAGTGGCCAGTGTGTCTCAACCTAGTCTAGTAGCATCGATGCCTAACGACAGGATGCCGTGGGTTGCAATAAACTTCAAAAGAGGGATAGTCTAATGTCTCAAGAAGAAAAACTCCTTATGTACATGTTGCACATTTGTATATAAAAAAAATAAAAAAGAGAGAAAATCTCTAAAAAAGTTAGACATGCAAAAAATCAATAAATACAAATTCTCATCGGAGAAAAATATGAATAAGTAAGGCATATGCTTCAAAGTCTCATACCAAGGAAGACTGCAACTAAAGACTTGGTTACACTGTTCAAGCTCCAAGGATATGTGGCTTCAGTGGTTACAGTCCATTCTCTTCTATACCCCCTCTTGTTGAGCTGATTACACTTGAACTTAGAAAGGAATACCCCGCTCCTCGAGGTAAGAGTTTAGATCGGGGAATTAGGGTTACCTTGTTAGAGGAGGTTGTTTCTTTGTTGTTTCTGATATGGAGAGCTATATTTCACTTATAAAGTACACGTAAGCTTAAAAATCATCAAAATTTACGTATGAGGATTTATTCTGACCTGATTGTTGAGGAGACCTGAATAGAGACTTGTGGAACATAAAGGTTGTTAGGTATTGAATCCTATTTCCAATAAGATTCTGCCACGTTATTAATCCAAAGGTCGAGTCAAGCTCAATTTTCACCTTTTGTTCATGACCTTGGTATGGAACTCAAAATCATTTCACTTTTTGCATTTCATTTTAGTTGCTCGGGGATGAGCAAGGTTTAAGTATAGGGGGTTGATGAATATGTGATTCATAACTCTAAAAGTAGAAAATAGAACTTTGTTCTCGCGTAATTAGTTGCATTTCTCCATTTATTTTGCATTATTCTCATTCATGCATCTAGAATTAATGTCTATATTTTAGCATCATATTTGCATTAAATAAGAAGACAAATTCACTTGTAAATATCACCTCTATTATAGCATATTTTCTTCTATTTTTATCTATTTTTAACTAACTCATAGTTTGATAAAATCAATCTATACTGTATATATTACTAACACTAATAAATGAAAAATAGCAAAAAAATACTAACTCGTAAAATTGACCAATAAAACCCCAACCCTAGTTTGAGACCAAAAGCATTTAAACATGAATATCTCTCTCATACAGTTTCCTATGGATCCTTACTCTCTTTTGAATTAATGTACAATCAATTACCTTAAAAACGAAATCAAATTCAACAGAATCGGAGTTCGTATGTGAAACTTGGGTTTTAGGCCCCTCATTGTATATTGTACATATATACCATTTATTTTATATTTTTATCAAAAATACAAAAAGTAGATTTAAGTTGTAAATATTTATTTCATATTCTATCTAATTTTATTTGTTTTTGTCTTATTTAAAAATGATAAAAAAATTTGCATGACACAAAAATGCAGTATTTTATATCTATAGGATACCACCCATAATACATTTTGTACAACTGATTTATTTTGGTTTTATATCCTTCATGAAAGTTGTAAATCTCGTTGAGAAGCGAAACTTTCAAGTTGACCACTTTTTAATTTTACCTCTTTCGCTATTTCTTTTTTACTTTTTCTTTACATTTAATTTTTGATTTTTCTGGGAGCGACACATAGCAGCTCCTGGAGCTATCACGTGTGACCACCATTTTATTTTATTTTATTTCCTTTTTATTTATTTATTTTATTTATTTATTTAGTTATTAGTATCTTAGTTACTTATTTTATTATTTATTTAGTTATTTATTTTATCTATTCTATTAATTTCTTTCTTTCTTTATTTGGTTTATTTATTTTTCTATTATTTCTTTATTTAATATTTTTAGTTTTTAATTAATTAATTATTTCTTTCTCTCACTGCCATGGTGACGCCATGGGCGCGCCACGTAGCACCCTCTTCCTTCCCTCCTACGCCCACGCCCAACCGCCTTCAGCGGCTTCGCCTGCTTCGCTCGATGGTGCGGCGGTTCCGCAACCACCACCATGTGATCCACTCCTCTCCACCTCCCTCGTTGATAACTATCATCGATTGTCCACCACCCTCTCCTCTCTCTCTTGTGGTTGCGCATCTCCAACGTACGACCTGTAATCGTACGCCACTTCTGCATCTCTATCTCACTCCCCATCAGATCCACGCTCCCCAACCACCCCTGTGTCCTCTGCCCTCTCTCTCCTCTCAACCACCTATGCATGCTCCCCTCTCTCCACACAACTTTACCTACCTACCCGCAGAGGGATCCGATCGTCTGCTGTAATCCACTTTTACAGCCCCTGCTGCAATGAATGAGAGCCGTCGGATGAGAATCCGACAACGCTCAGAGGGGGCTGGGGATAGTGGGTGCGGATGTCGAGGTTGGGGCGCGCATCTCGAGGGCTGGGAAGAGCCGTCGGATGCTGATCGGAGGGCTGGATCGTCTGCAGCAGAATCTGCTGTACAGCAGACGATCCAAATTGACCCGCAGAACCGGCGCCCTCATCCTCACGATACGCACGGTCGCACTCCACTCCTCGCATGACCAACTCTCATCCAACCACATTTAAATAGATGATTGCCACCCATGTCGATCGTCATCACCAATCAGAGAGTAGAGAGGGAGAGCTCAGGCATAGAAACTTGTGATAGAGGTGTGATCATAGCCTTTGAGCGATGACTCCCCTCTAGTTCTTCAGCAAGATCCAAAGGAGACACCTTCCTTTGTCCTAGTAGTTCGTCATTTTGTTCAACTCATGCTTGCCAACCTTCGAGCGATGACTGGGGGGCCGAAGAGATTCTCCATTCATAGGCACTCCTCTATCCCTCTTCTGTCAGGTGGAAGAACCCCGATCATCCTCCAGGTAATCCCTACTATTCCTCTTCCCTCTTCATGCTTTCTCTTCTTTCCTCTCTTTTCCTCTACGCTTTTCTCCTCTTCTTATCCTAAATCCCGCATCTTCGACGACCCTTTAGCTCCAACGCCTCTGCTTCACCTCCGATAGCCAGCCCTCGTGTGGCCTCAATCGTCGCCTCCATTAAGGGAGCCTTCGACTTCAACTCTAATCACAACGTCAACTTTATCTTCGAACTCCCATGTTTTCCGTCTGACTCCTGGCTGAGGACCACCGACTTTGAGCCCTATTTCCCTTGCAGGTGTTCATCGTCGATTTGCAGTGCCCACCACCACTTCGCTAAGTAGGAACGCCTTTTGACTCGCCGGCCATCCTTACCGCCCAGACTGCACTCTGGAACTCCTCCGCCCTTCGCTGCACTTGGACACCTCGCTTCAGCAACAGGAGCACGACTCAGCTGCCACCGCCTTCCTCTGTTCATGTCGGCAGCGCTGCCTCGCTCCAGCCAGCACCTTGATGCATCGTCGTTTGCCCTCGTCGCTCGAGCGACCCTCGCAGTCAGACGTCTAGTACCGCACACCCTCGACCTCTTTAGGCTCCACTACCATCAATTCCCTTCGCCTTCGATCCTCACACGCCTATCTTATTCCTCCTGCATGTATGCTACACGTGCGAGCAGGAAAACTTGCATGCCATCCCCCGACCTTTTGGAGAATCACCCACATACCCGTGCTACCAAGGGAATGTGAGGAGCACGAGAGAAGCGGACAATTTTCATCCACATCCTCCACTTTACTGTATAAAAATTACATACATATCCCTTGAGTTTAGGTAATTGCATCTGCATTTGTTCTTTTTATTTATTTATTTATTTTCTATATTTGTATTTAGAAATTGTGTTTGTGTCCTTGTTTGAACATCATTTTATCACTAAAATTTTATTCTAAAAATTATGTCTTGTAGAACAACTTAGTCTCTATCTTGTGGATGCTTGATTGAATTTTTGTGGATTAAGATTGACTGAATATAAATATTTTTATGAAAAATTACATATTTTGCCCACTACATGCTATTAAATTGATATTAAATTAATCATTGACCTAAAAATTATCAAAAATTTACTGTAGGTAGTTTTTAATTTGTTTTACATTGTGCTCAAACTTCATGACATTTACACACATATCGAGGTTGCAATAAATCAAACGATAATTTTAGTAATTAATTTCTAGTTGGTCGTACTCTTATTATTATTAGAATCTAATATTTTTCCTGGACAACTCTCTCATAGTGTAATTTTATTTCTTTGAAATAACTAGGTTTGTTATTTATTAAAATTAATATGCGAAAAAGCACTCTACATGCATATTTAATTTGTCATTAATTCATTTTATTTTCAAAAATTCCAAAAATTATAGTAGCTTAATTCCATCATGTTTAACATTCTGGCTAAGTTTCATAACTACTGGGTATCGTTTGAATAAAAATTGTATTCTAGTCCCCGAACTTTAGCAAAATTGTATTTCACTCATTAATTGCACTTAAAAATACCAAAAAAATTCCTTTGATAACCTAAGTTCTGAAGCATCTAGAAATTAACCTAAGGAGATAGTGGTCTCTCCGAGTTCGACCTTGAGCTTGCCCAAGTAAAATACAAATTTACTTCTTGCATTAATCGATAAATTAATTAAGTGGTCGTTTTGATAAATCCTGATTGTCCAAATATAACAATATGACACTATTAACTAGGGCATTTATGGGGTTTTCACCCACGTGCCATCTCCTCCATTCCGACACCGCTTGCGCGGCCACCTCTCTCTAGCTCTAATGTGTGCCACAACCCAACGCGATTGCCTCCTCCAGCGTACGCTGTCGTCCATGCGATCGCCTCCTCCAGTCCGCACGCTGCTGCCACTGCCCAACTCTGTGCATATGGGCATCATCATGTTCCTCCCCACTTTGATTTCTAGGGCTCAAACAGAGAAGAAGTGGAAATATTTTTTATTTTTTATGTTGCCTCTTTCTTTTGTTTATATCATTTGCCATTTTTGATTAGATTTGAACTAGATCTCAAATGCAATTTCTTTAGTAAGTTGAATATTTTGATAGCTTTAGTTTCAATATAAATTTATTGTAATTTTCTCATTTACTTTATTTTATTTTCAAATATTACAAGTATCTCCTTCTTTCTTTTTCATGTTATTTTATTTACAATTCAGTCCTTGATTTTCTAAAATCTTTACATTTTAGCCCATGCACTATTCTTTTTGTAATAAATATCAAAAAATCAGAAAAATTCTAGAAAATTATCAAAAATATTAGGAAATATTTCAATCATTTTTAAAATAAGTTGCATCTCTCTTTAATCCTCCTTAGTTTAAAACTAAAAACATTCTCTTTTCTTGCTTTAGGAATCAAATCAAGTTAGAAATCAAATCAAATTGTATCTAGCTTGCTAGGTCATTGCAGATCGAACGTGACTTGTCTACTTTAGATTTTAAGCATTATTTTGACAATTTGTTGTATTTTTAATTTGTTTGATCTCTTTCATGGTACAACAATGACGTGATAAAATCATCATTTTAAACCGCATAAAGTCCTATCACCATGCATACCTTGAGGGGAGGAACGGGGAAAGTAGAAGAAGGTAGGGGAAGTGCAGAGAGGAATCGAAGGGGGAGGATATTAAAGGATGACAAAGGGGAGGTGATCAGGGGAGGTCGAGGGAGGAATGGGTGATGCGATAACATATGGGAAATGTGGGGATCAGAGTCGGTCGATGCAAAGGGAGGCGATGACTGACGACGGCTATGGAGTGCAACAATAGAGGGGGTTGACATGGGAGGCGATAGAGGGAGGTCAAAGGGCCGGAGAGGGAAGATAGTGATGAATGAAATGTCTAGAAGACATGCTCTCTGTAAACAGGTTGATTCATTTACAACTCTGATATGGTTTCCACAAATTCCATTTATGTCGTACAAGTTTTCTCGACAGTTCATAAACCACTAAATATAACTTTATTATTAATATGAAAGTAATATGTTATCATTTTTGGCGAGTACCACAGAACCACCATAAATAGATTTACGACGGTTCTAAATGCATGTCGCAAATGTTGCGACATAAATACATCACTTCCAGTAATGGATATACTCAAATGAATCTTTGCTACATACATATGTCATTTCCAAATTCTTTTCTAACATTAAGTCCATGATCAATGTTTTCTCCCTAAGTTCATCATGATATTATTTTTCTCATTGTATGACAATTAGAACTCCTCTCTTTGTTCCCCCTAAGCATGTTTGATGAAACCCAATTTTATTATGGTACAATGCTTGATTTAGCTTTTCTTGAGCCAATAAAAGGCTTCTTATGTGTTATATATATAGGATCTTCCAATAGGATGCGCCCTTCGTGAGTCCAGGAAGGTCGCCTCTTTTTGTAAAAATATTAGCACTTTAGTACAATATGTCTACACTTTGTATTAAAACTGTACATTATCAATACAAAACTGCATACTATAAAATGCAAACTGTATATTGTAAAATACAAGCATCAAAACTACACATTATAATACAAAGTATATACTTATTCTACTAAAATGTAATTATTTTTTTAAAAAGGAAGCGATCTTCCTGAACTCAGGAATGATCATGTTCCGTTAGATACACCTCCTTTATGTGTGTGTGTTTGTGTGGAAAAAGAGATCCTACACCCATGGTGCAGATAACTTCCGACACTTGACCCTTTTTCCAGGGATGAAGCCAGGATTGTTTGCTAAAGGGGACCAAATATAATAGAAATATATTTTTTTAAATATATATAATTTTTTCAATTAAGATGCAAAATTTATTTTGACTTCATATCGTACCATCATCAAAATTACTAAACAATTATTTGTAAAAATATTACCATAATTTTAAAATATAAACAGAAATACTTCAATATTGAAATTAGCAACAAACTTACTACATTTAAATATGACTTGAGAACCAATAGTTTGTCATATATAAATTATAATTGTAAGCACCTATTCCTTTTCTTTGTAATTTTGAATTGATCATGAAAGAAACAATTAATAATGTTATAATTTTTCATAATAAAAAATAGAAGAGATCGAACATACCTTTATGTTAAGCTATTTAAAGCGCACTTTCTTTAACTTTGAATCATACTCATCTATAATTAATTCTTCTGAAATCAACTTCTTTCTCAATATATATCAATAAATAATTTATGAGAAAATCATCTTCGTATTTAAAAAATCCAACAACCATATATTTAAATTTTTTTGAGAAACTTCTTTCCCAATTAAATTTGTTTTTTAAGTATGTGGCAATATTAAAAATGAATAAGGATTTGGTAACATTTATATATGTATTTGTATCCATCGGTTTGCATCTGTATGTTTGATATACAAGTTTACCAATGGAGATCATTTATACAAGTGTATATATATCATTACAACTTTCATACAATCCAATTTATAATGTAAAATACATGTATTTAGCATCGACAATATAATTTCTTCTTATAAATGGTTATATATTTTATTTTGACTAGTGATTAGTGGTTTCAACTAGTATATTTTGTTATAAAGAAAAAACACACCATTATAATTCATGTACTTAACTTGAACGAACCAACATGATATGATCGTTGTCAATTATAATTGGAGTGTCAAATGTCATAAGTAATTTTTTTATAAAGATTTTGTCAATATGATGGTTAGTAGATGGAAATTATGAAAAAAATCTTGTTTTTATACTCACAAACTATTAGCATCATTGTAACAATAGATTACCTACTAAAAGTACCACTCCATTCTATCACGTCTTCTACGATATAGCAAAAACTCCAACATCCTCTCTAAAATCTATGACAATCACAAGATATAAATAAAATTATTGAGAATTTTGACGGCGTGGAAACTAAATAGGCACATCCATAAGAGGTGATATAATTAACATCATAAGAAACAAGCTAATGTGATCAAGTTTTTTATATACATGTATCAATAATTTAATTGACATCTATCATAGATCAATTGAAAAAGAATAATAAATTTAAAAATGTATTCGATGATGTTGATACTGCACACACTTCTTGCAAGTAACGAAGGAAGATTGAATTAAATCAATAGAAGCAAAGGCTAGGATAGTGCCTAAACGGCTATGTTGAAGTTATGACATAGGAAATTGGCGCAATTTGATTCATTCGCGTTGTCCAATCGAGAAATTGAAAACAGACAGAGAGAAGAATAGGCAGGCTGCATGCACTACATATTCGCGTTATGGAAATAAACATTGGGGGTAATCATGTTCACTTGAGAAATAGTTAACATTATTTTTTTCCATTTTTAGAATTTAAATGGCGTTTGTATAATTAGGAGGGTGTGGCCCGCCAATATTATTTTCCTTAATTTTGGGTATGGAAGGTGCGGGTAGAGATTACTAAAAAAAATAGAGGGAAGGTGTGGGGAAGATTTTTCCCTGAAATTAGAGAAACACGATGGAAGGGGAGGGAGGGCAATACATGGGCTTCTAAATTTAGCAATAGGAGGAGGCGTGGAGGAACGGGGGGGCCTGGCCCCCTCCCGTCCCCCTCCCTCCGTCCCTGCCTTTTTCCATTATTTTTTTTAAAACTAAACCATGTGGGATTTAGATCAACAGATATCTGTTGAAGACAATTTTTCACGGGTCTAAAGTAATCCACACAAGGTTGGATCACAGTGTCGTTGAGGCAGCCCACAAGAAACCGTATCTTCGAACAACAATTAACCCACAACAAATAAATCAAGCAATGAAAGTAAATGTGCGGAGTTAAAATTTATTATAACTCTACAACAAAGATGTGTATAGGTGCAAGTATGTGTAGAGGTCTAACACATGGAGCAGACATGTAGAACGGGGCAGAGATGCACAAAAATGTGAATGTGAAGATTTGTCTATCTATGCTAATTTTTTGTGGATTTTTAAATTTTAATTTATTTTAGTTTATTTTTTATTTTATATGTTTTTATTTTGATTTTTAATTTACTGATTTTGTATTTTCTTTTTATATTTTATATTTTTATACTTTCTTTTTCTATAATCGAATATATATACAATATAAGGAAGAGAGGGATAGAGTATTTATAAAAATAGGGAAAAATAAGCAAAAATCAGGAACTAAAGTATTTTTGGTTTTTTGTATATTTCTAATGTTTTTATGATTTTTTTAGATTTTTCCTAATTTTTTTGGTATTTTTAAAGTCAAAAATACGAGAATACAGTGAATAAAATTGCTGGCCGAAATTAAAATGAGGATGAAAAATAGTAATCAGTGTCCAAAATTCCTCAAATTAATTTTAACATAAAGACAATAAAATTGGGAAAATATAGAAAATAAAATTGTATTTTTGTGATTTTTATAGAATTTTTAAGATTTTTATAAATATTTTAGAGGTTTTGTAATTTTTAGGAGTTTTCTTTTGTATTTTTTTATGATTTTTGGACTGTTGTTAAGATACACTAAAAGACAAATTTATTTTTTTGGGAATTTTCTGAGACGTTTTTATAATTTTTATGGATTTTAGGATGCAAATAGTGCTGAAAATGAGAGTTTTTGAATTTTTATAAATACTAAAATGCAATAAAAATGAAAATAAAAATATGATGTAATACCACAATGCGACATGAACTTATATTGATTTTTGTGGAATTTTTGGGTGTTTAGAGATGCATGCAATAATTAGAGAAAGCATAAAGAAAATAGAAGCTGGCATGGGTATTTCTGGAAATATGGTAAAATTGAGGGGCTTGCATGTAAATTGTCCACAAAACATATAAAATTATTTGGACCAATCAAAAATACATAAAGTCGCAAGGTTATCACCGCAAAAACACCAAGGCACACGTGACTTGCACGCGCGCCTAACAGGGGCCTAAATGAGATTATCAAAAACTTCGGGGCTCTATTGCAAAATGTCCAGAAAGTTCATAATTGCATATGAAAGTTTAGATACTAAACATAAATAAAACAAAACCTAGGTGTTTCCCAGCAAAAACACCAGGTCACGCGCGCAGCTGCACGTGACTTAGCAGGGGCAAACTGCAATATTACAAAACTTTGAGGTTCCGTTCGCAAAAGTCACAAAAGTTTTAAACTGCCGATGAATGTTTTAATATTAAGTAATTACTACAAAAATATGTCTGGGTGTATTAGCAAAATACCCAAAGCTTGGCGGATCGGACGACGCTGAATCACTCACTCACGCCACGTGTCGACACGAAGACGCCCGATACCGTTTCGAAATCCACGACCAGGATTAGATTGTTGATGACGATCGAACAACCTAGACGCGCGGTGGATCTAACGGCTGATATTGGATCTGGAGAGGGGCTTTGATCTGACGGCGGGAACGAGCGGAGGACGAACAGGGAAGAAAGCCCGCCGCTGTGAGCTTTCCCCGATGACAGCTCCCTCCTCCGGCGGGAGATGAGGCTTCAAAAGTGCCCAGGCTCCTCCTGCAGGCGTAGGCTAGATGTAGGTGGCCCAAAAAGTCTCCGGTGGATGCCGGAGTTCGCCGGCAAGGTCGAGGAAGCCTAACGGCCCCAGTCACCTCCGACGAGAACTCAAAATTGCCCCCAGGTCCTTCGTTCGCGCGAATACCTGCACAATAGAGTTAGGGAGTCGGGGCAAAATGCCCCAACCCCGCAGAGGGGTGGAGATGAAGCGGCGAACGGCGGGAGAAACTCGCCGGAGCAAGCTCCGGCGAGGGGTAGCGAGGAGGTTAAATGAATGCGATTCGAAAGCGAAATGAGGGGGGAGATGAATATTAAAGCTACGGGACGCTACAGATGCAATAAAAAACAAGGAAAAGATACCTCGAAGGCCGGTGGCCTGAGATGGGTACCTCGCGGCAGCGTGGACCGCCGGAGATGGGTGGAAGCACTTCCACTGTCACTTGGGCGCGCTCGGAGCAGCTGGAGTGGCTGCTGTCACCAGCCTCGATCTTGAACAGCCAGAGGGGACAAGGCTAGGGCAAGGAAGGTTCAAAGAGAAAGGAGGTAGAAGGTGTGGTTTTTGAATGAGTGGTGGTCGAGCTCCAAAGATTGAGGCGCAACAGGCACGGTAATGATCCGCAACCCAAGAAAAGATAGGGGCGAGCATCCTCGATCAACGACAAATAAAAGTCAAGAAGGAGCCATTACGAGATGATGTACGTAGCGCCCTCGAAAAATCCACCAAAATTGGCCAAAACATGCTTCTGACACAGCTACAGGGGGCGGGTCAGAGAGTTGACCGAGGTCAACTCTCAGACCCTCCTGGTTGGTCCACTTGGACCAACTATGAAAAACCTTGGAAAAAATTCTTGTAAAATCATTTT
The DNA here is from genome assembly GCA_037367405.1 of Ottelia alismoides. Classification (NCBI taxonomy): domain Eukaryota; kingdom Viridiplantae; phylum Streptophyta; class Magnoliopsida; order Alismatales; family Hydrocharitaceae; genus Ottelia; species Ottelia alismoides. The sequence continues at coordinate 45,823 of JAZKJV010001604.1, forward strand.
AAAATAATAAATGATTTTATTATTTTTAAGTTATTAAATAAAAAATATTTTTAATTTTATGAAGTTTTTATCGTGAATTTTATTTATTTTTTAGAGGTTAATAATTACAAGTTACCATTTATACCCCTTATAGGTTTCTATATCTATAAATTTGAATATTTTATTTTTATTTTGAGAATTTAATTTATTTATTTTTGTTTATTAATATATAAATTTATAAAGTATTTTTATACACTTAAATATATTTTTATTTCATTTTTTGAAGTGTTTTGTACACTTAATAAAATAAAAGTGTTAAGTATATATGTGTGTGTATTAGTATTATACCTAGGTGTTTTATATACATATTTTATTTTTATATTTTCTTTAGGTTTTTATTATGATTTTAATGTACACATATATTACAAATAATATTTACAAAATTATAAAAGTATAAAAATAATGAATAATGAATATTTTAATCTGTGCAAGTATACAATAGGGGTCCAAAACGCAACTTTCAAACCGTAGCTCCGCAAAATATGAAACCACCGCCAAATAGCTTATTTAAAGTTATATACAATTAAAGGTGAGTCTGGTGCGTTTCGAGTTTTTATTTGCGAGATACGGGTCTGGGAAGTTGGAATTCTGGAATCTTATTCAGATCATATCTTTTTATTTGTACATTATTTCTGTGTGAAATCAATTTTGTATTTTTCTATATGAAATTATCTACAACTTTCATGTTCAAAGTTTATTTATTTGAGGTACAAAAAGTGGAACCAAAAATAGGTCCCAAAATGAATAAAGAATGAATAAAATAAAGGGTATTTTTATTGGTTTTTGGCCCTTATCTCCCCCTGCTTTATTCCTTATCGACCTAGTCATCGAGATGCCTAGGTCTTGGGGTTTCGGGTCATAAACTATTTACAATATTTTATTCTTTTTCTTTTCTTTTCTTTATTCTATAATTTTGGCATTAAAAACCACATTGTATACAATATTTACACAAATATGCATGGATGATAAAATGCATGAATTAACGCTATTTACACGCATTTACTAGGGTTTTTAAGGCCAAAATGATAGAATAAAGATGATGAAATGCGGATTCATCATCCCCCTATACTTGCCTTTGCTAGTCCCTAGCAAACACTTATGCAATAAGTGTAGAAAAGAAAAACAAAGAAAAGAAAAAGAAGAAAGTTGGATTAAGTTTAACAATCAAACTTGTCTTCACAAAATCAAAGTTTGGAGCTTAAGTTAGACCTTTGGAGTTTTAGTGCGGGTGGAACCTTAATGAGAACCGAATTTGAAATCCAACAGTCCCTGAGAATCCCAAAACACTATTCAAGTCTCCTCAATAGTCAGGTCAGAAATATTTCAACTCATACGCAAACCCTTATGACTATGAATCTGACTCGTACAGTGTAAGTGATGGTGGCTCTCCCCAACTGAAATGACAAAGAGACTGACTTCTCCAATATGACAACCAATGATTCCCCAATCCAACAACACATTCCTTAAGGAGCAGGGTATTCCCTTCTAAGTTCAAGTGGCGACCAACCCAAGAGGAGGGGGTGAAGAGAAGAATGGACGGTAGCCAGTGTAGCTACCTATCCTAGGATGCAAGACCAGTGTAGTCAAGTGATCCAGCTGCAGGCTCACATGATTTGACTTTGAAGCTCAAGCTTGCTTATTGACTTTACACATATGTACACTCCGGCATGCATTTTATTTTTGTACAGGCCTGTCCACTTTTTTGGAGTTTTCGCTTTTGCAATTTTTTTGAATACTATACAACATCATTTACATAGGGAGTTTTTCCTCTTGAGCCAGTAGAATATCCCTCTTTTGAAGCTTTATTGCAACCCGCAATATCCTATCCTCGAAACTCATCATCACTGGACGGGTTGGGGCGCACTTCCCTCCCTAGAGGAGGACAAGTGTTTCCACCTGTGTGCATCTCATACCGACAAATCCAACCCGCTCACCACTCCAGCTGAGTTGAGCCATGTGGAAGGTGCAGGTGTCCAAGTTAGGTCATTATCAACAAGAGTCGTGCGTGTGCTCCGAAATACTCTACTTAGGCAGTCAAGAATCCATTGAACCAAGTCTCGTGATCCTCAAAGAATTAAGTCAACTAGACCTGAAGTACCTCAATTCCTGTTCCTATAAGGTTCCTGTTAATTAGGTAGATTTAAGGTCCAACCAAGCTCCAATCTTCGGATTTTATTTAGACTCGTTCAATCATCAAACCCAATCCGGAAAATGCTCATGCTATGCTAATGATATGCAGAATGCAGAAAATATTTTTGTGATGTAATTTTCAAGATTTTGAACTTTTTATGGATTTTTGAAAAGATGATGCATATGCATTTTTTAGATTTTTCAAAAAGATTTTTCAAATGTTTTTGGATTTTAATCTTGCAAATGTTTTTGGGATTTTTGAAAATAAAAGGTTTTGGCCAAAACTAGGTACAAATATTTACACGGGGATGCTTCTGATATTTACAAGAAATGGATTTTAAGAATTTACAAGGGTAAGTGTCAATTTTATAAATATATAGTGAATTTTAGATGAGATGTATGTATTCCTCAAACTTATTTGACACAGGTTTTTCAAACAATTTTGAAAACTATAGTCCAAAATAATTTTTGCAAATAATTTTTTTAAACATGTACACACATTTGAAAATCATTTTGCAAAGGTTTTCCAAACAGTATGTATAGATTTTTCAAAATATTTTTGCAACCATTTTTGAAACCATTTGCAAATCATTTTTCAAACATTTTATTTCACACAAAGAAAATAAGTTTTCAAAATAAATTATTTTTACAAAGGTTGAAAACATGTAACAAAATATTTTCAAAATAGTTTTCAAAATATTTTTCACAAAGATTTTCAAACTATTTTTCAAACATTTTGCAAAAAATATTTTCACCTGATTTATTAATCCGTAGATACAAGAAGAATTTAAGGAATAAAACATCTTTTTGTTAAGGTTTTTAATGAATTTTAAAGAATTAAAAGCCATATTATTTAGAAAATACGAAAGTACGAGTTATGACTAAAGTATATACGCAGTATATACGACCCCCCATACTTAGCTTGAGCTATGTCCTCATAGATCAGAGAGAAAAAGAGAAGACATAACGTGTACTGAGTATAGAAAAGTCTAAAGAATAAAGAACGAATGAAGGAATGAAAAAACGAATGAGAAGTTGACCGTCCCCCCTATACTTAGGATCAAATAATCCTAAGTTTAGCAGACTGTGCACAAGGCATGGAGGGTCAAGGGTGGGAATGAAAAGATCGTACTCAGTCTGTCTCCCCCTATACTTAGGGTAAGATATCCCTAAGTATAGACGAGAAGAGGAGACAATAGAGAGGATCAAAGAATAGAAGCACTCGAGGTGCACCCCCCTATACTTAGGACAAAGTACATCCTAAGTATAGAAGACTGACAAAAAGGGGCGACACCTTTTCGATAGATAAAGAAGATAGAAGAGGAAAAGAAGAAAAGAAGAAAAGAAGAAAAGATATCAACAGATAGAAGAAGATAGAGGAGAATGTACGCATCACTCCCCCTATACTTAAGGTAAAAGAAGCCCTAAGTATAGGCAACAACAGGAGCGATGAGACGGAACGACGAATGAACACTCGGCTCGTCTACCCCCCTATACTTAGGACAAAGTACGTCCTAAGCGAGGCAAACACAAGAATGGGTGGACGAGCAATACGGGAGAGAGAACAGAGGTGCACGCAAGAGAATATACAACAGAGATGGATGTACACGGGATCAAGAAGGTTGAAAGCAAACCTTCTTGCAGGACCGCTGAGGAATAGATCTGGTGTGGTGCAGGTCGACATCGGGGTCCTCAGATGAAACAAACCGATCAGGGTCGACATGGTGATGGTCCTCAGTGGCCCTAGGGTGTGAAGGCACAGACGGGGTAGTGGAAGAAGTACGACTAGGTCCGACCTTAGGAGTCTCTCTAGTATCAAAGTGAAAAGGGACGAACTCATCCTCATCGGAAGAAGTGTACTCAATGTCGTCCTGCGAGGTCTCGTCCATGTCAAAACCACAAGGAACGAACTCATCAGTGGAAGTAGTCGAACTCTGTTCGTCCTCAATAATGTCAACCGGATCATCATTCTCATCAAAAGGCCCGAATTCTCAAATAAAAGCAATCAAATCAAATTTGGCATTTGTCTCATCTGACTCAACATGCGCAAGAGCGGACTCATCCATGAAAGTAGTCGAGTCATGTCCGTCCAGTCTAGTCTCTAAATCTGCCCTTCGCTCAATGGTGTCAACCGTGTAGATACCGCGGATGTCATCAACACAACGCTAAATCCCAGAAGAAGGAACTCCGAGGTCCATGATTTCCAAGTCTTCCTCCTTGGAGAGGAATTATTGGGTCTCAGTGGAATCCAATAAGCAACAAAATTCTCTGATAGTCTCATCAAGGTCATGGTCCTCAGGGTCAGCCAAGATAGGTAAAGTCGCATCAGGTGCAGGTCTCTGGTCATCTGTCGGTGCGGTTATCAACACTTCGCTCTCGTCAGCAGGACGGAAGTGAATATCTCTTGATCCGTAATCAATAGCGACCCTTGCAGAGGCGAGGAATGGTCATCCCAGGATGATTGGAGAGTGCTCCCCAGTGGAGGTCTCCAAGGGCAATATGACAAAGTCAACATGGTGGCTCGTGCCATGAATCAAAATGACGACATTTTCAAGGATACCCTTCGACCTCTTGATAGATCCATCAGCAAACTGAACGATCATCCTGGTTTTCTTGAGAGGCCCTAAGTGAAGAGACTGTACCAGCGAGAAGGGTAATATGCTAATCAAAGCACTGCCGTCGAGGAGAGTGTGATCACATGTATGGTCAGAGATGGTGCAACTAATGAAAGGTGTGGCAGTGTTCTTTTTCCTAGGAATGGGACGGTGTGTGATGGCGTGGGCAGTGGTCATGGTCAAAATATGACGCTCAGATCGGCTCCTCCACTTTCTCTTCTTGGGAAGAGGAGCAGATAAATCAGTCAACATTTATAATCTCATGAATAGTGGCCACCACTTCGGGTTCAGTCAACATTTTTTTGAATTTTTAGACCTCCTCTATACAAGGGAGGAAGTCGGAATCAGCATAAACACGAGGCATGCCAAGAGCAGTCTGTACAACGGCATCCTCGGGGTCAAAGGTGAGACAAAGTGTGAATGGATGTGTTGTCAAATGGTCTAGCAAGTGGGCACTCTCCTCACAGTCTGAATCGATCATGTGGCTCCCGAACTCTTTTTGGATTTTTAATTTTTTTCTCATTTTTTTGTATTTTGGGCGATTGCAAGCTCTCATGATAATCCTCATCTGAATCCAAATCTTCAAAGAATGGAGCTACATTCTGTATCTTATTTATGCTAATTATATCGCTCATCCTCGAGTTCATATGCTCCATCATCTGATTCAAGGTCTCCAGTGTGGATATCATGAAAGGTGACTCCAAAATCTCAGGATCGGGTGTGTCGAATGTGGGTGGTGGGGGTGGACAAAACTCACCTTCCGAAACAGGATACTCAAGGAAGAGCGGGTTTGTCGAAATGTGAGGGTGACAGTGGTGGAAATGATTGATGAAAGTTAAAGTCCGAATCCTGAAATAGTGGGTTGGTCGGATATATACAAAAATCAGGAGTGAAGTCCTCCTGGAAAAAAGGAGGTGGACCGGCTGGAGTGAACGAGGGATCCGCAAAGTCCGGATAAAAGACGCTCCAAGGGTCCATCTCATGAATAGTGGCCACCACTTCGGGTTCAGTCAACATTTTTTTGAATTTTTAGACCTCCTCTATACAAGGGAGGAAGTCGGAATCAGCATAAACACGAGGCATGCCAAGAGCAGTCTGTACAACGGCATCCTCGGGGTCAAAGGTGAGACAAAGTGTGAATGGATGTGTTGTCAAATGGTCTAGCAAGTGGGCACTCTCCTCACAGTCTGAATCGATCACGTGGCTCCCGAACTCTTTTTGGATTTTTAATTTTTTTCTCATTTTTTTGTATTTTGGGCGATTGCAAGCTCTCATGATAATCCTCATCTGAATCCAAATCTTCAAAGAATGGAGCTACATTCTGGATCTTATTTATGCTAATTATATCGCTCATCCTCGAGTTCATATGCTCCATCATCTGATTCAAGGTCTCCAGTGTGGATATCATGAAAGGTGACTCCAAAATCTCAGGATCGGGTGTGTCGAATGTGGGTGGTGGGGGTGGACAAAACTCACCTTCCGAAACAGGATACTCAAGGAAGAGCGGGTTTGTCGAAATGTGAGGGTGACAGTGGTGGAAATGATTGATGAAAGTTAAAGTCCGAATCCTGAAATAGTGGGTTGGTCGGATATATACAAAAATCAGGAGTGAAGTCCTCCTGGAAAAAAGGAGGTGGACCGGCTGGAGTGAACGAGGGATCCGCAAAGTCCGGATAAAAGACGCTCCAAGGGTCCATCTCGAAACAAAAGGAGATGATAGTCTATCTATGTTATTTTTTTGTGGATTTTTAATTTTTAATTTATTTTTAGTTATTTATTTTATTTTATATTTTTGTATTTTGATTTTTAATTTTCTGATTTTATTTTTTCTTTTTATATTTTATATTTTTATATTTTCTTTTTCTATAATCGAATATATATACAATATAAGGAAGAGAGGGATAGAGTATTTATAAAAATAGGGAAAAATAAGCAAAAATCAGGAAATAAAGTATTTTTGGTCTTTTTGTATTTTTCTAATATTTTTGTGATTTTTCTAGATTTTTCCAAATTTTTTGGTATTTTAAAGTAAAAAATACGAGAATACAGTGAATAAAATTGCTGGCCGAAATCAAAATGAGGATGAAAAATAGTAATAAGTGTCCAAAATTGCTCAAATTAATTTTAACATAAAGATAATAAAATAGGGGAAATACAGAATCTGAAATTGTATTTTTGTGATTTTTGTAGAATTTTTAAGAATTTTATAAATATTTAGAGGTTTTGTAATTTTTAGGAGTTTTCTTTTGTATTGTTTTATTATTTTTAGATGTAGTTAAAAGACACTAAAATAGACAAAATGTATTTTTTTGGGAATTTTGTGAGACGTTTTTATAATTTTTATGGATTTTAGGATGCAGACAATGCTGAAAATGAGAGTTTTTGAATTTTTATAAATAATAAAATGAAATAAAAATGCAAAATAAAAATATGACGTAATACCACAATGCAACAGGAACTTATATTGATTTTTGTGGAATTTTTCAGTTTTAGAGATGCAGGAAATAATTAGAGAAAGCATAAAGAAAATACAAGCTGGCAGGGGTATTTCTGGAAATATGGCAAAATTGAGGGGCTTGCACGTCAATTGTCCACAAAACATATAACGTAATCTAAAATTATCTGGACCAATCAAAAATACGCAAAGTCGCAAGGTTATCGCCGCAAAAACACCAAGGCACACGTGACTTGCACGCACGCTTGGCAGGGGCCTAAATGAGATTATCAAAAACTTCGGGGCTCTATTGCAAAATGTCCAGAAAGTTCATAACTACATATGAAAGTTTAGATACTAAATGAAAATAAAACAAAACCTAGGGGTTTGCCCTGCAAAAACACCAGGTCACGTGCGCAACTGCACATGACCTAGTAGGGGGCAAACTGCAATATTACAAAACTTTGAGGTTCCGTTCACAAATGTCACAAAAGTTTTAAACTGCCGATGGATGTTTTAATATTAAGTAATAACTACAAAAATATGCCTGGTTGTATGAGCAAAATACCCAAAGCTTGGCAGATCGGACGACGTTGAATCACTAACTCACGCCACGTGTCGACAGGGAGACGCCCGATACCGGTTTGAAATCCACGGCCAGGATTAGATTGCTGATGACGATCGAACGGCCTGGATGCGCGGCGGATCTAACAACTGATATTGGATCTGGAGAGGGGCTTTGATCTGACGACGGGAATGAGCGGAGGACGAACAGGGAAGAAAGCTCGTCGTTGCGAGCTTTCCCCGACGACGGCTCCCTCCTCCGGCGGGCAATGAGGCTTCAAAAGTACCCAGGCTCTTCCTACAGGCGTAAGCTAGATGTAGGTGGCCTAAAAAGTCTCCGGTGGATGCCGGAGCTCGCCGGCGAGGTCGAGGAAGCCTAACGGCCCCAGTCACCTCCGACGAGAACGCAAAATTACCCCCAGGTCCTTCGTTCGCGTGAATACCTGCACAGTAGAGTTAGGGAGTCGGGGGCAAAATGCCCCGACCCTGCAGAGGGGTGGAAATGAAGAGGCGAACGGCGGGAACGAAACTCGCCGGAGCAAGCTCCGGCGAGGGATAGCGAGGACGTTAAATGAATGCGATTCGAAAGCGAATGGGGGGGGGGAGTTGAATCCTAAAGCTACAACGACGCTACAGATGCAATAAAAAACAAGGAAAAGATACCTCAAAGGCCGGTGGCCTAAGATGGGTACCTCGCGGCGGCGTGGACCGCCGGAGATGGGTGGAAGCACTTCCGCCGTCACCTGGGCACGCTCGGAGCAGCTGGAGTGGCTGCTGTCACCAGCCTCGATCCTGAACAGCCAGAGGGGCCAAGGCTAGAGCAAGGAAGGTTCAAAGAGGAAGGAGGCGGAAGGTGCGGTTTTTGAATGAGTGGTGGTCGAGCTCCAAAGATCGAGGCGCAACAGGTGCGGCAACGATCCGCAACCCAAGAAAAGATAGGGGCGAGCATCCTCGATCAACGACGAACAAAAGTCAAGAAGGCGCCATTACAAGATTATGTACGTAGCGCCCTCTAAAAATCCACCAAAATCAGCCAAAACATGCTTCTGACACAGCTACAGGGGGCGGGTCTGAGAGTTGACCGTGGACCAACCAGGAAAAACCATGGAAAAAATTCTTGTAAAATTATTTTAAAATAAAAAACGATTTGATTATTTTTAGGTTATTAAATAAAAAATATTTATAATTTTATGAAGTATTTTATCGTGATTTTTATTTATTTTTTAGAGGTTAATAATTACAAGTTACTATTTATACCCTTTATAGGTGTCTATATCTATATATTTGAATATTTTATTTTTATTTTGAGAATCTAATTTATTTATTTTGTTTATTAATTTATAAATTTATAAAGTATTTTTATACACTTAAATATATTTTTAATTTATTTTTTGAAATGTTTTGTACACTTAATAAAATGAAAGTGTTAAGTATATAGGTGTGTGTATTAGTATTATACCTAGGTGTTTTATATACATATTTTATTTTTGTATTTTCTTTAGGTTTTATTATGATTTTAATGTACAAATATATTACAAATAATATTTACAAAATTATAAAAGTATAAAAATAATGAATAATGAATATTTTAATCTGTGCAAGTATACAATAGGGGTCCAAAACCCAACTTTCAAACCGTAGCTCCGCAAAATATGAAACCACCGCCATTAAATAGCTTATTTTAAATTATATACAATTAAAGTGAATTTGGTGCGTTTCGAGTTTTTATTTGCGAGATACGGGTTTAGGAAGTTGGAATTCTGGAATCTTATTCAGATCATATCTTTTTATCTGTACATTATTTCTGTGTGGAATCAATTTTGTATTTTTCTATATGAAATTATCTACAACTTTCATGTTCAAAGTTTATTTATTTGAGGTACAAAAAGTGGAACCAAAAATAGGTCCCAAAATGAATAAAGAATGAATAAAATAAAGGGTATTTTTATTGGTTTTTGGCCCTTATCTCCCCCTACTTTATTCCTTGTCGACCTAGTCATCGAGATGCCTAGGTCTCGGGGTTTCGGGTCATAAAATATTTACAATATTTTATTCTTTTTCTTTTTTTCCTTTATTCTATAATTTTGGCATGAAAAACCGCATTTTGTACAATATTTACACACATATGCATGGATGATAAAATGCATGAATTAACGCTATTTACACGCATTTACTAGGGTTTTTAAGGCCAAAATGATAGAATAAAGATGATAAAACGTGGATTCATCAATATCGCCATGGTGACATTTTAAATTCAACTTAATTTGAAACTTCCATGATTTACATCAAAACTATAACGATCTTAGAAATACTGAAATTGACCCCTTATGGATGAACATATTAGGTATGCTTGTTTTGCATGAAACCTGAAACACGTATTCCCCTCAATGTATTAAGTAAATCCCTCCAAGGTGTCATTCATGAAAATCCAAAAATAATGAAATAAAGGGTCGGGTGAGGGGAGTTATCTGCACCCCTGGGTGCAGGCTTCTAGCTCGTTATATATATGTATATAATGGGTAAATGAGGTTACCCCTAGGGGGAGCCATGTTAGCTTCCCCAGTCGGTTTTTTAAAACTTTTTCTGGTATTTTTTTTAAAATAATTGAGGCTTTAGATCACTTAATATCAACATATTGTCACATATTCTCATTAAAATAAAACTCATTTCGAGATACTTATCACATCCATAAGGTCCATCAAAGTTTAATGGTCTCAGAATTACTGAATTCGACCCCTTCCAGATGGACATGTTATGAATGCCTATTTTTCATCAAATTTGAATAACATATTTCTTTTATTAATCTAAGTTAATATCCCATGTATTTTTAAAAAACTAATATAAAAAGTTTTAAAAATAGAGGAGAAAACTAACTTGGCTCCCCTAGGGGGTAGCCACATTTTACCCTACACACATGCACACAAACACAAACACGCGCACATGCATGCGCATTTGCACGCACACATGCACGCATACACATTTACACATCACTCAAAATACATCATTATACATATCAACATTATTTTATTAGTAATTATTGTAGTTATAATTCAATCAAATAATGAGGCCAAGATCATCGTCCGAAATTGCGTAAATACTCGTAAAATCCTGAACGAAACTAGAAATATGTAAAATCATTCTAGATTATTAAAAAATTACAAATAGAAAACCATCAAAATTTATTTCACTAAATTCCAATTTTCTTTTATCTATGTAAATATCCATATTCCTATATAGTTATAAGTTTCTATCTTTATATACTTTGATTGTTTTTAACTTTATATACAAATAGAAAATCATCAAACTTGTATAGTTATAAGTTTCTATCTTAATATATTAAATTCCATCAAACTTTGATTGTTTTTAACTTTATATTCCTATATTCCTATATACTTTGTATAGTTAAGTTTATATACGAAATTCCATCAAATTTTGTATAGTTAAGTTTATATTCCTATATACTTTGATTGTTTTTAACTTTATATACAAATAGAAAACCATCAAACTTATATAGTTATAAGTTTCTATCTTTATATACTAAATTCCAATTTTCTTTTTTAAATCGACCATGTTTGGATGGAGGGCTTAGGAGTCTCTGTTTTTGACGAAATTTTAATAGAATGTGAGAGGGATATAATGTTGAATATACAAATTTTTATTTTCCAAAAAAATAAAAAATGAGGGAAAAATAGGGGTGGGAGTAGCCAAGTTGGCTACTCTCTAGGGGCAGCCCCATTTTACCGTTTTAACTTATTGTGTTTGGTGATACCCACATTAGACTTGAGGCTTCTCTGAAAATAGGTATTTATGCAATATAAAGACCAATACCAAACTTTTTTCCCTTCCCTTCTCTATACATGAATGGTGGTGGCACTCTTGTATTCTCTCTTTCTTTAATTTAGAGTAGCAAGTATATGGTAAATGTTATTGTCAACATATGTTCACGTTTTGTTGTATATTTGTGAAATAAGGTTATTATTATCATGTCATAAATCCAGTAATATCATTATTATGTTGAGAAAAATAACTCTTGTTATTAAGAATTTAAACTTCAATTTATTTCATCTTTTATTTTAATAGATATTTTATTGATGCAAAGATCATCATTGTAAATCACATAAAATTTGAAAAATTCTAAATAAAATTAAAATATGCAAAGTAGACCTAAATTAATAAAAAAATTAAAATCAGAAAATTTACAACAAATATAATTGTGTATATATTTGACTAAAATCAAGTTCTTCTCAATCTATGTAAATATTTATACTTTTATATGAAGGTAAAGGTCGATATTTATATTAAAGTTTATTTCATTTTAATCTATTATTTTGTTTGTCATGGTTTTTCATTCTTTTTATTATATGTATAGGGACATCTTCAAATGAGGTTGGGGCTTAGCTTTTTTATGATGAGCCATCAACGAGATCCATAAGATCTTGATCCAACATGCACTTCTAATCTGAAATCTTGGTTAAATTCTAATTTCATTTAATAGGTTTAATTTACCATTCTAGGCTTGTAAGAATTTGGTATTTTCTTTAACATATTAATTAATTTCCAAATTCATTCTCAACGGATTGGGTTTAACCATATATTTGTAAACTCTAATGAGTTTATATAAAAATAATTTTCATCTTTGTAAATTTCATTAATATTTTTTTTTACATTTTCAGTCAAGAGTTTTCAATAAAATGGATATATTTTTATATCGTTCTTTAGTTATTTGTAAAATTCGTTCTCATTTTATAAGTATTTGCGTGTAACATGCCATAATTGCAATATTCATGCTCCATTTGTAAAATTTGTTCTCTTTGTAAAATATGTATGGTTACCTACAAAAATATAAAGATAGTTAGTAGTTTATCAAGTATTTTTCTCGAATAAAAATGCAAATTCTATCGGGCATGCCTCCTTCTCCTTCTCTTGGAGAAGAACTCCCCCAACATCAACCTTTGATTGCTCAGCTCCCCCATCTTGAGATTTGTAATAAAACAATATTTGTAAAAAAATAATATAAGATCTGTGCCCTCCTCCGCCTGAATCACCCCTTAGTGTCCCCTCCTCCACTCCCACACCTCCTTTGATCTTCTTCTCTGTGCCCCCTCTTCTGCCTTCTTCCTCCGTGCCCCATCCTCTTCCTGTATCCATCCTCCTCCCTTCTCCTCCATTCTATTGACCTAGAGGACTACATCTCCTCCTCTGTGCCATCAATCACACTCCTCCTTTGCCCTTCACACCCCCTCCTCCGCCCACACCCTTCCTCCATGCCCCCTCCTCCATGCACCACCTTGAATCCAACAATCATTGCACACAACCTTGAATCCTCCACCTCTACTGCACATGGCCTTGGTCTTTAGATCTCTGTGATGCGCCACTCTGCCGAGATCTCCATGTCGCCACCGTCATTGAGACAATGAGAGAGATCGTGGGAGAGAGAGAGAGGAGATAATTATTAGATTATCTATTTATCACGTTCTATGTTTAGAATGTGACGAAATAATCAAACTGGATTTCAAGCAATAAAATTATATAATTAACACACAATTAGTTCCAACTGTGTGATTAGAATAGTGGGATGAGAAAGGGTGAGCCTTAATCTCATTTGAAGTTTCTATTATCCGGATATGGGTGCATGTTATCATAAGTATATATTCAAGTTTCATTAATATAAATAAATAACTAATAATATGAAATAAGGTTATTGTTATCATGTAAATAAATACAATAATACTCTTTATTATATTGTTTAAGATAACTCTTATTATTATTATTAAAAAAATTAATTTATATTTATTTAATATAAGTTTTTTTACTAAATTAAAGCACAATCCCACCGATCATATATAGCAAGAGATCGTGGAGAGGCGAGACAACGAAGGAAAGATGACGACTATGGTACAATCCTCCGACTGCTTGATGGTGGTCGCTCCGGGACTCTCCCCTCTTCCATGTATGTTCTCTCATTTATACTCCTCCTTCCTCCCCCATCTCCTTCTTCCCCACTTCTCTCAACATGGGATGTAAAAGAAATAGGAAGCGAATCCTTCACAAAACCTCCACCTCGATCACAGCTGGAAAACCTTTCTTCCAAATCATGTGAGCCACATAAACCACACCCAAAAAACCAATACAATACTAACAAATAAGTCATTAATTGTCACCCTCTCTTCTCCACTTACATCTAGCAAGAGGAAAACCAAGCAGAGTTCCCCCATCAAACCTCTCGCTCCCCCTCCCTCCCCAGCCACAACTCCTAAACAACAGGAACAAACTAATGGTGGGTCGAGGATAAAGAGAAGTTGTTGGGTCTTAGTGCATGAGTTGAAATATATGTCTTGATAAAACTTAGTGCCATCTTCGAGATACCGGGTGTATCCGTATGTGAGACCTCACACTCATCTTTCAACTCCATAATGTAATTCCTGTCCTGCTTGGAGGAAGCATTCATATGTTGGCATTTCGAGTTTCGATTGCCTTCACAAAATCAAAATCTTGGCTCGATGATTTAGCATTGGGAATTCATCTTCTAAGATGGATCAACGGTCATTATGAAGGTTTATGAGCTTTTGGGTTTTCTGGGTTGAGAGGGTCTGTTATTGAGATGTGAATCATGCCTTTTTGGTGAGTTCAGAATTGGTAGAGAGGTATGCGAGGTTTTCCTTTTTTCCATTCAATGAGTGTTGATTTTAGACATTTGATTTTTAGGTGCCGTGATTGGAAAGGGTTATGTGCTTGGATGGATTGGAACCAAGCGGAGAGCACAAGTTGAGAAAATGATGGCTTATTCAACCAATAGCCCTCCATTTTAAAGGATGATTTAGTCGAATTGATTGAGTCACTTCTATCCAAGTGTATCCGAAGATGGCATTAACAAGATCCATCAATCCCTATTACAGGCACTGTTGGTTGAAACATTGGTTGAAATGCTGGTTGGAACACTGGTTGAAACATTGCAAAAGGTGAGCAATGGTAACATTTGCAAATAATTGTTGCATTGGTCAATTGCAACGATAGTATTTGCAATAATTGTTGCAACGATCATGAAATGCTGTAAATATGGAAACAAATATTGCAAAAAATTTTTGCAAGTGTTTTGTAATCATTGCATTTGATATATTTTCTAGCAGTGTAGTTAGTGCTTTTTGTTACTTTAGAAAATTTGTTGTGTTGCAAAGACTGCATAGTAATCCTCGGTGAGAGTTTGACAACCCGACATCGCTTGTTAGTCATGGATAGGGGTGTAAACGGATTGAACCTAAGCGAGCCTACAATTTTTAGCTTCAATTCATTTATTTAATCGAGCTTAAACTTGTGTTCAAGTTTGGTTTGTTTATTTTCGAACCGAACCCGAATCGAACCTCTATTTAATAAAATCGAATTTAAGCGAATATCGAGCTTGAGAATTTTTTGATGAGAGGGGGTGACGAGAAAAGAAATGAATATATATACTTAGAATAACAAAAAGTTCAAATTTTCTATCCAACTCTTCTTCATCGATCTTTTGAAAAAAATACATCAATATAGATTCAGCTCTTTGAAAAAGACATAATTTTAGTATATTTTTATATTCATTCGGGCGAGAGATAAGGAATAAGGTGGGGGTAAAGGACAATAAGGTTTATACTTGTTCTGTTGATTTGAGGGATAAGGAAGAGAAAAGTGCTTGACATGTAAATAATAGATATTGTAACCATAATGTGACCATTTATCTTCGGATAGTTTATACTGAGATAATGTCTACTTTCCTAGAAATATTCACTTATCTCTAGACAAAGTCCACTTATCTAAGGACAGAGACAATTTATTCGGAAATAATGTTCACTTATCGAGATAATGTTTTGTTAATATGTGCATATCAACTTTTTAATGAATAGAGTCTAAGCGAGCCTAAATTTTTTAGGTTTGGTTCGTTTATTTAATCAAGCTTAAACTTATGTTTAGGTTCGACTCGTTCATTTTCAAACCGAATCTGAATCGAGCCTTTGGTGAGCCGAATATGAGTAAATATCAAACTTGAGAATTTTATGACAATCCTATTCATGGATGTGCAAATTGAAGTTTTTTAAAAAATCTCGATTCTAAGGAGGACCAGCAGGATATATTAATGTTGGCCAAAGAAAGAGAAAGAAAGACCAAAGACTTTTCTCAAGTAAGATACATTAAGGATAAGGAAGATAATGCGATTGCTACTCAGAAGGATATAAAGACTAGATGGAAACAATATTTTCATAAGATTTTCTGTGGGGGGAAGGAAATAGAGAGGTCACTTTGGAAGATGTATCTAGTGGTGAAAGTTACTTGAATCGTACAAGCTATAGACGAATACAAAGGAAGGAAGTAGAGGAGGCTTTGAAGATTATGAGATCTGAGAAATGTGTAGGAACTAATGGCATTCCTATAGAAGCATGGATAGTTTTAAGTGAATGTGGTTTGACTTGGCTTACAAGTTTATTCAATGTTATTTGATGAAGTAAGAAAATGCCCAAAGATTAGAGGAGAACCATCGTGGTGCCTCTTTATGGAGACATTTAAAATTATTCAAATTATAGAGGTATCAAACTGACAAATCACACAATAAAAATTTGGGAACTTATGATCGAAAGAAGGTTGAGGCAAGTTTCTAAAGTAAAAGAATTTCAATTTGGATTCATGTCAACTCGCTCAACTATTGAATACATCCACTTGCCGAGGAGAATGGTGGAGATTTATAGAGCTAGAAGAAAGAAACTCCATATGATTTTTATTGATTTGGAGAAGGCTTATGATTCTGTCCTACGGAAGATATTGTGGAGAAGAGATAAGTACATGTACTATACATTAACCTCATAAATGATAAGTATGATAGGCTTCATCGTGTGTAAGGATCTAGTCCAGGGAGATTAATTATTTTGACATCAATATTGGTCTGCATCAAGGTTTAACTTTGAGCCCATTCCTTTATACTTTGATTATGGACGAGTTGACAAGTCACAATTAGGATGAGATACCTTGGTATATGTTATTCGTTGATGATATCATGTTGATTGACGAGACTAGAGATGGAGTAAATAAGAAGCTTAAGCTCTGGAGACATGCATTGGAGACTAAAGGACTTCATAAGTAGGGCTAAGATTGAATATATGGAGTGTACTTTTGATGGAAGCAATGGTCAATGAAATAAGGTAAAGATTGGCGACGATAACATTCAGAAGAGAGATTCTTTTAGATACTTGGGATCTATTTTGCAACATGATAGGTAAATTTATGGAAATGTTACTAATAGAATAAATGCAAGTTGGCTAAAGTGGAGAAGATCCTCTACTATTCTATGTGATAAGAAAATTCCTTTGAAAATCAAAGGAAAGTATTACAAAGAAACCACAAGGCTTGCTATGCTACGCCAAGAAGTGTTGAAACAAGACTATATGAAGGGATCTTAGTTTTTTAATCTAAGTCCAAGATTGACCTAAGATAGATCTAAATGTTGGCAAATAATCCATATAGCTGGCCCTACTTACTGTGGGAAAAGACTTTCTTGTTGTTGTTGTTGTTGGTGGTGGTGGTGTATTTTAGAATATTTACAAGCCGTGGAAGGAAAAAATGTGGAAAATCTGATCTAAGTCATCAAGCTCTTTCTGCAAAACATCCATGTGATTTTAAGACCTGAATTTCATCCTTGCAGTACCTCAAACTCCCATTTCAACTTTCTACGATTTGCTACATGCTATGATGTTTATCGTTGCATTGTCCTTGGTTTATTTCTTGTACTGCCTTTTCTTATAGGATCAATAAGATTTAAACATATGCAACATGCCACTAGATTCTTTAGTTGTTCAGAGAGAATCTTGTCGAATAATGAAAAAGCAAACTTGATCTAATGTTCTAAAAAGAAAGAACAATTACTGCTTGTTGAATCGATCAGGTGAATTTTACCAGAAAATATATCTATGTTATTTATATTCTGAAAATCAAAGGTATAACGAAAAGTATGAGAATGTCGAACTCAAGGAGGCAAACTATGGAAAACTAAGGTAAAACAACAGAGAAAATAAGGTAAAAGAGTTTCCTAATTTTTATTTATTTTTAGGGTTTTTTTGGTTTTTTATTAGATTTTATGAGTTTTATATATTTCTTATGAGTTTTCTTATAAGTAGAAAAATATAGTTTTTTTAATTTATATTTTTTATTTCGTTTTTATTTTGTAATTTTTATATTTCTAATTTTATTTACTATTTTTAAGAAATTTTTAGAGGTTTTTAAGATATTTATGGACATTGAATTATTTTAAAAATTGGAAAATAATGTTTTTATAGAAAGCATGGATTTATTTTTTATTTTAAAAAGTAAACAAACAAAATAATTTTCTTTTATTTTTATTAAAAAGTAGATGAAAATACCTTTCAAACGAGGTATTGTGCGTATTTTTTGATTTTTAATGAACCCATTGTGAATTTTCAAAGGTTTTATTGTATTTTTATTTTTTATTTGTTTTAATTTTCAATTTTTATTTTATTTTGGTTTAATATGTAAAATATAATAAAATATAATGCATGTATTTTTTAATATTTTTATGAATGTTTTTATATTTTTATGTTTTTTAACATTTGTTATATTTTTATATTTAATTTTTGAATTATTAAAAATAGAATATATTTTTTATTTTCAAAATGTCTATAATACTATATGTAATAGAATACTAGGTATTTTTATTATATTTTAAATATTTATTTAAATTAATAAGTATTTAATGTTTATTATATAATATGTTGTATTTAGGGAGTTTCTGTATTTTTTTGGAAATTAGGTGAGCGTGCATAAAATATCAGAAATCATGGGGCATTCGCATAAAATAACCAGAAACACGTGCGCACACGCTCAAGCTTTTGGTAGGGACATGTTTAAAAATATGCAACAACTATGAGGGGTTGTCACAACAATAACCCAATATTCACGTAACAGTTAATATGGTTTGCAGTATCGAGGACTTGTAAGAAAATTCAGAAGAGTTTGGGATATAGTTTGCAAATTGATGAATCCACGATTCATCATCGCAATATCTTGATCTTAGAAAAATCCCCGAGTAAAATCCCAAATAAATGTCCATAAAATCCATAAATTAACAAAATGACTCTTCTAAATAAAACACACTAATTATTGTATATTAGATTGTACAAAATAAATTACAAATAAAAAGCCACGAAAATAAAGGAGTTTTTCACATGTAAATGGCCCAAAACTTCATGTATTTTTAATAATTCCATTTCAACTCCTTTTTGGCTATATCTTTCTCCAAAGTGTTCATATCAATGTATATAAAAATACAAAAATACAAAACAAATTTTATCTCAAATAAATGCTCCTAGATCCCTAAGAGAAAAAGCCGTAAAGTCCAACTTCCAAGCCAAATTCCTACTCCGTCTGAACTCCAAATTCATCAAATTCACTTTTAAAGTTCAAGTTAGAAAATTATCTATCCAACGGAAGTGGTTTCATTAAAATCAGAGCTTGTTTGCAAAAGTTGGGTTTTGGGACCTAGATGTACATTGAATACCATGTATATATTCATTCTTTCTTTAATTTTTATTGTATCTTTCTTAATTAATAAAAATACAAAAAATCATACTTGTGTTGTATTTTAATTATACTATTTTATTGTATTTTTTTCATTGTAAATATCTCTTATTAAAAAGACAAAAAAATTACATATTAGAAAAGTAAAAAAAATGTGTACGTGTTGTTAGTCTTCCCTTGTAAATTCTCCATTATTTCTCTTCTCTTTTTATTTTATTGTATTTAAAGTAGCCAACTCTATTTATTTATTTATTTATTATTTAAATTTCATTCTCTACAATAACCACCAATTCAACTCCATTATTCCACCATTTTTTTCCAACTTCCCATTCAACTCCATTAATAATACAACTTCCCATTCAACTCCACCACTTTAATAACCTCTCATTCCATCATCTTTATATACATGTCATTCTCCTCAATTTTGCCTTTGATCCATCTTTATGTGAGGAGAGACAAGTTCCCAGAGTTGAATCGGTGACAGCGACGCAACCGCGGTCGAGCGACGACAGCCCTCTCTCCAGTGAGATCCGTTGGTTTTTCGGCCAACATCGCAGCTGCAACCGCGCGCTGCTCGAGCTCATCGCATGCCGGCGATTTGAACGAAAACCGTGCTCACGAGAGCACTCCATAGGCATCCACGTTCATCGTAGGTAATTTTAGTTTATCTTGTCTTTTTACAAAATTTTTAGCACAAACATATCATCCCTTCCACCACCACCATCACACCATTTTCCCCCCATTTGTTTAGTGTATCATCCTCACCACCATCATATTTTTTTTAATTTATCATGTTCATTCCCTGTTTAACAAAATTTTAAAAAATATAAAAAAAATTAAAACAAAAAACCCTTTTTATTACAGCAGTAAAAAAGGGTTCAAAAAAATTAATTAAAAAAACAAAAAATAGTAACGCAGCAGCGGTAGGGGAGAGTTCCCACCGCCGCCGCCCCCCTCATATCCACCGCACTGCCGCCCGGCCACCGCCCACCGCGCAGCCAGGCGGTGCCGCTGCCCGCCCCCAGGACGCCCCTCCATCGCATCTTGCAGCCGCGGGTGGCCGCCGTCATCCCAACACCACCCGCGACCTCCGCCGGCTTCACCAACCGCCATCGCGCGCCACCCTCGACTCCAACCGCTCCCGCCGCGCCTCCGCGGCACCGCCCCTCCACCGCGGCCGCGCGCGCGTGGGAGGCCCCGCCTCCTCTGCGCGCCGCCGACCACCGCCGACTCCTCCCCCTTTGGGTTCCTCCTTCGTGCTTCAGGAAGAAGAAGGTCCATTTGATTTTTCAATTATTTTATTTCATGAAATTTGCATAAGTTTCTTTCATAGTTTTTGTAATTACAGATAGGTCCCTGTATATAAATGTTTGTTTATTTTGCTTTCTGAATTTGCAGAGACATCCCTGTGTTTGTACTCGAATTTGGACCTTGTTTTGGCATCCTTTTATTTTATGAAAAATAGCATTGTGTTGAGCAACTAATTGTATACATTTTGACTATTTATTTGTATTTTTATGGGTCTTGGGTAATTAATTAAAAATAGTTAACTGAAATTCTGTGTATTTTACCCAATCTGGACTCTTAAAATTATATCTCACACATGGTTGCTCCAAAAAATCCACAAAAATTATATATGATGTCGTGAATTGTGAAAAAGTTACAGTCCAAATTTCACGTCCATTGGAGTTGTCTTGTGCCTGAAATAATTTGGAGAGTGAAATTAGTATTTTATTTTTAGTTAAATCCACATATATCCTTTTTGTGAAATTTCAAGTCTTCTGTATTGCACATGAAAATATCTATTTGAGATAATTCTCTCTCTGACTAATTTGATAACGTGGATTTAATAGAAGTTAATTACTCATTGCCACTCTGTTTTCACTAAAAAATCATAAAAAATTCATATCTTGTCAAAAAAAATCCAAAAATATTACTGTAGCTTCCTTGCACATGTTTTCATTCCAGTAAGTTTTTCATAATTTTTGCTTATTGTTTGTGTGAGAAATTGCGAAAAAACCCATAAAAAGTGTGCATTTTTCATTATTGCATTTTAAACCTAAAAATACAAAAAAATGTGTTTTGTGTTCCCCACTGGATTAGGACTTTAGGAAAAATATAATTTGGCTGAATTGGATTAATTTGACATTAAAATTAATTTAGCCTGGTTGTATGCTTTCTTAGTGTCTTAATTCACTTGCATTCATCTTTCACCTTTGTTTTTGCATTAAAAAAAAATCTAAAAATACCGCTTGGAAATCTAAAATCTTCATTTTCAAATTAAACCCAAGTTGTTCCTTTGCCTCCCTATGTTCGACCCCGGACTTGCCCGGGATATATTTAAGCCGAGACATTCTTCACGGAGATTCTTCTCTCGGTTCTGACTAAATCGCTAAGTACACGTGCTACAACGTGACCAAATTAATTATCGTATCTAGTGACTCGTCAGATGGTGCCGTTGCCGGGGAGGCAAACGGCTTAGGGATTAGTTTAAAAATTTGGATTTAGATTTCACTTACTCGGGTAGTCTGACCCCTGAGCCACTTGTATTTAATCCATTTTCCTTGTAATTATTTCTCTTCAATATTTTTTTATATATCATGTTGTTTATCTCTCTAATATAAATCTCATTTTTCTTGCGAGGGCCCGGTGGACTTGGAGTGCATCGGAGGTTGACGGACGCGACGCGCGCCGACTGCTGAAGAGCTTGGAGAATTTATTTATCTTCGAGAGAATTTTTGTAAATTGTTGTAATTATTTAGGTAGTTGCTCATTTATAGCGGCTCTTATTTGAGAGCTCGCGTGTGTAAAAAAAGACTTGGACATTATTTGCGGTGTGTCAAGACCTGTTTCACTCTCCGGTGAGGGTGGGGCTCGACTTGTGTGGCGAACTTAAGGATTAGGCACACGGTAGTTTAGAATCAAATTTGTTTGTGCCCATCGTAAGTTAGGCCACACATATCTTAGAAGATTCACATATCTTATAAGATTCATAATGAGACGCACATAAACACGTAGTAGTTAGCTCAAAATTAAATCAATTCTTCCCCGCTAATAGTATATTGTTTAGGTGCGGTTTTCTCGATCTGCATGCATTTAGTGTAATATTTACAAATTCTGTTCTGCATAACGCATGAAGAGTGATGGGATTCACTGTAAGTATACCTTCTTCTGAGCATGCATCATAGTTTCTCGTTTGCATTCTGATTTCTGATTCCCCTCTTGTTTTATAACTTAAGGTCAGAAGGAAATTGGGACTGAACGGTAGATGTGCTTGTGTGTTCACATAAATTTCAAGTGATAACCTAACTCTAAAATTGGGACTGAATTGAGCAGGTCGATTTAAAATAATTGGAATAAAAAGAACCCATGTTCTCGGGTGCATAAAGCCCTCATTGTTTGTTTTACTTGCAAGTGAGAGAGAGACGACCCTAGGATAGAGCCAAGTCTGGATTTCTTACTTACTACTGGTTCTTTATTTTCAGGCGATTAGCTACTTTTCAGTAAGGAATATGGGTAGCCGTATTTATACGGTCCGGACTTCCTTAGCAGAGTGGGAGGTTTAGAGGGCGCTTTAGTCCTCAAGGAACGGGCTTCGGCTTGTACTTACTCCTATACTGGCTGAAAGTAGGCCAAACTAGTCGTAATAACCGGGTCAGTCTGTAGGAAAATACGGGCACCTAACAGCTCATTAATCTTTCCAATATTGTATTCTCACCAACTAAAATTGACAAGATAATTCGGCCGAACTCTTACGGTCATCATGTGTTGAGTTGGTGAAATTGAGGGTTTGAATTGTGTTTGTATTGTGTGAGTTTACTCCGCACATTTACGTGCACCGTAGAACTAGCACCTCATTGAAATATCGTGTTTTAAATCGGTTCTTTTGACATCGAAGATGACTGATTGGGGGGATAATTATTCGGACTTTGCGAATTTCCCGTTGAACCCTCCAAGAAGTATGTCTTCACAGGTCCATGCGCAACGTGGACCAACCTGGACTCATGACCCTCTTGAGCCCAGGATCACCCACTCTCGGGATGGTTACTCTCAAACCATTCCCTTTCTCTCTTCCCACCTCACCGAGGAAGACCTTTGCCTCGATGAGAATATCTTGATTCATAAATCCTCTTCTAATCAAGAACACATTGCTGATTCAGGCCATATAGAAGACACAAGTAGAATGCCTCCAAAGAAGAAAGAAGAGGAAGAAGAGAACAATGAAGACCCAATGAAAATGATACTTGCCAGATTAGCTGCATCTGAGCAGCAACAAGCATTACCGAGAGCTCAGTTAGGACAGTTAAATGTTGGGGTCCAACTACCAATGGATGCGGCATACAACCCCGGACAATATCAAATTCATAACTACTTGAGTCCGGCCGAACCCACTGTTGACTTTGAGTTGAAGCCGCACTTTCTGAACCTGCTGCCACATTTTGATGGGAATGCTTCTGAGGAGCCATATGCATTCCTAAGGGACTTAGAGCTCATCTGTGCTAATCTCAAACATAATAATGTTAGCCAGGATTATATTAGGCTCAAAGCCCTTCCATTTGCCTTGGGTGGAAAAGCCGATTACTGGGTGAAGAATCTTGGAATCATCATCACCACTTATGGCCAGTTCAAGGACCTATTCCTAAAGGAGTTCTACCCGTTGAGTAGAACTAACATGATGAGGACGCGAATTACGAGTTTTTCCCAGTTACCCCATGAAGCCTTCTGTGATGCTTGGGAAAGATTCAAGGACATCCTGCAGAAGTGTCCTTGTCATGGATTAGATGACAATATCTTGGTCCAATCCTTCTTCACTGGTCTCAACCCTAAGATGCAGGGTTTAGTGAGCGCTGCCTGTGGAGGCAGCTATACATCACGAGGAGCGGATACCGTCTGGAGGGTATTCGAGCAGATGGCTGAAACTAGCCGCTCACAGATGGCCAGCAAGGCCTATACACCATCCCCCAGTTCACTCTCATCTGGAGGGGAAAACCAGCTGTAGTAGATCTCTCTTAGGATGTGATCCCTAGCATGGGACTCCTTGCTGACAAGCTTACTGTAGTAGAGAGGAACAACAGGAGGATTGATGAGTTAGACCGGAGCGTCTCTGAACTTCCAAAACAGATGGAGGAGTTAACTGATAGGGTATCTAAGATAAAGATACCTACCGTGACTGCACCCTCTGCTCCCGTATACCGAGTTCACCATGTTCAAGAGCAGTTGGTGTCAAGGCAACCCCAGCCGTGGGAGCAGGACCAATCCTACACCCACTCTTTCCAGCAGCCACCTCCATTAGCAGAGACAGTCCAGGAGGAGCCTCCACCGGTTTGGGAGGTGAATGGAGTATGGTATACTCAGGACCCTGCCAGACAGGGAAGTTCGGGAGACCGACAGACCTATCAACGTCCTCCGACCTTTCATAACATCGCATTCACCTCCGCACCACCTCCTTCACAGCAGAGCCCTGGATTCCAGCCACCCCAGCAGCAGAGGCATCAGTACCAGCAGTATGGCCGACAGGGCCATTACCAAGCGGGCCAGCAGGGTCCGCAACCCCAGCAGCAGCAACAGCAGAGGCAGTACTCTGGCCAGCAGGGCCAGTCTTCCCATTCTTCTTCCCAGTATTATCCACTTCCTTCTTCGTCTAGTCCCGTGGATATCCAGCAGCAGATACTCGACGAGTTACGTTCCTACAGGAATGCGATTCATGACTTACAGGTGGATGTCAACCGCCTGTCCAGATGGCGAGACGAGCAGACTGCACCCTCTACCTCTATCCCAGCCCAAGTTCAGGCTAACCCCAATAGCCTGAACAGATCTAGTTCTCAGCAGCACTTTGGTCAGGTATACTATTCAGCATCTCCTAGATCTGAACATGAGATTCTTTCGTGTGAGGCTAACCACATGTCACTCAGGAGCGGAAGGACCGTAATCGTACCTGATCGGGCGAGGGATACGAGGAGGGGCATCTCTGAAGCTCTACCTGAGGAGTCTTCAGAGGACGAGGAGGAGAGGCATCATATTTCGGAGCCCCATAAGCATCATTCGAGGATTTCTACTCAGGGAGCCGAGAGGAGAAGGAGAGCATGTATGCAGCATCGGCAACATGGATACACTTCTGAGTCTACGGAGGACCTTGCATCTCCGGTTGTGGCTGATACCACTCCAGCTTCTATTCCACAACCTATAGTAGATAGTTTTGATTTCGATCCCATGTTGCATCAAAAAGATTCATGTATGAAGAACTCTGTTTCGTTAATGCCAAGAATGATCTTTCAGTTCATGATTCAGACTCTTCATCTTCAGTTTCTCTAGCTTCCATCCCTTTCCCCCGTGCTCTTACGGTAGGAAAGCGCATCAAAAAGATTCAGAAAGATGACCCCGATATGGCACGGTTTTGTAAAGAAAATATCACAGTTAAGATGCCATTTGATGAATATGTGGCTAACCATCTTGCCTTCCAAAAATACCTTAAGGTGAGATGCACACCTACAAGGGTTAGCAGGAAGAAAGATAACCGAAATATAAAGACACATGTCTTATCGGTAGCCACAACCTATTGTCTCAAGAATCAGACTTTGCCAAGGAAAAAGAGAGACATGGGTGCTCATTATGTGGAGAGTCGTATTGACGACATTGCATTTGCACACACACTCTTAGATAACGGTTCTTCAATCAACTTACTTCCCTTAGCATTATATCAGAAATTGGAGTTGGGACCACTTCGCAAATCTAGAGCCTTACTCCAATTCGCTGATAGATCAGTGAAGAGACCTAAGGGAGAAGTGAAGAACGTAGTTATCTTGATTGAGGGGCAGAACTAACAGGTTGACTTCACAGTCTTGGACATGGAGACCCCCAATCATTGGAGAGAATCTCAGATCATTCTCGGACGGCCCTTCCTTAGGACCGCAGGCGCAACTTTCGATTATGGTACGGGAATGATGAAGTTCCGTTCTCCAGGCGGAGAAGTGAACCTTGAGATGAAGCAAACCAAGTGTCAACAACCCGATTCAGAGAGTAGCACAGAGTACTCATCTTCAGAGGCAGACTGCAGTTTGATTAGCACAGTTGGGATTTGGGGACAGATTCCTTCAGGACAGAGCGAGACCCTTTCATCTGGAGAGGATATAGTGCATGATGCAGTTTGCCAGGTGTTGTCTGATCTTACTAGAGATGCATCAACCTATTCTCATGATGATATAGAGATCCATCTGGATCTGTCAGTTCCATCCCCTTCGGAACGATCATGGGATATAGATAATGAGTCGGACGTGGTTTTTGCCGATTGTTTGGATACTTTTGACGATCCGAATCCCGATACTTCTGATTTGGTGGCGAGTACTACTCAGCTTAGCCCACCTTCATGCAGCACGGAACCATATTCAGATTTAGTTCAGCCATATATGCTTGATGATACCACATTGCCAGAACTGAAATCACTACCTCCTACACTTAAGTATGCCTTTCTTGCGGGACCCAAAGAGAGATATCCTATCATCATTAGCTCAGACTTGACTTTAGAACAGGAGTCTAGGTTGTTAGAGGTCTTAGAGAGGAACCGCAAAGCAATAGGCTGGACAGTGTCGGATCTCGTGGGCATCAACCCCGCTCTCTGCTCGCACCACATTTTTACTAAGGATAATGCGAGACCTTCCCGTGAATTCCAGAGGAGACTTAACCCCAATCTACGGGAAGCGGTGAAGAAAGAGATTGAGAAATGGTGCAAAGCAGGGTTTATATGCCCTATTTCTGACTCCAAGTGGGTGGCCCCACTTCATGTTGTCCCGAAGAAGTCGGGAATTCAGATGGTCACCAACGAGGAGGGGGTAGAGATCGCGACACGAGTACCCACGTCGTGGCGTGTCTGTGTCGACTACAGGCGCCTGAATGCTACGACCAAGAAAGATCACTTTCCCTTGACTTTTATTGATCAGATCTTGGAGAGACTGGCAGGGAAAGAGTTCTTCTGTTTTCTTGATGGGTACTCAGGCTACAACCAGGTGGCCATAGCCCCTGAGGACCAGTAAAAGACCACATTCACATGTCCATTCGGTACTTATGCTTTCAGGCGCATGCCATTCGGGCTCTGCAATGCCCCGTGCACATTTCAGCGGTGCATGATAGCCATATTTGCCGAGATGGTGGGAGATTTCCTGGAATTATTCATGGATGACTTCTCGGTTGGACCGAGTCCTCACGAGGTATAGAGAGGTGAATCTGGTACTCTCCTGGGAGAAGAGTCACTTTACGGTGACGGAGGGTATCGTGTTGGGGCATGTCATCTCCAAAAGGGGAATGGAGGTTGATCCTGCCAAGGTGGAGGTGATCAAGAAACTCGATCCGCCTACCAACGTGAAGTCAGTGCGGTCATTCTTGGGGCATGTTGGATTCTATAGAAGATTCATTCATGATTTTTCAAAGATCACCCACCCACTGACTAAGCTCTTAGGAAAAGACACAGAGTTCATTGTAGATCACAGGTGTCTGGAGGCCTTTGAGCTCTTGAAGAGGAAGATTTGTGCCTCGCCTATCTTACAAGCTCCTGACTGGTCTCTCCCCTTTGAGATCATGACTGATGCTTCAGATTTTGCTATAGGAGCTGTGTTAGGACAACGACGAGAGGGGATTCCGTTTGCGATTCATTATGCGAGCAAAGTTTTAGATCCTACACAGAAAAATTATACAGTAACTGAAAAGGAAATGCTCGCAGTAGTATGGGCCCTCGAGAAGTTCAGATCATATATTTTGGGCTCTAAGGTGACAATTTATACTGATCACACAGCCATTCGATATTTAATGGAAAAGAAGGACGCGAAGGCGCGTCTTCTTAGGTGGATTTTACTCCTCCAGGAATTTGATTTGGAGATAAAGGATAAACCTGGAGTGAAGAATGTTGTGGCTGATCACCTTTCTCGGATTGAACTTAAGGATTCTCCTGATTTTGAGCGTATTAGAGAGACCTTCCCAGATGAGTCAATTTGTGTTATTGACTCACTCCCGTGGTATGCCAACATGGTGAACTATCTTGTCTCCAAGCATGTTCCCCATGGTTGGACTAGGAGCAGCATTGATCGACTGAAGTCGGATTCGAGGAGATACCACTGGGACGATCCTTTCCTTTTCTTCGAAGGACCAGATTGTGTTTGGAGAAGGTGTATTCCTCAGGAGGAATACCAGAGTGTCCTCACATATTGTCATTCACTTGAGGCTGGAGGACACCATTCGGGAAAGCTGCTCACAAAGTACTTCAATGTGGATTGTATTGGCCGACCTTGTTTAGAGATGCCATTGATTTTGTACGGTCGTGCCCGATCTGTCAAAGGATGGGAGGGACAGTTGGACAGAGAGATGAGATGCCTATGCAACCGATGATTATTTGTGATGTTTTTGATGCATGGAGCATAGATTTTATGGGCCCCTTTCCCAACAGCCAAGGACATGAGTACATTTTGTTGGCGGTTGACTATCTATCTAGGTGGGTGGAGGCTATCCCAACCCAAACCGCAGACAGTAAGACTGTTTGTAAGTTTGTGAGAGACCATATTATTGCTAGGTTCGGGGTACCAAAAGTTTTGATATCTGATGGGGGTAGCCATTTTGTGAACCAAGATATGAGATCTTTAGCTAAGGACTATGGATTTGAGCATAGAGTTACTAGTCCTTACCACCCACAGTCCAACGACATGGCAGAGGTTTCGAACAGAGAGGTGAAGAGTATTTTGCAGAAATTGGTTCGTCCCGATAGGAAGAACTGGTCTCAGCTCTTGGACCAAGTTCTGTGGACCTATAAGACAGCCTACAAGATACCATTGGGTACTTCACCATTTAGAATTATCTATGGCAAGCCATGCCATTTGCCCGCACAATTGATTCATAAATCCGAATGGGCAATTAAGAAGATTAACTGGAGTTGTCACCTAGGGAAGCTTTGTCGAGACTTGAACTTGAACGAGCTCGTGGAAATCCGAAACAGGGCATATGACAACAGTTTGATTTATAAGGATAAAGTAAAGAGATGGCATGATCAGCACATTAGGTGCAAAGACTTTGTCCCTGGACAAAAGGTATGGTTGTTCAATGCCAGATTGAAGATGTTCCATGGGAAGCTCAAATCTAAATGGACGGGTCCCTTTGTGGTTAAGAAAGTGCACGAGAATGGAAGTGTAGAGATAGCTGATCTCACAGATGGTGCACAATCTCATGTGGTGAATGGACAACTGTTGAAGATTTTGTTGATTCAAAAGAGCAGTTAGTCCAAGTCGAGGTCATCAACTTCATGCAGAGCGAGCACAGAGCAGATACATCATATTACTCATCATGAAGATGCAACATCAAGATTCAACATCTTAGAAGATTCATTCCTCTTGTACATTCGCCCTTCTTTGTATATTCTCCAGATCACATCGGTTCTCACACTTACTCTTGTCTTATACTTAGGCTTATCAAGAGCCTAAGTATAGGGGGAGCCGATGTCCTCCATATGTATACTCATCCATTTCTCTTCTTGACCTCGTCCGCCCCATTTTTGTTCTTCTTTTACACTTAGGCTGACCAGAGCCTAAGTATAGGGGGGCGGATCAACTTCTATACTCTTTATTATTCTAGTCATCCTACGCTTAGCACGAGCAATGTCTCTTTCTCGCTTGTGTGCCATGAGGACATAGCACATGCTAAGTATAGGGGGGCGTGTATATATTACATATATACTTTACCCATAGCTCATATTTTCACGTATTTTTGTATACTTTCACGTATTTTTTATCTATTATACAATAATTATGGGGTGGGTAAAAAAACAAAAACAAAAATCTCTTAAAAATATATCTTAAAAAAATCCCTTATTTGCTTTAAAAAAAGCCTTTTCAAAAAAAACTTTCAAAGAAAAAAAAAACAAACAAACAAAAAAAAGAAGCAAAACTTTTCCTAAAAAAATCTTCTTTGCCTTTGTTTGTAAAAAAAACTTTTTGTAAAACTTAAAAAAAATCATAAAAAAAACAAAACAAAAACAAAAAAAACTAACTAATAAGTTGGTTTAACCCCTGACACATTCACTTTCACACAAGACTAGTGATGTTCAAGAACACTTGGTTTATGAGGTCTTGAGATTTTGAGTTAACCAGCCTTAGTCATTAGGGTCTTTGACTTAATTATTCACATTTCCCTAGTTTGAAAGATTTGTATGCTATATTGCATGCTTAGTCTCTACCTTAAAGAATATGATCAGCACCTCACATACACGACTGCAGTTATGATGAGATGAGTTGAAATTTCACTTGAGGAACTGGGATGAGGGATTTGAGTTTGGACTTGATTTGATGATGCTCGAGGATGGGATAAAATCAATGAAGGCTTCATGAAACCTGAGTGTCAGCACATTTAGCCAGTATGAGAACATGGTTCTTGTACTATCTCTTGATATTTACCTATGTGCCAGGGTGTGATAAAATAAAAAAAATTGTTGATCAGTGTGCGCCAACTCTTGGTAAAAGCAGTGGAGCTAGCCACAAATACTACAAAGCAATGAAATGTCAAAGAAAAGCTCTCATTCCACAAAGTCAATTATCAAAAGAGCTTCCACCAAAGGCAAGCACTCCCAACCATTTCAAAGTGTCCACTTGGACCACCGCTATTAGGACCAGGAGTCGAGCTTGCACCAAAAAAGGGCTCTGCATCGTAAAATGCTACAAGTCTGGGTGTAGAAGGTACGATAGGTACTCAAAAAAGGCACACCCCAGTGTACTCCTAGGAAAACAAGTGCAGACAGCTCCAACTTCTCTTGACGGACGCATTGATCAACACCAAAAATATGCGTTGAGTAACAAGGCACTCGAGAGAATCCTTGTTCCAATGAGAGGGAGAGAAGAAATGACACATTCCTATGCCCTCCATCAACTGGCCTTCCATCTACACTTTTAAGTCTGACAACTAAAGAGACGGTGGATTGGATGCAATAAATGGTTTATTCCCTAGTGTTGAGGATCGGGTCTTTAGGAGAGTCTCTTGGACTGGAACCTTGGGTGACGTTGCGACTCTACTCTTATAACTGCAGTCCACACTTAAAGTCATATCCCTTATATATACGCATACAAAGAGAGTCTGATGATTAGGGGAATTGGGTACCTTTTGACTAGAGCTTGGCTCAGCTTAAAATTTTAGGATCTCTGAAACCGAGAGTTCTTGAACGGATCAGGTCTCGTATTCACATGCACAGTCAGGGGTTAACCCAACTTATTCTTTCTTTATTTGCTCGAGGACTAGCAAAGTTTAAGTATAGGGGGTGATGAATCCGCGATTCATCATCGCAATATATTGATCTTAGCAAAATCCCCGAGTAAAATCCCAAATAAATGTCCATAAAATCCATAAATTAACAAAATTACTCTTGTAAATAAAACAAACTAATTATTGTATATTAGATTGTACAAAATAAATTACATATAAAAAGCTGCGAAAATAAAGGAGTTTTTCACATGTAAATAGCCCAAAACTTCATGTATTTTTAATAATTCTATTTCAACTCCTTTTTGGCTAATTCTTTCTCCAAAGTGTTCATATCAATGTATATAAAAATACAAAAAATACAAAACAAATTTCATCTCAAATAAATGCTCCTAGATCCTTAAGAGAAAAAGCCGTAAAGTCCAACTTCCAAGCCAAATTCCTACTCCGTCTGAACTCCAAATTCATCAAACTCACTTTTAAAGTTCAAATTAGAAAATTATCTATCCAACGGAAGTGGTTTCATAAAAATCGGAGCTCGTTTGCAAAAGTTGGGTTTTGGGACCTAGATGTACATTAAATACCATGTATATATTCATTCTTTTTTTAATTTTTATTGTATCTTTCTTAATTAATAAAAATATAAAAAATCATACTTGTGTTGTATTTTAATTATACTATTTTATTGTATTTTTTTCGTTGTAAATATCTCTTATTAAAAAGACAAAAAAATTACATATTAGAAAAGTAAAAAAAATGTGTACATGTTGTTTGTCTTTTCTTGTAAATTCTCCACTATTTCTCTTCTCTTTTTATTTTATTGTATTTAAAGTATCCAACTCTATTTATTTATTTATTATTTAAATTCCATTCTCTACAATAACCACCAATTCAACTCCATTATTCCACCATTTTTCCCAACTTCCCATTCAACTCCATTAATAATACAACTTCCCATTCAACTCCACCACTTTAATAACCTCTCATTCCATCATCTTTATATACAAGTCATTCTCCTCAATGTTGCCTTTGATCCATCTTTATGTGAGGAGAGCCAAGTTCCCAGAGTTGAATCGGTGACAGCGACGCAACCGCGGTCGAGCGACGACGGCCCTCTCTCCGGTGAGATCCGTTGGTTTTTTGGCCAACATCGCAGCCGCAACCGCGCGCTGCTCGAGCTCATCGCACGTCGGCGATTTGAGCGAAGACCGTGCTCACGAGAGCACTCCATAGGCATCCGCGTTCATCGTAGGTAATTTTGGTTAATCTTGTCTTTTTGTAAAATTTTTAGCACAAACATATCATCCCTTCCACCACCACCATCACACCATTTTCCCGCCATTTGTTTAGTGTATCATCCTCACCATCATCATATTTTTTTTAATTTATCATGTTCATTCCCTGTTTAACAAAATTTAAAAAAATATAAAAAAATTAAAACAAAAAAACCCTTTTTATTACAACAGTAAAAAAGGGTTCAAAAAAATTAATTAAAAAACAGAAAATAGTAACGCAACAGCGGTGGGGGAGAGTTCCCACCGCCGCCGCCCCCACCCTCATCTCCACCGCGCCGCCGCCCGGCCACCGCCCACCGCGCAGCCAGGCGGCGCCGCCGCCCTCCCCCAGGACGCCCCTCCATCGCATCTTGTAGCCGCGGGTGGCCGTCGTCATCCCAACACCATCCGCGGCCTCCGCCGGCTTCACCAACCGCCATCGCGCGCCGCCCTCGACTCCAACCGCTCCCGCCGCGCCTCCGCGGCACCGCCCCTCCACCGCGGCCACGCGCGTGGGAGGCCCCGCCTCCTCTGCGCGCCGCCGACCACCGCCGACTCCTCCCCCTTTGGGTTCCTCCTTCGTGCTTCAGGAAGAAGAAGGTCCATTTGATTTTTCAATTATTTTATTTCATGAAATTTGCATACGTTTCTTTCATAGTTTTTGTAATTACAGATAGGTCCCTATATATAAATGTTTGTTTATTTTGCTTTCTGAATTTACAGAGACATCCCTGTGTTTGTACTCGAATTTGGACCTTGTTTTGGCATCCTTTTATTTAAAGAAAAATAGCATTGTGTTGAGCAACTAATTGTCTACATTTTGACTATTTATTTGTATTTTTGTGAGTCTTGAGTAATTAATTAAAAATAGTTAACTGAAGTTCTGTGTATTTTACCCAATCTGGACTCTTAAAATTATATCTCACACATGGTTGCTCCAAAAAATCCACAAAAATTATATATGATGTCGTGAATTGTGATAAAGTTAAGTCCAAATTTCACGTCCATTGGAGTTGTCTTGTGCCTGAAATAATTTGTAGAGTGAAATTAGTATTTTATTTTTAGTTAATTCCATATATATCCTTTTTGCGAAATTTCAAGTCTCCTGTATTGCACATGAAAATATCTATTTGAGATAATTCTCTCTCTGACTAATTTGATAACGTGGATTTAATAGAAATTAATTACTCATTGCCACTCTGTTTTCACTAAAAAAATCATAAAAAATTCATATCTTATCAAAAAAATCCAAAAATATTACTGTAGCTTCCTTGCATTATGTTTTCATTCCAGTAATTTTTTCATAATTTTTGCTTACTGTTTGTGTGAGAAATTGCGAAAAAACCCATAAAAAGTGTGTATTTTTCATTATTGCATTTTAAACCTAAAAAATACAAAAAAATGTGTTTTGTGTTTACCACTGGATTAGGACTTTAGGAAAAATATAATTTGGCTGAATTGGATTAATTTGGCTTTAAAATTAATTTGGCCTGGTTGTATGCTTTCTTAGTGTCTTAATTCACTTGCATTCACCTTTCACCTTTGTTTTTGCATTAAAAAAATCTAAAAATACCGCTTGAAAATATAAAATCTTCATTTTCAAATTAAACCCAAGTTGTTCCTTTGCCTCCCTGTGTTCGAACCCGGACTTGTCCGGGATATAAATTAAGCCGAGACACTCTTCACGGAGATTCTTCTCTCGGTTCTGACTAAATCGCTAAGTACACGTGCTACAATGTGACCGAATTAATTATCGTATCTAGCGACTCGTCACAAATCACCCAAAATATCTGCAGTCCCACGTGACTCACGCGTGACGCTCCATAAGCGGTGTGGCGGTATAGACTATGAACGTTCGGATCAAGCCAGATCTGAGGGTCCTATTCAAACGTGTGTATAGATTGACGTCTGCTTAATCGAATCTGATTGAGCGGGTTGATGAATACCCATTCATCACTCTTTATTCTTATATTTTAGCTACAAAAACCTTTGCAAATACATGTAGATATGTGTAAATACAAATAATTACCAAAAGCATGCATTGTGTAAAAACCTGTAATTAGCATGTTTTTGTGCAAAAATAAAAGAATAAAGAGTAAAAAGAAAAAGAGGGAAATATTTAGAATAAATATTGAGCAACTTGACCCAAGGGAGGGCTCAGCATGGGCCTGACCGCATAAAAGACAAAGTAGAGGGAGATAGGAGCTCATGTGTATATACTTCTGTAAATAAATAAAACTATATTTTCCTCACCCAAAAAAAATATGCTTGTACATATTTTGTGTATATTTAGAAACTATTAAAAACAAAATAAAAATTTAAAAATCAAAAATTCAAAAATGCCCTTTCACCATGTGTATAGACCATCATCCTTTATTTATTTAATCCTATAAATAAATGAATTTATTTTCAAAACTTTTTGTGAATACTCTAAGGTATATTTTGTAAATAAATCAAATAAAAAGAAACACAACAAAAATCAAATAAAAACAACAAAAATTAAAAATACAAAAATACAGTGTATATACCATGTATATAAATGTATATAACTATTTATTTAAACTATGAATATAAATAATTAAAATAAAATAAAAATACCATTTTGTTCTTTATTTTATGATGTAAATAAATAAAATATAAAATGGGCATAAAAAAATAAATAACAAATAAAAAATCAAAAATTAAATCTATATAGTGTACATATCCCTATATATATAGCTACCCTATTTTTATTTCCAAAAATTAATTAAAAATCACCAAAAAATAGAAAAAAATAAAAGAAAAATATTTCATGTTTTGAGTTTTTCTTAATTCGGCCATTTTCTACCTTAAAATAAATAAACAAAAATTTCAATAATTGGCAGCTCCTGATTGGTCCACGGGGGATTGTTGACCCCGGTCAACTCCCCCGCGGACTCCTTCCTTTTCTGGAAGATGCGCGCCGCCCCGCCTTCGCCGATTTTTCCACGCGTCTCCAGGCTGTCACCCACGCAAACCCCGTGCCCGGATTCTTCGCCGATCATCCGTCTCCCTCGCCGGATCTTTCGCCATGAAATCCACGCCTTCCTTAGCCGTCGTCGCCTAACCCTAATCGG
This sequence comes from Ottelia alismoides, assembly GCA_037367405.1. Lineage (NCBI taxonomy): Eukaryota > Viridiplantae > Streptophyta > Magnoliopsida > Alismatales > Hydrocharitaceae > Ottelia > Ottelia alismoides. The sequence continues at coordinate 81,743 of JAZKJV010001604.1, forward strand.
GCCTGCACTTATATATAGAATTCCCTCCGCCGCCTCCGCGCCTTATCTTTGGCTCGCCATTCTCATTCCCGTGACCTCCAGGGTGATCACCGAGGTGACAGCTCGCGTTTGCCCCTGTTGCAGTGAGGAGAGGGTGCCCCGACCATTGATCCGGCGTGTTTCGCCGCCGTTGCTCCGCCACCTGCGTGAGCATCGAGCCTCAGGCCTTGACGCCCTTCGAGGCTACGACCGGGAGTTAGCCACACTCCAGCATAGTCTTCCGCTCCACCCAGGTAGTCGATTAGCTTGTCCATTTCGTTTAATTTCTGATTTCGCCCAAATCGTATCTCCGACGTATTCCCCTGATTCCGACCATCTCGCGTAATATCTCGACCATCCGACCCGACCAACATCTTCGCCAGACCTCTCCGCATCTTCTTCACCCCTTCATCCAACCCAGATCGCACCGGATCTGGGAATCGAGCTCCTCCGCCGACCACCTTCGCCGGAGCTCTCCATTTCGACGCACCACGCACCTTCACGCCGCCTAACCGGGTCAAGGCAATTTGCCCTCGACCCGTGAGTCTTCTGGTTTGCTTTACAGGTCAAGACAAGGGTCATCTGAGACCCTTCGCCATCCAGCCAAGAGACCCGGCTCCGCCGCCTTCGACCGAGCTCCTCGGAGTTCGGTGTGCTCGTCGGAGACCACCAGCAGACGCGGGAGCCTTCCGCGATTCTTCTCCGACCTCCAGAAGGCTCTCCACAGGATCCTAGCGCACGCACGAGCCCGGCGAAAGTCGCCGGCGACTTGTTCTTCCAGGATCTTCAGCCGCCGTCCGATGAGGCCTCCGCTCCAGTCTTGATCTCAGCCGTCCATCTTTCGAGGAGCCGCGACCGTTGATCATCCAGAGGATCTCATCTGGACCGTTGGCAGCAGAGGAGAGAGGCACCTGATCCCTAGCCGTCAGATCACCCACGTGGCCTCGCCTCAGCCGTCGATCGAGCCCAAGAGACACCGAAGAAGAGCGCCCGCCGTCCCGAGCCGTTGGATCTTCCACGTGGCGCCTATCGAGCCGTCGATGATAATAAAAGGGGTAAATTCATCTTAGGCCCCTCTGTTTGTTTTATTTCGATTTAGTCCTGTAATTTTTAAATTACGTTGTTTATTTTCTGGGATACTTGCAATAAGGACCTCGTACTTATTCTATTTGCACTTATACCCCTGTCTACGTGGACCACGTGCTTCGTCACGTGAACTTTATTGGGTTAATTGCAATATCAGCCCTGTAATTCTGGATGTTACGGATTGGATAAAATCTTTTACTTATTTGCATTTATGCCCCTGTGCGTGATTTAATTTCCACATGTGCGATATTTTTTGGGTTATTTGCAGATAAGCCCCTGGACTTTTGGTACTTGTTACCAATAAGTCCTCGGAACTTATTTTTATTACATTTAGGTCCCTGAGTGCCCCAGGCACGCGCCTCGCGCGTGTTTTGCTGGGTATTTTGCACCAGGACCCCCAGAACTTTGGGTATTTGCACTTTGGTCCCTGTGCACAGTGCCCCCTTGTTGATTTTGAATAAAATATCAAATCACCTCCAAATTCGATGAGAATTTGACACATGGCTCCTGCCATGGTGTTGAATTTTTGTGAATTTTTGAGGACATTTTTGATTTCATTTGCTATTTTTTAAAAATTCAAAAACCCATATTTTTGCTACTGTTTAGATTCAAAAACCCCAAAAAAATATCAACACACTTTTAAAAATTCTAAAAAAATTAGATACTGTTGTTTGCTTGCTGTTTGATTTTCTAGCCAAGTTTGGCTATTTTTCATTGCGTAAAAACCCTAAAAAGCTAAAAACCCCTAAAAACTCATAAAAATTATAATAAATAACATAAAAATCCAAAAACAATAATTTAGGTGCCCAAATTTTCCTTATTCTTTCTAGATTACAGGAAAATTACCTCAGGGCTTGTTAAGATCCATAAATATTTTATTTTTGGGTCTAAAGCCTTGCTGGACAGTACCTTTCATTTTTAGCACTGTTAGACTTTTAGAAAATAATTTACCCATTAGAAAAATATCAAAAATTCACCAAAAACATTTAAAAACTTAACAAACATAAAAACAATTTTTCTGGAATTTTTGCTTGATTTTTGATGTGTTAAATAAATTGCTTAAGTGTGCTTGTTTATACTTTCTTTATTTTCCTTCACATATTTAAAAATTCTAAAAAATTACAAAAAAATCAAAAACCACTAAAAATTAGCTTCTCTGAAATTTGACTACTTAGTTTTTCAATCGTGCTCCTTGTGTTCGACCCTGGATCGCTATACCAGGTAAAAAGAATAGCGAAGACCGCTTACATTGAATTGATCTTCTGAGTGGTTTTTATCAATTTTTCTCGTTGACCGAATTGATCGATTAAGGACAACGACATTGTGATTTATCTTCTACCTTAGTCGCGTCGATTTCCGCGTCATCAGAATGGCGCCGTTGCCGGGGAGCACGGCTTTGTAGTCATTTTTCTATTTTTGTCTCTCTCTATATTATTATTGTTTTCTGACCTTCTCTCTTCGATTTTTGTGCGAGGTACTGCTTGGACGACTTGGAGCTTCTTTTTAGAGGACCCGTGCAGGAGGAAGAGAGAGAGAAGAAGGAATTTTTATTTCTGAGAGAGAGAGAGAACAATATTTGTTGTAATAACTTAGACTTTGGACTTGTGGACACTTGTAACTTCGCGGGTCTGTTTCGCCGAGTACCGGTGTACTCGGGGGACCCATTTGGATTTTCGCGGCTTTTTCTGCGGTTTTAATAGCTAGCTGCCTTTTCCGGTGTTTACGCGGTTTTTCTCGAGCCCCTAGATTTAGGAATTTCTCTTGCTTGTGCCGTAATTAGTAGGATCCCCACACCTAATTGCTGATCTGTTCCTATAGATCGTTAATTGGACCTACTAATAATAAATAATAAAAATAACTTAGTTGCTTTCCTGAGAACCTACGTGCCGCGAGCCTGCCCCACAAGCGCTACTCCTGAACTCGACCTGTCGAGAAGAGGAGGGGTAAGCCAAGACCGGACTCTCTGGATCGAAGGCGAGTAACTGAGTTAGACGGTTCTGCGATAGAAGTTGCTCATCTAGGACTCGGTTTTTCCCGTTGCATCATTTAGGTAGTTTTATTTCTGTCTTTAAATTCTGCGCGGATCACTTGCATGTAGAGTGCTGGAGACAAGGTACGCATTTCTATCTCTGCATGCATCATTGATTTCTTCGCGCATCGGCTTTTTCGTCTTCTCCCTCTGTTTTTGGCTTAATCATCAGGAGAATCGGAAAAATTGGGACTGGATAACACTATTGACCCTAAAAGACACTCACATTAAAAATTTGTCTTGGGAGAGCAACCCCCTCCTTGTATGGTTTGGATGCGCGAGAGAGTGACCCGCACCCTAGGTAGAACCCTCCGGTGCCATTTCTAGCTGACTACCGACTCTCCCGTGCGGGCCAGTCGGTTGGAGTAGCATCGGGTATCCTAACAGGTCACGTAAGCGCTCTGATATCCTGTGTGTTCACCGAATAAAATTGACAAGATAAATCGACCGAGCTTTCACGGTCTTCATATTGTGTTGCGTTGGTGAACCGGGGGTTTGCTTTGCGCTCATATTTTCTCCAGATCCCATCCGCCCAACTCGCCAAGATCAAGATGATGGGTAGACGATCTCTTAGGCAGCCTCTGGCTGCACCGCTTTCAGGCGCGTCTACTTCATCATCTAGGTTGGCCCGTGAGAGTCAAGACCAGCTCTCCGGGCCCGAGTACGATTCCACCCTGTTCCCCCTCGATCCCCTTTCTTTTGCTACTGAGAGACATGAGCCCGAGGAAAGACGAATTGATTTGACGGAACCTGAGTTGGGCTCATCTGATTTTGCAGACGTCGGTATGGCCGCCAGATCAGACGATTACCCCGGAGGTCAGCAGGGAGAGCAGCATGTAGTATTTGACCAGGGGGCGATCAACTCCACCCTGATCGCATCATTAGAAACAGTTCAGCAGCAGTTACGCGATCAGGGAGCTTTTATGATTGAGATGAGAAGGGAGTTGGAGCGACTCCGAGCAGAGAGAGACGAGCCGAGCGAGCCTGAGGACATTCCTGACGCTGATGCAGAGGCAGCAGCCGCAGCAACAGCCGCAGCAGCGGCTGCCGCCGCCGCAGCAAGACCGATGCGAGAGTTACACAACCCCGGATCTACACTGATGCACCAGTGGGTGGTGGTACCTGCTATCGTGGGGGATTTCAAGTTCCCTCCGAATACCCTGCAGATGCTTCCTCATTTTCACGGACTTGCCACCGAGGAGCCCCACCTCCATCTCCAGGAGTTTTTGATGATCTGCAGCACTGTCCACGACCGTCGTGTGGACCAAGATACGATTCGGATGATGGCCTTCCCTTTTTCACTGGCAGATAGAGCAGCCGGCTGGCTGAAGCATCTAGGGAAGTTTGTTTACACCTGGGAGCAGCTCCGCACCGAGTTCTTAAACAAGTACTATCCACTCGGGCGGACGAATGCAGCAAGGGCCCTGATCAACAACTTCTCCATGCTCCCTAACGAGCAATTTCACGAGGCATGGGAGAGGTTCAGAGAGCTTCTGGATAGATGCCCACACCACGACATTTCGAAGCCGAACCTAGTTCAGAGCTTCTTTAGTGGGCTGACGCCAGAGCTTCAGGGACTGGTGAATGCTTCTTGCGGCGGGTCCTACTTTGCCAAGGACCACAACCAAGTCTGGGCCATCTATGAGGAGATGGTCGAAAATTACATGGTGATGTCCCAGACTCGGTTGTACACACAAAGAGCTCAGCAGCCGCCAGGACCCGTGCAGTACCAGCGGATAGCACGGGTTGATGCAGGTCCTTCCAGTTCGTCCACAGTTGCAGCCGCACAGGCAGAGTCGGCCGCTGCGGACATGGGGATTATCAGCGAGAAGTTGGACCGCATGGAAATAATAGAGAAGAAGCAGTGCCAGGGCATAACTCAGATGGAGCAAATGGCACAAACTCTGAGCGACATGAAGACCCAGCTCTTGTGTCTTCAGGAGGCACAGACGGCTCCTCAGCCCCGTCTTCTGTCGCGAGGCGAATCCGGCAGCAGCCGCAGCTCGTCCCAGCGCTCCAGCTCTTTGCAGCAGCCTAGACAAGTTCACCTTGTACAGGCGGAGCCATACCAGCAGCAGCCGCCCTCTTATCAGTCACCACCATCTCCAGACTTACAGATGGTGGTATATCAGCCGGATCAGCCTCTGGCCGCACTGCCGCCAGACCCCTTCGATGCTGAGCCGTTGATGGATGTCAACGGGATTTGGTATGACCGTCCTCAACCTGGAATCCGACGAGACCATCCCGGATTCAGGTGGGGGAATGGAGGTAACCAGTCCCAACAACAACCAGCCGGTCAGGGAGGTCAGTACGCCCAGCAGAGAGATCACCAGCAGCCCCCAGCATACCAGCCATCATCCTTCGTATCTCGTCCCTACCAGCAGCAGGGACAGAATTGGAGACGTGAGCAGCAGGCTCACCAGCAGCAGCATCCTTCCTCTTACCCCTCTCAGCAGCAGCAGCACCAGGTCCAGCAGCCTCAGTACCAGAGAGGCAACCCGTCGGGCTCCCATGAGAGCCCCGCCATGGATGATCTAGCCCGCCTCTTCACAGAGCAGCAGGCTACATTTAGACGGGAGATGGACGAGTTCCGCCAGGAGATGCGGGACCTGATGAGAGGGAAGGCCGCCATCCCTGCACAGATCGAGCCTAATCCGAATAGCTTGAAGAGGAAATCTGAGCAGGTAGATCCCACTGAGCCTACCACTCCTAGTAACCCATTTGATGATATGTCACCGGATCTATTTGATGCTGATTTTGTTACTCTTAGGAGCGGTAGAAGACCAGCAGGCGGCGCCTCATCTGAGCGACAACGCGAGGATCCATCTAGAGCGCCAGATGAGGAAGAGGAGAGCGGTACTGAAGCCGCACATGATGATGACGGTGGTACTGATGCCACCCGAGATGCTATTTCCACCGGCGGTACTGAGGCCGCCGCTTCACCATATCGAGGAGGTGGTACTGACGCCACCAGCAGAGCCGAGCCAGACCGCGGTACTGAAGCCGCAAGACGTCTAGTTGTAGAGCCAGCTAGAGGTGGTACTGAGGCCACCAACATTTATTCTGATAGAAATATTGTCTTTCCTCGCATGAATGTATCTCAGAACTCTAATTCGAATAAAGGAAAAGGTTTAGTTTCTTCTGATCCCACTGTGGTGAATGATGTTTGTGAGGATCCGGTCATCGAACCGTCTAGGCCTATTCCTAGTCCTTCATCTGAGAAGGAACCTGTGATCCCCTTTCCTAGAGCCCTTGAGTTGGGGAAGGGGAAGAAAAAAGAAAAAGATCCAAAAAAGAGAGAGCAGGAGGAGTTCAGCCAGGGCATGATAGACCGATTTCACATCCAGCTGACCCTCAATGAGGCTTTGCAGCACATCCCTCTTCTTCAGCGATCCTTGAGAGACAGGACCACAGTCAGGAGGAAGAAGAGGAATAAAGCCACAGAGATTCATGTGTTGACCAAAGCCACGTGTTACGCGATCCAGAACCATCTGCCGACCAAGAGGCCAGATTTAGGAGCCCCGTATGTCAGATGTCAGATTAGTGAGCAGAGGTTCGACCGTACTCTACTAGATAGCGGATCGTCGATCAACCTTCTTCCGGCAGCCCTTCTCGACCACTTAGAGTTGGGCACTCTTAGACAGAGCAGGACATACCTTCAGTTTGCTGATCGGTCTGTCAAGAGGCCAAAGGGGTTGTTGCGAGACGTTGTCGTCACGATTCAGGGTTTGCAATTCCCCGTGGACTTCGTAGTGCTGGACATGGAGACCCCTGACTCGTTGACCGATTCCCCCATCATTCTCGGTCGCCCATTCTTGGCCACAGCCAAGGCGGTGACTGACCATGACAGTGGGAAGGTATTCTTTCGCGTCCAGGGCGAGAGTATACAAATAGAGACGGTTAAGGACCACAGAGCCAGAGATAGACCCCGCTCAAAGGGCAGTACAGATTCAGAGCAGCTGACAGACGCAGAGCCAGACATCCACCAGGACTGTGATTTTGTGATCACAGATGATGAGGCAGCTTGGGCAGATCCTGCAGCACAGACCATCCTCTCATATTCAGCTACAGCTGATGCAGAGATGATAGCAGAGGATAGTCTGGAGAGCACAGCCCTGGTTCAGGATACTATTGAGTCCGCAGAGTCGGACCTTGATCGCGACACAATTTTCAGTGATGGTGGTACTGAGGCCACCTTGCTATACGGTGGTACTGATGCCACCGCAGTTGATACAGATCCCTCGGATTCAGAGTCTGATTGGGCAGATTGTGATGATCAGATGCCAGACCTAGATCCACCTGAGCCTACAGATGAGGAGGAGGTAGAGGCAGAGCAGATTAGAGACAATGCAGAGGACCCGCCTTCTCCAGATCCAGTTTGTGAGAGTTCGTTATCATTTTCCCAGGCAGATTTGGTAGAATTGTCAGCATACACACATCTTCTTCAGAAGCCAGATTTGCCAGCACCCAGCTGTCCAGAACTAAAGCCGCTCCCTACTTCGCTGAAGTATCGATTCCTTGCGGGAGAGTCTGAGATGTACCCAGTCATCATCTCTGCCGATCTGACTGGAGAACAAGAATCCCGTCTGATGGAGGTTCTTGAAAAGAACCGCAAGGCAATTGGATGGAGCGTAGCAGATCTCCATGGGATTAGTCCCTCGTTGTGCTCCCACCATATCTATCTCGAGGAAGGGGCAAAGCCGTCGCGTGAGTTCCAGCGGCGACTGAACCCCAACCTGAGAGAAGTTGTCATGAAGGAAATATCAAAATGGTGGAGTGCAGATTTTATTTATCCCATTTCCGACTCCAAGTGGGTTAGCCCCTTGCATGTGGTGCCCAAGAAGACGGGCATCACGACTGTGATCAGTGAGTCAGGAGAGGAGATTGCTACACGAGTACCCACCTCTTGGCGGGTCTGCGTTGACTACAGGAAACTCAACCAGGCCACCAAGAAAGACCATTTCCCCCTGCCTTTTATTGATCAGATCATAGAGAGACTGGCAGGGAAGAGCCATTATTGCTTCCTAGATGGGTACTCGGGCTACAATCAAGTGGCCATCGCTCCTGAGGATCAGGAGAAGACCACCTTTACCTGTCCCTTCGGTACATACGCCTTTCGACGCATGCCATTTGGGCTATGCAACGCCCCTGCGACTTTTCAGAGATGCATGCTGTCGATCTTTTCGGACATGGTAGGGGAGTGTTTGGAGGTCTTCATGGACGACTTCTCGATTTACGGCGACGGATTCGATTCCTGTCTTGACTGCCTAGACCGAGTGCTCCAGCGATGTATTGCTACCCGCTTGGTTCTGTCTTGGGAGAAGAGTCACTTCATGGTGACTCAAGGGACGGTGCTTGGCCACATCATCTCCAACAGGGGCATGGAGGTTGATCCGGCCAAGGTTGACGTCATTAGAAAACTCGCACCGCCGTCCAATTTAAAGCAGCTACGGTCATTTCTGGGGCACGTTGGTTTTTATAGGAGATTCATTCATGATTTCAGTAAGATTGCCCGACCGTTGACTGACCCCTTGACGAAAGACACCGAGTTCCTTGTCGATGACAAGTGTCTTTCATCCTTTGAGACTCTCCAGCAGCGTGTTATTGAGGCTCCTGTCCTTCAGCCACCCGATTGGTCTCTCCCATTCGAGATCATGACGGATGCCTCTGATTTTGCCGTAGGGGCCGTGCTAGGACAGAGGAGGGACGGAGTTCCATTTGCCATACACTATGCTAGCCGCACATTGGATTCTGCCCAGCGGAATTATACGGTCACAGAGAAGGAGATGCTAGCAGTAGTGTTTGCCCTAGATAAGTTCAGATCGTATATCATTGGATCTAGAGTGACTTTGTATACAGACCACACCGCCATCAGGTACCTCATGTCAAAGAAGGATGCCAAGGCCAGACTTACTAGATGGATCCTTCTACTCCAGGAGTTCGACATTGAGATCAAGGATAAGCCTGGAGTTAAGAATGTGGTGGCGGACCATCTCTCCCGATTAGAGCAGCCTGAGGATTCTGAGCAGATTGATCCCATTCATGATACCTTCCCAGATGAGGCGATCCTTGCTATCACCTCACTCCCGTGGTATGCCGATATCGTGAACTTTCTCGTTGCTGGGAAAGTCCCACAAGATTGGCCCAGGCAGAGGCTTGAGACCTTCCTTGCGAAGGCCAAGTCCTACCACTGGGAGGATCCCATCCTTTACCACGAAGGAGGGGATAGCATCTGGCGTCGGTGTATTCCTCAGGAGGAGCATCATAGTGTCCTCACTTACTGCCACAAGCTTGAGGCAGGAGGACATCATTCTGGGAGGAGAACGGCACAGAAAGTGCTCCAATCCGGCTTGTGGTGGCCTACACTCTTCAAGGACTCTGATGAGTTCGTGAAGAGGTGTACTGACTGTCAGAGGATGGGCACTTGTGGACAACGTGATATGATGCCGATGCAGCCCATTCACTTCTGTGAGGTTTTTGACGCATGGGGCATCGATTTCATGGGTCCATTCCCTAAGAGTCAGGGATTCGAGTACATTCTGTTGGCCGTAGATTACGTTAGTCGTTGGGTTGAGGCTATCCCCGCCCGAGCCGCTAATGCGAAGACAGTTTGCAGATTTTTGAAGAAGCACATCATCATGCGGTTCGGGGTTCCACGAGTTCTGATTTCTGATGGGGGGTCTCATTTCGTCAACGACCAGGTGAAGGCCCTTGCTAGCGAGTTCAGTATAGACCATCGTGTTGCCACACCTTACCATCCACAGACGAATGGTCTAGCTGAGGTGTCGAATAGGGAGATCAAGAATATTTTGCAGAAAGTCGTCCGCCCTGACCGAAAGAATTGGTCACAGCTTTTGGACTCGGTCTTGTGGGCATATCGGACATCTTTCAAGACTCCATTGGGTACATCTCCCTTTCGCCTCGTTTATGGCAAGCCGTGCCATCTACCTGTTGAGCTGAGGCACAAGTCACTTTGGGCAGTCACAGATATTCTTATGGATCCAGATGGTATAGGAGACCAGAGGAGGGCAGAGCTAGCCGCCTTGGAAGAGCTTAGAGATACAGCTTTCTCAAACAGCCTACATTATAAGGAGAAAGTGAAGGAGTGGCATGATTCTCATATCAGCCACAAGCATTTTGAGATTGGACAGAGAGTATGGCTGTTTGATGCAAGGCTTAGATTATTTCCAGGGAAGCTACAGAGCAAATGGAAGGGACCTTACTTGGTCAGAAAGGTACACGATAACGGTAGCATTGATATATCTGAGTTATCTTCTGAGAATACCTTTCGAGTGAACGGCCAGCGGCTCAAGCCATTTCTAGATCATGAGCCGCGGGACGTTATTATTGCCGCTATTTATTTTGCGTGAGATGTGGTCTTTTGACTCACATTTTTTGCATCTCACGCCTGATTTTCACTGTTCTTCCGCCGGTATAGATCCAGTTGTCCATATCATTCTATTCTTTAGTCCCACATCTCGTCTCTCATCTTATGATTATGCTATACTTAGGGTGTACTTTACCCTAAGTATAGGGGGGATGTTGGACCTGCGGGTATTCTTTTTATTCTTTTTGCTCCTGTTTTTGCTGCCTATACTTAGGGATATTTTACCCTAAGTATAGGGGGGGCAGATTCTGTATATTCTTTACTCGGATCTCCCTTTATGTACAGCTTACTATACTTAGGATTAGTTAATCCTAAATATAGGGGGAGACCACCGAGTTCCTCTTATTCTATTCATTTATTCGTTTCTGTACTTAGCCATTCCTTTTCACTTCCCTTTTACTAAGCACGAGTTATGTCTTCTTCATCGCTCTTGATCACTCCGAGGACATCGTTCGAGCTAAGTATAGGGGGGGTGTGTATATATTTCATATATACTTTAGCCATAACTCGTACTTTGTGTGAGTGTGTTAATAAATAAAATGGCTAAAAAATCACAAAAATTTAAAAATTTTTCATGTACATAAACCCCTTCTATCCGTGCACATACATAGGTAGGGTATAAAGTATTTTTGTAAAAATGATTTCAAAAATCTTTTGTGTAAAGCTTGTATCAAAATTATGTATATAGTACAAAATTTTTCCAAAATGTTTTGAAAATCAAAAGTTTGCAAAAATCTTGTGTAAATGTGTGTAAATATCTTTTTGCAAAACTTGCACTTCATGCATCATCATCCATGATTTCAAAACATTTTTCAAAAATTTTGCGTGATTGTAAAATATTTGTAAATAGCATCTTGTGTAAATATATGTATAGAGTTTTTCTTGGATGAGAGTTGACATTTAAACTAAGCCTGCAATTAAATTGAGAAATGGAGCTTGAATAAGATCTTAATCCACTTAACTTTAAGAGGAACCTTATAGGACTTAGGGTTAAGGCTTTTCAGGTCTATAAGGACTTAATTCTTTGAGTCCACTAGGCTATAAGCATATGTCATCTTGATGAGCCTAAGTAGAGCACTTAACAACACACGCATGATTCTTAGAGACAATGGCTTGACTTGCACCTGCACTTACACATGGCTCTCCATGGATGAGGTGGTGAGGAGGCAGTTTCCTTTGGCTTGGGGTAGCATATGAGGGTAGTACTTTTAGGCGGAACCTCTCTTCTTCTTATAGTGAAGGAAGTGCACCTCAACTTGGTTTAGTGGTGTTGAAAGCTAAAGACAGAAGCTGTGGGTTGCAATAAAGCTTCAAAAGAGGGATAGTCTACTGGCTCAAGAGGAAATTTCTTATATGCTGCACCATGTAGATATGTTGTACAGAAGTTTGAAAAAAAAATGCAAAAATGCAAAAAGAACTCCAAAAAAGTGGTGGGTCGGATTGAAAATTTAATAACCCCACCGGAGTGTACCGAGTCAAATAAAGCAAAAGCTTATGGTATCAATGTTACATCTCATGAAGCTTGCAGCGGGAGACTTAGCTACACTGGCTAAGCTTCCAAAACTCTATACTTCTACCCCCTCTTCTTGAGCCGGTTGCACTTGAACTTAGAAGGGAATACCCCGCTTCTCGAGGAAAGAGTTGCTAGACCGAGGCATTAGAGTTACCAGGTTGAGGGAGGTTGTTTCTTTGTTACTTCTGAGGTGGGGAGCCACATATCACTTACACCGCATGGAAAGATTCATGGTCATTAGAGTTTGTGTATGTAGACTTGTTCTGATCTGGTTTATTGAGGAGTCTTGCCCATAGATTGGTGGAACTTGGAGACTGTTGAGTTTTAAGCTTAAGTCCAAATAAGGTTCCGACACATTAATAATCCAAAGATCTGATCGAGCTCCATATTTCAATTTAATGAAGGAAAGTTTAATAAATCAACCTTGATCCATGTACATCCTCTTTTTCTTTTTCTTTTTCTTTCTTTTTCACTTCTTTTTCAAATAAGTGTTTGCTAAGGGACTAGCAAAGTTAAGCATAGGGGGGTGATGAATACCCATTCATCACTCTTTATTCTTATATTTTAGCTACAAAAACCTTTGCAAATACATGTAGATATGTGTAAATACAAATAATTACCAAAAGCATGCATTGTGTAAAAACCTGTAATTAGCATGTTTTTGTGCAAAAATAAAAGAATAAAGAGTAAAAAGAAAAAGAGGGAAATATTTAGAATAAATATTGAGCAACTTGACCCAAGGGAGGGCTCAGCATGGGCCTGACCGCATAAAAGACAAAGTAGAGGGAGATAGGAGCTCATGTGTATATACTTCTGTAAATAAATAAAACTATATTTTCCTCACCCAAAAAAAATATGCTTGTACATATTTTGTGTATATTTAGAAACTATTAAAAACAAAATAAAAATTTAAAAATCAAAAATTCAAAAATGCCCTTTCACCATGTGTATAGACCATCATCCTTTATTTATTTAATCCTATAAATAAATGAATTTATTTTCAAAACTTTTTGTGAATACTCTAAGGTATATTTTGTAAATAAATCAAATAAAAAGAAACACAACAAAAATCAAATAAAAACAACAAAAATTAAAAATACAAAAATACAGTGTATATACCATGTATATAAATGTATATAACTATTTATTTAAACTATGAATATAAATAATTAAAATAAAATAAAAATACCATTTTGTTCTTTATTTTATGATGTAAATAAATAAAATATAAAATGGGCATAAAAAAATAAATAACAAATAAAAAATCAAAAATTAAATCTATATAGTGTACATATCCCTATATATATAGCTACCCTATTTTTATTTCCAAAAATTAATTAAAAATCACCAAAAAAATAGAAAAAAATAAAAGAAAAATATTTCATGTTTTGAGTTTTTCTTAATTCAGCCATTTTCTACCTTAAAATAAATAAACAAAAATTTCAATAATTGGCAGCTCCTGATTGGTCCACGGGGGATTGTTGACCCCGGTCAACTCCCCCGCAGACTCCTTCCTTTTCTGGAAGATGCGCGCCGCCCCGCCTTCGCCGATTTTTCCACGCGTCTCCAGGCTGTCACCCACGCAAACCCCGTGCCCGGATTCTTCGCCGATCATCCGTCTCCCTCGCCGGATCTTTCGCCATGAAATCCACGCCTTCCTTAGCCGTCGTCGCCTAACCCTAATCGGGCCTGCACTTATATATAGAATTCCCTCCGCCGCCTCCGCGCCTTATCTTTGGCTCGCCATTCTCATTCCCGTGACCTCCAGGGTGATCACCGAGGTGACAGCTCGCGTTTGCCCCTGTTGCAGTGAGGAGAGGGTGCCCCGACCATTGATCCGGCGTGTTTCGCCGCCGTTGCTCCGCCACCTGCGTGAGCATCGAGCCTCAGGCCTTGACGCCCTTCGAGGCTACGACCGGGAGTTAGCCACACTCCAGCATAGTCTTCCGCTCCACCCAGGTAGTCGATTAGCTTGTCCATTTCGTTTAATTTCTGATTTCGCCCAAATCGTATCTCCGACGTATTCCCCTGATTCCGACCATCTCGCGTAATATCTCGACCATCCGACCCGACCATCATCTTCGCCAGACCTCTCCGCATCTTCTTCACCCCTTCATCCAACCCAGATCGCACCGGATCTGGGAATCGAGCTCCTCCGCCGACCACCTTCGCCGGAGCTCTCCATTTCGACGCACCACGCACCTTCACGCCGCCTAACCGGGTCAAGGCAATTTGCCCTCGACCCGTGAGTCTTCTGGTTTGCTTTACAGGTCAAGACAAGGGTCATCTGAGACCCTTCGCCATCCAGCCAGGAGACCCGGCTCCGCCGCCTTCGACCGAGCTCCTCGGAGTTCGGTGTGCTCGTCGGAGACCACCAGCAGACGCGGGAGCCTTCCGTGATTCTTCTCCGACCTCCAGAAGGCTCTCCACAGGATCCTAGCGCACGCACGAGCCCGGCGAAAGTCGCCGGCGACTTGTTCTTCCAGGATCTTCAGCCGCCGTCCGATGAGGCCTCCGCTCCAGTCTTGATCTCAGCCGTCCATCTTTCGAGGAGCCGCGACCGTTGATCATCTAGAGGATCTCATCTGGACCGTTGGCAGCAGAGGAGAGAGGCACCTGATCCCTAGCCGTCAGATCACCCACGTGGCCTCGCCTCAGCCGTCGATCGAGCCCAAGAGACACCGAAGAAGAGCGCCCGCCGTCCCGAGCCGTTGGATCTTCCACGTGGCGCCTATCGAGCCGTCGATGATAATAAAAGGGGTAAATTCATCTTAGGCCCCTCTGTTTGTTTTATTTCAATTTAGTCCTGTAATTTTTAAATTACGTTGTTTATTTTCTGGGATACTTGCAATAAGGACCTCGTACTTATTCTATTTGCACTTATACCCCTGTCTACGTGGACCACGTGCTTCGTCACGTGAACTTTATTGGGTTAATTGCAATATCAGCCCTGTAGTTCTGGATGTTACGGATTGGATAAAATCTTTTACTTATTTGCATTTATGCCCCTGTGCGTGATTTAATTTCCACATGTGCGATATTTTTTGGGTTATTTGCAGATAAGCCCCTGGACTTTTGGTACTTGTTACCAATAAGTCCTCGGAACTTATTTTTATTACATTTAGGTCCCTGAGTGCCCCAGGCACGCGCCTCGCGCGTGTTTTGCTGGGTATTTTGCACCAGGACCCCCAGAACTTTGGGTATTTGCACTTTGGTCCCTGTGCACAGTGCCCCCTTGTTGATTTTGAATAAAATATCAAATCACCTCCAAATTCGATGAGAATTTGACACATGGCTCCTGCCATGGTGTAGAATTTTTGTGAATTTTTGAGGACATTTTTGATTTCATTTGCTATTTTTTAAAAATTCAAAAACCCATATTTTTGCTACTGTTTAGATTCAAAACCCCCAAAAAAATATCAACACACTTTTAAAAATTCTAAAAAAATTAGATACTGTTGTTTGCTTGCTGTTTGATTTTCTAGCCAAGTTTGGCTATTTTTAATTGCGTAAAAACCCTAAAAATCTAAAAACCCCTAAAAACTCATAAAAATTATAATAAATAACATAAAAATCCAAAAACAATAATTTAGGTGCCCAAATTTTCCTTATTCTTTCTAGATTACAGGAAAATTACCTCAGGGCTTGTTGAGATCCATAAATATTTTATTTTTGGGTCTAAAGCCTTGCTGGACAGTACCTTTCATTTTTAGCACTGTTAGACTTTTAGAAAATAATTTACCCATTAGAAAAATATCAAAAATTCACCAAAAACATTTAAAAACTTAACAAACATAAAAACAATTTTTCTGGAATTTTTGCTTGATTTTTGATGTGTTAAATAAATTGCTTAAGTGTGCTTGTTTATACTTTCTTTATTTTCCTTCACATATTTAAAAATTCTAAAAAATTATAAAAAAATCAAAAACCACTAAAAATTAGCTTCTCTGAAATTTGACTACTTAGTTTTTCAATCGTGCTCCTTGTGTTCGACCCTGGATCGCTATACCAGGTAAAAAGAATAGCGAAGACCGCTTACATTGAATTTCTTGATTTTCTGAGTGGTTTTTATCAATTTTTCTCGTTGACCGAATTGATCGATTAAGGACAACGACATTGTGATTTATCTTCTACCTTAGTCGCGTCGATTTCCGCGTCATCACGGGTCCCGTATAGTATGGATGACAGGGTGTTCTTCCCTCTTTTTTCAAGCACATGCGACAGTTCTTTGTTCTTTGTGGCGTGAAGGAGATGTCATGCAACGACGGTTCTCAATGGATTGTATAGCTTTGCTCGTAGATGCCCTCCCCCCCCAAACCTCACGCACAACCCCACCTGCCAACCCAACCTCCACTATCTCTGCAACGAAGCACCCTCACCGCCTGTAAGAATTTTTTTCCTTTTCTTTTTTAATGTTGATTAATCCTATCCATTAGATAGTAGGTTGGTTAGATTAACTCACTCATATGGTTGACTTTTATGAACTAAACTAACGGAATGTTATGGGTGTAAAACGGAGCATTATTGGAGGTCATGTGTGTAATTCGTGATTATAGAGTGTTTCAGGGGTAATTACAAAATTACTCAGGGTTATAGTGTAAATATCCCTTAATTTTTAATTTATTTTTATAAACATATTAGAAAATAATCAAGTTAAACGGGGTTCAGAATAGTTAAATAAAAAATAAGGAAGGTTTATATACATAGTAGGGGTCCGAATGCCAAAACTCACACATTTTACTCTAATATTTTTTGATATTTTTAATAAATAGTATTTGTTATAAAACAAAGTTTAAAAGTGAGTTTGGTTAATTTGAAGTTTTCTATAATAGTTATGAACCTTGGAAGTTGCCTTTTATGGATTTTTAGGTTCATCATAATTATTTATATATAAATTAAATAATCTTTTTGATAATTTCATAAATTAATATATTTTATTATAAACAACTTTCATGAAGAAAATATTTTTATTTGAGATGATCTAAATTCTAAATAAAATAGGTAAACATTTGTACAAGGTGAAAAATGTATCAATGCATATCTATGATCTTGATTTTCTGACAATTTCATAAATTAGGATTTTTATCTCCTCCTACTTATTTATTTTTTTGACCAAGTCAATATTATTTATTTTGTCGACCAAATCAATATTGATATGGTCTCGAGGTTAGGATCAGTCTGTACAAATTTCATATATACATCCTTCTTTTCTTTTTCTTCTTTTTTTATATTTATTATTTTATTTTGAATAAAATAACTATTAAATATAGTATTAACAAATATTGTTACAATATAATTAATGAGAATTAGTGAATATTTACATGTATTTTACTAAGGATTAATTTTATCCAAAATGAAAGAATAAAGGCGATGAATCATGGATTTATCATTCCCCTATACTTTGCCTTTGCCAGTCCCTTAGCAACCACTTATTCTTTAAATAAGTGAAAGATAAAAGAAAAAGGAAAATGAAACTGAAAGAACTTATAACATGATTGTTTCTTTAAATTGAAATTTACTTCACTTAAATTCAAGAACTTGAAATAGGCCTTTGGATTACTATTTTGTCGGGACCTTATTAGAATTAGGATTTAAGTCTCAGCTACCCTCAAGTTCCACAAATCCCTATCCAGGTTCACCTCAACATCAAGCTCAGATCCACCCATCCATCACGAAAACTATTCAGCTTTGAAGTCAATTTGTATTGTATGTGAAAACTGTTATCTCTTTCGGCTTGATGAAACGAAGAAACCGCCCACCCCAATAATATATTCCCATTTGGCCCTCATCTAGCTACTCGATCCTCGACAAGGGGGTTATTTCCTTCTAAGATCATGTCTTGTTGGGTATACAATCGAATAGAGGGAGAAGTAGAAGAATGGAAAGAAAACTGAAGTGTGACCAGTGTAGGCATATCTCATGTGAAGCTTGGCCAGTTTAGCCAAGTCTTCACTAATATATGCATGCTCTATAAAGCTTGGACCATTGCGGTCATGTATGTATTTGGTATTTGACTTCTTTATGGTAGAAAATGATTGTTGCACTGCTTTGATCTTTTGTGCCCCAACAGATATATCATCTTTTCTTCTGTCCATTTTTGGGATCTTGGAAAAGTTGTGCCAACAGATCCTTCCCTCATCCAAAGCTTTATTTCAACCCCACTCTCCCATCTTTAGACGTCAACGCCACTAGACAAGGATGAAAATGTACCACCAAAATGGACTGCCCTTTGCAACCCCATGCAAGGTGAGCTAAGAGTAGAGTGAATGATTTCAAAATTGTTTCAAATGAAGAAGAGTTAGATGGGTGAATTAGGTGTTCTACTAAAGCAAGTTTAAGTTGAATTCCGAACATGGACTCATGGAACCCGAAGAATTAAGTCGAAAGACCTTAGGAGTCTTAATTCCAGCTCA
Source organism: Ottelia alismoides (assembly GCA_037367405.1). Lineage (NCBI taxonomy): Eukaryota > Viridiplantae > Streptophyta > Magnoliopsida > Alismatales > Hydrocharitaceae > Ottelia > Ottelia alismoides. Next base: position 100,189 of record JAZKJV010001604.1, read on the forward strand.
TAATAAAGTCCCTTTAGAATTAAGTGGATTAATGCCAAAACAAGGCTCCATCATTTAGACTTAGATCCATTCGGTTAAAGAATCAAACTTCTTCTGAAAAATGCTAATGAATGTAACCATTTTTTATGAAATGATTTTTTTATTTAAGCTTTTTATGTAATTTTTAAATAAGTTTGAAATTTTTTACTAAATGTTAAACTTTTATTTTTTTAGCTTTTCTTTGAAAGAGTTAGTGGATTAAACCAATTTACAAGAATTTACAAGAATTATGTACATTTTACAAAGAATTTTATACACATTTTATATACAAGAATTATATATATTTTATATAACATTTTACAAAAGGAATTTTATTTACAAATTTTATATAATTAAGAATTATCCAAATATTTTACAACACGTTCTATATACAAATTTTAAGTCATTTTTTATAAGTCATATTTACAGTTTTCTATCAGCTTTTAAAAACGCAAAATATATACTCATACTTTTAGAGCCATATTATTGAAAATACAATAAAGTAAGAGTTACGTCTTCTAAAGTATATATATATATATATATATATATATATATATATATATATGACACTCCTATACTTAGCGTAAACCATGTCCTCATAGCAACCGAAGAAGCGACATAAGAAGATATACCTCTAGCTAAGTTATAGATTGGTGAAAAGAATACCATACTATAACGACTCAAAAGAATAATGAATAAACGAATAGAAGTCAATCATCCCCTCTATACTTAGGATCAACTAATCTTAAGGATAACAGACACAAAAATGAAGATGATCAAGGTCAAAAGAATGTAAACAATCAATAACTCGGTTTGTCCCCCTATACTTAGGGTAAAATATCCCTAAGTATAGAGAAGAGTATGAACACTTGATAGACAAGAGAGAGAGAGAGCATACAATACACAAATTAAAAAACAATCAAAAGACGTAACGAGTGATATTATCCCCTTTAATTAGGGTAAAACACACCCTGAGTATAAGCAACAATGAGGGTAATAGAAAGAACGACATGAACAACACAATGTCTACACCCCCTATACTTATGATAAAGTACATCCTAAGTATAGTAAAAATCCTAAGCGAGATCTAGTGGTGTAAGACAACGAATGAATGAATGAATAAAATTGAAAACACGTATGTACAAGGTGAAAAAAGTGAACAAATCAAAATGTGTAACTCATGTATGAGATGTAGAACGTGAAGAGTGAAAATACATCTCATACAAATGGAGGCAACCTCAACGGTCGGCGACTCATGATCAAGAAATGGTTTCAAATGCTGACCATTGACTTGAATGGTGGACTCAGCAAACAACTCTGATATGTCGATGCAACTATTGTCGTACACCTTTCACACTATATAAGGGCCTTTCCACTTGGTCAAAAGTTTCCATAAAAATAACTTGAGTCTCGCATCGAATAGCCAAACTCTCTGATCATGCTCAAACTACTTATGGCTGATGTGTGCATCGTGTCATTCTTTCATACACTCCTTATAATGAAGGCTGCTCATGAAGGTCTCATCTCTCAGCTCCTCCAAGGCTGCCAACTCTGTTTGCCTCTGATCTCCCGCATCATCTAAATCAAAGGGCACTTCTTTCACCGTCCAACATGAACTAGGCTTTATCTCAATAGGTAAGTGGCATGGTTTGGCATAAACAAGCCGAAAGGGAGATGTATCCAATGGTGTCTTGAAGGATGTTCTATAGACCCAAATAATCGAGTCCAAAAGCTGAGACCAATCTTTCGGTCCAGGCGAACAATCTTCTACAAGATTGTCTTAACCTCCTTATTTGAAACCTCAACTATACCATTCGTCTGAGGGTGATATGGAGTAGCAACTCGATGGTCAAATACCGAACTCACTAGCAAGTGCCCTTACATTGTCATTGACGAAGTGGCTACCCCCGTATGAAATAAGAACTCGAGGGAGCACACGAAATGATATGCTTCCTTAGGAACTTGCAAACTGTATTTGCATCGAACCCAACGACTCACATAATCTACAACCAACAGAATGTACTCGAATCCCTCACTCTTATGGAATGGGCCCATAAAGTTGATACCCCATGCGTCGAAAACCTCACAAAACTGAATTGGGTGCATCGACAACATATCTCTATGTCCACAAGTGCCCATCCTCTAACAGTCAGTACACTTCATGAATGCATGAGCATCCACAACGAGAGTAAGCCACCAAAGACTAGATTGAAGCACCTTCTTTGTTTTCCTCTTCCCAGAATGGTGTCCTCTAACTTCTAATTTATGATAATACATGACACTATGGTATTCCTCCTGAGGAATACACTGATACCAGACACAATATGCTCTTTCATGATAAATGATCGGATCCTTCCAATGATAAGACTTGGCTTTCGTAAGGAAAGTCTCAAGTCTTTGCCTGGCCAACCTTGTGGGACTTTCTTGGCAATCAGAAAGTTCACAATGTTGACGTACCATGGGAGTGAGGCGATAACAAGAACCGCCTCATCTGGAAAAGTTTTAGTAATAGGTGTATTGAACTCATAAGTCTCAGTAGCTCTAATCGGGAGAGGTGATCCGCAACCACATTCTTGACTAAAATCCTATCCTTATTCTCAATATCAAACTCCTGGAGTAGAAGGATCCATCTGGCAAGGCGTGGCTTGGAACCCTTTTTATCCATAAGGTACCTAATGGCGATGTGGTCAATGAAAATGGTAACTTTAGATCCTAAAATGTAGGAACAAAATTTGTCTAAGGTAAATACTATAGCTAGCATTTCTTTCTCTATAACGGTGTAATTCCACTAGACGGAATCCAAAGTCTCTCTAGCGTAGTGTATGACATATGGAAGTCCATCCCTCCTCTGTCCTAAAATAGACCCAACGGCAAAATCAGAGGCATCTGACATGATCTGGAACATGAGAGATCAATCGGGTGGTTGAAAAACAGGAGCCTTTACAACCATGCTCTTGAGAGTCTCAAAGCTAAAAGACACTTATCCTTAACAATAAACTCGGTGTCTTTCGTTAGAAGAACAGATAACGACCGGGCAATCTTATTGAAGTCTCGAATGAAATGTTGGTAGAAGCCGACATGCCCTAGAAAAGACAATAAAATCTTCATATTGGACGATAGATTAAACTTTTTGATGATATCCACTTTGGTCGGATCGACCTCCATTCCCCTGTTGGAGAGGATATGACCAAGGACCATCCCCTGAGTCATCATAAAATGACTCTTCTCCTAAGAAAGAATGAGGTTAACCTCAGCACACCTCCAAAGAACGTGGTATAGGCTAGAAAGACAGGAATCGAAATCAACACCGTAGATTGAAAATCATCCATGAAGACCTCCAAAAGTCACCCACCATGTCTGCAAAGATCGAAAGCATGCACCTCTCGATTGTAGATGGGGCATTACATAATACAAAGGGGCATACGTCTAAAAGCATACATTCTGACTGGACATGTGAATGTCGTCTTTTCCTGATCTTCAAGTGTAATAGCCAAATATTTGTACCTCGAGTGCCCACCAAGAAAATAATAATGGCTCTTCCTAGCTAATCTCTCGATAATATGATCAATAAATGATATCGGGAAGTGATCCTTCTTGGACGCCTGATTCAACCCATTCATACTTGCCAAGAAGTTGGTACTCAGGTAGAGATCTCCTCTCCGTCCTCATTAATCGTTGTAGTGATACCCGTCTTCTCCTGGCACCACATGCAATGGACTGAACCACTTGGAGTCGGAGATGTGATAGATAAAATTGGCTCCACTACTTGGATATTTCCTTCATAACCATCTCTTGAAGATTTGAGTTCATCATGCGCTGAAACTCATAAGATGGTTTGGCATCATCCTCTAGAAAAGTGCGGTGGGAGCACAAGGTCGGACTAATCCCATGGATATCTTCTACTGACCACCTGATTGCCTTACGATTATTTTCAAGAATCTGCAACAACCAAGATTCTTGATCTTCGGTCAGATCAGTCACGATAATGATCGGAGATATTTAATCTCTCCAGCAAGGAATCGATATTTCATGCTCTGAGGTAACAACTTGAGATCCGGGAAAGAAGGAATAGGGAGAGCTAGTCTAGTGAGGGCCTGGGTATAGGCTACTAAGTCTGTGTGTACAAGCTCATCCTGCTCTGGATCTGACAGGTCTGGAGACTGCTCATCTGATAACTAACTATACTGCACTCGCTCAGTCTCTAGGCTTGTTGTAGGCTCAACTGAAATCAGATGCGGAATATACTCATAAAAAATCTGCCAATCCAAGTCCACGTCTACATCGGAAGGATCAACTTCAGAACAACAAGAATGAAACTAAAAATGATCATCATCAGAATCATCTATCTTAGCCTCTAACTATGTCTACTCCAAGGCTGTGCTTTCCAATTTCCCATCATCAAGTATTTGTATCTCAACTTTTGAAAATGTGATGAAAGATCATGTACTCAGCTCATCCCAAACTGCCTCATCATTTGTCTGTGTAAAATCACAGTCGTGGTGACTATCTGGATCGTTATCAGATGCTCTCTTTGACCCAACAGATCTGGTTTTCAGGTCTTGGTTCGTCTCTATATGTATACTCTTGCCCTGGATGCGAAAGCACACCTTCTCTGTACCTTAATCAGAAACGTCCTAATATGATCGAGGAATCGACCACATACTTAGGGACTACCACGTCTAGCACAATGAAGTCCACGTGAATCTCAAACCCTAAATGGTGGGGATAATGTCCTCAATCAACCCTTCAGCCTCTTGACCGATCTATCAACAAACTATAAGATCATCCTGTTTGGTCGAAGAGGTCCGAACTCGAACTTCTCGAGTAAGGAAGAAGGAAGCTAACGATCGATTTATCTAATAAAGTACGATCAAATGTATGCTATAAAATATCGAATCTGACATACGATACCCACGTGTCCTAACGCTTGGTTTGGAGACGCTTCTGAACGACATGACAAGTCTCCTTGGTCAACTCATGAATCTCAGAATAATGGTTGCGACACCTCTTCTTTCTATGAACTATACTTCTCTCCTTAAGTCCTTTCTATAAAGAGGAACGCATGCCAAGGCCTCCAAAAGAGTAAGATGAATGGTGAATCTATCAAGCATCTCTTTCGTTATATCTAGCATCTGAATCTTTTTGGAATTTTCTTTTTTCTCATCTTTTCCCTAAGCAAAGTGCTTGAGGAAAAGAAATATATGCATCTTCCCCACCATTATGTACAACCGGAGGATCAAAGGAAGAATGAGAGGATCTTTTTGTAGAATTAAGACTATCAGCATGTGTATACACAGAATAAAAAGATCCAGCAGAAGAAAGTCTTATCCTTGTGTCTTTCTCTAGATTTTCTCCTTTTCCCATTCTTTTTGTAATTTGTCTCCTCATTACTAGGTACGAAAGATGGTAACACAACTATCTCTACATCATGCTCATCAGACTTGTGGCATCAATACCACCATCCAGATCCTCATTGATACTAGTGGCATCAGCACTGCTATCAGCATCATGCTCAACTGGCTCAAGGATATCATCCATTGGTGCATCTGTAACATGTCTAACCGAGTCACCACTGGCCGGGACTCTATCACTCCTCAGTGATTTGAATTCAACACACTTCACATAATATGGTGACATATATGGTTAAGAAGTATAGCATGTCTGTTAGGTCTGCGTGGCGGCCTGATCTCGTACAAGATCCAACATCTGCTGCTTGAACTCATCCATATCTCGCATATGCATCTTATACTAGCTGGTAATCCTATAGGCAAGATCATCTAAAGTAGAGTTCTCATAGGAATTTCTTAGAGAACTAGATGAGTGATCCAAAAACTGCTTAGGTAACTATTGCAAGAGAGCATATGGCATCCACTAAGTACAAGTCTGAATCTAACGAGGCTCGGTCTCATGAACAAGAGGGTATGGCACATACTCCTGCAGAAAGTAATGTATCTGATGTACTTGAGACTCTGTATCGGATGAAAATAAATCTCTCTCTACTCATCGAATCAGTTGGTGGCCTTAAAGATGGAATATATTTCATATGTACAATCTGATTCTTTAGGTCACTATTGATCTTGTCGCGCTTGTGTAACTTCTGGCATCTCATCTCAATACGATCCAGGTGGTCCAATCTATGACTAAGAGTCCTTATATCATCTGACGAATACTCCGAAGAGGTAGGAATCGACGTACCCTCCTCAACTTGTGCCACAGTGAAGAAGTGTGGGTAACTCCATCTGAATATGAGAATCTGTCTTGGCTAAAGTGCCATGATGATATGCCAGATCCTAAAAAATATCCCAAACAACATACTCATGCTTGAAAAGCATGAACCACCACAACTCACCAAACCCTGTAAATCAGGTGTCAACCCATTGAAGAAACTCTGAGCCAAGCCTGGCATAGAAATACCATGGTGGGGACACCCATCAACAAGGCCTCTAAAGCGGTCTCATGCCTCGTGGAACGACTCGCTCCCTAACATGTAAAGCTGGTAATGAGAAACCTCACAGCATTCGTACGTCCAATGGGGTAAAATTTGCCCAAGAACTCGATACTAAGCTTCTCCCATGTAGTAACAACTCTCCCTAAATGCCGCAACCAGTATGCAGAACTCACCAAACCCTGTAAATCAAGTGTCAACTCATTAGAGAAACTCTGAACCAAGCCTGGCTTAGAAATACCATGGTGGGGACACCCATCAACAAGGCCTCTAAAGCAGTCTCATGTCTGGTGGAACGACTCTCTCCCTAACATGTAAAGCTGGTAATGAGAAACCTCACAGCATTCATACGTCCAATGGGGTAAAATCTTCCCAGGAACTCGATACGAAGCTCCTCCCATGTAGTAACAACTCTCCCTAAATGCCGCAACCAGTATGAAACCCTATAGGACAGGGAGAATGGAAAAGCTATCATCAGTATGGTATCCTCGTCAACTCGAGAGTCGTGTATTGTACTACATATCAAATCGAACTGTTAGTGATGTGAATGTGGCTCCTCAGTGAACTTCCCATGAAAGATGGGTAAAATCTGAATAATCTCAGGTGTAAAAACAAATGATCCGTGAATGGAAGGAAGTCTACTCCACCTATTAGTAGAAGAATCTCCAAGTGTGTGAATCTGTCTCATTATACGTATAGGCTCAGTAGGTACTCTCTCCTCTCTATCCATCTCATCATCCTCTGAAATATGTCTCTTCTCTCTCAACTATATCAACTCAGACCTCAGTCACAAGAAGGTCTTGCTCCCTAACCTAGGTCTGCATAATCTCGAGGGAATCAAGAAGACTGACATTGATAGCTGCATGATCTGGAATCTCTGAAAAGTGTTGTGATTGTGCTCACTTCCCACTCAGAAATGTCTTTGGAAAGGAGAATGCAATCCATGTCTGGCTCTGAGAAATCTATGTATAGCTGTGGGAAGGTAAAGGGAGGTGGAGAAGACATGGTGAATGAGAATAACCTCTAGGGTCAAGATTACACCTAGAAGAGGAAGAATGTACCGATTTCGGATCAAACTAGAGGTTCTCGCGAACCGATCCAGGGAACGAAATCAAAGGAGGAGACTGAGAAAACTCATGTGCAAAGAGAGGATTCTCTTGAACCAACCTACATGAATGAGTAGATGCACGTGGAAGCGTTGCCATAAGAGTTGTCCTAAGAGACACCCTACCCATCATCGTGAGTCAAGAAATACAAAATAAAGGAGAAAAAGAAGATGGCTCCTCATGCGCGTCTCACGATGCTCCTCTACAACATGCTCGCAAAGAACACCAGTCTCCAAGTACCTCGACTACTCAGCTCCCAAAGAAACCGACCTCGATACCTAGGCCCTGCAACATAAATCAAACATGAAAGCCATAAAAAGATAAAAAAATGCAACAAAAATTAAGATGACATATAAGAGAGAAAAGGAAACCCTAAAACCTAAGGCTCTAATATCTACCCTAGTGTTTCCTCCTCGACAACGGTGCCATCTAATAAACCACACCTGATCTAATGTTCTAAAAAGAAAGAACAACCATTGGTCGTTGTATCGATCATGTGAATTTTATCAGAATATTTATTTATGTTATCTATACTCTTAAACTCAAAGTTATAACGATAAGTATGGGAGTGTCGAAGTCAGGGAGGCAAACTGTGGAAAACTAAGGTAAAATAATAGAGAAACTAAGGTAAAAGAGTTTCCAAATTTTTATTTATTTTTAGGAAATTTTAGGCTTTTATTTGATTTTATGAGTTATATTGTTCTTGTGAACTTTATATACCTATAAGTAAAAAAATATAGGTTTTTTATTTTTTTATTTGGTTTTTATTTTGTAATTTTTATATTTTTAATTGTGTTTACTGTTTTTATGAAGTTTTTGGAGGTTTTTAATAATTTTATGGCTTTTGAATTATTTTTCAAATGGAAAATAATGTTTTTATTGAAAATAGGGATTTATTTTTTATTTTAAAATACTAAACAGTAAGAAATAAATTTATTTTATTTTTATCAGAAAGTGGATGAAAATACCTTTCAAATGAGGCATTGCGCATATTTTTCTGATTTTTAATTAATTAGTTATGAATTCTCAAATTTTTTATGTATTTTGTTATTTTATTTGTTGTAATATTCATTTTTTTGTTTTTGGTTCACTATGTAAAATATAGTAATAAAATTTTGTTATATTTTTGTATTTAGTTTTTGAATTATTAAAAATAGAAAATATTTTTATTTTCAAAACTGCTTTAGTATATAGTAGAATACTAGGTATTTTATTATATTTTTATTTGTTTATAATATGCATTTAATGTGTATTATATATTATATTGTACTAAGGGTGTTTTTGTAATTTTCCAGATATCAGGGAGTGTGCTTAAAATATCAAAAGTCAAAGGGCATTCGTGTAAAATACCAGAAACACGTGCACGCACACATGCTCAAGCTTCTAACAGGGACCTGTTCAAAAATTTAAAACAACTGCAAGGGGTTGTCATAATAATAACCCAATATTCACGTGACAGATCACGTGGTCTGCAGTATAGAGGACTTGTAAGAAAATTCAGAAGAGTTTGGATATAGTCTAGAAATTGCCCGAAAGGTGGGGCGAGGTGGACTATGAACCGTCGGATCAAGCCAGATCCGAGGGTCCTGCTCAGACGCGTGGATAGCTTGACGTCCGCTTGATCGATTCTGATCGAGCGGGTCCTGTATAGTCTGGACGGGGGTGTTCTTCCCCCTTTTCAAGCACAGGCGGTGGTTCTTCGTTCTTTGTGACGCGAAAGAGATATCAAGAAATGGTGGTTCTCGATCGATTGTATACCTCCGCTCGCAGGTGTTGTTGATTTGCGTTCCCAGCTCGAAGACTCGTTTCCCGGATGGATATGCAGTGGCTATCAAAATCTCTAGATGACGATGCTTCGAAGTGGCGATCGAAAGACGTTGTTGCTGCTCTCCCTTGATCAATCGAATTCGACATATAGCGGTTGTGCGATTCAAATCTCTAGGCGACACATTCAACCTTGATGCTGCTTGTTAGCAAGGCTCCTTACTGATGTCGAAATCGATCTCCGCTGCGCTTAATTCGATCTGCTACAAGCGATGTCGTAGAAGCTTCGGATGCACACACTCAAATCGACATTCTGGTGCTTTGCGTTTGCTGCTGAGGCTTCCGCTTCCAGATCCTCGAGGTTATCTGCTGCAAATGGAGGACTCCGATAGAGATCTAATCTCTAATCCTGCAGACTCTCCAGTGATAGACGAAGCTCGATTTGATCTATTTTGCATGTCCTCCTCGATACAGAGGTGGTCTATATCAGATAATGCTTCAATGGTTCTGCTTCAATTGAAGGAGATTCGACTTGAATCCAACTTCAGAACTACAGGTGACGATAATCGGGGCTTTGACTCAGTGGATCAACTTCGGTTGCGGGTGTTCTCGATAGACTTCAGACCTGCAAGTTAATTCAGAGGCTCAAGATCTGATGTCTCGACCAAAACTCAGGTGCTAAAAGTGGTATGAGTGGGAAATCCTCGATCAAAAGCGGCGAGAGAGGATTGTTCGCTCGAATCAGCTATGATTCGAGACGTTTAGAGGTGGAAGAGGATGAAGAAATGGTTCTGATCAGGCGAGGTGATCGGGGATAGATTTGTGATATGTATCATATTAGAGAGAAATTGACAGAGAAGAGAGTGTGTGTGCGCGCACGTGTGCATGTGAGAAGAGAAGAGAGAGCGAAAATCTACAACTAACTTGGAAAATGGATGGAGGCGGGTTGCCTATGGATGCGAACTCCGATGATCTTGATGGTCATTGCCTTGATAATCAATCGAAGTTGGAGGCTCAAACACGGCGGAGGAAGTCCTTGACACCAGTGATCACACTGGACTCCTCGACCTCGACCTCGCTGCAACGCGAAGGAAGACACACATCACTTTCCCTATCTCGTAGAACTCACCGGTGAAGGAGGAAAAAATGGTGGATGTCGCGAGGGAGGCAGGACGATGGGGCAACGACTCAACGCTCGACCGTTGGGTTGGTTGGCGGAGGAAGAAGGGAGAGAAGAGGGGGAACGATGGAGGAAGAAGGGAAGAGAAGAGGAACGGGGAAGAAGGAAAGGAGAGGAGAGAGAAAGACAAATAAATAAATAAAAATAAATAAAGTAATAAATATTTAAATTAAATTAATTAGTAATTAAATAAAAATTAAATAATTAAAAATAATAATTAATTAAATAAATTATGAATGAATTAATTAAAGGAATAATTAATTATATCATTAATAAATAACATTTTATTTATGTTAATTTAATAATAAAATATTAGTAACATATAAAACTATAAGAAATGACATAAATAATAAATAAGATTAAGATACATTTTACACTTTATACCAATAAGGTTCCAAAACCTATTTTTTACATATTAACTCTGATTTTAGTGAAATCTGTTTCATTTGATAGATAGTTCTATAAAACGAACTTAAAAATGAATACGTCAAATTTGGAGTTCATATGGTCGAGTTATGAGGCATGGAGTTTAGGGTCACGATTTCATAACTTTGGGATTTATTGGTATATATTTTAAGATATATTTTTAATTTTTTAAGTGATTTTTATAAACACATTTGAAGAATAATTAAGTTAAACGGGGTTTGGAATAGTTAAATAGAAAATAAGGAAGATTTATATAGTAAATATATGCAAAGGAGTCTAAACGACAAAACTCACACGTTTTATTCTAATATTTTTGGTATTTATAATAAATAGTATTAGTTATAAAATAAAGCCTAAAAGTGAGTTGTATCAATTTAGAGTTTTGTATAAATAGTTATGGACCTTGGAAGTTGGCTTTTATGACTTTTTAGGTTCATCATAATTATTTAAATAAATTAAATAATTTTTCTGATATTTTTTAAATTAATATATATTATTATAAACAACTTTCATGAAGAAAAATATTTGATTTGAGATGATCTAAATGATAAATAAAATAGGTAAACATTTATACAAGGTGAAAAATGTGTCAATGTATATTTATGATGTTGATTTCCTGACATTTTCATAAATTTGAATCCTTATCTCTCCCTACTTATTTATTTTGTCGACCGAGTCAATATTGACCTGGTATCGGGGTATGATCAGTCTGTTTATATTTCATATATACATCATTCTTTTCTTTTATTTTCCTTTTTTTCTTTATTATATTATTTTGTATAAAATGAGTGTTAAATATATAATATTAACAAATGTGATTAGAAAATTAATTAGTGAGAATTAATGAATATTTATATGTATTTTACCAAAGATTTTATCCAAAATGAAATAATAAAGGTGATGATTCATGGATTCATCAAATACCAAGCGCATCGTAATTTTTTAATAACTTTCTATTTGATAAAGTTATATCTCTTAAAATTCTATTCAATAATTACTTGTTTGAATTTTAATGTAGTGCTTCTTTCACGAGAAGCTCCAATAAACTCTCGGTTTATTTGCCATTCTTAAGGTTACAAAGTGGTTTTCTTATTTCTTGCTTACTAGGAAGTTGTAGGACAATATCTCTCGTTTACAAAACGTGGGTGCAATACATATTTTCTGAATATCGTTCGGGCTTTTCAAAATTAATAAAAATAGTCAACCAGACGAATCTTCACAAAGCCATGCCCAACTCTTACCAAATACTTGCCAAATACTAAGTTAGAGAGAGAGAAACTGGAATTCGTGCAAAATTTCTCCCCATCAAGGATGGATTATGTGGAGCATTTGCAATTTTGTGGAAGAACGCGACGTTGTATTCTCTGCGTACTTCGCGGTTTAACTCCATTTTCTAGATAACTAGGATGTTACCCGCGCTTCGCGGCGGAAGAGATATGGGGTGATTCAAAGTAAGTTAAAATATTAGGTTTTAGTGTTTACTTAAATGAAAATGATTGAAATAAAAGATGAGAAAACAGAATAAATAGTATATTCGAAATTAGGTTATAGTACTATAATATCAATATAAGAATTTTATTAAAAAAATCCATTCTTAATGTATTTACAAAATATAAGTAGAAATATGTTTAAGATACCAACCCTAATTCAATAAATAGATACTTACCATAATATTCAAAATATACTTCCACCCGACAGTATATATATTTAAATGTAAAAAATTGCAAAGTCGAAGATCCTATGAATATGAGTGTTTGTAGTCTATTTGTGTTCCATATATTTAAGAAGAGTTTAATGGGACTGCCCCCTTGGGGCAGCCAACATAGCTGCCCCACGCTGATTTCGACGTTTTTTTTATTTTTTTGAAAAATATCGCCATGTATATTCATCCCTATATCCCTCCTATATACCATTCAAATTTCGTCAGAAACAGAGACTCCTACGGCCCCCATCCACACAGTCATTTTTTAACGGTAACATGATTTTTTAAATTGATACCATCTCGATGGAGGTCGTAGGAATCTCTGTTTCTGACGAAATTTGAATGGTATATAGGAGGGATATAGGGATGAATATACGTGGCAATATTTTTCAAAAAAAAATGCCGAAATTGGCGCGGGGGCAGCCTTGGTTGGCTGCCCCAAGGGGGCATAACCATTATTCTCATTTAAGAATATGGATACAATTATATTGTTATAAAATCTAAAAAATTAATATAATTACATAACCATATGTAATGGTATAAATATTGATTTAAAACATTGTTCTTCCTCAATATCATTTTAAAGATGTTATTCCTAAGAAACCCTAAGGCTCGTGATTTGTTGCCTTTGTATGTTCTTGATTTTCTCCATTAAATGTTGGCTTTGTTTGGCTCATGGACCTCTTTCTCTTGATGCTTGGTTTGTTTCCAATCTTTTAGTTTTTTCTATGGTGTACAGTGAGTATAACAATAACAAAATTTTTAGATGTAAAATGGGGTTTAAAGTATTTTTTTAGATTTTATATTTAGTTGATTTTTAGATAGGCTTTTTAGATTATAATAAAAAATAATCAATATAATTTTTGGATATTTAAATATATTTGTATTTTTATGTATTTTAGAAGTGTGTATGTAATTTTGTATTTTATTTTTATCTATGATAAACAGAACTGATTTTATTTTTAAAATTATTATTATATTATACATTATATTCTAAGGTATACGAATACTTTTTATTTGTATGTCATATATTTGATTTTATATTTAGTTTATGGAGAATTATTTAGTAGCATGTATAAGGGTATATGTGTAATATATTTAAGTAATAGGTATGTGCGAGAAAATAGGATAAGATGGGTGTTGTAGTACGCAAATTACCCTAAGATATCACATGGTACTCTACGTGAAGCAGCAGTAGCAGTACCTATTAGGAAATATTATAAAAATCGTGGGAAACAATGGAAAGTCCCTAGATATCACATGATGATACACATTTCGACCTGTAGCGAGCCCTGTTTGGAAAATGCAAGAGTTTAGAGGACTATAATGCAAAAACCCTACAAATATCTCCCGTGTCACGTCATGATCAGCTACAGTGGTGGGGCAGCATGCGGTCTGATCTATTAGTTTGATATAATAAAATAATCGAACGGTTGGGATTAATCTGGAGATTATCTCTTCTTCCCCCAAATCATAACCCCCGACATCGGCAAACGGATCTTAATGGGCTGATCTCGAATCTCAGACGAATTGTTCTGCTGCTTACGTTTCATTGATTCAAGTCCAATATGCTCTATAGGTAGTGATTGTTGGATCTCCGACGGATCAATTCAAGTGCCAACTGATCTGAAGCACGCGAAGGATTGATGATGGCTGCAACGAAACTTAAACTTCTGATAACGAATATCATGTGATCGATGATCTCTGCACGATGTATGCGTATTAAGTTGTTCTCAGATCTTCATATGCGCGTGATGCCGCTCTGATCTCCAGTTATTGTTCCTCGAACGACAGTGCTCTGAATCCTTGATGAAGCTCCTGCTCAGATGAACACCAACAGATGAACTACTCAACCCAAGGCACGTATCATCGGTCCCAAACAAAAGGAAAAGTGAACGAAGTAGAGTTCATGCAACGATGATGGATTGGATCCTCGAACTCCGATCACCATGTGTGATCGAAGAGGACAGAGATGAGGGATTAGAACGGGAAGGGAAGGGAAATCGATAGGAGATGGATCGTGAGGGATTTGATATCAAAATTCACCTCGATAAGCAGCGGCTGGAAGGCTTACGCCGAAGCAGAGGTTACAACGTCGACGTCGTTCTCACTCCTCTTCCTCGACTCTCGACCTCACTCAATGAAGGACGAAACTGGGGACGGTTGCTCCTTCTCTCGGCCTCTCGCTTGGAGATGGAGGAAAGATGGCACATTCAAAGCTCAATCGGAGAGGGGTTCCTGTATATAAAAGAGGAAGAATAAGTCGACGGAGGACAGAGGTGGATGGCGTGGTGGGCGCGCGAAGGAGAGGGAAAAGGGAGATTGAGAAGGTCGACTTGGAGTGGGTCAAGATATTGAGGGAGTAGACACGTGACACGTGGAGTGAAGACAGAGGGGTTAGGGGAGAGACGGGTTTCTGAGCGGTAGAGAGGGGCGTTTTGGAGACTACGTAAGGAGGTCGAGCCAGAAATGGAGAGCAGAGGAGGCATCCACGTGTCAACAGCTCAACAATGTGAGCGTGATGTCCAAGGCATCGTTGATGATATGCGATTTCTATTGAAGTTGTGGCGGAGATGCTTCGAGAGGAGGCATCCACGTGTCAACAGCTCAACAATGTGAGCGTGATGTCCAAGGCATCGTTGATGATATGCGATTTCTATTGAAGTTGTGGCGGAGATGCTTCGACTCGATGCTTGACGTTTTGGTGCTGGTGGGCCAATCTTCAGGTGCATTGATACGCAAGGATAGAAGCAAATGCCTCGTGCTCCGGATGTTGTTACATGTTGTCGAAGATACTCGTTTTGATCTCTATGATGCTCACGTACACGGTTTCGACGCTCTAGGCATGGATATAGAAGATATGATCAACTCCAGGTGGTCTCGCCTGTAGGTAATCGATGGCGTGATGATATTATACAAATCTACACCTGCAAGGATATAAATGACTCGAGGATGACGCCTTAATCTTTTTTTATGTAAATGTGTAGGGGTACACGATGGTGAAGTTGATGATCGATGGTAGTGGTCTCAATTGGGTTCCAATCAAAGAGGGAGAGAATAGTTGAAAAGAGAGAAGAAATTGACTGAGAAGAGAATGAGAAGGAGAAAGAACAAACCTTACCGGAGTAGATCACATGTGCTGGAGCTCGAAAAGCTGTTGGTCGTGATGCGGGGTCTGTGCTCTTGCCGGAGGCGAAGCGATGTCGGAGAACGCTGGATCATATACCCACCCACACTCGACCTCGTTGCAACAATTGTTCGAAACACCTGACACCATCTTATAATACTTTTGTTGTATTTTTATTATTTATATTTGATTTATTATAGAGATAATGAGGATTTATTTATTATGCAATTCATAGAGACTAATTTTGTAATAACGGGAAGATAAATATGCAGGCACAAAAGTTGCAGTTAGTATGGAGTCGTAGGGGTAAAATTTTCAAATATAAATGTGTGTGATCCCTTGTCTACAAAAAATAAGGACTCATTTGCAATAACCAGAACATCTGAGGGTGTCTTGCGCAAATAGCTAAAATATCTAGAGATCTAAGTGCTCAACTTGTGCGTCGTTTAAGCGGTGAACAATTCGCTTCACGTTGGCTATATCTGATGGAAGGACTGAATTGGACACACGCACTTTAGATGATGCAGGGTGGATCGACGATCAAATGCAGTAAATGGACTTCGATCGAACGGTTGTAATCATGCCCCTCTTCAAAGATCAGACGGGGGTTGTGCTTTGATTCAGTCGTGGTCTTCCCCAATTCAACTTCGACTGACGGTGGTAATTTCGATGCTCTAATACGGTGATGGCCGTTGACGGAGGATCGATCTAGGCATCTTCAACCGGTTCTCTGGTGGTTCACGATCTGATAATGAAGTTGTTCGATTCTCAATCTCCGGTGGTGTCTAATCTATTGCGATGCTTCATTGATCCTTCAGATGCCAGATGATTGCTGCTCCTGCAGGTTGATGGAGGTGGGTTTTTCAAAAAGAATCGATCTTCAAGGGAGATAGATGTGCGTAACTTGTGCCGAATGGTGAGGAGGGGCTCACCGGTGGTATACATGAGAAGGATGGGGATCAAGCTCTGAGTAGTTTTCAACGCGGAAGAGGAGACGATCAGGTAGAGAGAGGATATTTCAGGAAGGGAGATGCGGAAGAGGGAGAAAGACAATGGGCGGGGAAGGGGGAAGAGAGGTGCGGGGCAGAATACTCGGGAAGAAGCCACGTGTCATAAGCGGGGCAAAAAATCCAGCTTTAACTAATGTATATAGATTCCTCACATACGACTATACGAGTTTATATTATATTCAGTTCAATATACGAGTTCATATTATATTCAGTTCAATGTAAACGTCCAGTTTCAACTAAAAAACCTAACGAGCATTCCCACCACAGTTTCCTTCCTCTTCAAATATCTAGGAAATTGCTGGCGGACCACGTGGAAATAGTATGTGGTGGCAACAAGATTCAAACGACTTTTTAATCCATCAGTTGTGGGCAGTGGAAGTCAAAGGCAAAAGTTTTCCATTGAACGCCAATGGAATGGAGCAGCCAAGAAGCTTGGACTCCAATTTCCCTGCATTTTACATAACTGTGGGGTACCCACTTTTTTTTATCATGTATATATAGACTCACACATGACACATCCCTGCAGTCCAAAGCACCCCCACATCTGATCAGACCTCAACTCGCAGCTGCCACCTTCATCCTCCATCTCATACAGCCTCACCTACGATATAAACATGGCTTCACCCTTAGTCTTCACCGTCCGAAGGCGCGAGCCCGAGCTGGTTCGACCTGCCGAACCTACTCCGCGTGAGCTGAAGGCGCTCTCCGACGTCGATGACCAGGAGGGCCTCCGCTTCCAGATTCCCGTCATCCAATTCTACCGCCACCACCCTTCCCTCCCGACCCTCGACCCCGTCCCTGTCATCCGAGAAGCCCTGTCTAAGGCCCTCGTCCACTACTACCCCTTCGCTGGCCGTCTGAGAGAAGGCCCCCAACGCAAACTATACGTGGACTGCACCGCGGAGGGCGTCCTCTTCATAGAGGCGGATGCCGATGTCAGTCTCTACCAATTCGGGGACGCCCTTCAGCCTCCATTCCCGTGCCTCGAAGAGCTCCTCTTCGACGTGGAAGGCTCCGGTGGGGTCGTCAACTCACCACTGCTACTCATACAGGTCACCCGCCTCCTCTGCGGCGGCTTCATATTCGCACTCAGGCTTAACCATGCCATGAGCGACGCCGCCGGCCTAGTCCAGTTCATGTCCGCCGTAGGGGAGATGGCCCGCGGTGCGGCAAATCCTTCCGTCATACCTACTTGGCAGCGGGACCTCCTCAACGCCAGGAATCCCCCACGTCCAACGCGCGTGCACCGGGAGTACGACGTGGTTCCCGACCTCAAGAACACGTTGATCCCTCTGGACGACATGGCGCACCGTTCCTTCTTCTTCGGGCCCCGAGAGATAGCGGCACTCAGGAAGCGTGTCCCTCCGCACCTCCAGAAGAGCTCCACCTTTGAGATTCTCACGGCGTGCCTATGGAGGTGCCGCACATTGGCCATCGCACCCGATCCGGAGGAGGAGGTGCGCGTCATCTGCATCGTGAACGCGAGAACCAAGTTCGTGCCGCCGCTCCCCGCCGGTTACTACGGGAATGCCTTCGCATTCCCGGTGGCGCTGACGACGGCAGGGAAGCTCTGCGCTAATCCTTTGGGGTACGCGCTGGAGCTGGTGAAGAGGGCCAAGTCGGAGGTAGACGACGAGTACATGCGATCCCTGGCGGATCTCATGGTCATCCGAGACAGACCACACTTCGCGGTGGTAAGGACTTACCTCGTGTCCGACGTCACACGTGCGGGATTCGGCGACGTCGACTTCGGCTGGGGGCCTGCGGCTTACGGTGGGCCGGCCAAGGGAGGGGTGGGTGCCATCCCTGGAGTGGCCAGCTTCTACATACCCTTCAAGAACAAGTTTACCGGGGAGGAGGGGATAGTGGTGCCCGTGTGCTTGCCCGCCCAAGCGATGGACAGGTTCGTGGCGGAGGTTGGCAACCTCGTGGGGGAGGATCCACAAGGAGACCTCAGACTCGAGGACCCTCACTCTTCTCGCTTCTACATCGTCTCCGCGCTTTGACCTACATTAATAATGGTTCCGGATATATGTTTCGAGTTATCGTGATTTGTTATCAATTCCTGTATATGGTGTTGAATAGATAAAAATAACCTTGAATATGCTGAAGTCTCGTCGTTTGAATGTTGAGAACAAGGTCTGTCTTCTTCCTAATATTAATTTTAATTCATCAATTTCTTTGTTACCATTCTTAATTAATTTCTGCAATCAGAGGGATCTCTTGGAGCATTGCCTTGAGAATGTATCCTCTGCTGCAGCCGTTGCTGCATGTTTCTCGTGGCCTTTACAGCACATTACCACATTACGACCAATCACCCTTCCCAGAAATTCCCATGCAACGAAACTTGGAAGTTCCGTTTCTCTGGTTGCAAAGAAGTAGACAATCACCCTCTCATATCACGAATATAGAACCCCACTTCTATGGTTTCATTGCTTGCCATTCATAGAGGCATCAGTTTATCAAAAAAATCATAGAAGTATCATACATGCATGCATCATCAACCGGATGATCACTTGAATATCCCGTCATGCACGCTCGTCAAGCATGCAGAAAAACCAAGAAGGAAGACGATGAGAGTAGAATTCCCGTCACAAGGCAGAGATGTCTGCATTGTGAGACAAGGATTGGATCAATAAGAGGACTCGGGTTCGTATGTCTAAGCTTTTTTTAGAGAAAAGAGGGTAAAATATCGAATTGAGACTCACAACCAAAAACTTTTAATTTATAGAATTATAAAGATATACATTACCTTGTGGACAAGAATCGATAAAGGGAAAGATATGAAACGATTACCTTTTAGGAATAGAAGTTCTGGTTCTTAAAAATCAGATCATTTCTTCCTCCCCAGATGACCCAAAGGACCAAAAACGGCAAAGAAACGTCATATGTGGAGTTCATCCCCACCGACCTAATCGATCTCAAGAAATAAGTCGTGCCACCATGCGGTAACCATGCCGTATCTATCTCCTTCCAAACTCTATCCAACGCATGACATGTAAAGAATAAAAGCTCTGCATCCTCCGTCTGTGCGTCACATCTATCACACTGGATATCTGGAATGCCAAACAATCTTCCTCTTCTTACTTTATCCTAAATCCTTCCCCTTCTAAGGCACCACTAGAAAAATCTTCACTCTGCAAGGGATCCTGCTTGCCTAGATAATCTTCATATCCTGCTTCAAGTCAGTTTCCAAGTCATCACTTCTCCCTCTGAACACCTTGTATGCCTTTTTTACCAATAATCTCTCCCCCTCCTAAGCAAAATGATCCTTACTCTGCGAGATGCAATCGGGGGAGGGCAGCTCAGATAGCATTCTACACAACTCCTCCCTTCTATATCCAGAAAGGTTATGCAGTAAGTGAGGGACCCACTGAAGGATATGGTGAGATCCTTAATCGCATCAAGAAGCGTGAGGATCGCATCGTATGCGATCGGGAGCGACTAGTCGCACTCCTTGCTCGAAACAAAGGAAATTTAAAAAAAATTCATACGATGAAACCACATAATCCAAGAATACTTCCCGGATCGTTTTGTCTAGACCACAAACAAGTATTAGGATTACCTCTTGAAGCGTGGTTGCGATGGAGTCTCTAAATGAGGAGACCTCCTGTCTCAAGTATGATCCAACGGAGGAGATGTTGTCGAGTGTGTTGATGAAACACGTGCTTTTTGCAATCAATGTTGATGATCTAAGCATCGAATCTCCTGATCTTGTCACACGAGATCCGATGTCTTCTTACACGAGCGAGGCACACCGGAGGAAACGGAGATCCATGAGAAAACAATCCGGCAACATAACACTGATGCTGCGACGAGAGCGACTCTCTCTAGGGCTCCATGGTGGACGGCCACAAGAGAGAGGGAGAGAGATGACATGTAGAGAATGAGAGGGATAGAGAAGTTGTTTTCTCCAATTTGTGTTGTATAAAAAGAGCAAAGGGGTTGCCTTTCCTTTATAATATTTTTGTATCCATGGATCTTAATTCATAGACAACACAAATCCAATGGCTTACATTGATTTGTGTTTCTTTTAATGGTAATAATCTTGTTGTTAAAATCACAACAATAATTACTTTAATTTAATTAAATATATATTGAATAAATAATCAATATATAAATTAATTAAGTCAAATTAACATAGGAGAAATTAGGAAGGAGGCATGCCTCCCTTCCATA
Source organism: Ottelia alismoides (assembly GCA_037367405.1). Classification (NCBI taxonomy): domain Eukaryota; kingdom Viridiplantae; phylum Streptophyta; class Magnoliopsida; order Alismatales; family Hydrocharitaceae; genus Ottelia; species Ottelia alismoides. The sequence continues at coordinate 121,146 of JAZKJV010001604.1, forward strand.
AAGGGGAGGCCTTGATTTCTAATTCAAGGTGGTCGTCCATCCTCTTTAAAAGAAAGAAGACACTCCTCTTCGCTCATATCTCATGAAAATCTCTATAATTCACAACAACTATTGTTGTTAATTATTCACATAAATATTTCATTATTATTTTGTGAACATTGCAATCATGCCATTGGAAACTTGTGAATCACATTCACAACCCAAAAAAATGTGAATTACATTTTCAATTTAATTTTCAACGTGAATTCAATTCACATCAATATTTAATTATCAAATGTAAATGGCAAATAGCTCTCTCTTATATATTATAAATCACATTTATAATATATATGGTCAATATGGATAATGCTATCCACATTATTCTTATCCATGATAATTAAATCATATTTGATCATCTTGGATCTCTATTCTCATGTTCCCAAATAATATGAATCACAATCACATTATTCACATTTTTTATAATTAAATTACATTTAATTATCTTAGATAACTCTCCTTATAAAATGAATCAAATTCATATCATTCATGATAATTAAATCACATTCAATTATCAATTTTCTCAATGCTCGGATACATGTATCAACAAGGAGATTATCTTAAACTCATTCAAGGATAATGCACTTTCTTCGCGGATACTTGGAGATAAGGACATGGCAATTGTATTGTTCCATGCATAGTGACTTAGATATTGAGATCATATCTCAAATCTAGATCTTGCGGACCTGTTATAGATGCTTGATTAAATCAAGACCGTAAATTTAATCTTCTCATTGTATCTGAATCACATTCAGATTAATGTCCAACATTTGGACTAAGATCAGATTCCTTCTCTACTGAGAGGAGTCACTAAAATCCAGGCTCGTTTCATCACTCCATAGGAATGGAAGCGTCATGGTTATACAATCATTTATGATCACATCACCCCCAGGTATTCCCAATACATGTACATTCTTCATACTAGAAAATCCATAATAAACCATAAGTATAAGATCAATTTTACACCGTCTACTTTAGGATTTTATCATTAAGTTTCTTATTTGGTCATTGGGAGTCGGTATCGATCATATACTTTCCAAAAGCATATATCATACCTATGTCTTGATCATATACTTTCCAAAAGTATATATCAAACTTACAAATTAGTCAAGCTTCCAAAGTGAGACGACCGTGTACGGAATTTGATTCTTTCCAATATCTCATGAGTGAGCTCATGTCTTCTAGTTCAGCAAATGAACCTCTATGATCTTTTTGAGAGATCACATTACTCATATGCCATTGCATGTACATCAGCGCGTCGGTGTATAGACCTTGGTTAGGCCATAAACCTATTAGTCTGCCAAATGTATATACTAGGACATATAGTAACACATCTGTCTTCGGTTAGAGGATGCATGCTTATATTGTGACAGCATACGACATAGGACTTTGGTTATCTTGATCTCGTTAACTCAACTCTTTCACCTAACTTATCTAACACCTTCGAATATCTATTTCTATGTAGAGGACCTGCATCAAGAGGTCGGTTAGATATCATCCTTAAGAGAGAGGATTGTCATCTTTTCCTCAGTATAGAGATCATCTCTTAATAATCATTTGACGGTGCTTAATGAGTTCTCAATCTAACTCTTTAGATATTCATCCGAGCACCAGCCTCTATGATTCAACAATTGAGTCAACAACTGTATGATCATTCAGATGGCCATGGTACATAACCCTATTTATATTAAGGGACCTATTATGCAAATTAGTTATTCTTCATTTCTGATCAGGAGATGATATTTGCAATAACATTTATTGCATAATGGCTCGTCGTGGACTCGCATGTCCAACAATCTCCCACTAGCCCAAAGAGCCATTAGGGGCTAATCTTTAAACCCACACTCATGTGACAATCATAGACTATTTAGAAAAATATCTAGGTAAGCTGATCAGTCACTCTATTCCCGAAAGACTATACCAAGTCCTTTTACGATACTTGCATATAACAGTGCTCGATGATGAGACGAAAAAGATCGATTAATCCGGATCAGGTAAAAATAATCACTCTCAGGTCGTTGCGACCCGGATCTAGAGATAAATCAGCTCAACAAGAAAAAGAGAAATCAGACCACCAATCAAACAGATAAAACAATGAAAGCAAAATAGTGGCCCTGGCTATGAGATTAGCCTGGTGTAGCACCCAGGGTCGGACTCAGGGAGCATGAATTGGCCTTGCGGCCTACGAAGTAGTCAAATCGAAAATCAAGCAAAAACAAGTATTTTTGGTGGTTTTTAAATATTTTTATATTTTTTTGGATTTTTAATAATGAAGGAAAACAAAGAAAAAGCATATTCAATCAATTATTTCAACACTGAAAAATGGTCCAAAAATTCAAACAAAAATATTTTTATGTTTTATAAGTTTTTTACTGTTTTTGGTGAATTTTTGAGATTTTTATAATTTTAATGTAATTTTGTAAAAATAAAAGAAGGCAGAAACACAAGCAAGCTGTTCTGTCAGGCTTCAAGGGCCATGAAAAATATCAAATGGTCCTATCACAGCCTGTAGGTAATTTTTATGAAAAATACAAATAATAAGGAAAATTCAGAAAAAAGAGTTTATTAATTTTTTAGTTTTCTATGATTTTTTTAGAATTTTTATGAGTTTTTAAGTGTTTTTAATTTTTAAGATTTTTCTATATCCAAAAATCGCCAAAAATGCACGGAAATTCAAACAAAAAAAAATAAAACTTAATTTTTTTAGAATTTTTTAAAAGAGTTTTAATTTCTTTATGATTTTCTAATCTGGACAGACACAAAAACAACGATTTTTGAATTTTTAAAAATAGAAAAATGCCTCAAAAATGTATCAAATATTTGGTGAAAATTTTACACAGTGGCAGGAGCACTGTGTCCAATTTTCACGCAATTTGGATGAATTGATATTTTATTTAATTGGCACAAGGTCTCACAGTGCACACGGACCTATACGCAATAAAACATACTTGCAGGGGCTGAAAAGTACCAATTTCAGAAAGCTGGGGGTCCCTCATGCAAGAAGTCCAAGACCCCACGCACGCTGCACGTGGTCTGGGCATAGAGGGACCTAAATATAATAAAACTTACTTCCAAGGACTTATTAGCAACACGTGCTAAAAGCCCAGGGAAGAAGTTGCAAAATACCCAACGAATTCAACACATGCTGAATAAAAATATTCACAGGGGCATGGATGCTAATATCAGAAAATATATTTCATTCAGTAACACTTAGAAACATCAGCCCATATAATGCAATTTCTCCAAAATTCACGTGACGAAGCACGTGTCTCACACAAACAGGGATGAAAATGCAAATACCAGAAAGGTTTAGGTCCTAAGTACAATTTTTACAAAATAAAAACAACTACTGAAAATATTTACAGGACTAAAAAGTAAATGCAAAACAGGAGGGGCTTAAGTATAAATTACCCCTTATTATCAGAGGGGTGAGGATTGGCCATGTGGATGATCTGACGGTCGCAGGAGACGTGCCAACCCTTCGTCTGGATGGACGGCGAGGAGGAAGCCACGTGGAGATCGGACGGTGATGGATCAAAGGCCCCTCTTCGTCTGAACGTGCGGTCCTGATCAAGCCTCCAAAGGATCTGACGGTCGCGGGTTGGTGACACAAAATCCGACACGGTCGAGATGGGATAAAATAATATCACAATATTGTCGTTGTTCTCAACCACGTGGCTCGGTCATCGAGAAAAATTTATATTTTTAAACCACTCAATAAAAGATCAATCAATGAAAACAATGTAAGCGGCTTTCGCTATTCTTTTTACCTGGTATAGTGACCAGGGTCGAACACAAGGAGCACGATTTAAAAACTAAGTAGTCAAATTTCAGAAATGCTTTTTAGTGGTTTTTTAGTGGTTTTTAAAGAGATTAAAATGCACCTACAGAAATACTTTTGGAATTTTTAGGCAATTTTTCTATTTTTTTAGGAATTTTCAAAGTTCTAATAAGAAAAAAGACATTGTTTTTTATTTTTTAAATATATCAAATGGCATTAAAAATGGATGAAAAATTTATACAATGATTAGGCACCAAGCAAAAGCATACACCAATTTTCTCAGAACTTTTGAAAGCATAAAAACATTTATTTCATTCAAAGAGAGCAATCAAAGTTAATGTTTGGCAAACAGGGACTATACTGCAATTTATTCAAAGTTTTTGCATGAATTTTAACAGAAATAAGTTGCAGGAGGTAAAACGTGAAATTTACCCACTAAACATGTGCCAAGCACATGACTTCTGAAGCACGGGGGCATTTTTGCGAATTTTGAATACCTTCAAGGACGAATACGTAATTTTTCCCTTTTTAATTCAATTGAGCCCCCCTAGGGTTCTTCTTCGTATTTTCTTCAAGAGGGGAGCACGGGTCCGCCGCCCACCCTTCTTCAATGGTGGCGCGGGCACGCGGGGACAGCCAGGAGGTCGGCCGGCAGAAGGAGACGGAGGTCGGGCGCGCGGCCGCACGCCACGCGCGCGCGATGGGAGGTGCAAGAGGGCGGCGCGGGCCCGTCGCGGCCAAGGCGGAGGTTCCGCCGCGGAGAGGCGGCGCTGAAGGCAGCGGAAGAGGGCTGGAGGAGGTGCGGCTGAGGGGCGCCTGGGCTCGAGTGCAGTGGCGCAGGAGGCTGAGTGGCTAGCCGCGCGGGGGCGCGGTTTTGCAGCAGGTGGAGCGCAGAGGCAAGGGGAGCGGCGCCGGACAGATCTGGGCTCGTGGCGGCTGGCGCGGGGCTGCCGGCATGGGGCCGTAGGCGGGAACGCGCGCCTAGAGGCACTGGGAAGGTGGTCGATGGCCTTCAGCTGGACGGAGGAATGGGAGGCACGGGGCTGGGTGTGGCGGTTGGGATGCGAGATGGTTGGCGGCAGAGGTTGACGCCGTTGCCTGCTGAATTTTTATTTTTATTTTTATTTTTTTTGTTTTCAAACTGCAGGAAGATGTTAGAGGAAAAAACTTGCATTTTTTTGTATTTTTTTATGTTTATGTCCTGCAAAATAAAGGTTAGAGATAATAAGAAGAAAAAAAAATTTATTTCTTTTTTTAAGTTCTCCCTGCAAAAACAAATGTGAGATGAACAGGAAAAATAATTATACAATTTTTTATTTTTTATTTATGCACAATAACAGGATAAGTGAATGGATTTGGATCCGCGAAATGGGAGATAGATCCGTGACTCCGACCACCGTGCGTGGTTGGAGGTAGAAGATTGCGTGAGGTAGAAAAAGAAATGTAGGGATCAAGATGTGAGGTAAAAAATTCGTAGTCGGACGAGAATCATGTGGTGAAATTTTTGTGGTTTTAAGACATAATGATTAATCTACTACAAAAATTTAATCTAAGATCAACCTAAGAATAAAGACGCGAGAAATAAAATGGATCTCACCTCGGGGTTCGGACATGCCATGATGGCCTCGACGAAGCTCAAATCACTGTCACCGATCGGATCGGAGGCTAGGAACCCTCGTGAACAAGAAACCTCTCGGAAATCGGGCTCCTCTCCACCAAAGATTGATCAAGTGTGAATGAGGGAGGGAGGAGCCAATAAAAAGAGAAGAAAAATCAAAAATGGAAAATATTCACATATAAGGAAAGTGTTTATTGGGTGAATTAATAAAATAATTAAATTAATAAATTAATGAAATAATTAATTAAGAAATTCGGAATAAATATATTAAATAAATAAATGAATTAATTGAAAATAAATTAACCACCATAATGGTGGCCATATAAGGTGTGGAATCAAATCTAAAATACATGGTAAGTTATTAAGTCACTTAATTCACATAAATCCAATAAATTAAATATGAATATCGAAATTAAATTAAATTAATTAAATAATATTAGATAATTAAAATTTTTGGTGGTTTTTATTTAAGGAAGTTAGTCGTATACACATATTATACACATATAATACAATATATACATAGTACAAATAAGGAAATAATTTTTATAAAAGTTTTTTTTAATTTTTAATTTTTTTATTTTATTTTTAATGAAAACATTATTTATAAATATGTACATTATGTATAAAAATAAATATGAATAAAATATATACAATAAGTATATGGGTAAACTGCGCAATACACCCCAGAAAATCAAATTTTTAACCGTAACTCCAAAAAATACGAAACTACCGCCATTTGAAAGATAATTTAATTTATAGGACGATGGAAGTGAGTTTGGTTCAATTTGAGATAGTATGGAGCCGGAATTGATGTTTCAATTTTCGCTTTACGGCTTTTTCTAGGTGTAATTATTTGCAATATATACAATATTTTAATTTACAAATATTTTTATAATTACAACACAATTTTATTTACAACTTTTATTTAAAAAAGTAATTAGTTTGAGGTCAAATTATATACAAATAAAACAATGTAATTTTTATACAAATATACATGAAAAATATGTACAAGATATTTTTGGTTTTTCTGACAGAAGACCCTATCTCCCCTACTTTATTCCTGGTCGATCAGGTCAAGTCTTGACCTTCTCTCGGGATTAGGGTCAGTCTGCATTTATTGCATAAATACATCCTTTATTTTTCTTTTGTTTTTCTTTCTTGTTTATTCTTTTATTTATGTCCAAAAAGTGTTAAAAATGCAATTTTAACAAATGCATGCAAAATGGTAAAATTAAGAAATTAATGGGTATTTACAGGTGTTAGACAAAGAAAATGAAGCCAAAATAAAAGAATAAAGGCGATGAATCGTGGATTCATCATTCCCCTATACTTTACCTTTGCTAGTCCCTTAGCAAACACTTATTTGGAAAATAAGTGAAAACAAAAATAAAGAAAAGAAAAAGGAAAGAAGTTGGAACAATGTTGACTTTTAAACTTATCTTCATAAAAATGTAGTCTGGAGCTCTGTCGGACCTTTGGGTTATTAGTGTGTCGGAACCTTAATGGGATATGCATTTAAAACCTAACAGACTCTTAGTTCCACAAGACTCCTATTCAGGTCTCCTCAACCGTCAGATCAGAACAAGTCTACATATACAAATTCTTGTGACTATGAAATCTTACTTGTACGGTGTAAGTGAATATAGCTCCTCATCTCAGAAGTAACAAAGAAACAGCCTCTCTCAACAAGGTAACTCTAATCCCCCGGTCTAGCAACTCTTTCCTCGAGGAGCGGGGATATTCCCTTCTAAGTTCAAGTACAACCAGCTCAAGAAGAGGGGATGGAGAAGAGAATGGACGGTAACTAGTGTAGTTACCTATCCTTGGATGCATGACCAGTGTAGCCATGTCACCAGCTGCAAGCTCACAAATATATGACTTTGAAGCTCTTATTCTTTTTTTCTTCACTTGTATATACACTCCGGCAGGCATTTTACTTTTTAATCAGGCCTGTCCACTTTTGGAGATTTTGCATTTTTTCTTCTTTTTTTTGAAAATATATACAAGGTGCATCATGTACATAAGGAGTTTTTCCTCTTGAGCCAGTAGACTATCCCTCTTTTGAAGCATTATTGCAATCCCACAGCTTCCTATCTTTAGACCTCAACATCACCAAACCAGGTTGAGACGCATATCCCTCCCTAGAGGAGGACGAGAGGTTCCGCCTAGACATACTACCCTTGTATGCTACCCCAAGCCAAAAGAAACTGCCCCCTCACTACCTCCTCCATGAAGAGCTACGTGTAGAGTGTATTGTTAAAGGTAAGCCACGGTCTGAAAGAATCATGTGTGTATTGTTAAATACTCTACTTAGACTCATCAAGATGACATGTGAACATAGTCGTGTGGACCCAAAGAATTAAGTCACTAGGACCTGAAAAGTCTTAACTCCACATCTTATAAGGTTCCTCTGAAATTAAGTGGATTAAGGTCCAACTAAGCTCCATTCTTCAAATTTATTCAGACTTAGTTTAATTATCAAGACTATCCTGAAAAATGCACATGTCAATGCAAGAAAATATGTACAATGCGAAGAAAAAATAAAAATCTTTTTGTGAAACAATTTTCAAAATTTTGAAATTTTTATGGATTTTTGAAAAATGATGCACATGCAAAAGTTTTTTTAATGCAAATAGTTGGAAAATATACAAGTATATACAAAGTTTTTTTAAAGATAAGGGTTAGGGATTATATACACATATTTACAAAGAAGTGAGTCAAGAGTCATGAGAAAGGATTTACAACTTGAGTAATTTATACAATTATATACACCGTTGGATATTTTTAATTTTTTTTACTATTATCTCTCTCTCTATTTATTCATTTTTTGTGATGCATATATTCCTCAAATTTATTTGAAAATAATTTTACACATAATTTTCAAAACTATAGTCCAAAATAATTTTTTCACACTATTTTACAATCATTTACAATCATTTGAAAACAATTTTGCAAACATTTTTCAAATAGTATATATAGATTTTCAATATAATTTTCCAACCATTTTCCAAACATTTGCAAAGAGTTTTACAAAATCATTTTATTTCACACAAAGAGAATTTTTTCTTTACAATCCACAATATTTTTACAAAGGTTGAAAATATTTTTCAAACACTTTTCAAATAGTCTTCAAAAGATTTTTCAAATAGATTTTCAAACTACTTTCAAAATATTTTTCAAAATATTTTAACCTGACTTATTAGCCAGTATGTACAAGGAAAATTTTTGAGGAAATTTCTGCATCTTTTTTTAGTATTTACACAGTATTTTAGCCATATTAAAAATATGAAAGTATGAGTTATGGCTAAAGTATATATACAATATATACGACACCCCCTATACTTAGCTCGAACTATGTCCTCATAGTGATCAAAGAGTTGGAAATAAAGACATAACTCGTGCTTCGTATAGAAAAGTGAGAAGAATAGTATACTACAACGACGAATAAAAGAATAAAATCAATAGAAGTCGGTGATCCCCCTATACTTAGGATCAAGTAATCCTAAGTATAGAAGACTATACACAAGGGGAAAACCGAGGGGTAGAATGTACTGAGTTTACCCCCCCTCCCCTATACTTAGGATAAAATATCCCTAAGTATAGGCAGCAAAACAGAGGTAAAAAGAATCAAAGAATAATCACATGTCTGACACCCCCTATACTTAGGGTAAAGTACACCCTAAGTATGGAATGATCAGGAGATGAATAAGGGGTGTGAGAAAGAATGGATGTATGATATGGACAGAGTGGATCTATACAGATGTGATCAATGTTGAGGTGCCTCTCAACGAGCGCTAGAGTTTATGCCCCTAGCTGGGCGCAAATGCTAGGACAACGTCGTATCGAGGTTCAGGACGACATCTGTCGGGCGAATACTGTACTGTCGTTGCAGTCACGGTGGGAGAACAACAACGAGGTCAACAGAGTCAAGAGAGTAAATGATAACACCCAGATAAACAGTCAGGCATGTGTTTGCTACCGGGTAAAGATATGTGCAGATGAAGTCAGGCTCCGGTAGCACAAAATAAATCATCGGCTCAAGATCTGTATGGAGTGAAAGGGCAGGGCCGAAGAAGTCCAACGTGGAGAAGGAAGGATCTGTCAGAGAATCCTCCACGTCAATTACCGTCTCGAATAGATATGGAAGGTTATGATCAGGAGACTCAATATAAAGGCAGATATCCGATGTATATAATGTAGACAAATCAGTGAAATCATCGAATACCTCAAAGATCGGCTCATCCTCGCGAGGGTCGTCGAGGAGAGAATCATAAAACTCATTATCACATATATCAGAAGACTCGGTCTCGTGACCCATCAGATCGGATGCACTCTCAGAAAGTGAAACCGAGTACACAGGGTCCGTGACATCCTCCCGCAGATAACCCTCGGGGAGTAATGCCAAATCATCAGGAAATTGGGGATCAATGCTATCAAATGTCATGTCCTCCAAAAATATATCGACCTCATCAAATGGGAGGACACAAGGCTCAAATACAGGACTATCAAGGTCTGTCGAATGAAAAATCGGTCCCTCATCAAGCTTGCTTTGCTGAGATGGATCCAAGTATATCCTCGAATCTGAGAAGATCTCCTGAAGACAAGACACTGAATCAACTGTGTATGGATACTGGAATGACTCTAAGGATGGCTGAAATGTGGGCTCCTCCTGTATCTCTTGGGATCCTAGCAGATCTAGAATCAAAGAATCTTCTATGTGAAAGAGCGGGACTGGCTCAAAATCTGACTGTAAATTCATTTGGTCCTCAACCAATATCCGGCTCTGAGAACTCACAACAATAGGCAACACATCCATCAAATGAGAAGTATCAGCATCCATATCCTCTGATCGGTGTGTGATGTTTGAATCATAATGATGCGTCACACACTCAACTGTTGTCATCTCTCCCTCATGTGTTGTCCTGAATAAATCATCTTGTGAATATGGAGCGTCTGAAAGTGAATCCAAGATGGTCTCAATTAAATCCAGGTCAGGACTGTGGTGTAAACCACCATACGAGGTAATGACATATGCAATCTGCTCTGCGGTCCTCCCCCTCATGGCGATATGGATAAGGTCAGTCATCGAAAATCCATGATCTGGAAATCGCCTAAAAAGTTCTCGTAACCTCAACCATGTTTCTATTAATGGCTTCTGGGGGTTAACTGAAAAATCACAAATACAAGACCGCATCATCTCGGCTCTAAGCCGGGGGTAAAATTTCTGCAAAAACAACGATCGTAAATCTCCCCACGTAGCAATCTTCCTTTCCAATCGTCTGTGCCAAGTCTTGGCTCTACTCTAAAGTGTGAATGGGAAGGTGATTAATGAGGAATACCCATTCATCACTCTTTATTCTTATATTTTAGCTACAAAAACCTTTGCAAATGCATGTATATTCATGTAAATACAAATAATTATCAAAAGCATGCATTGTATAAAGTTTAATAATTAGCATGTTTTTGTGTAAAAATAAAAGAATAAAGAGTAAAAAGAAAAAGAGGGAAATATTTAGAATAAATATTGAGCGACCTAATTCAAAGGGAGGGCTCAGCATGGGCCTGACCGCATAAAAGCCAAAGTAGAGGGAGATAGGGGCTCATGTGTGTAAATATATTTGTAAATATAATAACTATATTTTCCTCCAAAAATAGAATAAAATGGGATTGTATATATTTATAAAAACAAGATAAAAATAGAAAAATTAAAAAAAAAGAAAAGAAAAATAGTCACTTGTGCATATTCATCATGTACATAGTCCACTCCCTTGTATTTATTTCACCCTATAAATAAATAAAATGAAATTCCATAAAATTTGTAAATACTCTATATTTTATGGTGTAAATAAATAAAATAAAAACAATTACAACAAAAACAAGATAAAAAGAACAAAATTCAAAACACAAAAATATATTGTAAATATACCATGTATATACGGGTATATATTTATTTATTTATTTCACCCTTGTATATAAATAATAAAAATAAAATAAAAATACCCGTTTATTCCTAATTTTATATTATAAATAAATAAAATATAAAGTGGGAATAAAAATGCACAAAAATACTAAATTAAAAATCAAAAATAAAAATCTATATATTGTATATATACCTATATATAGCCCTACTATGTAAATACACTATTTTTATTTTGAAAAATTAATTAAAAATCACTAATAAATAGAAAATATTAAAACAAAAATATTTCATATTGTGACTTTTTAATAAATCGGCCATTTACTATTTTTAAAGTGATTTTATAAACATTTTCCACGTGGCCTGTTCCCATTGGTCCAGGGGGTTGTTGACCGCCCGGTCAACTTCCCCCCCAAGACCATCTCCCACGGGTAACGGGTGCCCGACCCGATTTCTCGTATTTTTCGCACCTAAACCCGATCACTCCTCGCCTAAACCCCGGGTCCGTTTTGATCACGTCATATCCGACACCCTCGCCGGGGTATCCACCTCGAGATCCGCGCTTCACGCAGCCCTACCCGACCAACCCTAGTCGAACTCTTGGCCATATAAAGCTCGAGCTCCGCCGCACGATTTCTCCATCTTTGGCTTGTCGTTCCCCCTTCCAGTGACCTCCACCTTCATCGCGAGAGTGACAGCTTGCCTCGGAGGTGTTGCAGCGAGGCTGAGGACGCTCAGACCACTGATCCGGCGAGTCTCCACCGCCGTGCTCCGCCCAGAGCAGGAGCTCGAGCCTCGGACGTCGACGCTCCTTGAGGCGAGGACCCAGAGCTTCGCAAGCTTGCCCATAGTCCATTCATCCACCCAGGTAGACCTTTCTCCCTTTCCTTTTCGTCAATTTCAGATTTCCCCCAATCCGCACCGCCGTCGATTTTCGACGATTCCGACCATATCCCCCCTCCGTTCGATCATCGGAATCCATCACCACGTTCGCCCTTCTCTCGCGCACGTTCTGCACCCCTCCATTCAACCCAGCTCGTACAGGAGCTGGGGTTCGAGCTCCTCCATCCACACCCTCGCCGGAGCTCGCCCACATCGACCCCCCCGACCACCTTCACCACGCCTAACGGGGTCGAGGCAGTTTGCCCTCGACCCGCGAGCTTTCTGGTCTACTCTGCAGATTCATCCAAGCCCATCTGAGGGCTTGGACCATTCGGTCCAGTAGCTCGAGCTCCGCCGACCCTGCCGGAGCTCTCCAGAGCTCGGCTGGGTCATCGGAGACCCCCAGCAGACGCGGAAGCCTTCCACGCACCTTTTCCGATCATAAGAGGGTTCCCAGGAGGAGGCCAGCACCGTCACGACCTCGGCGAAGTTTGCCGGAGGCCAGTTCGTCCTCCATCCCTGTCCGCCGTTCGATCAGCCTCCAGCTCCAGATTCGATCTGAGCCCTTCATTCACGGAGCAGCAGCCACCGCACGATCCTCAGGAGGTCTGATCCCAGCCGTCCGATGGCCGAGGCTCAGCAGCGACGCATCTCCACCGCCAGATCTAGCACATGGCGAGGCTTCGACCGTCAGATCCGCGCGAGGAGCCCAGCTTTGGAGCGCCACCCGCATCCTGACCGTTCATCTACCACGTGGCGCTCATCCATCGGCTCGACTTAATAAAGGGTAATTTACCCTTAGGCCCTCTCTTTTCTTTTGTTTAGCATTTAGTCCTGTAAATACGTTATCTAGTTGTTTAGTTTTTGGTACAATTGCATTGAGGACCCTGCACTTTATTTCGTTCGCATTTATGCCCCTGTGTATGGTGTAGCACGTGCTTCGATACGTGGTTTTCTGGGCTATTTGCATTTTATACCTTGTAGTTCTGAGATGTTATGGAATGAATGAATAGTTTTGGATTATTGCATTTATACCCCTGTGCGTAATTTAATATTACATGTGCGCTTTTTATTGGGTTAATTGCAGACTAGCCCTCGGACTTTTGTTACCTGTTATCAAATAGTCCTAAGACTTAGTTTTTATTACATTTCGGTCCCTGAGTGCCTCAGGCACGCGCTACGCGCGTGTTTTCCTGGGTATTTTGCACCGGACCCCCCAGGACTCTTGGTATTTGCACTACGGTCCCTGTGCACAATACCCACTTCTTATTTTTGAATAAAATAGCAAATCAACTCCAAATTTAATGAAAATTGGATACATGGCTCCTGCCATGATGTAAAATTTTCTATAAATGTTGGAGACATTTTAGACATTGTTTGATATTTTTTAAAAATTCAAAAACACGTATTTTCTTTGCTGTCTGATTTGAAAAATCACAAAAAAATAGTAAAACTTGTCTAAAAATTACAAAAAAATTATCTAGTGTTTGTTTTGGCTTGCTTGATTTTCTAGCCAATTTTGGCTATTTTTCATTATCTAAAACTCATAAAAATTGCAAAACCCCTAAAAACTTATAAAAATTCTAATAAATCATTTAAAAATCCAAAAATCATAAATCCAGTGCTCTAATTTTCCTTAAACTTTCTAGTTTATAGGAAAATTACCCTAAGGAGCTGGGAGGCCCTTTTTACATTTTAAATTGGCCTTTCTCTCCTGACTGGACAGTACCTCCTGTTTCTGTCATTGTTTCATTTTTAGAAAATCATATAAAAATCAGAAAAATCCCAAAAATTCACCAAAACAGTAAAAAAAAACATAAAACACCAAAAAATATTTTTATTGGAATTTTTGACTGATTTTTGATACATTAAATAAATAGTTGAATTGCCTTGTGTACTTGTTTTCTTTAGTTTCTTAATTAATTAAAAATTCAAAAAAATATAAAAACCCTAAAAACCACCAAAAATGCTTTTTTCTTCTCTTTCATTCTATTTTTGACTACTTCGTAGGCCGCAAGGCCATTACGTGCTCCTTGAGTTCGACCCTGGTCGCTATACCTGGTTAATAAAATAGCAAGACCGCTATCTTGTTTTGAGTTGATTTTATCTCTTATTGGTGGTCTCCTTTTTCTTGATTGACCACATCTGGTGACTTGGGTCGCAACGACCATTTTAGATACCTTTACCTGAGTCGCTTGGTGTTTGGTCAATCAATTAATATCAAGTCCTCAGAAGTGATATCAGAATATGATCGTGATCCACAAAAATCCTCAAACTCATCGTCATGCAAATAGGGTTCCTCGTGCAATTCCCCAGAAAATTTCAGCAGTAGATCAATTAACTCTAAATCCAGGATGAATGGTCTCAAAGTAGAAGTGGACTGTACTTCCTGATTTATGTATTCATCTATCATCCTAGGATAAAAGCTATCTAAAGCTCGCAACTGTCCCATTCAATCGCCTATGGGATGCACTCTCATCTCAGTAATGTGAACACCCATGTCTCGTGTTTGGTCAATCTGAACTCTTCGGGTGTCACTCACAGCATGTCCCAAATGGAAGGGTGGGTAGGTAGAAGATGGGAAATCAGACGGAGTTCTGACCTCCCAAGAGAGTGGGCGAGAATGATGGGTATGAAATGTAGAAGCCGCAAAATCCGGCTGGAATGAAATGCGACCCATCATGAAGAAGGGAAATGAAGGGCGGGAGGGTGGGAGAGTAGAAAGAGAGATAGAATGTGGGAAAGAAGAGAGAGAGAGTGAGAGATGGTGGGGAGAGAGAGAAAGATAGAAGGGAGGGAGAAAAGGTAAACTGCTAATGATTCACGAAGATGATTGTAACCGACTCACGCCAAAGACATACAAAACACAAAGCAAACCCTCAGTTCACCAACACAACACAAAGTGAAGACCGTGAGATTTGGTCTTTTATATTTTCAATTTTAGAGTTAGGTGATCAACAAAAGTTGTACAAACACTTAGGAGGCTTGAATGGGATTTGGGCACTACTCCTTAGTGTGTACGGAGCAATTAAAAGCGCAGACAATGAGGGGGTTGCTCTCCCAATACAATGATATGAATTAATTACGTTTGATTTTAATGGTCGAGTTCAATTAGCAGTCCAAATTTTTTTAATTTTCGATTTTCTATTTTTTTGAACTTTTTTTCAAAAATAAACGTCTAACGAGCTTTTTGATTTCCTCTTTGAATAATTTGAGTCGAAAACAGGGGGAGGAAGTCGAAAATGCCAATGCACGGTCAAAAACTATGATGCATGCAGAGATAGAAAATGTGTACCTTACTCCAGCACTCTACATGCAATATGATCCGCGCATAAATTAAAGACAGAATATAAACTAACTATATGATGCACGAAGAAATCGACGTTAGACAAGCAACTTCTATTGATCGTGAAGAACTATAGTTAGCTCACTGAATTGAGTCTGGAGTCCGATCTTGAGAGTCACTCGGTGCCCGCCACAACGGGTCCTGCCGGTGCTGTACGTGACTCCTCACTGCACGTGGTTTCAGATTCAATTAAACTAACTTTTTCAATTTAATTTTTATCCAAGGTCCAATTACGTTCTATAGGAACAGATATTCTATTAGGTGTTTGGGCCTTAAAAATTTACGTCGCAATCAACAAAAATCCTACGTCTAGGGGCCAAATCCGTGAGAATCAAATAACAAGTTATGACGGTTAAATCAAAAACTCGGAAAATGACGATGAGGTCCCCCAAGTGCACCGGCACTTGGCGAAACAGACCCCGAAAAATAGTCTAAGTCCACAGTTCAAAGGTCCTAAATTATTACAAAACAAATGTTGTTCTCTAAAATAAAAAATTCTTCTTCAATTCTCTACTCTTCCTCCCGTGCGGATCCTCAAAAAGTAAACTCCAAGTCGTCCAAGCAATAACTCGCACAAAAATTAGAGAGAGAAGGTCAAAAAAATTATAATATAGAGAGACAAAAATAGAAAAATGACTACAAAGCCGTGCTCCCCGGCAACGGCGCCATTCTGGTGACACAAAATCCGACACGGTCGAGATGGGATAAAATAATATCACAATATTGTCGTTGTTCTCAACCACGTAGCTCGGTCAACGAGAAAAATTTATATTTTTAAACCACTCAATAAAAGATCAATCAATGAAAACAATGTAAGCAGCTTTCGCTATTCTTTTTACCTGGTATAACGACCAAGGTCGAACACAAGGTGCACGATTTAAAAACTAAGTAGTCAAATTTCAGAAATGATTTTTAGTGGTTTTTTAGTGGTTTTTAAAGAGATTAAAATGCACCTACAGAAATATTTTTGGAATTTTTAGGCAATTTTTCTATTTTTTTATGAATTTTCAAAGTTCTAATAAGAAAAAAGACATTGTTTTGATTTTTTAAATATATCAAATGGCATTAAAAATGGATGAAAAATTTATACAATGATTAGGCACCAAGCAAAAGCATACACCAATTTTCTCAGAACTTTTGAAAGCATAAAAACATTTATTTCATTCAAAGAGAGCAATCAAAGTTAATGTTTGGCAAACAGGGACTATACTACAATTTATTCAAAGTTTTTGCATGAATTTTAACAGAAATAAGTTGCAGGAAGTAAAATGTGAAATTTACCCACTAAACATGTGCTAAGCAGATGACTTCTGGAGCACGGGGGCGTTTTTGCGAAGTTTGAATACCTTCAAGGATGAATACGCAATTTTTCCCTTTTTAATTCAATTGAGCCCCCCCTAGGGTTCTTCTTCGTATTTTCTACAAGAGGGGAGCACGGATCCGCCGCCCACCCTTCTTCAATGGTGGCGCGGGCATGCGAGGATGGCCGGGAGGTCGGCCGGTAGAAGGAGACGGAGGTCGGGCGCGCGGCCGCGCGCCACGCGCGCGCGATGGGTGGTGCAGGAGGGCAGCGCGGGCCCGCCGCGGTTAAGGCGGAGGTTCTGCTGCGGGGAGGGGGGGGGGCGGTGCTGAAGGCAGCGGAAGAGGGCTGGAGGAGGCGCGGCTGAGGGGCGCCTGGGCTCGAGTGCAGTGGCGCAGGAGGCTGAGTGGCTAGCCGCGCGGGGGCGCAGTTTCGCATCAGGTGAAGCGCAGAAGCAAGGGGAGCGACGCCGGACAGATCTGGGCTCGTGGCGGCTGGCGCGGGGCTGCCGGCCTGGGGCCGTAGGCGGGAACGCGCGCCTGGAGGCGTTGGGAAGGTGGTCGGCGGCCTTCAGCTGGACGGAGGAACGGGAGGCGCGGGGCTGGGCGTGGCGGTTGGGATGCGAGATGGTTGGCGGCGGGGGTTGACGCCGCTGCCTGCTGAATTTTTATTTTTATTTTTTTTGTTTTCAAACTGCAGGAAGATGTTAGAGGGAAAAACTTGTTTTTTTGTATTTTTTTATGTTTATGTCCTGCAAAATAAATGTTAGAATTAATAAGAAGAACAAAAAATTATTTCTTTTTTTTAAGTTCTCCCTGCAAAAACAAATGTGAGATGAACAGGAAAAACAATTAGACGATTTTTTATTTTTTTTATTTTTTATTTATGCACAATAACAGGATAAGTGAATGGATTTGGATCCGCGAAATGGGAGATAGATCCGTGACTCCGACCATCGTGCGTGGTTGGAGGTGGAAGATTGTGTGAGGTAGAAAAAGAAATGTAGGGATCAAGATGTGAGGTGAAAAATTCGTAGTCGGACGAGAATCATGTGGTGAAATTTTTGTGGTTTTAAGACCTAATGATTAATCTACTACAAAAATTTAATCTAAGATCTACCTAAGAATAAAGATGACGAGAAATAAAATGGATCTCACCTCGGGGTTCGGACATGCCATGATGGCCTCGACGAAGCTCAAATCGCTGTCACCGACCGGATCGGAGGCTAGGCACCATCTTCAACAAGAAACCTCTCAGAAATCGGGCTCCTCTCCACCAAAGATTGATCAAGTGTGAATGAGGGAGGGAGGAGCCAATAAAAAGAGAAGAAAAATCAAAAATGGAAAATATTCACATATAAGGAAAGTGTTTATTGGGTGAAATAATAAAATAATTAAATTAATAAATTAATTAAATAATTAATTACGAAATTCGGAATAAATATATTAAATAAATAAATGAATTAATTGAAAATCAATTAACCACCATAATGGTGGCCATATAAGGTGTGGAATCAAATCTAAAATACATGGTAAGTTATTAAGTCACTTAATTCACATAAATACAATAAATTAAATATGAATCTTGAAATTAAATTAAATTAATTAAATAATATTAGATAATTAATTTTTGGTGGTTTTTATTTAAGGAAGTTAGTCGTATACACATATTATACACATATAATACAATATATACATAGTACAAATAAGGAAATAATTTTTATAAAAGATTTTTTAAATTTTTTAATTTTATTTTTAATGAAAACAATATTTACAAATATGTACATTATGTATAAAAATAAATATGAATAAAATATATACAATAAGTATATGGGTAAACTGCACAATACACGCCAGAAAATCAAATTTTTAACCGTAACTCCAAAAAATACGAAACCACCGCCATTTGGAAGATAATTTAATTTATAGTACGATGGATAGTTTGGTTCAATTTGAGCTCGTATGAAGCCGGAATTGATGTTTCAATTTTCGCTTTACGGCTTTTTCTGGGTGTAATTATTTGCAATATATACAATATTTTAATTTACAAATATTTTTATTATTTACAACAGAATTTTATTTACAACTTTTATTTACAAAAGTAATTAGTTTGAGGTCAAATTATATACAAATAAAACAATGTAAGTTTTATACAAATATACATGAAAAATATGTACAAGATATTTTTGGTTTTTCTGACAGAAGACCCTATCTCCCCCTACTTTATTCCTGGTCGATCAGGTCAAGTCTTGACCTTCTCTCGGGGTTAGGGTCAGTCTGCATTTATTGCATAAATACATCCTTTATTTTTCTTTTCTTTTTCTTTTTTTCTTTATTCTTTTATTTATGTACAAAAAGTGTTAAAAATGTAATTTTAACAAATGCATGCAAAATGGTAAAATTATGAAATTAATGGGTATTTACAGGTGTTTGACTAAGAAAATGATGCTAAAATAAAAGAATAGAGGCGATGAATTGTGGATTCATCACGGGTCTCCCTCAAATAGATGGATCTGATCTAATCTGGAGCTGAAGGGGATGATCGGACGCCAGAGGAAGGTCCTGGATGAACAGGTCGCCGGCGAAGATCGCCGGCTCGATACTCGCGCTAGGGTCCTCCTCTGCTGCTGCTGGATTATGGAAAAGAATCACCCAGGTCCTCCGCAGCTACTAAGCTCCTCCGATGACCCCGGGAAGCTCCGAGGAGCTCCGGCGACGAAGGCGGAGCTGGGCCTCTGTGCTCGAACCTTGGAGCTCCAGATGAAGCCCCTTTGACCTGCAAAGATGCATCAGAGGACTCCTGGGTCGAGGACAAACTGCCTCGACCCGGTTAGAGGTGGGGTAGGTGGCTGAATGAGGCGCGGCGAGGACCTCCGGTGAAGCGACGACGAGGGAGGTCGGGCCTTGGCTCCGGGGCGAGCCAAGGTGGGCGAATGGGCGAAGAACGTGGAGGGAAGTCTCGCGAAGATGTTGGTCGGTTCGGTCGAGGAAATGGATGATCGGCGTGGTAGGGATCGATGAGAGATGGCGGCGGAGTGAATTGGGGGAAATCGAAAATTAGACGAAGCTAGCAAGAATTAGGTTCACCTGATGAATGTGGTCGACTGTGGAGGAGCTCTAGAAGCTCTGGTCGTCGCCTCGTGGGTCGTCGACAACCCGAGGCTCGGGCGCAGCTCACGGCGGCGCACGGCGGTCAGATGATACCGGATTAGTGGTGGAGGGCTCCTCTCCTCTCTTCGACACCACCCTCGCACTGCTGTCACTCAGAGGAAGGGGATGGAGGTCCTGGGACGATGGAGTATTGCCAAAGATGGAGTGAATTGGCGACCGAAGTTCAAGCTTTATACGGCTAGGGGTCCGAGAAGAAGAGGGTCGGGCGTGTTGTCGGAGCTCGGATCCCGAGGCTAAACCACCGGGCGAGGGTCTCGGATGATGCAACTCTAATCAGGACCCGGGGTATAGGCAAAAGAAGATCGAATCAAGCCAGGATAATTTCGAGATTTCGGGTCGGTTGCTGGATCCGCGGGGAAAGAGGTCCGCGGGGGAGAGTTGACCGGGGGTCAACAATCCCCCGTGGACCAATCAGAATTCAGATTTTATTAAAGTTTTGGAAATTCAATAAAAAATAATAAATGACCTTATTTCGAAAACTTAAAACATGAAATATGTTTCTTTATTTTAAATTATTTTTTGTGATTTTTATTTATTTTTTTGAAATATAATTTAGGTATTTACAAAATATTATTATTATATACAGGTATATACATGTGTATTTTTTATTTTTGATTTTTAATTATTTATTTTTATACATTTTATTCCAATTTTATAATTTATTTATTTATAGAATAAAATTTGGAATAATAGGGTATTTTTATTTTGTTTTTATTAATTATTTACAAGGGTGAAATAAATACTTTTATTTATATACATACATGGTATATATACAATGCGGATTTTGGTTTTTATTTTATCTCTTTTTATTTTATTTTAATTTTTCTGATTTTTGTTTTATTTATTTACATTATGGACTATGGAATATATACATATTTTTATTGAATTTTAATTATTTATTTACAAGGTGATAGTAAATATGTGAGTGGTTCTATGTACATGGTTTTATATACAATGATGAAGTGAATTTTATTTTTATTTTTTTTGTTTTTCCATTTTTTATTTTGGTTTTATATTTACAAATATATACACAAAAATACACATCCATTTTATTTTGAATAATAGGAAAATATTTTTTTATTTATAGGTGTATGTACAAATACATGAGCTTCCCTATCTCCCTTTACTTTGTCTCTTTTGCGGTCAGGCCCATGCTGAGCCCTCCCTTGGGATTAGGTCGCTTAATATTTATTCTAAATATCTCCCTCCTTTTCTTTTATTTCTTTATTCTTTTATTTATGCACAAAAACATGTTAAATATGCCTATTTACACAATGCATGCTCTTTAACAATTATTGCTATTTACATGAATATACATGTGTTTTGCATAGGTTTTGTAGCTAAAATAAAAGAATAAAGAGTGATGAATGGGTATTCATCACTCGCATCTAATGCGAATGTTGCATCTTATGCAACCAATAGTCAATCTTGTCAAAGCAGTTATAGTGTCCTTGACACTACTGCTCAGTATTTATTATAATAAGTATTTCCATAATCCTTATCAGAATACCCTTATTTCTGGATATCTCTATCTCCTAAGGTATCTGCAATTAAGATCTTTTAAATCACAATCTATAAAGTCTTAATTTCTTAAAGATAATACTTAGATATCACTATCTCTAAAGTCTTGTCATCTTTGAGGATATTTTTATTACTGCAATCAAGTGCTTTATCTCCATAGTAGGATTATTAACAGTTTACTACTCCCATTGCATGAAAGACATCTGGCTTTTTTACACATCCAGCATACACTCAGCTTCTCATAACTGAAGCACAAGGGAAAGTAGTTTTAACATTCATTTCCTCAACTCTTTGAGGTGCTATCCCTTCAAATATGTTAGTACCATATCTTAAGGGAAGGAAGCCTTCCTTGGGGCTTTTCAAGAATGGAATATGTCCAAGGTGTCCCACAAATGTGACGGTCTCAATACCCTCTTCTATATGCTTGTGAACACCTTCAAAACTAAGATCCAAGAGGTATCCTTGAGATCATATCTTAAGTTATGTAACAACCAAATTATAAAACACTTATTATTATCTTTATAGGATTGGGATATCATCTACATTTAGCACGATGAACATAATGGCAATCCTACTAAGGTTCACATGGTTCATCAAGATTCTATCTGAAATCATAACATTTATAATTTCATCAAATCTTATGTTCCAACTACAAGAAGTTTATTTGAATCCATAGATGAATTTCTTTAGCTTGCACATCTTTCTTTCCTCAACCATGAAGCCCTGGGGCTACTTCATGTGAATATCCTCAAAGAGTATTCATATAGGATTGCAATATTGACTTCCATATTGAAGATGTCAAAGTCAAGTTGTGTAGCTATAGTCAACAATGTTTTGATGAGTTTAAGCATGGTCACTGGAGAGCAAGCCTCATTGCAAGCAATACCTTCTCTTCAGTATGTAGCTCATGGATACGATCCGCGCTTTGAAGGTCTCTACCTTCTCATCAGGTTCCTTCTTTCTCTTGAAGACCCATTTACCTCTTTTTGGGTCTCAACCATATAGGTGGATCCTCAAGGGTCTATATACAATAGTTGTATATGAAGTTTATATTAGACTTTATTGCTAACATCCATCTTTCCACATCATGATCTCAGAAGCTTCATCCCATGAAGTAAGATCATTGTCAGATTTCTCTCACACATGGAATCCATCCTCAAAATCATTTGAAGAGGCATTAGTGTTTCATCTTTAGTTTTTCTTTTAGTTTCTGATTTTAGGAGCCTCATTATCTTCTCAAGATTAAATGAGTTCTTTCACTTCATTTTCATCTTGATTCTCAAGAGAGTCATTCTCTAAGAATCACATTCTCGGAGATGAGATCTTTTAATAATCTCAAGGTCATAAAGTAGGTGTCCAGTATCATCTTTTATTTTCCTAATGAAGTAGCGCTCTCTAGTGCTAGATTCCAGCCTACTAGCATGGAACCTTGTTAAAAATATATATTGCAGTCTTCTACTACATATATACCTTAGAAACTAAGAGATAATTATGCTAAGATTAATAAGTGGTTAAATCATGTCACACATGATCCAATTGTATCTCCCTACAACTCTGTTGAGTTTAGGTGCATTAAGAGGATTGAGACAGGAATGATATTCCTTTCTCCATAAGGTTTTCCTTGAATTCATCTAATATGTACTTGCTACCTTGGTTAGATCAAATTCATTTAATCTTCCTTCAAACTTTGGTTCTAAACCAAAATTGTGAAATCTTTGAACAATTCAACGGTTTCTAAGGTGATGGGAACAAATCTCATGTTACAAATAATCATCAAATGATATCACATATCATCAATGTTCTTAATAATATAGATGATCCACATACATCAATATGTATGAGATCTTGAATACCTCTGCATCTAACACCATTCCCAGAGAAGGGTGTATTGGATATTTTACTTTGAATACAATATTCATAAGTACGTAAATTTTGAAATTTTAACATTTTAAAGTTTCATCTCTTACTAGTCTATTGATTACATCAATAGACAAATGTCCAAGGCTTGATGCCAGATCATTGTCAAATGATCTTCATCCTCCTATTGATCTTTTAAGGTTTTAAATTTTCTGTATTGGAAATCTTAATGAACCATTCATCAATTTTCTAATTTAGTAGAGTCCACTAGATGTTAGATTACTATCTGAAATATATCCATCACAATTCTCTATGATTGGTTTATTCCAGAATTCATGTTTATTTCCAACATTTAGAAATAAACAATGATTGTATTCTAATATACAGGTCATAGAGACAATCTCTAAGGCTACAGACTCTCCCACTGAAAATATGAAGTCAATCTATCCAAAAGAGATTGTTGCAACAATTGCATCAATATCCATGTAGATGACTATTAAACATGAAGATCAAATTTCAATCTTCTAATACATATGCAACCAATTGCAAGTATCATTAGAAGAATGAGATACAATTATTATACTTTAATCTTATAAAATAAGAAAGTCAATTTCAATGATTATATGTAGATGTAGATTATTCTGATGCACTATCTGAATCCTTCTCTAAGGATTCGAGGTAGATTTGATAGTCATACTATCAACGCATCAGATTCTTGCAGTATTGGCATTCATCCAACCCTTTAGATGCCATATGGTAGTCATAGAAGTACAATGAACTCTTTGACTATCCTTCTCATCTTGGGTCTAACCCATGCTCCCATTGCGCTCCCTTCATCTATAAACAACTATTGCTTAAGACAAAGGATCTCTTATGTTGAACTAAAAAAAGATTCAGTGTAAGAGTATTTCAACATTTATACATGCTTCAATTCATACAATATGAACATTATGAAGCTTCAGGATCGACTTGAGTATAGACAGTAGAATGATGACACTCATCGTATCAAAATTCATCTGAACTCTTAAAACATTGGTTCAGGTAGGTACTCAAATATTTTGAATACATCATCTCTTATAGAGCTACCATTTTGCATGATGCAGTGAACCATGCCATTCATGATTAAATGTTGATAGCACATATGCATGTCAAAACAACTTCTTAGATTTTTATAAGGATTATTTGACAATTATGATCATCATCAACATGTCACTTTCAAAGTACTTTTGATGAGAGATCAAGACTGTAGAGACATACAAACCTGAGGTTGTTGTCCTATTGTCAATTTAATTGTCATTCCTCATTATTATGATGAAACTTGTACATTGCAATCACATACAATATGTGTCCAATCGCAAGTACAATATCTTGATCATGGATCCAATCCACGATACTTTACTGATTATTATTGAGTATAGTATTGAGTGGGTTTAATGAAGGATTATCTATAATAAGAAATTTTCATAAGTGTATATATTTGATATATACATATTACTTTGATTTAGGAGTTTTTATATCAAACTTGTCTTGCATTGTCAACACTGAAAGTTCATTCCCTTAATCACTTTAAATGTAAGAGATATACTTACCATTATATCTCAAGAAAGATCTGGGATCTTCTTCCTTATCTTTGTCACATCCCAATAATATGAGAACCTGTAACTTGGATAAAAAGAAGTGGGAATACAATCCACCTTACAAGTCCAACTTGCATTCCTAATTCGGTCTTTAACACCCGGGCCCACCACCCCTAAGGTGATGTTTATCCATCGTTAATTGAACCAACCGTCAACATGAATAGTACTCGCTATGCGCAATCCAATATCGACCCAATAATACGTGGACCTGATATTGGGGTCACTACGCATACGACCTTACTCTTTCGAGAAGCAAAGAGATCGATCCAAATGCGCTTGTATGCAGTATCTGTCACTTTGGATAGGC
Source organism: Ottelia alismoides (assembly GCA_037367405.1). Taxonomy (NCBI): domain Eukaryota; kingdom Viridiplantae; phylum Streptophyta; class Magnoliopsida; order Alismatales; family Hydrocharitaceae; genus Ottelia; species Ottelia alismoides. The sequence goes on from JAZKJV010001604.1 coordinate 146,518, forward strand.
GTTTCCTACATACAGTCCTTGGCGACAGAACCCTTCGCCTTGACGGGAGACAATGGATGTCACTTATGTGATCCTCCATATCATGTTCAAATTCTAATTAATTATTATGGAAATTTATGGAATTAGTAGGTATTTACAGGTGTTTGACTACGGAAATGAAGCTAAAATAAAAGGATAAAGGCGATGAATCATGGATTCATCACTGGTCCATATGAAGATTGAAGTATAGCATTATTAATTAGATCGAAATATAGTTCTATATTCTGAACTTATTATTCAAGTTGGATGACCAAATAAGATAGTCAACAAGTCAAGAAATAAAATAACAATTATAGCAGAGAAAAAAAGCTTCACTGTATAGTCGACTAATCTTATTTATAAGAGTAGTAGTAGATTTTCATAAGTTGACTAGAGTTCCTGGTTGGCTGACTCTACAATTGTAAATGACCTAAATCAAAGAAAACTTTATGAAATGATCATGAGGTAAAATATAAGACCTTTTATACGTCATAATTGAGGTTGGATTGCAGTTGATACCGAAGTTAGGATGTTACATGAGATTGGATAAACTTTGACACTATAATAGAATTCTTTTTGAAACTATATCTGTGATATATTGATAGGATATCGATAGTGGTCATTTGCCCTATAGGCTGAATGGGCTTTGCTACGTAATATGTTGACTAGCATGAATTTTCTGTTTATGAAATTTAAAGGTAGGTGATTACTAAAACTGAACCTATATATGAGCTTATCCTATTCATGTTATTCAAATTACATTAAATCAAAGATAAGTAAAAAGTCAACAAAGATTGAGATAGATGAACATCCGATGAGAGATGTATAGTAACAAAACACCCACATGATCGCATAAATAACACAAATGACTGATTGAATCATTGAGAAGATAAATTAATTAATGGAAGCATTTTTTTTAATCAGGCCGAGCATTGTGGACTACATTTTCAACATATATAGAACCTCTCTGAGCGAAAAATCACCCCATTCCTGGCAACCATAAATCATATAAGTCCACAATCGGTAATAATCTCTCCACATTTGAACAGAATTGAGAATTGAGGAGGGATTTTCAGAAAGTTGATATGCTGCTATGATCAATCCAAGCCACGTCCATTATCAACCAAAGCTCCTTCGCCTTTTCACAACTAAGAAATAGATGCTCAACGGACTCCACCAACAACCTGCAAAGAGCACAAGAGATATCCTCTGAGTGGAGGATGCGAGCTCATTTATCCCCTGTGAGCAGTCTCCCATGCCTTAAGAGCCACAAGAAAACCTTTATCCGTGCTGGGATCTTAAACTCCAAAATGATCCTACAATCTTTGATCATATTCCTATGAAGCGAGTTCGTTCGAATACCCATTCATCACTCTTTATTCTTTTATTTTAGTTACAAAACCTATGCAAAACACATGTATATTCCTGTAAATAACAATAATTGTCAAATAACATTCATTGTGTTAATATGCATTATTAGCATGTTTTGTGCATAAATAAAAGAATAAAGAAATAAAAAAAGAGGGAAATATTTAGAATAAATATTGAGCGACCTAATCCCAAGGGAGGGCTCAGCATGGGCCTGACCGCAAAAAGAACCAAGTAGAGGGAGATAGGGCAACTCATGTGTTTGTACATATACATGTAAATAAACAAAAAAATATTTTCCTCTAAATAAAATAAAAATGAATTTTTGTAAATATGTATATATTTGTAAATATAAAATCAAAAAAAATGAGAAAAATAAAAGAAAAATAAAAAGAAATTAAAATCCCTTCCTCATTGTATATAAGCCTTGTACATAGAAACCCTTTATCTATTTATTTCCCCTTATAAATAAATAAATAAAATCCCATAAAAATATGTACATATTCGATATTCCATAATGTATATAAATAAAAAAATATCACAAAAATAAAATAAAAGTAAAAATAAATAAAAATCAAAATCAAAATCACATTGTATATATACCATGTATGTAAATAAATAAAACTATTTATTTAACCCTTGTAAATAATTAATAAAAATAAAATAAAAATACTCCTTCATTCCAAATTTTATCCTATAAATAAATAAAATATAAAATTGGAATAATTTTATAAAAATAAATAACTAAAATAAAAAATACATATGTATATAAATGTATATAATAATAATATTTTGTAAATACCTAAATTATATTTCAAAAAAATAAATAAAAATCACCAAAAATTAATTTAAAAATAAAGAACCATTTTTCATGTTTTGAGTTTTTCGAAATTAATTCATTTATTAATTTTTATTGAATTATCAAATCTTTAATAATTCCTGGATTCCTATTGGTCTACGGAAGATTGTTGACCCCCGGTCAACTCTCCCTCGCGGACCCTTCTCTCGCGGATCTGGCGCCTGATCCGATTTCTCCCAATTATCGCGCCTTGATCCGAACACCAAATCACTTAACCCCAGGTCCTATTCCTCCCTCTTGCATCCGAGATCCACGCCGACACATCCGCCTGGGGATCCGCGCTTCACGGAACCCTGCCCGACCCTCTCTTCTCGGACCTGCAGGTGTACAAAGCTCGAGCTCTACCGCACATTTCACGCCATTTTGGCGTCGCCCCTTCCACCCAGAACCTCCACCCAATTCCTATGAGTGACAGCTTTGGATTTGAGTGTTGCAGAGAGGCGGAGAGGCACCGTGTCACTGATCCGGCCGCGTTTCGCCGCCGTGCGCCGCCCAGAGCTGCGCTCGAACCTCGGGCCATCGACAACCCTCGAGGCGAAGACCAGAGCTCCAGGAGCTCATCCCCAGTTGAACCCAACCATCCGGTAAGCCTAATTCCTTCTATATTTCGCTAATTTCCCTTTACGCCCAAATCATCCGTTCGCCGTCGTTCGTCGATTCCGACCATCTCAGTCACCCTCTCGATCATCAGACTTAAACCTCACACTCACGAGACTTCTCCGCACCTTCTGCACCCACTCACACCCCCTGACTCGCCCCGGAGCAGGGACTTCGATCTTCACCGTCGTCGCTTCGCCGGAGATCGACCATCTCGCTTCATCCGACCACCACACCACCCCTAACCGGGTCGAGGCACTTTGCCCTCGACCCAGCAAGCTTCCTGTGTCATTTTCCAGGTCAGACGAAGCCCATCTGAGGGCCGCAACATTCGTGCACCGGAGCCTAGCTCCGCCGTCGTCGCCGGGGCTCCTTGGAGTTTCTTGGCGTCATCGGAGGAGTTCACCATCTGCGGGAGGCTGCGACGAATCCGTTGCACCCATTTGCAGCCCCCAAGGAGGACCAGCGCAGCCGTGGTGCTCCGGCGAAGTTCGTCGGAGCCGTGTTCTTCCAGGAGCCTCCAGAGCCGTCCGTTCAGCCCTGACTCTCCAGATCTCATCCGGACCGCTCGATCCAGGCGAAGAAGAGGCCCTTATCAGCAACTATCCGATCAACACGTGGCCGCTTCATCGCCCTTCATCCAGCGCAGGGTTAGGCCTTGATCCACGACCGTCAGATAGCACACGTGGCTGACTCTCCGCCATTAGATCCGAGCCAGTGTTCCTTCGCAGCAGCGCCGCTACCTCAGACGTCAGATCTTCCACGTGGCGCGCACTCCAGCCCTCGGATAATAAGGGGTAAATATCACTTAGGCCCCCTCCTGTTTTGTCTTTATTGTTGAGTCCTGTAAATATTTTATATAGTTCATTTTATTTAGGTTAATTTGCACTTAGGACTTGGACCTTTATTATATTTGTATTTTTGTTCCTGTTTATGTGAGACACGTGCTTCGTCACGTGAGTTTTTAGAGAATTTGCATACTGTGGGATTGTTGTTTTGAGGAGTTATGGAATGAAATATAGTTTCTAATATTTACATCCATGCCCCTATGAATGCGTTTATTGAGCATGTGCTGAATTGTTTGGACATTTTGCAATATCTTCCCTGGACTTTTAGCACCTGTTGCTATTAAGTCCTTGGAAGTAATTTTTATTGCATATAAGTCCCTCCGTGCCCAGTACACGTGCCTTACGCGTGAGAACTTGGATTTTTTGCACGAGGGACCCTCAGACTTCTTGATTTTGTTACATTTCAGCCCTGGAACTTATTTCTCTTGCATTTAGGTCCCTGTGCACAGTGGCCTCTTGTTGGATTTAAATGAAATATCAAATTCAACCCAAATTTTATGAAAATTGGACATGTGGCTCCTGCCACAGTGTAAAAGTTTCCCTAATTTTTGGGTACATTTTTTAGCCTTTTTATTATTTTTGAAAATTTCAAAAAATGCTTGTTTTTCTGTTTGTTCAGATTATAAAATCCCAAAAAAATATTAAAACTCTTTCAAAAATTCTAAAAAAATTAGGAATCGTTAATTTTTGTGTGTTTGAATTTCTTTGCATTTTTGGCTATTTTTGGATATACAAAAACCCTAAAATTGAAAAACCCCTTAAAACTCATAAAAATTCTAAAAAATAGTAGAAAATTCCAAAAACAATAAACTCCTTTTTTGAATTTTCCTTATTTATTCTACTTTTCATAAAAAATACTCCATACTCTTTTAGGACCATTTTATATTTTAATTTGGTCCTCCAAGCCTGATTGGACAGTGTTGTGTTTATGCTGCCTTATTTCATTTTTAGAAAATTCCATAAAATCATAAAATTCTCAGAAATTGACCAAAAATAATAAAAAATCCATAAAACCTAAAAATATTTTTGTTGGAATTTTTGGACCATTTTTGAGCATTTAAATAATTGGTTGAATGTGATCGTTTTTACCTTTTTATTGTTTTCCTTCATATTTAGAAATCCAAAAAATATAATATAAAAAATATTAAAAACCACCAATTTTTTTTTGCTGTTTTTGCTTTCTATTCATTGTTGACTACTTCATAGGCTGCAAGGCCAACTCATGCTCCCTGAGTCCGACCCTGGGTGCTACACCAGGCTAATCTCATAGCCAGGGCCACTATTTGATTTTTCGTGTTTTATCTGCTTGATTGGTGGTCTGATCCTTATATTTTATTGTTGAGCTGAGATCTCTATCGATCCGGGTCGCAATGACCCGAGAGTGATTATTTTTATCTGATCCGGATTGATCGATTTTTGGCTCGTCAGAATGGCGCCATTGCCGGGGAGCACGGCTTAGTAGTCACATTTGATTTTCCCGCGGCTTTCTTTTTCGCGGCTTTCTGTATATATTTTTGTAGATATTTTATCTGACTTGTTTATATCTAATAACTTGGTCTGATCACACTCTTCTTGTTTTCTTGCGAGGGCCCGAGGATCGAGGCGGTTTTCTTCGGAAGCCGAAGCAACCGCGGGAGTCGGAGGCGGCTCTCTTCTCTAAAGAGCCGTAGGAGAGCGCAAGGAGCCGAGCAGGAGTGCGGGAGCTGCGGAATAGCCGCGAAGTAGCGTTGAGTAGTTAGATTTATTTTTCAGCACATTTATTAAATTGTAATAATACAAGGACCGAACTTTCAGAGACTTAGACTTTCGGGGTCTATTTCGCCGAGCACCGGTTTGCTCGGGGGACCTCATCGGATTTTCGCGGCTTTTTCGCGGTTTTCGACGTTTATTTATTGTCTATCTGATTTACACGGTTTTCAGCCTTAGCTTAGGAATTTGCTTGATTGTGACGTAATTATTTAGGATCCCCATACCTAATTGCTTGCCTGTTCCTATAGCTCAAATAAATTGGACCTAAATAATTAAATCACAAGAAAAAGCCGTTTATTAGAGCTCTGGTCCACGTGCCTTGAGGAGTCACATAAAGCGCATGCAGGATCCGTTGTGGCGGACATCGAGTGGCTCCCAAGATAGGATTCCGGACCTAGGCTCGAGTACGCGGATACTGTTCTTCACGTGTAGAAATTTCTCTGGTAGGGACGATTTTACCGCGTTCATCATATAGGTAGTTTATATTCCGTCTTTTATTTTATGCGCGGATCACCTGCATGTAGATTGCTGGAGTCAGGTACACATTTCTTACTCTGCATGCATCATTGATTTTCGCGCATCGGTTTTTTCGTCTTCTTCCCTCTGTATTAGATTAAAATAACCAGGAGAACCGAAAAATTCGTTAGGCGTTGTCTGTTATTGAAAAATATTAATATAGAAAAACAATAAAATTAAGACTGCTAACTCAACTTGACCCTAAAAGACACTCACCATAAAAATTTGTCTTGAGAAGAGCAACCCCCTCATTGTCTGGTTTGCTTGAGCGAGAGAGTGACCCGCACATTAGGATAGAGCCACATCCAAACCCCGATCAGACTACCGGCCTTTTATACGGGACAGTCCGTTCATAACCGCTCTGCTATCTTGACTTGATCACCTAATAAAAACGGACAAGATAATTGTCCGAACTCTTACGGTCTTCAGTTCACGTTGAGTAGGTGAATCCGAGATTTTGCTTGCTGATCATATTTGTTACCAAATCCCATCCGCCCGACTCGCCAGATCACGATGATGGGCAGGAGGTCTCTTAGGCAGCCTCTGGCTGCACCGCTTTTCAGCACTCCAGCCCACTCATCTAGGTCGGTTCGTGGGAGCTCAGACCCGCTCTCCGAACCCGAGTTCGACTCTGCCCTGTTCCCCCTCGACCACCCTTCTACCATTCCTGAGATGCAAGTGCCAGATGAGAGACCACAGTCAGATGATTTATCGGCACCTGAGTTTGGGTCTTTTGTCTTTGCAGAGACCATGGCCGGCAGCAGCGAGGATCGCACCGGAGGTCCTCGAGGAGAGCATACTTTTGTCCTGGACTAGGGTGTGATCAACTCCACCCTGATCGCCTCTCTTGACTCAGTGCAGCAGCAGTTGAGGGATCAGGGTGCCTTCATGATTGAGATACGGAGAGAGATGGAGCAAATGAGAGCCGACCGCGAGCAGCGCGAGGACATACCCGATGGTGCGGCAGCAGCCGCAACCGCAGCAGCAACCACAACAGCAGCAGAGCCTCCGAGACCAATGCGGGAGTTGCACAACCCCGTATCGACTTTGACGTACCGTTGGGTGGTACTTCCAGCTATTGTGGGGGACTTCAAGTTCCCCCGAACACCTTGCAACTTCTCCCCCGGTTCCATGGGCTGGCTACTGAGGAGCCCCATCTCCACCTTCAGGAGTTTCTGATGATCTGCAGCAGAGTCCACGATAGACAGGTGGACGAGGACACCATATGTATGATTGCCTTCCCCTTCTCACTGGTCGATAGAGCAGCCACCTGGATGAAGCACTTGAGGAAGTTCATATATACCTGGGAGCAGCTCCGCACCGAGTACTTGAACAAGTATTATCCACTCGGGAGGACGAACACAACGAGGGCCCTTATCAGCAACTTCTCCATGCTCCCCAACGAGCAGTTTCACGAGGCATGGGAGAGGTTCCGAGAGTTGACAGACAGATGCCCGCACCACGACATCTCGAAGCCGAACCTTGTTCAGAGCTTCTTTTGCGGGTTGACACCAGAGCTGCAGGGCCTGGTGAACGCTTCTTGTGGCAGGTCATACTTCGCCAAGGATCATGATCAGGTCTGGGCTATCTACGAGGAGATGTCCGAGAACTACACAGTGATGTCCCAGACCCGACTCTACACTCAGGGACGCCCCCAGCCACAGTCCGTGCAGTATCAGAGGATAGAATGGGTCGACGCCGGTCCTTCTACTTCGTCAGCGGCAGCAACAAAGGCCGAATCCACAACTGCCGACATGGGCATCATCAGCGAGAAGCTGGACCAGATGGAGATCAGAGAGAAGAAGCAATGCTAGGGTATCACGCAGATGGCATAGACTCTGAGTGACCTGAAGACACAGCTCATGTGTCTCCAGGAGGCACAGACGACTTCCCAGCCCCGTCTTCAGGCATGAGGCGATACGAGTAGCACCGGCAGCTCGTCCCAGCGCTCCAGCCACCAGCAGCCTAGACAGGTTCACCTTGTACAGGTGGAGTCGTACCAGCAGCCGTAGCCTTCTTACCAGTCACCACCATCTCCCGACACACAGATGGTGGTCTACCAGCCGGATCAGCCTCTGGCAGTACTCCCGCCCCTCTCTTACGAGCCTGAGCCGTTGATGGACGTCAAAGATATTTGGCACGACCGACCCCAACCCAGTATCCGACGAGACCATCCCGGATTCCGTTGGTCGGCCGGAGGTGCCAGCTCCAAGCAGCAGCCTTCAGGTCAGGGTGGCCAGTACGGCTATCAGAGAGATCACCAGCAGCAGCCCCCAGTACACCACCACCAGCAGCAGCAGCAGTCTTCACAGTATGGTCCTCGTCCCTATCAGCAGGGACAGTCTTGGAGGCGAGAGCAGCCTCAGCAGCAGCAGTATCATGCCCAGTCATATCCCTCTCACCAGCAGCACCAGGCACAGCAGCAGCCTCACTACCAGAGAGGCTACCCGTCAGGTTCTCATGGGCCATCCTAAGAGAACCCCGCCTTAGACGACATTGCCCGCCTCCTTACTGATCAGCTGGCTATCTTCAGACGGGAGATGGATGAGTTCCGCCAGGAGGTGCGGGAGATAGTGAGAGGGAAGGTCGCCATCCCTGCCCAGATCGAGCCGAACCCGAACAACCTCAAGAGGAAGTCTGAGCAGGTAGATTTCACAGAGTATGCTACTCCTAGTGATACATTTGGTGATTTGTCTGCATATCTGTTTGATACTGATTTTGTCACACTTAGGAGCGGTAGGACGCTAGCAGGCGGCGCCTCGTCTGAGCGACGTTCCCATGCTACTTCAGGAGCGCCAGGCGAGGAGGAGCGCGGTACTGATGTCATAAGAGATGATGACGGTGGTACTGATGCCACAATGGATGCTAATCCCACCGACAGTGCTGAGGCCGTCACTTCACCAGACAGAGGAGGTGGTACTCATGCCACCATTGTTGTCGAGCTAGAGTGCGGTACTGATGCCGCGAGTCGACATGCCAAGGGTGGTGTTGATGCCACCATTTCTACTTCTGCGAGTCCTGTAGTCTTTCCTTCTGTTCTTGTATCTCAGGACTTATCTGGCAATAAAGGAAAGGGTTTATTTTATTCTGATCCACCTGTGGTGCATGATGATGTATGTGTGGATTCTACCATTCTTGAGCAGCTGAGACCCTCTCCTAGTCCTTCATCTGAGAAGGACCCTGTGATCCCCTTCCCTAGAGCACTCCACATGGGAAAGGGGAAGAAAATAGAAAATCCAAAAAAAGACAGCAGGAAGAGTTCAGCCAACAGATGATCGACCGATTCCACATTCAGCTGACTCTTCAGGAGGCCTTGCAGCACATTCCTCTACTCCAGAGATCACTCAAAGACAGGACTACAGATAGGAGGAAGAGGAGGAAACACCAGTCAGAGATCCATGTGCTGACCAGAGCCACGTGTTTCACGATTCAGAACCGTCTGCCGGCCAAGAGGCCAAATTCAGGAGCCCCATATGTCAAATGCCACATCAGAGAGCAGAGGTTCGATCGCACTCTATTAGACAGCGGTTCTTCGATCAACCTACTTCCGGCAGCCCTTCTCGACCGCTTCGAGTTGATAAATCTGTCAAGAGGCCGAAGGGGTTGTTGAAGGACGTTGTCGTCACGATTCAAGGCCTGCAATTCCCCGTGGACTTCGTTGTGTTGGACATGGAGATCTCTGAGTCTGTGACCGATACCCCCATCATTCTAGGTCACCCGTTCTTGGCCAAAGTCAAGGCAGTGACCGACCATGATAGCGGGAAGGTATACTTTCGCGTCGAGGGCGAGAGTGTACAAATAGAGACGGTCGAGGACATCAGAGTCAGAAATTCAGCTTGCTCAGAGACCACTTTCGATTCAGAGCAGATGACAAATGCAGGGCCAGACATCCACCAGGACTGCGATTTTGTGATCACAGATGATGAGGCAGTATGGGCAGATCTAGACGCACAGGCTATCCTCTCACCTTCAGATACCACTGATGCAGAGACGCCAGTAGAGGAGAGCTTGGAGAGCGCATTCCTGGTCCAGGATACTTTTCGGTCAGCAGATCCGGTTCTCGACCGCAAGATAGAGTTATTTTGTGATGATGATGATACAGATCCCTCGAAGTCAGATTTTGATTAGGCAGAGTTTGATGAGTTTATACCTGATCTGACTTCTTCTGAGCCTACAGCTAGGGAGGAGGTTGATGTCATGCAGAGCAGAGACGGTCCAGTTGAGCAGCCTTCTCCAGATCTAGTTTGCGAGAGAGAGTTCTCATTTTCCCGAGTAGATTTGGTAGCATACACTCGGATTCTTCAGAAGCCAAATTTGCCAGCACAGACTTGTCCAGAGCTGAAGCCTCTACCACCGTCGTTGAAGTATAGGTTCCTTGCGGGTGAGCATGAGATGTACCCAGTCATTATCTCCGCTGATTTGACTGGAGAGCAAGAATCCCGTCTGATGGGGGTTCTTGAAAAGAACCGCAAGGCGATAGGATGGAGTGTAGCAGATCTCCAGGGGATCAGTCCAGCTCTGTGCTCTCACCACATCTATCTCGAGGATCAGGCAAAGCCGTCTCATGAGTTCCAGCGGCGGCTGAACCCGAATCTTAGAGAGGTTGTCATGAAGGAGATCTTGAAGTGGTGGAGCGCCGATTTTATCTACCCCATCTCCGACTCCAAGTGGGTCAGTCCGTTACATGTGGTTCCCAAGAAGATGGGCATCACTACAGTGGTTACGGAGTCCGGAGAGGAGATTGCTACCCGGGTACCCACTTCTTGGCAGGTCTGCGTGGATTGCAAATGACTCAACCAGGCTACCAAGAAGGATCATTTCCCCCTGCCCTTTATAGATCAGATCATTGAGAGACTGGCAGGAAAGAGCCATTACTGTTTCTTAGATGGGTACTCCGGCTACAATCAGATGGCCATTGCACTAGAGGACTAAGACAAGACCACCTTCACTTGTCCCTTCGGCACATACGCCTTCAGACGCATGCCATTTGTGCTATGCAATGCCCCTGAGACTTTCAGAGATGCATGTTGTCTATCTTTTCAGACAAGGTGGGGGAGTGCTTGGAGGTCTTCATGGATGATTTCTCGGTCTACGGTGACGGATTCGACTCCTGTCTTGACTGCCTAGACCGAGTCTTCAGCGATGCATTGAGGTTCACCTGGTATTATCTTGGGAGAAGAGTCACTTCATGGTGACTCAAGGGACGGTGCTTGGCCACATCATCTCCAACAGGGGCATGGAGGTTGATCCGGCCAAGGTGGATGTCATTAGCAAACTCAATCCACCATCCAACTTGCGGCAGTTACGGTCTTTTCTGGGGCACGTCGGTTTCTACCGACGGTTCATTCATGATTTCAGCAGGATTGCCCGACCGTTGACTGATCTGTTGACGAAAGACACCGAGTTCCTTGTAGATGATAAGTGTCTATCGTCATTTGAGACTCTCAAGAGATGTGTGATTGATGACCGTCCGAATGACAGAGGTAAAGGTGTAAAATAAATAGGTCGTTGCGACCTCAATCACTCGGGCTGAGTCAATCAAGAAGAAATATCAATCACTCAAATCAGATAAAAACAAGCAAGCACAAAATAGAGCGATCTAGCTATAGGTTTAACCTGGTATAGCTCCCAGGGTCGAACACAAGGAGCACAGATTGGCCTTGCGGCCTACGATGTAGTCAGAAATCCAAGGAAGTCTTTTTTATTGTTTTTATTTATTTTTATTATTTTTTTAGATTTTTAAATGATGAGAAAAAGAAGAGAAAGTAAATACAAGGGGACTTCAACAATTTATACAACACTCCAAAAATAATGCAAAAATCAAGGAAAAATGGTTTTTATGTTTTTTAGGTTTTTTACTGTTTTTGGTGAATTTTTGGAATTTTTCTAATGGGTAAATTATTTACTAAAAATCAAACAATGCGAAAAACAGAGGGTACTGTCCAGCAAGGCTTAAGACCCAAAAATAAAATACTCTTGGATCTCAAAAAGCCCTAAAGGTAATTTTCCTATAATCTAGAAAGAATAAGGAAAATTTAGGCACCCTAATTATTGTTTTTGGATTTTTAATTTATTTATTACAATTTTTATGAGTTTTGAGGGGTTTTTCAATTTTTAGGGTTTTTAAATGATGAAAAGTAGCCAAAATTGGCTAGAAAATCAATCAACAAGCAAGAAACAGTATCTAATTTTTTTGGAATTTTTGGTGGAGTTTTTATATTTTTTTGGTATTTTTAAAGTCAAACAGTAGCAAAAATAGGGGTTTTTGAATTTTTAAAAATAATAAATGAAATCAGAAATGTCCCCAAAAATCATAGAAATTCCTACACCATGGCAGGAGCCATGTGTCAAAATTTCATTGGATTTGGAGATCGTTTGATATTTTATTCAAAAATAAAGGTGGGGCACTGTGCACAGGGACCTAAGTGCAAATACCCAAAAGTTCTGGGGTCCTGGTGCAAAATACCCAAGAAGTCACGTGCCAAGCACGTGTCTGGGGCACTCAAGGACCTAAATGTAATAAAAATAAGTTCCGAGGGCTTATTGGTAACAAGTACCAAAAGTCCAGGGGCTTATATGCAAATAACCCAAAATAATTCGCACATGTGCAAAAACAATGCTCACAGGGGCATAAATGCAATTTCTCAAAAATATTCATTCATTGCATAACATTCCAGAACTACAGGGCTAAAGATGCAAAAATCCCAAAATAACACGTGACGAAGCACGTGGGTCTCTACTGGCAGGGGTATAAATGCAAATAAAATTAAGCGCGAGGGTCTCTATGCAAATATCCCAGAAAATAAACAACTGAATTAAAAATTACAGGACTGAAACGAAAACAACAAACTACGAGGGGGCCCTATGATATTTACCCCTTTATTCGCCAACGGTCAGATGGACGCCACGTGGTGATCGGACGGCTGGGAACGAATGGCGCTTTACTCCTTCGGCCTTTGGCTCTGATCGACGGTCCGAGAGAGACCACGTGGAAGATCAAGCGGCGCTGGGCTCGGGTGCCTCTCTCCTCGGCTGCGACGGTCCAGATGATATCCTCAGATGAATCGACGGTCGCTGCTCCTCGAAGAATGGACGCTCAGGATTAGAACTGGAGCGAGGTCTTCATCGGACGGCTCTGGAAGGTGGAGGAAGAACTGATGGCCGGCGAACTTCGCCGGCCTCCTGCGTGCACTCCGGTCCTCCTCTGCTGCGCCTGAAGGTCGGAGAAGATCCGGCGTGAGGTTGCGCAGCTGCTGCGGGTCTCCGATGTCTCGGCCGAGCCCTGGAAGGCTCCGGCGAGGTCGGCGGAGAAGAAGCTCCTGGCTTGAAGTTGGGAGGCCTCAGACGGCCTCCTCTTGACCTGCAAAAGAGTTCAGAAGCTTCGCGGGTCGAGGGCAAAGTGCCTCGACCCAAGAAGGCGGGGTGAAGGTGGACGGTGTGGCGTGGCGAACGAGCTCCGGCGATGCGGAGGCGATGGAACTCGAATCCCAGATCCTGTGCGATCTGGGTTGAATGAGCGGGCGTAGAAGGTGCGTGGGGACACGGTGAAGGTGATGGTCGGGTCGGATGATCGAGAGGTTACGCGAGGTGGCCGGAATCGGAGAGATGCGTCGGAGATATGAATTGGGCGAAATCGAAAATTACGCTAAATAGAAGGTCTAATCGGCTACCTGATGGCTGAAGTAGACTGTGCTGGAGCTGGTCTTGCTCCTGGTCGTAGCTTCGAAGGGCGTCAAGGCCTGAAGCTCGATGCTCAACGCCGGCGGCGGAGCAAGGACGGCGAAGCACGCCGGATCGATGGATACGCTTCCTCGCCTCACTGCAACAAGGGCACAGCTTGCTGTCACTCTCGCGATGCCAATGGAGGTCACTGGGAAGGAAGAGAAGGGCCAAAGATGCGGCGCGGAGGCGGCGGAAGGAAGAATATATAAGGTGACCGGGGCGATTAGGGTTGAGTGGCGACAGCTATAGAAGGCGTGGATTTGATGGCGAAGGATCCGGCGAGGGAGAGGGATGAACGGCGAAGAATCCGGGCGCGGGGGATGCGTGGGAGACAGCCTGGAGTCGCGTGGGAAATTCGGCGAAGGTGGCGCGGCGCGCGACTTCCAGAAAAGGAAGGAGGTCGCGGGGGAGTTGACCGGGGTCAACAATCCCCCGTGGACCAACCAGGAGCGGCCACGTGTGCCCAAATTTTGTTTATTTATTTTAGGGTAGAAATACGCCGAATTAAGGAAAACTCAAAACATGAAATATTTTTCTTTTATTTTTTTCTATTTTTTGGTGATTTTTAATTAATTTTTGGAAATAAAAATAGGGTAGCTATATATATAGGTATATGTACACTGCATGGATTTTTATTTTTGATTTTTTATTTGTTATTTTTATGTATTTTTATGCTCATTTTGTATTTTATTTATTTACAACATGAAATATGGAATAAAAGAATATTTTTATTTTATTTTTATCACTTATATACAAGGGTGAAATAAATAAATGAATACATTTATATACATGGTATTTATACAATGTATTTTTGTATTTTCCATTTTGTGATTTTTATTTGATTTTTGTTTTGTTTCTTGTTATTTATTTTATTTACAACATGTAACAAAGAATATTTACAAAAAGTTTAGAAAATAATTGAATTTATTTACAAGGTTAAATAAATACAGTGGTGTGGTTTATACACATGGTGAAAGGGTATTTTTTTGAATTTTTGATTTTTATCTTTTTATTTTGTTTTCAATAATATATACACACAATATGTACAAACATATTTTTGGGTGAGGAAAATATATAGTTTCATTTATTTACAAATATATATACACATGAGCTCCTATCTCCCTCTACTTTGGCTTTTATGCGGTCAGGCCCATGCTGAGCCCTCCCTTGGGTTAGGTTGCTCAATATTTATTCTAAATATTTCCCTCTTTTTCTTTTTGCTCTTTATTCTTTTATTTTGTGCACAAAAACATGCTAATTATAGGTTTTTACACAATGCATGCTTTTGGTATTTATTTGTATTTACACATATCTACATGTATTTGCAAAGGTTTTTGTAGCTAAAATAGAAGAATAAAGAGTGATGAATGGGTATTCATCACCCCCCTATGCTTAACTTTGCTAGTCCCTTAGCAAACACTTATTTGAAAAAGAAGTGAAAAAGAAAGAAAAAGAAAAAGAAAAAGAGGATGTACATGGATCAAGGTTGACTTATTAAATTTTCCTTCATTAAATTGAAATATGGAGCTCGATCAGATCTTTGGATTATTAATGTGTCGGAACCTTATTTGGACTCAAGCCTAAAACTCAACAGCCTCCAAGTTCCACCAATCTATGGGCAAGACTCCTCAATAAACCAGATCAGAACAAGTCTACATACACAAACTCTACTGACCATGAATCTTTTCCTTGCGGTGTAAGTGATATGTGGCTCCCCATCTCAGAAGTAACAAAGAAACAACCTCCCTCAACCTGGTAACTCTAATGCCTCAGTCTAGCAACTCTTTCCTCGAGAAGCGGGGTATTCCCTTCTAAGTTCAAGTGCAACCGGCTCAAGAAGAGGGGGTAGAAGTATAGAGTTTTGGAAGCTCAGCCAGTGTAGCTAAGTCTCCCGCTGCAAGCTTCATGAGATGTAACATGGATACCATAAGCTTTTGCTTCATACTCTGGTGGGGTTATTAAATTTTCAATCCGACCCACCACTTTTTTGGAGTTCTTTTTGCATTTTTGCATTTTTTTTTTCAACAACTTCTGTACAACATATCTACATGGTGCAGCATATATAAGAAATTTCCCCTTGAGCCAGTAGACTATCCCTCTTTTGAAGCTTTATTGCAACCCACAGCTTCTGTCTTTAGCTTTCAACACCACTAGACCAAGTTGAGGTGCACTTCCTTCACTATAAGAAGAAGAGAGGTTCCGCCTAGAAGTACTACCCTCATATGCTACCCCAAGCCAAAGGAAACTGCCTCCTCACCACCTCATCCATGGAGAGCCATGTGTAAAGTGCAGGTGCAAGTTAAGCCATTGTCTCTGAGAGTCATGCGTGTGTTGTTAAGTGCTCTACTTAGGCTCATCAAGATGACATATACTCATAGCCTAGTGGACTCAAAGAATTAAGTCTTTATGGACCTGAAAAGCCTTAACCCTAAGTCCTACAAGGTTCCTCTTGAAGTTAAGTGAATTAAGATCTTATTCAAGCTCCATTTCTCAATTTAATTCCAGGCTTAGTTTAAATGTCAACTCTCATCCAGGAAAAACTATATACATATATGTACACAAGATGCTATTTACAAATATTTTACAATCATGCAAAAATTTTTGACAAATGTTTTGAAATCATGAATGAATGATGCATGAAGTGCAAGTTTTGCAAAAAGATATTTACACACATTTACACAAGATTTTTGCAAACTTTTGATTTTCAAAACATTTTGGAAAAAATTTTGTACTATATACATAATTTTGATACAAAATATTTACACAAGCTTTACACAAAGATTTTTGAAATCATTTTTACAAAAATACTTTATACACTAGCTATGTATGTGCAAGAATAAAAGAGGTTTATGTACATGAAAAATTTTAAAAATTTTGTGATTTTTAGCCATTTTATTTATTAACACACTCACACAAAGTATGAGTTATGGCTAAAGTATATATGAAATATATACACACCCCCCTATACTTAGCTCGAACGATGTCCTCAGAGTGATCAAGAGCGATGAAGAAGACATAACTCGTGCTTAGTAAAAGGGAAGTGAAAAGGAATGGCTAAGTACAGGAACGAATAAATGAATAGAATGAGAGGAACTCGGTGGTCTCCCCCTATACTTAGGATTAACTAATCCTAAGTATAGAAAGCTGTACATGAAGGGAAAGCCGAGTGAAGAATATACAGAATCTGCCCCCCTATACTTAGGGTAAAATATCCCTAAGTATAGGCAGCAAAAACAAGAGCAGAAAGAATGAAAAGAATAATCGCAGGTCCGACATCCCCCCTATACTTAGGGTAAAGTACACCCTAAGTATAGCATAATCATAAGATGAGAGATGGGATGTGGGACTAAAGAATAGAATGATATGGACAGCTGGATCTATACAGGCGGAGGAACAGTGAAAATCAGGCGTGAGATGTAAAAGATGTGAGTCAAAAGACCACATCTCACGCAAAATGAATAGCGGCAATAATAACGTCCCGCGGCTCATGATCTAGAAATGGTTTGAGCCGCTGGCCGTTCACTCGGAAGGTACTCTCAGAAGATAACTCAGATATATCAATGCTACCGTTATCGTGTACCTTTCTGACCAAATAGGGTCCTTTCCATTTGCTCTGTAGCTTCCCTGGAAATAATCTAAGCCTCGCATCAAACAGCCATACTTTCTGTCCAATCTCAAAATGCTTGTGGCTGATATGAGAATCATGCCACTCCTTGACTTTCTCCTTATAATGTAGGCTGTTTGAGAAAGCTGTATCTCTAAGCTCTTCCAAGGCGGCTAACTCTGCCCTCCTCTGGTCTCCTATACCATTTGGATCCATAAGAATATCTGTGACTGCCCAGAGTGACTTGTGCCTCAGCTCAACAGGTAGATGGCACGGCTTCCCATAAACGAGGCGAAAGGGAGATGTACCCAATGGAGTCTTGAAAGACGTCCGATATGCCCATAAGACCGAGTCCAAAAGCTGTGACCAATTCTTTCGGTCAGGGCGGACGACTTTCTGCAAAATATTCTTAATCTCCCTATTCGACACTTCGGCTAGACCATTTGTCTGTGGATGGTATGGTGTGGCAACACGATGGTCTATGCCGAACTCGGTAGCAAGTGCCTTCACCTGGTCGTTGATGAAATGAGATCCCCCATCAGAAATCAGAACTCGTGGAACCCCGAACCGCATGATGATGTGCTTCTTCAAAAATCTGCAAACTGTCTTTGCATCTGCGGTTCGGGCGGGGATAGCCTCAACCCAACGACTCACATAATCTACGGCCAACAGAATGTACTCAAATCCCTGACTCTTAGGGAATGGACCCATGAAATCGATGCCCCATGCGTCAAAAACCTCACAGAAGTGAATGGGCTGCATCGGCATCATGTCACGCTGTCCACAAGTGCCCATCCTCTGACAGTCAGTACACCTCTTCACGAACTCATCAGAGTCCTTGAAGAGTGTAGGCCACCACAAGCCGGATTGGAGCACTTTCTGTGCCGTTCTCCTCCCCGAATGATGTCCTCCTGCCTCAAGCTTGTGGCAGTAAGTGAGGACGCTATGATGCTCCTCCTGAGGAATACACCGACGCTAGATGCTATCCCCTCCTTCGTGGTAAAGGATGGGATCCTCCCAGTGGTAGGACTTGGCCTTCGCAAGGAAGGTCTCAATCTTCTGCTTGGGCCAATCTTGTGGGACTTTCCTAGCAACGAGAAAGTTCACAATATCGGCATACCACGGGAGTGAGGCGATAGCAAGGATCGCCTCATCTGGGAAGGTATCACAAATGGGATCAATCTGCTCTGTCTCCTCAGGCTGCTCTAATCGGGATAAATGGTCCGCCACCACATTCTTGACTCCAGGTTTATCCTTGATCTCAATGTCGAACTCCTGGAGTAGAAGGATCCATCTAGTAAGTCTGGCCTTGGCATCCTTCTTTGACATGAGGTACCTGATGGCGGTGTGGTCTGTGTACAAGGTCACTCGGGATCCAATGATATATGATCTGAATTTATCTAGGGCAAACACTACTGCTAGCATCTCCTTTTCTGTGACTGTATAATTCCGCTGGGCGGAATCCAATGTGCGGCTAGCATAGTGTATGGCAAATGGTACTCCATCCCTCCTCTGTCCTAGCACGGCCCCTACGGCAAAATCAGAGGCGTCCGTCATGATCTCGAACGGGAGAGACCAATCGGGTGGCTGAAGGACAGGAGCCTCAATAACACACTGCTGGAGAGTCTCAAAGGACGAAAGACACTTGTCATCGACAAGGAACTCGGTGTCTTTCGTCAAGAGGTCAGTCAACGGTCGGGCAATCTTGCTGAAATCATGAATGAATCTCCTATAAAAACCAACGTACCCCAGAAATGACCGTAACTGCTTCAGATTGGACGGTGGTGTGAGTTTCCTAATGACATCGACCTTGGCCGGATCAACCTCCATACCTCTGTTGGAGATGATGTGGCCAAGCACCGTCCCTTGAGTCACCATGAAGTGACTCTTCTCCCAAGACAGAACCAAGCGGGTATCAATACATCGCTGGAGCACTCGGTCTAGGCAGTCAAGACAGGAATCGAATCCGTCGCCGTAAACCGAGAAGTCGTCCATGAAGACCTCCAAACACTCCCCTACCATGTCCGAAAATATCGACAGCATGCATCTCTGAAAAGTCGCAGGGGCGTTACATAGCCCGAATGGCATGCGTCGAAAGGCGTAAGTACCGAAGGGACAGGTAAAGGTGGTCTTCTCCTGGTCCTCAGGAGCGATGGCCACCTGGTTGTAGCCCGAGTACCCATCTAGGAAGCAATAATGGCTCTTCCCTGCCAGTCTCTCTATGATCTGATCAATAAAAGGCAGGGGGAAATGGTCCTTCTTGGTGGCCTGGTTGAGTCTCCTGTAGTCAACACAGACCCGCCAAGAGGTGGGTACTCGTGTAGCAATCTCCTCTCCCGACTCACTGATCACAGTCGTGATGCCCGTCTTCTTGGGTACCACATGCAAGGGGCTAACCCACTTGGAGTCGGAAATGGGGTAAATAAAATCTGCACTCCACCATTTTGATATTTCCTTCATAACAACCTCTCTTAGGTTGGGGTTCAGTCTCCGCTGGAACTCACGCGACGGCTTTGCCCCTTCCTCGAGATAGATATGGTGGGAGCACAACGAAGGACTAATCCCATGGAGATCTGCTACGCTCCATCCAATTGCCTTGCGGTTCTTTTCAAGAACCTCCATCAGACGGGATTCTTGTTCTCCAGTCAGATCGGCAGAGATGATGACTGGGTACATCTCAGACTCTCCCGCAAGGAATCTATACTTCAACGAAGTAGGGAGCGGCTTTAGCTCTGGACAGCTGGGTGCTGGCAAATCTGGCTTCTGAAGAAGATGTGTGTATGCGGACAATTCTGCCAAATTTGCCTGGGAAAATGATAACGAACTCTCACAAACTGGATCGGGAGAAGGCGGGTCCTCTGCATTGTCTCTGATCTGTTCTGCCTCTACCTCCTCCTCATCTATAGGCTCAGGTGGATCCAGATCTGGCATCTGATCATCACAATCTGCCCAATCAGATTCTGAATCCGAGGGATCTATATCAGACTCGGTGGCATCAGTACCACCGGAGAACAAGGTGGCATCAGTACCACCGTATAGCAGGGTGGCCTCAGTACCACCATCACTGGAAATCGTGTCGCGATCAAGATCCGACTCTGCTGACTCAATAGTATCCTGATCCAGGGCTGTGCTCTCCAGACTATCCTCTGCTCTCATCTCTGCATCAGCTGTAGCTGAATATGAGAGGATGGTCTGTGCTGCAGGATCTGCCCAAGCTGCCTCATCATCTGTGATCACAAAATCACAGTCCTGGTGGATGTCTGGCTCTACGTCTGTCAGCTGCTCTGAATCTGTACTGCTATGTGAGCGGGATCTATCTCTGGCTCTGTGGTCCTTAACCGTCTCTATTTGTATACTCTCGCACTGGACGCGAAAGTACACCTTCCGCTGTCATGGTCAGCCACTGCCTTGGCTGTGGCCAAGAACGGGCGACCGAGGATGATGGGGGAATCGGTCAACGAGTCAGGGGTCTCCATGTCCAGCACTACGAAGTCCACGGGGAATTGTAAACCCTGAATCGTGACGACAACGTCTCACAACAACCCCTTTGGCCTCTTGACAGACCGATCAGCAAACTGAAGGTATGTCCTGCTCTGTACAAGAGTGCCCAACTCTAAGTGGTCGAGAAGGGCTGCCGGAAGAAGGTTGATCGACGATCCGCTATCTAATAGAGTGCGGTCGAACATCTGCTCACTAATCTGACATCTGACATACGGGGCCCCTAAATCTGGCCTCTTAGTCGGCAGATGGTTTTGGATCGCGTAACACGTGGCTTTTGTTAGCACATGAATTTCTGCGGTCTTGTTCCTCTTCTTCCTCCTGACTGTGGTCTTATCTCTTAGGGATCGCTGAAGAAGAGGAATGTGCTGCAAAGCCTCATTGAGGGTCAGCTGAATGTGAAATCGGTCTATCATGCCCTGGCTGAACTCCTCCTGTTCTCTCTTTTTTGGGTCTTTTTCTTTTTTCTTCCCTTTCCCTAACTCAAGGGCTCTAGGAAAGGGAATCACAGGGTCCTTCTCAGATGAAGGACTAGGAATAGGCCTAGACGGTTCGATGACCGGATCCTCACAAACATCATTCATCACAGTGGGATCAGAAGAAACTAAACCTTTTCCTTTATTCAAATCACAGTTCTGAGATACATTCATGCGAGGAAAGACAACATTTCTATCAGAATAAATGTTGGTGGCCTCAGTACCACCTCTAGCTGGCTCTACAACTAGACGTCTTGCGGCCTCAGTACCGCTGGTGGAATCAGCATCTCGGGTGGCATCAGTACCACCCTCATCATGATGTGCGGCTTCAGTACCGCTCTCCTCTTCCTCATCTGGCGCTCTAGATGAATCCTCGTGTTGTCGCTCAGATGAGGCGCCTCCTGCTGGTCTTCTACCGCTCCTAAGTGTGACAAAATCAGCATCAAATATATCCGACGAGATAACATCAAATGAGTCACTAGAAGTGGTAGGCTCAGTGTGAACTACCTGCTCAGATTTCCTCTTCAAGTTATTCGGATTAGGCTCGATCTGTGCAGGGATGGCGGCCTTCCCTCTCATCAGGTCCCGCATCTCCTGGCGGAACTCGTCCATCTCCCGTCTAAATGTAGCCTGCTGCTCTGTGAAGAGGCGGGCTAGATCATCCGTGGCGGGGCTCTCATGGGAACCCGACGGGTTGCCTCTCTGATAATGAGGCTGCTGGGGCTGAGAGGGGTAAGAGGAAGGATGTTGCTGCTGGTGAGCCTGCTGCTCACGTCTCCAATTCTGTCCCTGCTGCTGATAGGGACGAGGTACGAAGGATGATGGCTGGTGTGGCTGGTATGCTGGGGGCTGCTGGTGATCTCTCTGCTGGGAGTACTGCCCTCCCTGACCGGCTGGCTGCTGTTGGGACTGGTTACCCCCATTCCCCCACCTGAATCCGGGATGGTCTCGTCGGATTCCAGGCTGAGGACGGTCATACCAAATCCCGTTGACATCCATCAACGGCTCAGCATCGTAAGGGGCTGGTGGGAGTACATCCAGAGGCTGATCCGGCTTATATACCACCATCTGTAAGTCTGGAGATGGTGGTGACTGGTAAGAGGGCTGCTGCTGCTGGTACGGCTCCGCCTGTACAAGATGAACTTGTCTAGGCTGCTGCAAGGAGCTGGAGCGCTGGGACGAGCTGCGGCTGCTGCCGGAATCGCCTCGCGACAGAAGACGGGGCTGAGGAGCCGTCTGTGCCTCCTGAAGACACAAGAGCTGGGTCTTCATGTCGCTCAGAGTTTGTGCCATTTCCTCCATCTGAGTTATGCCCTGGCACTGCTTCTTCTCTATGATTTCCATGCGGTCCAACTTCTCGCTAATAATCCCCATGTCCGCAGCGGCCGACTCTGCCTGTGCGGCTGCAACTGTGGACGAACTGGAAGGACCTGCATCAACCCGTGCTATCCGCTGGTACTGCACGGGTCCTGGAGGCTGCTGAGATCTCTGTGTGTACAACCGAGTCTGGGACATCACCATGTAATTTTCGGACATCTCCTCATAGATGGCCCAGACTTGGTTGTGGTCCTTGGCAAAGTAGGACCCGCCGCAAGAAGCATTCACCAGACCCTGAAGCTCTGGTGTCAGCCCACTAAAGAAGCTCTGAACTAGGTTCGGCTTCGAAATGTCGTGGTGTGGGCACCTATCCAGAAGCTCTCTGAACCTCTCCCATGCCTCGTGAAATTGCTCGTTAGGGAGCATGGAGAAGTTATTGATCAGGGCCCTTGCTGCATTCGTCCGCCCGAGTGGATAGTACTTGTTCAAGTACTCGGTGCGGAGCTGATCCCAGGTGTAAACAAACTTCCCTAGATGTTTCAGCCAGGCGGCTGCTCTATCTGCCAGTGAAAAAGGGAAGGCCATCATCCGAATCGTATCTTGGTCCACACGACGGTCGTGGACAGTGCTGCAGATCATCAGAAACTCCTGGAGATGGAGGTGGGGTTCCTCAGTGGCGAGTCCGTGAAAATGAGGAAGCATCTGCAGGGTGTTCGGAGGGAACTTGAAATCCCCCACGATAGCAGGAATCACCACCCATTGGTGCATCAGTGTAGATCCGGGGTTGTGAAGCTCCCGCATCGGTCTTGCTGCGGCGGCGGCTGCCGCTGCTGCGGCAGCTGCTGCTGCGGCTGCTGCCTCTGCATCAGCGTCAGGAATGTCCTCCGGCTCGCTCGGCTCGTCTCGCTCTCTTCGGAGTCTCTCCAACTCCCTCCTCATCTCTATCATGAATGCCCCCTGATCGCGTAACTGTTGCTGAACTGTCTCTAATGACGCAATCAGGGTGGAGTTGATCGCCCCCTGGTCTAAGACAAAATGTTCGGGCTGGCGATCGTCTGAACTACCGGCTCCAGCCATAGGGATGTCTGCAAAATCAGATGAGCCCAACTCAGGTTCTGTCAAATTAATTCGTCTCTCCTCGGGCTCATGTCTCTCAGTAGCAGAAGAAAGGGGATCGAGGGGGAACAGGGTGGAATCGAACTCGGGCCCGGAGAGCTGGTCTCGACTCTCTCGGGCCAACCTAGATGATGAAGTAGACTCGCCTGAAAGCGGTGCAGCCAGAGGCTGCCTAAGAGATCGTCTACCCATCATCTTGATCTTGGCGAGTTGGGCGGATGGGATCTGGAGAAAATATGATCGCAAAGCAAACCCCCGGTTCACCAACACAACACAATCTGAAGACCGTGAAAGATCGGTCAATTTATCTTGTCAATTTTATTTGGTGAACATACAAGATATCAGAGCGCTTACGTGACCTGTTAGGATACCCGATGCTACTCCAACCGACTGACCCGCACGGAAGAGTCGGTAGTCAGCTAGAAATAACACCGGAGGGTTCTACCTAGGGTACGAGTCACTCTCTCGCGCATCCAAACCATACAATGAGGGGGTTGCTCTCCCCAAGACAAATTTTTAATGTGAGTGTCTTTTAGGGTCAATAAAGTTATCCAGTCCCAATTTTTTTGTTTTTCTTTTTAATTTTTTTCAAAATAAATACAAGCGGCCTAACGATTTTTCCGATTCTCCTGATGATTAAGCCAAAAACAATGGGAGAAGACGAAAAAGCCGATGCGCGAAGAAATCAATGATGCATGCAGAGAAAGAAATGCGTACCTTGTCTCCAGCGCTCTACATGCAAGTGATCCGCGCAGAATTTAAAGACAGAAATAAAAACTACCTAAATGGTGCAGCGGGAAAAACCGGCCTTAGACAAGCAACTTCTATTGATCGTGAAGAACAATAGTTAGTTAATCGAATCGAGTCCGGAGTCCGATCTTGGGAGTCACTCGGTGCCCGCCACAACGGGTCCTGCCAGCGCTGTATGTGACTCCTCACGGCACGTGGTCTCAAATCCAATTAAACTAACTTTTTCAGTGAATTTTATTAAGGTCCAATTACGTTCTATAGGAACAGATATTCTATTAGGTGTTGGGCCTTAAAAATCTACGTCACAATCAATCAAAATTCCTATGTCTAGGGGCTAAAACCGCGAGAAACACCGGAAAAGGCAGCTAGCTATAAAAACCAAGATAAAAGCCGCGAAAATCCAAATGGGTCCCCCGAGCACACCGGTGCTCGGCGAAACAGACCCGCTAAGTTACAAGTGTCCACAGTTCAAAGTCCAAGTCCTAAATTATTACAAAAAATTGTTCTCTCTCTCTCTCTCTCTAAGTAGAAAAATTTCTTCTTCTTCTCTCTCCTCCTGCTCTTCTTCCCGTGCGGGTCCTCAAAAAGTGTACTCCAAGTTCTCCACGTAGTACCTCGCACAAAAATTGGAAAGAGAGAGTGTCAGAAAACAGTTATAATTAAGAGAGACAATAATAGAAGAATGAAAACTGACTACAAAGCCGTGCTCCCCGGCAACGGCGCCATTCTGATGACCGTCCGAATGACAGAGGTAAAGGTGTAAAATAAATAGGTCGTTGCGACCTCAATCACTCGGGCTGAGTCAATCAAGAAGAAATATCAATCACTCAAATCAGATAAAAACAAGCAAGCACAAAATAGAGCGATCTAGCTATAGGTTTAACCTGGTATAGCTCCCAGGGTCGAACACAAGGAGCACAGATTGGCCTTGCGGCCTACGATGTAGTCAGAAATCCAAGGAAGTATTTTTTATTGTTTTTATTTATTTTTATTATTTTTTTAGATTTTTAAATGATGAGAAAAAGAAGAGAAAGTAAATACAAGGGGACTTCAACAATTTATACAACACTCCAAAAATAATGCAAAAATCAAGGAAAAATGGTTTTTATGTTTTTTAGGTTTTTTACTGTTTTTGGTGAATTTTTGGAATTTTTCTAATGGGTAAATTATTTACTAAAAATCAAACAATGTGAAAAACAGAGGGTACTGTCCAGCAAGGCTTAAGACCCAAAAATAAAATACTCTTGGATCTCAAAAAGCCCTAAAGGTAATTTTCCTATAATCTAGAAAGAATAAGGAAAATTTAGGCACCCTAATTATTGTTTTTGGATTTTTAATTTATTTATTACAATTTTTATGAGTTTTGAGGGGTTTTTCAATTTTTAGGGTTTTTAAATGATGAAAAGTAGCCAAAATTGGCTAGAAAATCAATCAACAAGCAAGAAACAGTATCTAATTTTTTTGGAATTTTTGGTGGAGTTTTTATATTTTTTTGGTATTTTTAAAGTCAAACAGTAGCAAAAATAGGGGTTTTTGAATTTTTAAAAATAATAAATGAAATCAGAAATGTCCCCAAAAATCATAGAAATTCCTACACCATGGCAGGAGCCATGTGTCAAAATTTCATTGGATTTGGAGATCGTTTGATATTTTATTCAAAAATAAAGGTGGGGCACTGTGCACAGGGACCTAAGTGCAAATACCCAAAAGTTCTGGGGTCCTGGTGCAAAATACCCAAGAAGTCACGTGCCAAGCACGTGTCTGGGGCACTCAAGGACCTAAATGTAATAAAAATAAGTTCCGAGGGCTTATTGGTAACAAGTACCAAAAGTCCAGGGGCTTATATGCAAATAACCCAAAATAATTCGCACATGTGCAAAAACAATGCTCACAGGGGCATAAATGCAATTTCTCAAAAATATTCATTCATTGCATAACATTCCAGAACTACAGGGCTAAAGATGCAAAAATCCCAAAATAACACGTGACGAAGCACGTGGGTCTCTACTGGCAGGGGTATAAATGCAAATAAAATTAAGCGCGAGGGTCTCTATGCAAATATCCCAGAAAATAAACAACTGAATTAAAAATTACAGGACTGAAACGAAAACAACAAACTACGAGGGGGCCCTATGATATTTACCCCTTTATTCGCCAACGGTCAGATGGACGCCACGTGGTGATCGGACGACTGGAACGAATGGCGCTTTACTCCTTCGGCCTTTGGCTCTGATCGACGGTCCGAGAGAGGCCACGTGGAAGATCAAGCGGCGCTGGGCTCGGGTGCCTCTCTCCTCGGCTGCGACGGTCCAGATGATATCCTCAGATGAATCGACGGTCGCTGCTCCTCGAAGAATGGACGCTCAGGATTAGAACTGGAGCGAGGTCTTCATCGGACGGCTCTGGAAGGTGGAGGAAGAACTGATGGCCGGCGAACTTCGCCGGCCTCCTGCGTGCACTCCGGTCCTCCTCTGCTGCGCCTGAAGGTCGGAGAAGATCCGGCGTGAGGTTGCGCAGCTGCTGCGGGTCTCCGATGTCTCGGCCGAGCCCTGGAAGGCTCCGGCGAGGTCGGCGGAGAAGAAGCTCCTGGCTTGAAGTTGGGAGGCCTCAGACGGCCTCCTCTTGACCTGCAAAAGAGTTCAGAAGCTTCGCGGGTCGAGGGCAAAGTGCCTCGACCCAAGAAGGCGGGGTGAAGGTGGACGGTGTGGCGTGGCGAACGAGCTCCGGCGATGCGGAGGCGATGGAACTCGAATCCCAGATCCTGTGCGATCTGGGTTGAATGAGCGGGCGTAGAAGGTGCGTGGGGACACGGTGAAGGTGATGGTCGGGTCGGATGATCGAGAGGTTACGCGAGGTGGCCGGAATCGGAGAGATGCGTCGGAGATATGAATTGGGCGAAATCGAAAATTACGCTAAATAGAAGGTCTAATCGGCTACCTGATGACTGAAGTAGACTGTGCTGGAGCTGGTCTTGCTCCTGGTCGTAGCTTCGAAGGGCGTCAAGGCCTGAAGCTCGATGCTCAACGCCGGCGGCGGAGCAAGGACGGCGAAGCACGCCGGATCGATGGATACGCTTCCTCGCCTCACTGCAACAAGGGCACAGCTTGCTGTCACTCTCGCGATGCCAATGGAGGTCACTGGGAAGGAAGAGAAGGGCCAAAGATGCGGCGCGGAGGCGGCGGAAGGAAGAATATATAAGGTGACCGGGGCGATTAGGGTTGAGTGGCGACAGCTATAGAAGGCGTGGATTTGATGGCGAAGGATCCGGCGAGGGAGAGGGATGAACGGCGAAGAATCCGGGCGCGGGGGATGCGTGGGAGACAGCCTGGAGTCGCGTGGGAAATTCGGCGAAGGTGGCGCGGCGCGCGACTTCCAGAAAAGGAAGGAGGTCGCGGGGGAGTTGACCGGGGTCAACAATCCCCCGTGGACCAACCAGGAGCGGCCACGTGTGCCCAAATTTTGTTTATTTATTTTAGGGTAGAAATAGGCCGAATTAAGGAAAACTCAAAACATGAAATATTTTTCTTTTATTTTTTTCTATTTTTTGGTGATTTTTAATTAATTTTTGGAAATAAAAATAGGGTAGCTATATATATAGGTATATGTACACTGCATGGATTTTTATTTTTGATTTTTTATTTGTTATTTTTATGTATTTTTATGCTCATTTTGTATTTTATTTATTTACAACATGAAATATGGAATAAAAGAATATTTTTATTTTATTTTTATCACTTATATACAAGGGTGAAATAAATAAATGAATACATTTATATACATGGTATTTATACAATGTATTTTTGTATTTTCCATTTTGTGATTTTTATTTGATTTTTGTTTTGTTTCTTGTTATTTATTTTATTTACAACATGTAACAAAGAATATTTACAAAAAGTTTAGAAAATAATTGAATTTATTTACAAGGTTAAATAAATACAGTGGTGTGGTTTATACACATGGTGAAAGGGTATTTTTTTGAATTTTTGATTTTTATCTTTTTATTTTGTTTTCAATAATATATACACACAATATGTACAAACATATTTTTGGGTGAGGAAAATATATAGTTTCATTTATTTACAAATATATATACACATGAGCTCCTATCTCCCTCTACTTTGGCTTTTATGCGGTCAGGCCCATGCTGAGCCCTCCTTGGGTTAGGTTGCTCAATATTTATTCTAAATATTTCCCTCTTTTTCTTTTTGCTCTTTATTCTTTTATTTTGTGCACAAAAACATGCTAATTATAGGTTTTTACACAATGCATGCTTTTGGTATTTATTTGTATTTACACATATCTACATGTATTTGCAAAGGTTTTTGTAGCTAAAATAGAAGAATAAAGAGTGATGAATGGGTATTCATCAGTGATAGAGGCTCCTGTCCTTCAGCCACCTGATTAGTCTCTCCCATTCGAGATCATGACGGATGCCTCCGATTTTGCCATGGGGGCCGTGCTAGGATAGAGGAGGGATGGAGTCCCATTTGCTATTCACTACGCTAGCCGTACATTGGATGCCGCGCAGCGGAACTACACAGTGACTGAGAAGGAGATGCTAGCCGTAGTTTTTACCCCAGATAAGTTCAGATCGTACATTATCGTATCTAGAGTGACCATCTTTTCTGATCATACCGCCATCAGGTACCTCATGGAAAAGAAGGATGCCAAAGCCAGATTGACCAGATGGATCCTTCTACTCCAGGAGTTTGACATAGAGATTAAGGATAAGCCTGGAGTCAAGAATGTGGTGGCGGATCATCTCTCCCGATTGGAGTATCTTGAGGATTCTAAGCAGATTGACCCTATTTGTGAGACCTTCCCAGATGAGGCGATCCTTGCTATCACCTCACTCCCATGGTATGCCGATATTGTGAACTATCTTGTTGCCAAGAAAGTTCCACAAGATTGGCCCAGGCAGAAACTTGAGACCTTCCTCGTGAAGGCCAAGTTTTACCATTGGGAGGATCCCGTCCTTTACCATGAGGGAGGGGATAGTATCTGGCGTCGGTGCATTCCTCAGGAGGAGCACCACAGCGTCCTTACTTACTGCCACAAGCTGGAGGCAGGAGGACATCACTCAGGGAGGAGAACGGCACAGAAAGTGCTCCAATCCGGCCTATGGTGGCCTACTCTCTTCAAGGACTCTGATGAGTTCGTGCAGAGGTGTATTGACTGTCAGAGGATGGGCACTTGTGGACAACGTGATATGATGCCAATGCAGCCCATTCACTTCTGTGAGGTTTTTGACGCATGGGGCATCGATTTCATGGGTCCATTCCCTAAGAGTAAGGGATTTGAGTACATTCTGTTGGCCGTGGATTATGTGAGTCATTGGGTTGAGGCCATCCCCGCCCGAACCACAGATGCTAGGACTGTTTGCAGATTTTTGAGGAGGAATATCATTTCATGGTTCGGGGGTGCCTAGAGTGTTGATATCTGACGGGGGTCTCATTTCGTCAATGACAAGGTAAAGGCCCTTGCTAGCGAGTTCAGCATAGACCATCAAGTTGCCACTCCATACCACCCTCAGACGAATGGTCTTGCTGAAGTGTCGAACAGGGAGATCAAGACTATATTGCAGAAAGTCGTCCGCCCTGACCGAAAGGATTGGTCACAGCTTTTGGACTCGGCCTTGTGGGCATATCGGACGTCTTTCAAGACTCGTTTGGGTACATCTCCCTTTCACCTCGTTTATGGCAAGCCGTGCCATTTACCTGTTGAGCTGAGACATAGGTCACTTTGGGCAGTCACTGATATACTTTTGGATCCAGAGAGTGTAGGAGATCAGAGGAGGGCAAAGTTAGCAACCCTGGAGGAGCTTCGTGATACCGCCTTTTCAAACAGCCTACATTACAAGGAGAGAGTGAAGGAGTGGCATGATTCTCATATCAGCCACAAGTAGTTTGAGCCAGGACAGAGAGTATGGCTGTTTGATGCTAGGCTTAGATTATTCCCAGGGATGCTACAGAGCAAATGGAAGAGACCGTATTTAGTGAGAAAGATACACGACAATGGTAGTATTGACATATCTGAGTTGTCTTCTGAGAGTACCTTTCGAGTGAACGGCCAGCGGCTCAAGCCATATCTAGATCATGAGCCGGGTCATTGATGTTGCCCCCATTCACTTTGCGTGAGATGTGGTCTCTTGACTCACATCTATTGCATCTCACGCCTGATTATCACTGTTCTTCCGACCTGTATAGATCCAGTTGTCCATATCACTCTATTCTTTAGTCCCACATCCCTTCTTTCATCTTATGATTTTGCTATACTTAGGGTGTACTTTACCCTAAGTATAGGGGGGATGTAGGACTCTCGGGTATTTTTTTGATTCTTTCTACCCCTGTTTTGCTTCCTATACTTAGGGATATTTCACCCTAAGTATGGGGGGTAGACCCTGTACATCCTTCACTCGGATTTTCCTTTATGTACAGCTTACTATACTTAGGATTAGTTGATCCTAAGTATAGGGGGGAAACACCGAGTTCTCTTCATTCTATTCTTTGATTCATCTTTGTATATAGCCATTCCTTTTCACTTCCCTATACTAAGCACGAGTTATGTCTTCTTCATCGCTCTTTATCACTCTGAGGACATCGTTCGAGCTAAGTATAGGGGTGTGTGTATATATTTCATATATACTTTAGCAATAACTCGTACTTTGTGTGAGTGCGTTAATAAATAAAAATGGCTAAAAATCCATAAAAATTTAAAAATTTTCCCTTGTATATAAAATTCATCTTGCACATACCTATTTATTTATACAAATTATTTTTGTACAAATGATTGTAAAATGATTTGTCTGATGGATTTGTAAATATTTTCATATCAAAATATATGTATATAGTACAAAATTTTTGTAAAATGTTTTGAAAACAAAAAGTTTGCAAAAACCTTGTGTATATATTTTGCAAAACTTGCATTCATGCATACATCCATGGTTTCAAAACATTTTTTTTTCAAAAATTTTGCACATGTGTAAATATTTGTAAATATTATCTTTGTAAATATTTGTATAGTTTTTCCTGGATTATAGTTGACATTTAAACTATCCTGGAATTAAATTGAAAAATGGAGCTTGATTAAGATCTTAATCCACCTAACAATAAGAGGAATCTTATAGGGCTTAGGGTTAAGGCTTTTCAAGTTTATGGTGACTTAATTCTTTGAGTCCACTAGGCTATGAGCATATGTCATCTTGATGGGCCTAAGTAGAGCACTTAACAACACACGCATGACTCTCAGAGACAGTGGCTTTACTTGCACCAGCACTTTACACATAGCTCTCCACGGATGAGGTGGTGAGGAGGCAATTTCCTTTGGCTTGGGGTAGCATTTGAGGGTAGTACTTCTAGGCGGAACCTCTCTTATTCTTCTAGTGAAGGAAGTGCATCTCAACTTGGTTTGGTGGTTATGAAGTCTAAAGACAGAAGCCGTGGGTTGCAATAAAGCTTCAAAAGAGGGATAGTATACTGGCTCAAGAGGAAAAACTCCTTGTATATATGCTGCCCCATGTAGATATGTTGTACAGATGCACATGAAAAAAAATGTGCAAAAAGAAAAGAACTCCAAAAAAGTGGTGGGTCGGATTGAAAATTTAATAACCCCACCGGAGTGTATATAGTCAAATAAAGCAAAAGCTTATGGTATACATGTTCCATCTCATGAAGCTTGCAGCGGGAGACTCAGCTACACTAGTTAGAGCTCCCAAGGATACATGACTACACTGGTCATGATCCATTCTCTTCTTCCCCCTCTTTTAGAGCCGGTTGCACTTGAACTTAGAAGGAAATACCCCGCTTCTCGAGGAAAGAGTTGCTAGACCGAGGCATTAGAGTTACCATGTTGGGGGAGGTTGTTTCTTTGTTACTTCTGAGGTGGGGAGCTACATATCACTTACACCGTACAAGGAAAGATTCATGGTCATTAGAGTTTGTGTATGTAGACTTGTTCTGATCTGGTTTATTGAGGAGTCTTGCCCATAGATTGGTGGAACTTGGAGGCTGTTAGGTTTTAAGATTAAGTCCAAATAAGGTTCCGACACATTATTAATCCAAAGATCTGATCGAGCTCCATATTTCAATTTAATGAAGGCCAGTTTAATAATCTGCATTGATCCATGCATTTTTCTCCTCTTTTTCTTTTTCTTTCTTCTTTTTCACTTCTTTTTCAAATAAGTGTTTACTAAGGGACTAGCAAAGTTAAGTATAGGGGGTGATGAATACTCATCCATCACTCTTTATTCTTTTATTTTAGCTACAAAACCTATGCAAAACACATGTATATTCCTGTAAATAACAATAATTGTCAAATAGCATTCATTGTGTAAATATGCATTATTAGCATGTTTTTGAGCGTAAATAAAAGAATAAATAAATAAAAGAAAAAGAGGGAAATATTTAGAATAAATATTGAGCGACCTAATCCCAAGGGAGGGCTCAGCATGGGCCTGACCGCAAAAAGAACCAAGTAGAGGGAGATAGGGCAACTCATGTGTTTGTATATATACATGTAAATAAACAAAAAAAATATTTTCCTCTAAATAAAATAAAATGCATTTGTGTAAATATGTATATATTTGTAAATATAAAATCAAAATAAAAATGAGAAAAATAAAAGAAAATTAAAAAGAAATTAAAATTCCTTCCTCATTGTATATAGGCCTTGTACATAGAAACCATTTATCTATTTATTTCCCCTTATAAATAATATAAATAAAATCCCATAAAAATATGTACATATTCCATATTCCATAATGTATATAAATAAAATAAAAATTACAAAAATAAAATAAAAATAAAAAGAAATAAAAATCAAAATCAAAATCACATTGTATATATACCATGTATGTAAATAAATAAAACTATTTATTTAACCCTTGTAAATAATTAATAAAAATAAAATAAAAATACCCCTTTATTCCAAATTTTATCCTATAAATAAATAAATAAAATATAAATTTGGAATAATTTGTATAAAAATAAATAATTAAAAATCAAAAATAAAAAATACATATGTATATAAATGTATATAATAATAATATTTTGTAAATACCTAAATTATATTTCAAAAAAATAAATAAAAATCACCAAAAATTAATTTAAAAATAAAGAAACATTTTTCATGGTTTGAGTTTTTCGAAATTAATTCATTTATTATTTTTTATTGAATTACCAAATCTTTAATAATTCCTGAATTCCTATTGGTCCACGGGGGATTGTTGACCCCAGGTCAACTCTCCCCCGCAGACCCTTCTCTCGCGGATCTTGTGCCTGATCCGATTTCTCCCAATTATGACGCCTTGATCCGAATACCAAATCACTAAACCCCGGGTCCTATTCCTCCCTCTTGCATCCGAGATCCACGCCGACACATCCGCCTAGGGATCCGTGCTTCACGGAACCCTGCCCGACCCTCTCTTCTTGGACCTGCAGGTGTATAAAGCTCGAGCTCTGCCGCACATTTCACGCCATCTTTGGCGTCGCCCCTTCCACCCAGGACCTCCACCCGATTCCTCTGAGTGACAGCTTTGGATTTGAGTGTTGCAGGGAGGCGGAGAGGCACCGCGTCACTGATCCGACCGCGTTTCGCCGCCGTGCGCCGCCCAGAGCTGCGCCCGAGCCTCGGGCCATCGACGACCCTCGAGGCGAAGACCAGAGATCCAGGAGCTCATCCCCAGTCGAACCCAACCATCCGGTAAGCCTAATTCCTTCTATATTTTGCTAAATTCCCTTTACGCCCAAATCATTCGTTCGTCGTTGTTCGTCGATTCCGACCATCTCAGTCACCCTCTCGATCATCGGACTCGACCCTCACACTCACGAGACTTCTCCGCACCTTCTGCACCCACTCACACCCCCTGACTCGCCCCGGAGCAGGGACTTCGATCTTCACCGTCGTCGCTTCGCCGGAGATCGACCAGGCGTCATCGGAGGAGTTCACCATCTGCGGGAGGCTGCGGCGAATCCGTTGCACCCACTTGCAGCCCCCGAGGAGGACCAGCGCAGCCGTGGTGCTCCGGCGAAGTTCGTCGAGCCGTGTTCTTCTAGGAGCCTCCAGAGCCGTCCGTTCAGCCCCGACTCTCCAGATCTCATCCGGACCGCTCGATCCAGACGAAGAAGAGGCCCTTATCAGCAACCGTCCGATCAACATGTGGCCGCTTCATCACCCTTCATCCAGCGCAGGGTTAGCCCTTGATCCACGACCGTCAGATAGCACATGTGGCTGACTCTCCGTCCTTAGATCCGACACAGTGTTCCTTCGCAGCAGCGCCCGCTACCTTAGACGTCAAATCTTCCACGTGGCGCGCACTCCAGCCCCCGGATAATAAGGGGTAAATATCACTTAGGCCCCCTCCAATTTTGTTTTTATTGTTGAGTCCTGTAAATATTTTATATAGTTCATTTTATTTCGGTTAAATTGCACTTAGGACCTGGACCTTTATTATATTTGCATTTTCGTCGCTGTTTATGTGAGACACATGCTTCGTCACGTGAGTTTTTGGAGAATTTGCATACTGTGGGCTTGTTGTTTTGAGGAGTTATGGAATGAAATATAGTTTCTAATATTTACATCCATGCCCCTGTCAATGCGTTTATTGAACATGTGCTGAATTGTTTGGACATTTTGCAATATCTTCCCTGGACTTTTAGCACCTGTTGCTATTAAGTCCTTGGAAGTGATTTTTATTGCATATAAGTCCCTCCGTGCCCAGTACACGTGCCTTGCGTGTGAGAACTTGGAATTTTTACACGAGGGACCCTCAGACTTCTTGATTTTGTTACATTCAGCCCCTGGAACTTATATCTCTTGCATTTAGGTCCCTGTGCACTGTGACCTCTTGTTGGATTTAAATAAAATATCAAATTCAACCCAAATTTTGTGAAAATTGGACACATGACTCCTGCCACTGTGTAAAATTTTCCCTAATTTTTGAGTACATTTTTGAGCCTTTTTATTATTTTTAAAAAATTCAAAAACCCTTGTTTTTCTGTTTGTTCAGATTATAAAATCCCAAAAAAATATTAAAACTCTTTCAAAAATTCTAAAAAAATAGGAGTCGTTAATTTTTGTTTGTTTGAATTTCTGTGCATTTTTTGGCTATTTTTGGATATACAAAAACCCTAAAAATTGAAAAACCCCTTAAAAATCATAAAATTCTAAAAAATAGTAGAAAATTCCAAAAAACAATAAAACTCTCTGAATTTTCCTTATTATTTCTACTTTTCATAAAAAATACCGCTAGTCTCTTTTAGGACCATTTTATATTTTAATTTGGTCCTCCAAGCCTGACTGGACAGTGTTGTGTTTGTGCTGCCTTATTTCATTTTTAGAAAATTCCATAAAAATCATAAAATTCTCAAAAATTCACCAAAAATAGTAAAAAAATCCATAAAACCTAAAAATATTTTTGTTGAAATTTTTAGACCATTTTTGAGCATTTAAATAATTGGTTGAATGTGATCGTTTTTACCTTTTTATTGTTTTCCTTCATAATTAAAAATCCAAAAAAATATAATATAAATAATATTAAAAACCACCAAAAAATTTTTTGTTGTTGTTTTTGCTTTCTATTCATTGTTGACTACTTCGTAGGCCGCAAGGCCAACTCGTGCTCCCTAAGTCTGACCCTGGGTGCTACACCAGGCTAATCTCATAGCCAGGACCACTATTTGATTTTTCGTGTTTTATCTGCTTGATTGGTGGTCTGATCCTTATATTTTCTTGTTGAGCTGAGATCTCTATCGATCCGGGTCGCAACGACCCGAGAGTGATTATTTTTATCTGATCCAGATTGATCGATTTTTGGCTCATCAGTTCTCCCAATCAAAATATTATAGTTCTTCTTGACAGTGAATTCTCCATCTGACCAAATCTAGTGGTCTCTACCAATAGTTGATCCCTCAGTCCCATCCAACGATTACATCAAATTCATAACATGTTGCTGACGTCGCTCAGAAGAGTCCCTTGTAAAGGTCGGAGTCCACACACCATTGGCCCATGAATCAATAATGCGGGCATTTTTGTCCTCTGCCAAAGCGAATAAGAGTGGGAAGCGGGATACCAGAGTCCCATCTCGCAACCAATCATCCGTCCATAAGAAGAAGTCGTGGCCATCCCCTAAATGCGACATGAATAGATGGATAAAATCGGGTAGAATTGCACGAATACCCTTCCACAATGTTGACTCAAACCATACATGATGAAATTCACAAACAGAGTGTGCATCGACCCCATAGATTCTGCGAATGAGCCTACAACATACATCTTCTTTTTCACCCCAAATTCCCGCAGCCCACTTCAACAAAAGTGCACGGTTCATCAACTCCAATCTCGGCACACTAAGCCCCCCATCCTCCATGGGGTAAAGTAATGTTCTCCCAATCAACAAAGTACATATTATGGTCATCTGCACCAGTCTTGCCCCAAAAAAACCTCCTCGTAATCTTCTCCAGACGGTTACGAACACCAGCTGACAGAAGTATGGTTGATATATAGAAGATTGGTACCGCCGATAAAGATTGCCATCACCAGAACCAAGAGACCACAACGAGAAAGTAGAAGGCCCTTCCAATATGCCAACTTTCTTTCTAGTTTCTCCACAATCGGGAGCCAGTCTGATAGATGCAGACGACCACGACCCAACGGTAGCTCAAGGTATCTAATCGTCGTTAAACTGCAGGAACATCTCAACTCCACAACACATTCCTCTACCTCCTTATCCAATTTCTGAACCCTGAGGTGAGATCCATTTTATTTCCCATCATTTTTCCTAGGTAAATATTAGATTTAATTGTTGCTTCGATCTCTTGATTAAAATCTAGATCTTAATCCTAAAAAAAATTCCATATCACATTTCCGCCCAGAGACCGATTTGCCATCTCATCTCCTTGATCTGGTCATTTCTTATTCTACCTCACTCGACCTTTCCCATCAGACCACACGGTGGTCGGATCTTCGGATCTTTCTTCCACACTACACTAAGATTCATCCCCGTTCATGTCATCCTAATAAATAAATAAATAAATAAATTTTTTGTATTTATTTTTCTCTAACCTTTATTTTACATGATCACTTAAAAAATCTAAAAAAATAATAAATTTTTTATCTCCGTTTATAGCTTTTGTTTAAAAAAATATTTTTTTAAGTTTCGGTTTACACTTTCTGTTAAAAAAATAAAAAAAACATTTTTTATTATCAGTCTATATAGAAAATTTATAAAAAAAAACAAAATAAAAAAACGAAAAAAATAGCAGGCGGCCCCGCACGCCTTAGCCTAGCGGCGCCCCGCGCCCGCAACCGCCCTCTACTTGCTCCGGCTGGCCGCAGCGACCTCCAGCCCGTGCCTCCACTCCGATGCCCGCTCTCCCTCCGTGAGGCGGCAGCGCCGCTTGAAGACCGCCCTCCGCGGCGCCATGGTGTCCCGCGCCTGCAACCGCCTCCCACCATCCGTTCAATGCGGCGGTGGCACCGCCTCCGCCATCATCTTCAGGTGCAAACGCGGCACCCCTAGTGTGCTGCAGTAGCTCCGCCTACCCACGCCACCGCCCGGGTTCTACCTTCGCCACACAGCGCCGCCGACCAACTCTCCACCTAAGGCGGCAGTGCCGACCGCTCAGCCTCCTCCATGCTGCACCCACACGGGCGCCTCCTGCGTCCTCCGCCTGGAAGCAAGCTGCACAAGCACTCACGAATCGCGCCCTCTACCTTCTGCGTTACCCATCTTCGCCCCCCAAGCTGCGCGGTGCAGCTCCCACCGCCGCACATCTCACCACCGACCGCCGAACACGATGAAGTAGGAGGAGGCGGCGGCGGCCCCCCTTTGGGTTTGAAGTAAACAAGAACGAAGGAAACCACAGAACCCTAGAAGTTGGGTTTTTAATAAAATATTGGAATAATTGCATCTATGCCCCTAGGATCTTCAATATTTGCAAGACGACCTCTACTCCAAAGAAAGTCACGTGCCGGACACACGTTCACGGGGTAAATTGCAAATTTTCTCCTCAATTTGTTTCTTGTTCCTCTTTCATCTAGAAACTTTCAAAAATTACATTTCAGTCCCTTTATTCTAGTCTTTAATCTTACATGCTCTTTTCATTAAAATAAATATTTTTATTATTAGAAAAATTCTCAAAAAAATTGTGTATGTTCCTGCTATAGTTTTTATCATTGTATAAATTTTTCAATTGTTATTGTAATTTGATATTTTAAAAAATAAAAAAACAACATCTTTTTCTCCGCTTGAAATTAGAAAATTCGTAAACAAATTCGAAAATTTGCCTAAAAATTCCAAAAAATAATATAAGTGTATTTTGGTATCTTTTATTTTCTGTAAAAATTTCGTGCTTAGATCATTTATAAAACTCGAAAAAATTGTGAAAAACTAAAATTATAAAAAAAATTGTATACAATTCTAGAAAAATTAAAAAATATGATTAAAGTCTCTGATTGTAGATATTTCTTGGTATTTTATACTAAAAATAATTTCTAAGAGTATTGGATACTTAAAGTATTTTTAAGTTGCAAATTACTCTTGGTTGTGCACTGTTTTCTTTATTTTTTATTGTTTTATTTTTATAAAATTACAAAAACAACAGAAAAATTTGAAAAAATTACCAAAATATTTTAAAAACATATAAAACACAAAAATATTCTCTTCACAATTTTCTAATCATTTTTTACTCTTTTGAAAAATATAAAAAATAGTGAGTGGGTGCATTTTTATCACTTGTGCTTCATTTGAAAATAATAAAAAAATTGAAAAAGCAAAAACCACTAAAAATTGCATTTTAGAAATGTGAATACTTAGTCTTTATATCGTGTTCCTTGTGTTCAACCATGGTCACTATATCAGGTAAAAAGAATAGTGAAACCTCTTATATTTGCTTTGATTGATTATCTTTTATGTGGTTAAAAAAATTTCTCATTGACTGTTTCGAGTGGTTGAGAGCAACGACAATTACAATATTTCTCCATCTCGACCGCATCGATTTTCGGCTCTTCAGGAACATGCTTGACTTTTCTTCATTGATCTTAAGATCAGAGAGCTCGCCAAAGATCTCCACAACTAGCGAGATTTCCCTCACCTCGACTGCCCCGCCCTCGATAAAAAGGATAGTATCAACTGCATATTGGAGGACTGGAAGAGAGATGTCCCCAAAACAATAGCTTGTTGTGAGATGCTGCACCACCACAAGATTTATCATACAAGGCAAAACGTCCACCACCAACACGAAGAGGAGCAGTGCTAGGGGACAACCCTGACGGACCCTACCTTGCAACTGGAAGAACCTACCCTCATGACAACCATTCACCAGAACTGAGTAGGATGCAGTGGTCACACACCTCTTCACCCATGAAATCCATAAGTACAGAAATCCCCTCTTGGCTATAACAGACCACAAGAAACACCAATCAACACTATCATATGCCTTGGAGAAGTCCACTTTCCATAGCACCCCAAGCATTGCAGAGCATCACTTGGTAAATGGAAAGATGTCTACATAATCAACATAACTCACATCTTAAAACAACAAAACCTATTTTTATATGAGTTTACTAAGGAAAATTCAACATGTTTCAAATTTCAAATCCAAAAGTATGTTAGGAAAGACACATTTCACCATGGCAATTGATGGCTATGTTTGGCAGCTTCTTTGATCTACAAAGAAGATAAAGTTTGAATTAGACTAATATTAAAAAATAAATATGTTATATACGTATGAGATTTGATTATAATCATTAGATTTTATTATTTAAACTTACAAAGTAGCTTCTCATTCTCCTCCATCTCTTCCTCTTTTTCTCCCTCTTCAAAATTAATATCCTTTTGCTCGTCTATAAGAATCCAATTCCCAACACGAACTAATGCCTCCACCGTTGTTGGATGAATTGTACTATGATACAGATCGACAACTCTACCCCCCAATGCTAAATGCACTTTCAGAAGCTACGGTGGAAACAAGAATAGCCAGAATATCTCGTGCCATGATTTATAAGACTCGTTACTTGTTGGAGTTCACATCCCACCATTTCAAAATATCAAACTTATGATCATCTTTATTGTCTGCAGGATTATCTTGTAAATACATTTCAATATCATATTTTCCAGTTTCAGAGGAACCAACTTTCTTTTTTTCTTGAAGAATTTACTTCGAGTATCTTCCTATATCTTTGATGGAGATATTTTTTCATGGTCAATGCTACAAGATGCAAAATTCTCTGGAATTTCTGCCTTGTACATGTAAGAATAATCATTGAAGATTTTCCATAAGGTACTTTGGATGCGTTCAACATACTCTACATCAGGATAAAGTTCCGAGTGAGAAAATATGAGAAACTCCATCTTTTAACGAGGATCTAAAGTTGTAGCAATCGCCAACGACAACATGGAATCCTTTTCTCTCAAGTACTTATCAAACTTACCAAACATCTTCACAACCATACGTCTAATAGAGGAGTCCTCATGCCTCATGAGAGAATGCATCTCCTTCTCTATATCGAAATCAAACTGAAAAATAAAATTGCAGTTGAGTACTTCTATCTTGAAAAAATAATTGTGGTAACATAAAAACATTCCAAGATTTTGCAAATCATTTCAACCTTTTCCCACTCCCCTGCAGATGGTGCATCAGACAATTGAAAATCACACCCTTTCAAAAGCTTGAAGACTTTTTAATATAATATACCATATTCCAGCATCAAATAGGTGGGATTCCATCGTGTACGTACATCTAGTCTCAATCCTTTTATCATCTGAATATATTTTTGTTGAGCAATTCAACAAAATCATGAAAACTTCTGGTGTAGTACTTAACATATTTAACAAGATTTCTGATTTTACAAGTTATGTCCTAAATTTCAAACAAACCATCTTGGACAACTATATTTAATATGTGTGACCAACAACACACATGGAAAAAATTACCATCCAACAATAAAGCACCCTTTGAAGCAAAATGATCAACAAGATTACGTAAAATGATCAACAAGATTACGTACAATGACATCGTTTGTGGATGCATTATCAGATGTTATAGTGCACATGTTTTGTATGTTCCAATCACTCAAATAGTTGACAATCATATCAGCAATGTTTTCACCTGCATGACGCGAAAGAAAGGCATAAAAGCAAAGAATCTTCTTGTTCAACTTCCACTTGTTATCAATAAAATGTGCAGTGATAGATATGTACCTCAGATTTTTGATTTGATATCTGCATGTCTGTTGTGATAGAAATTCTACCAATTGGTTTCAACAGCTCCTTCAATTTCTCTTTCTCCATTTCTTATAATTTCAACAATCTTTTTTATGGTAAATCTGGAAAGAACCTTATATTTAGGTTGAAAATTAAAGATGAAAGCGTGAAATCAAGTATTATCAACAATCCTAAAGGACAATTCGCTGGAGACAACTTGTACAATCATCCCTACTTCTCTCTTGTTCAAATTTCCATGTTGCAATTGTTTTACCTTAATGAAGCTTTGAAAATTTCAATTGTGAAATGGACAAAAAATATTTAAGTGCCGATCAAGGTGACTTGTCCACCTTTTGTATCACAAGTGAGATGTGTCTTGCAATAATTGCATCCGCATGTCTCTTTTCCATCAATCATACCAGCTCTTGTCCTATGTTCCCAAACTCATGATTTAAATGGAGTTTCCCGCTTCCTTGAAACGGGCGCATCGACTTCTAAATTATATTCCTTCGGAAGATCAACAATGTCTATAGTAGGATGTGGAGGTGCGGAGTATTTGTGTTGTGCTTTTGACATCTAAATTTATAAATTATACTATAAGATATTTGTATATATGAGATGCGTTGAAACCTAAAATTCAATGATTCAAACAACATGATAAATACATTTCAATATGCAATAAGACATTCAGAGTAACAATGAGGGAATCAACAATCAAACAATATGCAAAATACATTTCAATCTGCAATAAGATGTTCATGGTAACAAATAACAATGGGGTAACCCAATGGTATAATATAATTATAAGCAATTTGCAGTCTACTGTCAAGGTTTGATGCAAGTGAACGAAACGAGTTATTGATGAGTCGAAAATCGTGCGGTTAAGATGTAATAATTAATTCAATGTGTCGTTGTTCTCAACCTCGTAATTCGATCAACGGAAAAATTTGTATTTTAAACTACTTAAGAGAATGAAAATACAAAAAGAGCGGTTTGAGTGCATTTTCATCATTTGTGCTTGTTTTTAAAATAAAAAAAGGATAAAAATTCAAAAACCACTAAAAATTAATTCTGAAATTTGACTACTTAGTTTTAAAATCGTGCTCCTTGTATTCGACCTTGGTCGCTATATCAGGTAAAAAGAGTAGCGAAAACCGCTTATATTTGCTTTGATTGATTTATTTTCTCTTAAGTGGTTTAAAATACAAATTTCCCGTTGATCGAATCGCGCGGTTGAGAACAACGACACATTGAATTAATTATTCCATCTTAACCGCACGATTTTCGACTCATCAGAATGAAAAAAGAGAAAGAAAAAATAGAAAAAATAGAAACTTGCCTAAAAATTCCCAAAAAATTATTGTAGTTGTATTTCTCTTTTTTCTCTTTTTTCTTTCTCTTTTTTCATTCTGATGAGCTGAAACTCGTGCAGTTAAGATGGAATAATTAATTCAATATGTCATTCTCAACCGCGCGATTCGGTCAACGGAAAAATTTGTATTTTAAACCACTTAAGAGAAAATAAATCAATCAAAGTAAATGTAAGCGGTTTTCGCTATTCTTTTTACTTGGTATAGAGACCAGGATTGAAAACAAGGGTCACGATTTAAAAACTAAGTAGTCAAATTTCAGAATTATTTTTTAGTGGTTTTTTAATTTTTATCTTTTTTTTATTTTAAAAACAAGTACAAATGATGAAAAAGCACACACACCGCTGTTTTTGTTCAGAATAGTAAAAAATATTCAGAAAATTTCAAAGAAAATATTTTTGTGTTTTATATATTTTAAAATATTTTTGATATTTTTTAGATTTTTCTGATATTTTTCTGATTTTATAAAAATCAAACAGTGAAAAATAGAGCAAACAGTGCATAATCAGGAGTATTTTGCAACTTAAAAATACTTAAATTGCTCAATAATCCAGGAAATTATTTTTAATATAAACTACAAAGCAATATCTACAATCAGAAACTGAAATCATAATTTTTGGATTTTTCTAAAATTTTCTATATTTTTTAAGATTTTTCTATCTTCACATTTTTTGGAGTTTTATAAAAGAGTTAGTGCACAAAAATTGGATAGAAATTAAAAGACAATAAAATACACCTATAGAATTGTTTTTGGAATTTTTAAGCTAATTTTTGAATTTTTATGAATTTTTCAATTTTGGGAAGCCAAAAAGTTACTGTTTTTTATTTTTTAAATATAATAAATGCAATAAAAACTGATGAAAAATTTATACATTGGTCAAGACTACAGCAGGAGCGTACCAAATTGTTTTTAGAATTTTTAGACAAATAAACACATTTATTCTATCAAAAAGAGCATGCAAAGATTAAGTTCTACAATACATAGACTAAAATATAATTATGCAAAAGTTCTGGACTGAATAATAAGAACATAAACTTGCGGGAAGAATGTGAAATTTACCCATTAAACATGTGCCACACACATGAATTTCTGGAGTCGGGGACTTTTCTTTCAAACTTTAAAACATTCAGGGACAACTTTGCTAATTTTTCAAATCTTTTTTTTAATTAAAAACCCCCAATCTAGGGTTCCTGGTGCCCTTCGTTTCTTTTCAACAAGAGGTGGGGGACCAAGGGGCCACCGTCGCCCTTTCTCTTTCTTCACTTCTCGCG
The DNA here is from genome assembly GCA_037367405.1 of Ottelia alismoides. NCBI lineage: Eukaryota > Viridiplantae > Streptophyta > Magnoliopsida > Alismatales > Hydrocharitaceae > Ottelia > Ottelia alismoides. The sequence continues at coordinate 190,798 of JAZKJV010001604.1, forward strand.
CGGGCGCGTGCGGCGACAGAGGCGGATGGCACAGGAGGTCACGGCTGGAGCGGTGATTCTCGCGGTGATGGAAGTCGCAGGTGCTGCGGATGGGGCACAGCCACGCGGCTACTACAGACGTGGGGCAGGGTGGTTCTCGCAACGGCGCGCGGCCTGGCAGTACTAGGAGGTAAGTGGCGACGCGTAGAGGACGGATTACGCTGGGCGACGCGGTGGCTGGGCCACGCCGTCCTCGCGCGCGGGGATTTGGCAGTGGCGCGCGGCCGCTCGGCGCTGGAGTTTTTTTTGTTTTTAAACTGCAGGAAAATGTTAGAGGAAAAATGTATTTTTTGTTTTTTAATAGGAAAGGTAAACAGAAGGAGAAAGAGAGATTTTTTATTTAGTTTTTTTATTTTTTATATGATCCTGCAAAACAGAAGATAGAGAACAACTATACTATTTTTCTTTTTATTTTTCCTGCAAAGACAAATGTTAGAAAATAAGATACATTCTCTTTTTATTTATAAACAAAATGGAGTTGGTGAGTGGGTTGCAATATGTGAAGAATCTAGTCACCGTACATGACCGGAGGTGAAAGGTTGCGCGAGGTAGAATGTGAACACGTAGATTGAGAGAATGAATGTGAAATCGAAATCGGATCGAAAAATTTGAGATAGGGATTTTTTTATTTTACGATCTAAAGATTAATAAGATCTACGTAAAAATTAAACTACGATTTATCTAAAGAAAACGATGGTAAATGAAATATGGATCTCACCTTGGAATTGGACACACCATGATGGCCTCGACGACGATCGAATTGCTGTCACCGACCAGATCGGAGGCTGGGCACCTCTCTGTGACGAGTAGCTCTCGAAGATCGGGCTCCGTTCTCCAAAGATTGATCAAGAGAAAATGAGGGAGGAGGAACCCATTAAAAAGAGGAAGAAAATAAAAAAAGAAAATATCTACAAATGGGGAAAGTTTTTATTGATGAAACTAATATAATTAATCAATTAATTAATTAATTACGAAATTTGGAATTAAATTAATTAAATAAATTAAATAATTAGTGGAAATCAATTAGCCACCTTAATGGTGGCCATTAAAGGTATATAATCAAATCTAATATACATGGTATGTTATAAAATCAAATAATGAATTAAATAATTAAATCTAAATATTATTTTCGTAATTAAATTTAATTAATTAATTAATGTGAGATATTTTATTTTTTTTGATGATTTTTATATAAGGAAGTTAGTGGTATACAAATATTATGTACATATAATACAATATACACACATATATATTAGGAAATAATTTTTACATCTTTTTTAAATTAATTAATTTATATATATATATATATATTATATTTTTAATGAAAATAATGTTTACAAATATTTGCATTATGTATAAAATAAATATGAATAAAATATATACAACAAGTATATGGGAGGACTGCATAAAACACCCCAGAAAACTGACTTTTTAACTGTAACTCCAAAAATTACGAAAACACATCCATTTGAAAGATAATTTAATTTAGAGTATAATGGAAGTGAGTTTGTTCAATTTTAATTCATATTGTGCTGGAATTGGTATTTCAATGATCGCATTGTGGTTTTTTCTGAGAATGATTATTTGTAATATATATTATTTTATTTGACAATTATTTTTATTATTTACAATACATTTTTATTCACGACTTTTATTTATAAAAATAATTAATTTGAGTTCAAATTATGTACAAATAAAATAGTACACATTTTGTACAAATATACAAGGAATTTATGTACATATTATTTTTGGATTTTTGACAGAAGACCCTATCTCCCCCTACTTTATTCCTGGTCGATCAGGTCAAGTGTTGACCTTCTCTCGGGGTTCGGGTTAATCTATATTTATTGCATAAACACATCCTTCATTTTCCTTTTATTTTTTCTTTTCTTTTTATTCTTTTATTTAAGTATAAAAAGTGTTAAAAATACATATTTAACAAATGCATGCAAAATGGTAAAATTATGGAATTGGTGATCATTTACAGGTGTTTGACTAAGAAAATGAAACTAGAATAAAGGATATGAATCGTGGATTCATCAGTTATATTATCAGTTTCCCTTTTCTCAAAGCCTTAGAAATTTGATAGGATTATATATAAATTAGGGTACACTTACTTTTGTTGGTCTTTATATTTAGTAATTTAGTTTGTTTCAATGGTAGTTAGAGGTAATGAAGGAAGTTCCTTCCTCGTGATTTATTGGATTTATAAAATTGATGTGTGATATTCATATTTGATATTCTCCTCTCTGAATTGCTCGTCTTGTTCTTTTTTTGAATCTACAGATCACGACCGTAAAGGTCAGCAATATTTCTTTGAATGCATCTCAACATGATATCAAAGAGATTTTTTAATTTTCTTGGTGATATTGAATATGTTGAAATGCGCAGGCTAGTTTATTCCTTGTCTACGATTTGATCCATGGAAGTTGATGTAGTTGTTAAAAATGGTCCTTTTGTTATCTTATTATATATTTTTCCAAAAAACCGTGAAGGATAAACTCTTTTAAAGAACTTAAAAACTTTGCATGATTGTAGTTTCCATACAATTAAAACAGAGTCGATCCTTGTCTTATTCATATATGATGGTTTGATGTTGTCATGCTATATTTGTTTTGCATGAGGATGTTAACCTATTGATTAACCCACTAGGTTTTCTACCGGTTGTGCAGAAGCCCTCACTAGGTTTCTGTTGTGAGGAAAGCGAAGGAACTGATTAGCACTATGATAGCCAAGGGTTTTGTCCTTGGCATAGGTGCTCTCAACAAGGCAAAAATATTTAATGAGCTGTACCAATTAACCACTAATGCTTCAACATGATGGCATCGATCAATCAGAAGATTGTATTAACAATTGGCTTTGGTATCTCAAATTTCCGGTATCTTAAATTTCTAAGGCTTTGGTAAAAGTTAAAAGTGATAATATAATTATAACAAAATTTCATTTAGGTTTGGTGCAAGTGATAAAACAGTAAAATAAAAATATAGCCTCTCAATGCTCAACTCAAGGCTCATACATTGGGTTCTACAACATGGAGAGACTAGAAACATGGGGGTGTTTCTCGCAGTTGCGGACTCACAACAGGTGGACGATGAAGCTGTAGTGGAGCCCTAATCGATCGAGCACTGTTGTAACTCACAAGGGGGCAATTTAGGGCTTCCATGAAGACCTACATTTGGGGAATACAAGGAAAGGGAGGGGGCGTGCGAAGGGGTGGGGGGTTAGGCAGTGCTGGATTTTTGATTTTGGAGGTGACCTAATCAATCTTCCACTCTAAGGCCTAAGCGGGCTAGGGCATCGGGCCCCAACATCAGGGTCTATCGGGCCATGGCATTAGGCCCTATTTAGGTCGGGCTTCGGGTTGGGCCAGGCTGGTTCGAGCGAAGCCCGAGCCCAACCTAATAGAAAAATTGTCCTATATCTTTGGTTCACTAAACAAAATTGAGCTATAGTGACAGTTATAAAAAAATCCGTTACTAAATTAGTCGTTGTTAAATATAATGACGTTATTATTCGTTGTGAAATGAATTTTCATACTCAAAATTAGCAACGAATATCATATTTGTCGTTATATCATTAGCAACGGTCCACATAGCTCTGTTGCTATTTTTCAAAATATCAACTAATCGTCGCTATTTTTTAGTTCAAAATTTAGCGATGATTAATTAAAATTTTGAAAAATAGAAACGGATAAGCATCGCTAGGTGGATCGTTGCTAATGACATAACGACAGATACAAGATTCGTTGCTAATATTGAGTACGAAAACTCATTTCGCAACGAATAATATCGTCATTACATATTTAACAACAGCTAATTTAGTGACGGATTTTTTCAAAACCGTCATTATAGCTCAATTTTTTTTGTAGTGGCTCAAGCTCGACTCAATGTTCACTTGGGTTTGGGCTGGGCCTGGCTTTTTATGTTGGGCTTCGGGTTGGCCTGGGCTAGCCCAGCCCGATGCTCAACCCTACATATATGCGAAGGGGTCCAAACACCAAAACTCACATATTTTATTTTAATATTTTTTGGTATTTTTCATAAATAGTATTAGTTATAAAACGAAGTTTAAAAGTGAGTTGGGTCAAATTTGAGTTTTCTATAAAAAGTTACGGACCTTTGAAGTTGTCTTTTATGAAGGTTTAGGTTCATTATAATTATTTACATATAAATTAAATAATTTTTTTATATTTTTATAAATTAATATATATTATTATAAACAATTTTTGTGAAGAAAAATATTTGATTTGAGATGATCTAAATGATAAATAAAATAGGCAAACATTTATACAAGGTGAAAAAACGTGTCAATGTGTATTTATAATGTTGATTTTCTGACATTTTCATAAATTAAGATCCTTATCTCTCCCTACTTATTTATTTTGTCGATCGAGTCAATATTGATATGTTCTCGGGATTATGATCAGTCTGTTTATATTTCATATATACATCCTTCTTTTCTTTAATTTTTTTCTCTTAATTATTTTATTTTGGATAAAATAAGTTTTAGATATATAATATTAACAAATATGGTTAAATATTAATTAATAAAAATTAGAGAATATTTACATGTATTTTACTAAGGATTTTAGCCAAAATTAAATAATAAAGGTGACGATTCATGGATTCATCAAATACCAAGCGCACCACAGTTTTTTAATAGCTTCCTATTTGATAAAAATTATATCTCTTAAAACTCTATTCAATAATTACTTGTTTGAATTTTACTGTAGTGCTTCTTTCACGAGATGCATGCTCCAATAAACTCCCGGTTTATTTGCCATTCTAGAAGGTTACAAAGTGGTTTTCTTATTTCTTGCGTACTAGGCAGTTGTATAATATCTCTCGTTGACAAAACTTGGGTGCAATACATATTTTCTCAATATCGTTCGGGCTTTTCAAAATAGATAGCACAACCCGAACCCAACTGATCGATGAAAATAGTATACCCGACGAATCTTCACAAAGCCATGGCCAACTCTTACCAAAGACTAATTCAGAGAGAGAGAAAGAGAGACTGGAATTCATGCAAAATTTCTCCCCGTCAAGGATGGATTGTGTGGAGCATTTGCAATTTTGTGGAAGAACGCGACGTTGTATTCTCTGAGTACTTCACGGTTTAACTCCATTTTCTTGATAATTCCTCACATACGACTGACTATACGATCGAGTTCATATTATATTCAGTTCAATAGAAGGAAGTTTTAGGCAAACGTCCAGTTTCAACTAAAAACCTAACGAGCATTCCCACCACAGTTTCCTTCCTCTTCAAAAATCTAGGAAATTGCTGGCGACCACGTGGAAATAGTATGCGGTGGCAACAAGATTCAAACGACTTTTTAATCCATCAGTTGTGGGCAGTGGAAGTCAAAGGCAAAAGTTTTCCATTGAACGCCAATGGAATGGAGCAGCCAAGAAGCTTGGACTCCAATTTCCCTGCATTTTACATAACTGTGGGGTACCCACTTTTTTTTATCATGTATATATAGACTCACACATGACACATCCCTGCAGTCCAAAGCACCCCCACATCTGATCAGACCTCAACTCGCAGCTGCCACCTTCATCCTCCATCCCATACAGCCTCACCTACGATATAAACATGGCTTCACCCTTAGTCTTCACCGTCCGAAGGCGCGAGCCCGAGCTGGTTCGACCTGCCGAACCTACTCCGCGTGAGCTGAAGGCGCTCTCCGACGTCGATGACCAGGAGGGCCTCCGCTTCCAGATTCCCGTCATCCAATTCTACCGCCACCACCCTTCCCTCCCGACCCTCGACCCCGTCCCTGTCATCCGAGAAGCCCTGTCTAAGGCCCTCGTCCACTACTACCCCTTCGCTGGCCGTCTGAGAGAAGGCCCCCAACGCAAACTATACGTGGACTGCACCGCGGAGGGCGTCCTCTTCATAGAGGCGGATGCCGATGTCAGTCTCTACCAATTCGGGGACGCCCTTCAGCCTCCATTCCCGTGCCTCGAAGAGCTCCTCTTCGACGTGGAAGGCTCCGGTGGGGTCGTCAACTCACCACTGCTACTCATACAGGTCACCCGCCTCCTCTGCGGCGGCTTCATATTCGCACTCAGGCTTAACCATGCCATGAGCGACGCCGCCGGCCTAGTCCAGTTCATGTCCGCCGTAGGGGAGATGGCCCGCGGTGCGGCAAATCCTTCCGTCATACCTACTTGGCAGCGGGACCTCCTCAACGCCAGGAATCCCCCACGTCCAACGCGCGTGCACCGGGAGTACGACGTGGTTCCCGACCTCAAGAACACGTTGATCCCTCTGGACGACATGGCGCACCGTTCCTTCTTCTTCGGGCCCCGAGAGATAGCGGCACTCAGGAAGCGTGTCCCTCCGCACCTCCAGAAGAGCTCCACCTTTGAGATTCTCACGGCGTGCCTATGGAGGTGCCGCACATTGGCCATCGCACCCGATCCGGAGGAGGAGGTGCGCGTCATCTGCATCGTGAACGCGAGAACCAAGTTCGTGCCGCCGCTCCCCGCCGGTTACTACGGGAATGCCTTCGCATTCCCGGTGGCGCTGACGACGGCAGGGAAGCTCTGCGCTAATCCTTTGGGGTACGCGCTGGAGCTGGTGAAGAGGGCCAAGTCGGAGGTAGACGACGAGTACATGCGATCCCTGGCGGATCTCATGGTCATCCGAGACAGACCACACTTCGCGGTGGTAAGGACTTACCTCGTGTCCGACGTCACACGTGCGGGATTCGGCGACGTCGACTTCGGCTGGGGGCCTGCGGCTTACGGTGGGCCGGCCAAGGGAGGGGTGGGTGCCATCCCTGGAGTGGCCAGCTTCTACATACCCTTCAAGAACAAGTTTACCGGGGAGGAGGGGATAGTGGTGCCCGTGTGCTTGCCCGCCCAAGCGATGGACAGGTTCGTGGCGGAGGTTGGCAACCTCGTGGGGGAGGATCCACAAGGAGACCTCAGACTCGAGGACCCTCACTCTTCTCGCTTCTACATCGTCTCCGCGCTTTGACCTACATTAATAATGGTTCCGGATATATGTTTCGAGTTATCGTGATTTGTTATCAATTCCTGTATATGGTGTTGAATAGATAAAAATAACCTTGAATATGCTGAAGTCTCGTCGTTTGAATGTTGAGAACAAGGTCTGTCTTCTTCCTAATATTAATTTTAATTCATCAATTTCTTTGTTACCATTCTTAATTAATTTCTGCAATCAGAGGGATCTCTTGGAGCATTGCCTTGAGAATGTATCCTCTGCTGCAGCCGTTGCTGCATGTTTCTCGTGGCCTTTACAGCACATTACCACATTACGACCAATCACCCTTCCCAGAAATTCCCATGCAACGAAACTTGGAAGTTCCGTTTCTCTGGTTGCAAAGAAGTAGACAATCACCCTCTCATATCACGAATATAGAACCCCACTTCTATGGTTTCATTGCTTGCCATTCATAGAGGCATCAGTTTATCAAAAAAATCATAGAAGTATCATTCATGCATGCATCATCAACCGGATGATCACTTGAATATCCCGTCATGCACGCTCGTCAAGCATGCAGAAAAACCAAGAAAGAAGACGATGAGAGATGTCTGCATTGTGAGACAAGGATTGATCAATAAGAGGACTCAGGTTCATAGGCTAAACTTGACGAAAGACTCGACTTTAAGAGGACGACATCCTAAAATAATCACAACCCCTCTCTCTTGTTTAATACATCCAGTTTCTCATTTCTTTTTCTTCCATTTCAACAAAAAATATTATACTATACCATCTTACATCTCTAAATATTACAAAATACTAAACATCTAATCATTTTTCAAACTTCGACAAAATCACACCACAACAAGCCTTCTCAACAACAAACACTCCATGACAACACAAAAACACACACAAGGGTTATCCATCATATATTTCATTTTTTTGAAATATTATCCTCTACAAGATATATACGATTAATGTGACAGTAAATCAACAAAAAAAACACAATCCATTCTAAACACTGTAATAATTTCTAATTTTCATCCAATTAAACCCTTCCCGTGCGAGTTAATTAATGCTCTCGATGTCGTGTAGCCAAAGTAAGACCCACTCATTAAATCCAACAACCAGCCAACGACCTCCACGGCTTCATTGATGGGACTTTTTTTAAAATAATTATTAGAATAATATTAATTAATTAAACAACCATCAAGTTAAAAAAATTAAAAATATAGCCATCAATCGGCACCTCAGGTGCCGATTTGGAAAGTAATGCCCAAATCGGCACCTCAGGTGCCGATTTGGAAAGTAATGCCCAAATCGGCACCTCAGGTTCCGATTTGGAGACATAAGGGATGCAAGTGCAAAATACCCAATGTGTTTGCCCAAATCGGCACCTCAAATGCCGATTTGGGCATCTCATTGGGTATTTTACATTTCCATCATTTGGGTAATTTGTGTTTCATCCATTGTTTGTTATTAATAGTTTTTTTCAACTAACATTTTTTGTTATCAAAAGTACAACATTTACCATAAAATGTATTACATTTGAATGGCAAATGTGTATCCTTTCTATTCTAAAATTGTTCTTTTTAATTATATATTTGGATCCTTTTCCTTCATTATATTATATATTTGGATCCTTTTCCTTCATCATATTATATATTTAAGATGCATGGGACCCTTATTCGTTGGCATCTAATTCATTAATTATCAAACCACCTATATGTATTATATAATGAACGATAATTAAGAATAAATGTTTCTATTGCAATGAGTTAGATACTATATATTCATTAATTATCAAACAACCCGTTGTAATCATTTTTTTGTGATTTTGATTCGAAAATCTAACCTTATAGATTGAATCTTAGATTAATGCTCTACATATTCTTCAATTTTCGTTCAAATCGGAGGTCCTTTGCTATTCCATCTTGATGTTTGAAAATTCGGGTAATATTTTGAAAAGAACAATTTTAGAATAGAAAGGACACATTTGCCATTCAAATGTAATTGCATTCTATGGTAAATGTTGTACTTTTGATAACAAAAAAGGTTAGTTGAAAAAAACTATTAATAACAAACAATAGATGAAACATAAATTACCCAAATGATGAAAATGTAAAATACCCAATGAGGATGCCCAAATCGGCACTTGAGGTGCCGATTTGGGCAAACACATTGGGTATTTTGCACTTGCATCCCTTATGTCTCCAAATGGGTACCTGAGGTGCCGATTTGGACATTACTTCCCAAATCGACACCTCAGGTGCCGATTGATGGCTATATTTTTAAATTTTTTAACTTGATGATTGTTTAATTAATTAATATTATTCTAATAATTATTTTAAAAAAAGTCCCTCATTGATGAGCATACGTAGCTCCTTCCTCATCTACACACCACCAGTTCTTAGCAAAGGCCAAGAATTTCAATAAAGGGTGTTGGTTGGCAGGCCATGAAGGTTGGGGCATCAGCGAGTACCCCATGCACAATCACACATCACGTCAAGGACAGGAAATTAAAGTCAACAAAGGCTCGTTGCTCTTAATTGGCATCATGGGTTAGGTCTGATGCAGCGTATAGCTGTATTGCAATTTGTTGCTAAATGCGTCCACTCTGTCTTTGCACCGTTTGTTTGCGGGGCACCGTAAGTGGATTGCAGCAGAATCAAATGCGTCCACTCTGTCTTTGCACCGTTTGTTTGCGGGGCGCCGTAAGTGGATTGCAGCAGATTCTGCTGCAATCCACGGATGAAGGAGACGTGGCCTTGAGGAGATCCAACGGCCGACACCCCGCCCCGAGCCCCTCCTCTCCCGAATCGCTACCCGCCTCTCCTCCTTCGACTCCGCCGGCTGCGCCCACGGCTTCCTCGTCTGCTCCGAGCTCTCCTACCGCCGCCGGCCGCGCCCACGGCTTCCTCGTCCGCTCCGAGCTCTCCTACCACGAGTCCAAGCTCCTCCGAGCCCAGCAGACCATCGACGATATCTCCTCCCGCCTCGGCCTCCCTCCCTCCCGTTCCGCCCTTGTCTCCCGCATGATCTCCGACGTCACCAATGACGAGCACGACCTCCCCCTCTCCATCATCGAGGCGACCGACGCAGTGGGCGCGGCCGACGGAGTCGAAGGATGCCTCCCCGCAGCTGCTGCACTGCACCATAGCGTCGCCCCCGGAGGGGACGCCGACAAGACTGCGATGTCTACAACGTCGGTCGGAGGAGGGAGAGAGGAGTTGGGTGGACTGGCCGGGACGAGGAAGCGGCGGAGTCGAAGGAGGAGAGGCGGGTAGCGATTCGGGAGAGGAGGGGTTGGGGGCGGGGTGTCGGCCGTTGGATCTCCTCAAGGCCACGTGTCCTTCATCCGTGGATTGCAGCAGAATCTGCTGCAATCCACTTACGGCAGAGGATCCGTGCCCTTGTTTGTGCACGCGCACGCATGTGAACGTATGCATGCGTACATATACATATGTAGTTATGCACATGTGCATGTGTGTGTGTATATTAGACCTGGCCAAATTGCGGGCCGGGCCGGCCCATGGGCCGGGCCGAACGGGCCGAGGTTAAACCTCTGTCCAAAGCCCGCCCATGGGCCCCCATGGCCCATTTTCGTCATTTTCCATTGATTTTTTATGGTATTTCATACGTATAAATGATTTTATTAATACCATCTATACTTTATATAACTAATATATGTAGTTTACATGTTACGTGACATGTAATTCATTGAATTTTTATTTAAAACTAGCGTCAGAAATGAAAAACTTAAAGCATATCATATTAATATATGTATAATTTGACATATATTTATAAATTTTTTATTTTTTGCGGGTCGGGCCGGCCCATGCTTAAATTTCGAAACCCAAGCCCGAGCCATGAACAGGCTGGGCGAGCGGGCCCCCAGCCCGTTGTCCAGGTCTAGTGTGTGTGTGTTGTGTGTGTGTGTGTCTATATATATATATATATATATATATATATATATATATATATATATATATATAGGGTCATATGTGGTTGCCCCCTAGGGGAAGTCAACATGGCTGCCCCCGCCTTATTTGGGCAAATTTTTCTATTTTTTTTGAAAAATAACACAATGTACATTCATCCCTATATCCCTCCTATATACCATTCGAATTTCGTCAGAAACAGAGACTCCTACGGCCTCCATCCGGAGAGTAATTTTTTAACGGTAACAGGATTTTTTTAAATCGATACCATCGAGATGGAGGCCGTAGGAGTCTTTATTTCTGACGAAATTCGAATGGCATATAGGAGGGATATATGGATGAATATACATGGTTTTAATTTTTTTTAAAAAAATAAAAGAATGCCGAAAAATGGGGTAGGGGCAGCCCCATTTTTTCCATATATATATATATATATATAGGAAAAAATGGGGCTCCCCCGTCCCATTTTTCGGCTTTTTTTATTTTTTTTTGAAAAATAAAACCATGTATATTCATCCATATATATATATATATATATATATATATATGAGTCATATGTGGCTGCCCCCTAGGAGCAGCCAACATGGCTGCCCCCGCCTTATTTGGGCAAATTTTTTTATTTTTTTTGAAAAATAACACCATGTACATTCATCCCTATATCCCTCCTATATACCATTCGAATTTCGTGAGAAACAGAGACTCCTACGGCCTCCATCCGGACAGTAATTTTTTAACGGTAACAGGATTTTTTTAGATCGATACCATCGAGATGGAGGCCGTAGGAGTCTCTGTTTCTGACGAAATTCGAATGTCATGTAGGAGGGATATATGGATGAATATACATGGTTTTATTTTTAAAAAAAAAATAAAACAAAACAAATATGAGTGACTTGTCATCTTTTGTGAGGAAAAGAGGATGGGACTGCGGGAAAAAAACAGAAGTTTTTCAGTGGTATGAGTATGATGTTAATGTATAAAATGAGTATACCTATGGGCCTCAGAAATTACAGTGCAATCCCACGAGTATACTGTTCTTCCGTGGGGGTCGGGTATGTAAATAGCATAGAACAGCAACAAAACAAGGATGTCATTGCCAATTCTGTTGTAAATAAGATTGTCAATGCATATATTAAATAGTAAATCAACGGATCCAAATGAATTAACAGAGAAACAATACCGACCAAGATTATATTAATCGTATGTTTTCCAATCATTATCCGATTATAATATGCAAAAAGGAACCGATTAAATGAACGGAAATATAAATAAGGGCATGATCCAGAAAGGGTAAAGCAATAAACATATTGCGACAAACAAAATAAAATAAAGATTAGTTTAGAAGTCACCGAAGCGTCCATGACATGGACTGTCCTTAGAGAAGATATCGCCCCCACAATACCGGTGCGTAGGGTACTGGCGATCCGCTCCCAGGATACGACAGCTCACGATCTTCGTCGGCGCATATCAACGGGATCGTCCTCGATTGTACCTCAGAGAACTGCAGTCGAGAGGAGAAGAGGGAGACGTTCGTCCGTGAGAGGAAGAACCAGAGAGAGAAACGACGCGAGAGGTTTTTCTTGCGAGTGAAGAAAGACGGCGTCGGGTGATGGATATAAAAAGAGGAGCTCGCGTGCCCTAACGCGCGGTGACCTTTGGTTTCTGAAAACGTCCCTCAACGGGCGTGTCCATTCGAATTCCAAACCCGCGGCTAAATCGAGCCATTTGGATCAAGTCCGATTCCCAATGTGATCGAAATCAAATTAATCTGCCTGATTAATTTATTCGATCATCCAAATGAAACCCGCAGCAAAAGTATCGACATCCGAGATCCGAATTGACTCTCCCGAGCCCGAGCCCGAGTTGGAGCCGGAGACGGAGCGCGCGCGCGCGTGTGTGTGGTCCTCCATTCCTCCTCTCTACTATTGCTACAAGAGCTTGGGTTGTGAACTCATATATATGTCCACCAGAAATTTAGATCTCTACGGTATGATACTAAAATTCAACCCAAACTAATTAATGTTTCAAATTTGAGAATTCCCAACTTTTCCTCCAAACCATTTGGTTAATTCCAATTGTAATTACATTGGCTTTCCAATTAAAATCTAAATACAATTTTTAATACAACAGTCTCACACAAATTCACCAATTTGAAAAAGAGATTCAAAAAGATTTAAGAGACTTCTTTCGGCTACCCACACTTTGCTTTTAGTAAAGGTACATTCCGATTTGAACCTCTACCTGAGTTTACTACTTTCACTTTAACAGGAACGAAGTGAACTACGTCTTGAACTTCAGAGCTTGGTGTTCATGAGTGTATTCAGGAAAGACCCTCTTCCTTTAACTGCGGCCCACAGTAACACTCACATAGGTGGCGTTCTCCAAAGATGCACTGCTAACATCCTGCCCAAAAGGCTTGAACCCATTCAGAGCCTACGCTCTTCCTAGTCTTGCAGCTTAAATGGCACTCATGCTTACAGGGATAAGACACTCATGCTTACGCATTAAGATTAGAGTGCCAACCGGTTCTCTAAACAGTTTGTTATTACCACATTGAACCTACTTTATGGGATCTCCACTCAGATAGGTTGGGTTGCTACTGTAGAGGAACTCCCAATGGGTCTCAGTCCCATCCCAAGCCTAGATTTTAGGACTAAAGATCTATCAAGTCCCTTAGTCAATGGATCTGTCGTGTTGTCTTTGGATCCAACAAAATCCACAGCCAACACTCCTCGAGACACAAATCCCTTAACGTCTTAAGTCTAATTTGTTTGTGTCTCCTTGTTTTCTGATTGAACTTTGAACACTTGATCTTGGCAATTGTGGTCATATTATCACAATGTATTGAGATTGCAGGAACATGCTGACCTACTATGGGAATCTCAGAAAGAAGTTCCCTTACCCATTCAACCTCAATTCCAGTGGTGTCCAAGCACACAGCTCTGCTTTACAGACCTCCAGGAGACTGCACCGCCTCCAAGGGTAAATACATACCTTGTAATACTATTACTTCCAGACTCCTCTACTTTCCCTATCCAGCTTGCATCACTGTATCCTTATAGTACAGAAGAATGTCTACCATAATGCAAACTAAGGGAAATAGTTCCCTTCAAGTACTTCAGTACTCGATCCAGAGCCTCCCAGTGAGTACGATCAGGACAGCTAGTGTATCTACTCAGCTTTGCAACCGAGAATGAGATAACAGGTCTCGTGCAATTTACAAGATACATTAAACTTCCTATCACTTGTGAATACCTTAGTTGGGCTACAGGTACTCCACTTTTATTCTTAAATAGCGTTTTGGATGAATCAAAAGGAGTGCTTACAGCTTTGCAATCTTTATATGCAAATTTCTCAACTACCTTCTCAACATAATGAGATTGAGAAACTACAATCCCATCAACTGACCTTGTCAGTTTGAGACCTAAGAACACATCAGCAGCACCCATGTCCTTCATCTCAAACTTGCTACTTAAGAATGCCTTAGTCTCATTAATAATCCTCATATGTGATCCGAACAACAATATGTCATCAACATATAGGCACAAGAAAATACACTCATCTCCTTTCACCTTGGAATAGACACACTAATAAGATTCATGAACCTTAAAGCCACATGACAAAATAGTCTTGTCAAATTTTTCATGCCACTGCTTTGGTGCTTGTTTCAATCCTTAAAGGGATTTGACAATCTTGCAAACCTTTCCCTCATTCCCAGGCGTCACAAGCCCATCAGATTGATCCATATAGATCTCTTCCTCAAGATCGCCATGCAAGAAGGCGGTCTTCACATCCATATGGTGGATAGAGAGATCATATACAGATGCCAATGCTATGAGCATCCGGATTGTGGTCATCCTAGTTACAGGGGAATAGGTATCAAAATAATCGATACCTTCCTTTTGCCTGAAGCCCTTGGCAACTAATCTAGCTTTATACTTTTCAATTGATCCGTCAGGTCTAACCTTTCTCTTAAACACCCCCTTTCACCCAATGGTAGAGCATCCTTTGGGTAAATCAACCAACTCCCAAATTCCATTAGCCATAATGGAATCCATCTCAGATTTGATGGCTTCCTTCCATTGTTTTGCTTCAGATGAAGCCATGGCTTCCTTGTAACTTGGTGGATCACCCTCGATTTCGTAGACAATGAAGTCGCTACCCAGATCCTTGAATATCCGAGGTCTTTTACTCCTCCTTGACTTAATCTCTTCAGAAAGATCATTGGATTCAGGTTGAATCTCAACCCCCACATTCGATATCCTTTCCACTTGATCTGGAATAGATCCTGATGTAGAGGCACCCTCAATGGTCAGATTCTGAGGAATCCCAGTCTTCAACGGAAAGACATCCTCAAAGAAGGTAGCATCATGGAGTTCAACAATAGTGTTGACATCTATGCCTGGTATCTCGGACCAAATTACCAAGAACCTATATGCATAGCTATTTTCCAGGTAACCTAAGAAGACCGCATCAACAGTTTTAGGACCAAGTTTCTTTCACTTGTGTTCTGGGACTAAAACCTTAGCGAGACAGCCCCACACTTTGAGATATCTTAAACTCGGTCTCCTATTTCTCCAAAGTTCAAAGGGACATTTTTCCATATGTCTCGGAGGAACCCTATTCAGAATATGGCAAGCCGTATTCAAGACTTCTCCCCACATATAGGTTGGAAGTCCAGAACTCTGTAGGAGAGCATTGATCATGTCAGTTAAGGTTCTATTTTTCCGTTCTGCTATCCCATTTGATTGCGGTGAATATGAGGCCATAACTTCATTAACTATGCCAAATAATTTGCATTATTCATCAAATAAGTTAGAGGTATATTCACCTCCTCTATCTGACCTAAGGCGTTTAAGCACTTTTCCCGTTTGTGTCTCAACCTCATTCTTAAAGATAAGAAATTTCTCTAAGGCTTCATCCTTGGTTTTCATTAGATATACGTAGCAGTATCTACTACCATCATCTATAAAGGTGACAAAGTATTTCTTATTGTCTCGGGTCAACACACCATTAAACTCACTTATATCCGTGTGCACTAGATCCAAGATCTCACTATCTCTAAAGACAGACTGAAAAGACTTCCTAGTTGTCTTCGCTTGCACACAAATTTTACATTTTTGAGTTTTATCAATAGTGTGTTTAGGGATCAACTCTAAATTCATCATTCTTTTAATTGAATTTAAGTTTACATGTCCCAATCTACCATGCCACAGATCACAAGATTCTAGATTATTCACAACATGAGACACAGAATTAGAACATTCAGAACTCAAAACATTCATTTCATTAATGTTTACTGAATCACATCTAATTCTAAATAACAAATCAAAATCAGCCAAATAGCCTTTTCCATAAAAAATGCCATGTCTCAGAATAACAACTTTATTACATTTAAAGTTTAATTCAAGACAATTTCTAATTAAGATAGAGCCAGATAACAAATTCTTCTTGATGTCAGGAACATGCAACACCCTATGCAATGTCCAGAACTGTCCAGAGGAGAACCTCAAGTTGACTTGTCCCGACCCTAGCACCCTGGCTGCAGAATCATTCCCCATCTTCACAGTCCCACCACTGCAAGTATGATAAGAAGAAAACAACGTTCTGTCAGAACAAATATTTACATTGGCTCCCGTATCCACGAGCCATTAATTTGGATCATGGATGTGGTATAGTTCAGGTTTTACACAGACGTACCCCTCACTAGCCCCGAGTCCCACAGTGATCATATTCACTTGTGGACTCTCGTCTGCAGCTTTAGGTTGAGCCTTCAAGGACAGACAATCCTTCTTCCAGTGGCCAACCTGATTACAGTGCCAATAAGGTTTATTCTTTGCCTTTTTTTGGATCTTGCTCTTTGGTTTTATTTTGTTGTTATTAGGACCCTTTCCCTTCTTATCCTTTCCCTTCGAGGTCATGAAGTTGACTTAGCCTGAATATCAACAGGAAGCACAGGTTTTTGTTTCCTGTGTTCCTCCTCTTTGGCAATTTCCACCATCAAGTCATCCATAAAAATCTTTCCCTTTCTGTATTTCAGGGTCATACCGAAGTCTTCCCACAACTTGGGGAATTTTTCTATGATGCACATGACCTGAAACTTCTCTGAAAGTTTCATTTCGGCATCCTCTAAACCATGGAGCAAGAGTAAAAACTCGTGTGCCTGTTCAGAAACAGACTTCCCTTCGGCCATGGAAAACTTCAAAAATTTGACCACGGAGTATTTCTCAATACCGAGGTCTTCGGTATTATACTTCCGATTCAAGTCTTCCCATAGCCCCTTCGCAGTCTGCGTGGACGAACAATATACGTCAAACAACGTGTTGGACAGAGCCAACAAGATGCAACCATGACATATACGGTCGCGTTCCTTCCACGCAGATTGCGCCTTCTGGCTATCGGGTGAGGGGTTTTCCATCTCCACCGTAGGACAGTCGGTTTCAAGCATCGAGATTAACCCTATGGTGGTTAACCAGATCTTCATGCGTTGTTGCCAACGCTTAAAGTTCTATCCACCGAACTTTTCAGCCATACCCGTCATATCTACCCTTGATTTAAACATAGTTTCCGACAATCTAAAATCGGTTCGGGTTATCTTCTCTAAGATTGTTGTAAATAAGATTGCTAATGCATATATTAAACAGTAAACCAACGGATCCAAATGAATTAATAGAGAAACAATATCGAACAAGATTATATTAATCATATGTTTTCCAATCATTATCCGATTATAATATGAAAAAAAGAACCGATTCCAAAAATACAATAAAGATTAGTTTAGAAGTCACCGAAGCGTTCATGAAATGGACTGTCCTTAGAGAAGATATCGCCCCCACAATACCGGTGCACAGGGTACTGGCGATCCGCTCTCAGGATACGACTGCTCACGATCTTTGTCGGCGCACACCAACGGGATCGTCCTCGATTGTACCTCAGAGAACTGCAGCCGAGAGGAGAAGAGGGAGACGTTCGTCCGTGAGAGGAAGAACCAGAGAGAGAGACGATGTGAGAGATTTTTCTTGCGAGTGAAGAAAGACGACGTCGGTGAGGGATATGAAAAGAGGGGCTCGCGTGCCCTAGCGCGCAGTGACATTTGGTTTCCGAAAACGCCCCTCAAGGTGCGTCCATTCGAATTCCAAACCCGTGGCTAAATCGAGCCGTTTGGATCAAGTCCAATTCCCAATGTGATCGAAATCAAATTAATATGCATGATTAATTTATTCGATCAGCCAAATGAAACCCCCAGCAAAAGTATCGAGATCTGAGATCCGAATTGACTCTCCTGAGCCCGAGCCCGAGCCCGAGTCGGAGCTGGTAATACATCCAGTTTCTCATTTCTTTTTCTTCCATTTCAACAAAACATATTATACTATACCATCTTACCTCTCTAAATATTACAAAATACTAAACATCTTATCATTTTTCAAACATCGACAAAATCACACCACAACAAGCCTTCTCAACAACAAACACTCCATGACAACACAAAAACATACACAAGGGTTATCCATCATATAATTCATTTTTTTGAAATATTATCCTCTACAAGATAACTCTCCATCCAAATGCATCCTTAGGTTCCATGGTGTATATGGAATATGCGTAGGAGTTAAATTTTATTTTGTGTAAAAGTTTTTAGGTTACTTCATGAACTTGTTAACAACACTTAGATCATGTTCAAACACAATATTTTTACCAATCATAAGGAGTGAGGACATGCTCTTTATTAATCATGTAACAACCATGAAAGCTACATAAAACTATAAGAAGAACAAGAGAACATATGTATTCCAATCGACAATATTTAGATTTGATCGTTGAATGCCTCACGACATCAATGCATATTGAGATGGGAACTCTCAATCATGCATGACTAGGTGAAGGCTACGAAATGTTAATATCTTTACTTCAAATAAATGTGGATGATATGAAATCTACATAAAATTACCTTTTCATATTTGGTGGAGCAGTCTTTCCTTGTGATAGCAAGGCAACTCAACACAATCCAAACCATGCACCACAGGAGCCCCCTTTCTAATCCCAAACCCTAAAATCCCCCAAAACGTCTGTGGAGGCAAATATCAAAATTAATGCATGACTCTTTTTCTTCTCTTTTTTTTCTTTTTTCTTTTTATGTCTTTTTATGCTTTTTATATTTTTATATTGATTTTTAATATTTACATTTTTATATTATATTAATTTCATTTTTTAATAATTTTTATTTTTTTGTAAAATCTTTTTATTTTTAATTATTAAAAGAAAACAAATAAGAAAAATGAAATAAATGAATTAAAGCTCGTTTGTATTTTTCAAAAATATTAAAACACTAAAAAATAAAAATAATTTTTTTATGTTTTATATATTTTATGATTTTTATGAAATTTTTAGATTTTTTTATAGATTTTAAAATGAATAAATTGTTTTTGGATTTTTAATATAAAAAGCAAATCAAAATTACTAGAAATAAAAATAAAATAGATGTAAATTTTCCAAGCTTTAAAAAATGTGATGAATCTCTGTTTCATAATCTTTATTCTACTATTCTGACCTTAAAAATCTTAGAAATGCGTGTAAATACCCTTAATTCATGCATTTTAGCATTCATGCATCACTGTGTAAATAATATATAAAATACGATTTTAAAGTCAAAATTATAGAATAAAGAAAAGAAAAGAAAAAAGAGTAAAATATTGAAAATATTTTATGACCCGAAATCCTGAGACCTAGGCATATCGATGACTAGGTCGACAAGGAATAATGTAGGGGGAGATAAGGGTAAACATTCAATAAAGTTTGCTTTTATTTTATTCGTTCTTATTCATTTTTGGGACCTATTTTTAGTTCTACTTTTTTTACTTCAAATAAAGAAACTTAGTACATGGAATTGGTAGATAATTAAATATAGAAAAATACAAAATTGATTTTAAAAAATAACATACAGATAAAAAGTATACTCAGAATAAGTTTCCACAATCTCAACTTCCTAGACCCATATCTCTGAATTGGGAGAAAAGTCGGGCATTCCATTATTTGAATTGGGAGAAAAGTCGGGAATTCCAAATGACATGTTTTTTAATTTGGGTGCAGCGGGAGTTGACTTTCCAAATTCTGAGGATAGCATTAATGGGTGGGGTCCACGGGTCTCATGTTTGTATCCACTTGAACAAGATCCGCTGAAAATCAAATGGGAGGATTATGCAATCCGCAACATCTAATACAAGTCAATGCAGCCCGATGTACGTCCAGATGAAATCTGCTACCCAGATTTGGGTGGCCCTACCTCACCTCGGGCTCCCTCCTTTGGTGGCTCCTAACCTAAACAACTGAACCAGGAGAGGCCACTTTCTACCTGCAACACCCATCCAATGGAAGATGTCGCCATGTTAGGAGAGGTCGTGCCTAACAAAGAAGATGTCAACATGCCTCTTTTTGACCCACTGACTGTGGTTAACTGTACTAGCTTGGCAGTTTTGTCAGCAGATCTGCGATGTTTCTTTCTTCCGGAAGATGCCTCAGTGGAGAAGGAGAGAACTGATAATGTGGTGTTGCAGGAGGGGGAAGCGGAGATCGCTCCTGAGGGGAGTAATGCTTTAGACTCCGGGCGAGTATCATGCGCCCCTGTAGAGGGATGTAACGTAGAGGTTTGCAGGCAGCACCGTAGGAAGCGCTATAGACCGCGGAAGGAAATATTAAGGAGAAGCGAGGAGGATTCAACTGATGCGTCTCAAGTTTCAACAGGGGGAAGAGAAACCCTGATCGACCAGGAATAAAGTAGGGGGCGATAGGGTCTTCTGTCAAAAATTCAAAAATAATTTGTACATAAATCCCTTGTATATTTGTATAAAAAGTGTAATATTTTATTTGTACGTAATTTGACCTAAAATTAATTATTTTTGTAAATAAAAGTTGTAAATAATAAAAATAATTATCAAATAAAATAATGTATATATTACAATTAATCACCCTCAGAAAAAGCCACAATGCAATCATTGAAATACCAATTCCGACAGTCTTGACCTTCTCTCGGGGTTCGGGTCAGTCTGTATTTATTGCATAAACACATCCTTTCTTTTCTTTTTCTTTTCTTCTTTATTCTTTTATTTTAAATGGAAAATGTGTTAAAAATGCATATTTAACAAATGCATGCAAAATGGTAAAATTATAAAATTAGTGAGTATTTATAGGTGTTTGACTAAGAAAATGAAGCTAAAATAAAAGAATAAAGGAGATGAATCGTGGATTCATCATTCCCTTATACTTTACCTTTATTAGTCCCTTAGCAAACACTTATTTGGAAAATAAGTGAAAACAAAACTAAAGAAAAGAAAAAGGAAAGAAGTTAGAACAATGTTGACTTTTAAACTTATCTTCATAAAAATGTGGTCTGGAGCTCTGTCGGACCTTTGGATTATTAGTGTGTCGGAACCTTATTGGGATATGGATTTAAAACCTAACTGCCTCTAAGTTCTACAAGACTCCTATTCAGGTCTCCTCAACAGTCAGATCATAACAAGTCTACATACACAAATTCTTATGACTATGAATCTTACTTGTACGGTGTAAGTGAAATATAGCTCCTCATCTCAGAAGTAACAAAGAAACAGCCTCTCTCAACAAGTTAACTCTAATCCCCCAGTCCAGAAACTCTTTCCTCGAGGAGCGGGGATATTCCCTTCTAAGTTCAAGTACAACCAGCTCAAGAAGAATGGATGGAGAAGAGAATGGACTGTAACCAGTGTAGCTACCTATCCTTGGATGCATGACCAGTGTAGCCATGTCACCCGTTGCAAGCTCACAAATATTTGACTTTGAAGCTTTTATTCCTTTTTTTCACTTGTATATACAATATGGCATGCATTTTAATTTTCAATCAGGAATGTCCACTTTTGGAGATTCTGCATTTTTTTTCTTTTTTTTGAAAAATATAAACAAGGTGCAGCATGTACATAAGGAGTTTTTCCTCCTGATCCAGTAGACTATCCCTCTTTTAAAGCATTATTGCAATCCCACAAATCATGTCTTTAGACCTCAACATCACCAAACTAGGTTCAGACGCACTTCCCTCCCTAGAGGAGGATGAGAGGTTCCACCTAGATGTACTACCCTCGTATGCTACCCCAAGCCAAAAAATCGGCTCCCTCACTACCTCCTCCATGAAGAGCTACGTGTAGAGTGCTTTGTCCAAGGTAAGCCACGGTCTGAAAGAATCATGCGTGTGTTGTTAAATATTCTACTTAGACTTATCAAGATGACATGTGAACATAGTCATATGGACTCAAAGAACTAAGTCACTAGGACTTGAAAAGTTTTAACTCCAAATCTTATAAAGTTCCTCTGAAATTAAGTGGATTAAGGTCCAACTAAGCTCCATTCTTCAAATTTATTCCAGACTTAGTTTAAATGTCAACACTATCATGAAAAATGCACATGCCAATGCAAGAAAATATGTACAATGCAAAGAAAACAACATCTTTTTGTGGAACTATTTTCAAAATTTTGATTTTTTTTTGGATTTTTGAAAAATGACGCACATGCAAAAAGTTTTTTTTAATGTAGATAGTTACAAGGTCCATTCTCTTCTTCCCCCTCTTCTTGAGCCGGTTGTACTTGAACTTAGAAGGGAATACCCCGCTCCTCGAGGAAAGAGTTGCTAGATCGAGGCATTAGAGTTACCTTGTTAAGGGAGGTCGTTTCTTTGTCATTTCTGAGGTGGGGAGCTACATATCACTTACACAATACAATGAAAGATTCACGGTCATTAGAGTTTGTGTATGTAGACTTGTTCTGATCTGGTTTATTGAGGAGTCTTGACCATAGATTGGTGGAACTTAGAGGCTGTTGAGTTTTAAGCTTAAGTTCAAGGTTCCAACAAATTAATAATCCAAAGGTCTGACTGAGCTCCATATTTCAATTTAATGAAGGAAAGTTTAATAATCAACCTTGATTTCCTGTCTTTTTCTTTTTTTCTCTCTTTTGCACTTCTTTTTCAAATAAGTGTTTGCTAAGGGACTAATAAAAGTAAAGTATAGGGGGGTGATGAATCCCCATTCATCACTCTTTATTCCTTTATTTTAGTTAAAAATCTTTGCAACACACCATGTAAATATTTGTAAATATGATAAAATATCAAACTGCATGCTTTGTGTAAATAACAATAATTAGCATGCCTTCTAAAAAACAATAATTAGCATGTTTTTGTGCACAAATAAAGGAATAAAGAAAAAAGGTAAATATTTAGAATAAATATTGAGTGACCCGATCCCAAGGGAGGGCCAAGCATTGGCCTGACCGCAAAATAAAACAAGTAGAGAGAGATAGGGCCATTCAT
The DNA here is from genome assembly GCA_037367405.1 of Ottelia alismoides. Classification (NCBI taxonomy): domain Eukaryota; kingdom Viridiplantae; phylum Streptophyta; class Magnoliopsida; order Alismatales; family Hydrocharitaceae; genus Ottelia; species Ottelia alismoides. The sequence continues at coordinate 214,063 of JAZKJV010001604.1, forward strand.
CATTGTGCATATATTTTCCCTTCATGTACATATTTTATTTCATCAAATAAAAATATATATATATGTGTTCCTCATAATGTGTATATATTTATAAAAATAAAATAAAAATTAGAAAAATAAAAATAAAAAGAAAATAAATTCTCTCTCTTACCCTTGTATATACCATGTACATATGTATACATACCTATTTATTCTACCCTTGTAAATAAATATTAAAAATCAAATAAAATTATTTTAAATTCTAAATTTCATGTTGTAAATAAATAAAATATAAAATTGGGATATAAATTACCTAGGTATTTTTACTTGTATATAATAATATATCATGTATATACATTAATTTATTTTTTCAAAAAATAAATAAATATCACTAAAAAATAATTTGAAAAATATAAACAATTTTCATGTTGTAAGTATTTCAAAATAAAATCATTTACTATTTTTTATTGAATTTACAAATAATTTCGAATTGGCGAATTCTCATTGGTCTACAAGGGATGTTGAGCCCCGGTCAACTGCCCCCACCTAGACCACTTCTCGCGGACCTCGTTTCGACCCGACTTCGCGGAATTTTCCTGGATTAGCTCGATCTCCATTTACCCAATCCTCGGGCTCCGATTGTCGCTCCATGATCCATGATCCTCGCCCAATCATTCCATTAGGTATCCATGCATCGATCCGCGTGCTTCACTCCCTTCTTATCGGACCTGCACCAGTATATAACCTGAGCTCCAGCCGCCTTCCTCCGCACCTTTGGCCCTCGTCTTCGACCCCCGTGACCGCCACCTTCTTCCTCAGGTGACAACGAGTGTGTGAGCGTGTTGTAGAGAGCGATTGGAGGTGTTTTCCCTAGGTCCGACGACCATCATCATCGAGCTCCGCCATTGGCGAAACCTGAGCCTCTGGAGGTGTCAATCCATTGAGGCAAAGATCCCAGGAGGTAGCTAACCTCCACTACAGACGATCTCGGCCATCATGTACTCTATTTAGCTAGTAGCTTAGCTTGAATTCTAGATATTAGGTTTCGCGCCGCTGGCCTTCGCCGATCGATTCCCGACCATCGATTCATCCCCCCGACCATCTTATCATCTCCACGAGTGTTCTCTCCACATTCTGCACCGATCCACTCCCCCTGGTTAACCCCTGAACCATGATATCGGATCTCCTCCATTGCCGCTCGCCGGAGACTCTCGCCGCGCCTCACCCGATCACCCCCTTCACCCGCTAACGGGTCGAGGCAGTTTGCCCTCGGCCCCTCTTGCTTCCTGTGCAGGTACCAAGGCTTAAGAGCTTCATCTGGAGGCTCGATTGCTCGAGCACAGGTGCTCCAACTACTTGTCGTCGCTAGGGACCCTCTAGGTCCTCCCGACCCCATCGGAGCATACCACTAGATGCGGAACACCGCCAACGTCGATTCCCCCATCTCAGCAGCACCGGAGGAGGTCTCTACCGTGCGCCACGGCCGGGTGAAGTTCGCCAGCGAAGTGTTCTTCCAGGAGCCTCCATAACCGTTCGATCGGGCCCCCTCGCTCCAGTTTTGATCTGAACCATTAATCTGCGGGAGGCTCGTGACCGTACGATCTAGCTGAGGATTAAATCCGAGACGTCGATCAGCAAAGGGGTGCCAACCAATCTCCACAGTCAGATCTGAGGAGGACCGCCTTCCAGCTGTCGGATCATAATAAAAGGGTAAATATCACTTAGGCCCTTCCTTCTTTAGTGTTTATAGTTGAGTCCTGTAAATATTTCTGATAGTTGTTTTAAATTTGGAATAATTGCACTTTGGACATGGTAGTTTTAGTATTTACAATTTAGTCCCTCTATGTGTGGTACACGTGCGTCGACACGTGATATTTTGGGATAATTGCGTGTATTGGGCTGGGGTTTTATGTATGTTATAGATTGAACTTTTAGTTTACATATTTGCATATATGCCCCTGTGCGTGGTTGATTAGAGCATATGCCGAATATAATGAGAAATTTGCACTGTGCCCCTTGCAGTTTCTACACGTGTTTTATTTAGGCCCTCTGAGCTTACTTTTCTTTTACTTAGGTCCCTATGTGCTGTGCCCTCTTTATTGGTTGAATAAAATATCAAATCAACTCCAAATCTTCTAAAATTTGGATACATGGCTCCTGCCACTGTGTAAAAATTTCAGTAATTTTTTGTGACATTTTGAGTTGTTTTTCTATTTTTAAAATTCAAAAAAACCTATTTTTGCTATTGTTTGAAATATAAAATCAACTAAAAATATTAAAAGCCCTCCAAAATTTCTAAAAAAAATTAGCTACTATTTGTTTTAGTGTTTACTTGCTTCAGTCCAATTTTTGCTTAATTGGATTTATAAAACACCTACAAATTGAAAAATCCTAAAAATATTATAAAAATCATTAAAAAATTCTAAAAAATAAAAAATGCAATTTCATTTCTTGTAGCTTAGTTTTTATTTGGAGTTTCATATAAAATTATCTCTAGATTTTTATAGGCTATTTGTCTATTTTTAAATAGCCTTTCAAATCTGGCTGCACATTGATTTTCATTTTCTTTTTTATTCCATTTTTATAAAATAAACAAAAAAAATAAAAATATGAGAAAATTACCAAAAATACTGAAAAAATATAAAACCCCAAAATATTTTTATTATAAATTTTTGGCTTGATTTGTGTTATTAAATAAATTGTTGATTGAGCTCTTTTTTGCCTTTTTCACATTTTCTTCCCAATTAAAAATCACAAAAAAATTTTAAAACAACTAGAAATCTACGAAAAACATTTTTCCCTTTATTTTTGATTCTCTGGCTATTTCGTAGGCCACTTGGTCAACCCGTGCTCCTTGTGTTCGACCCTGGTTGCTATACCAGGTTAAATAAAATAATGAGACCATTATTTAGCTCTTTTGATTGATTACTTATTTTGGTGGTCTTCTCTTTTTCTTGATTGACCGATCTCCGAGATTCGGGTCACAACGACCCTTGTTTTTACCTTTACCCGGATCTTGTGGGATTTTTCGGTCATTAGAATGGCGCCGTTGCTGGGGAGTACGGCTTAGTAGTTGCTTTTGTTTTCGTGGCTTTTTTGCAGCTTTTTGTCTATACTTGTAGATATTTTCTTATCATTTCATTTGCATATTTTTATAATAACTATGTTTGATACTCTTCTGTTTCACTTTCTTACGAGGGCTCGAGGACCGAAGCGACTTTCTTCAGAAGCCGACGCAACCGCGGGAATCGGAGGCGGCTCCTTTCTACATAGAGCCGTAGGAGAGCGCAAGGAGGCGAACGTGAGAGCGAGAGTCGTAGTTCTCTGTAGTTTAGCGTAGTGTAGCGTAGTTTAATTTACTTTTTCAGCAGATTTATATTATTGTAATAATACAAGACACTCAAACACTTGGACTGTTTCGGTGATATCAGGGTCTGTTTCGCCGAGCACCGGTGTGCTCAGGGGACCTCACCGTGTTTTTCACCGGTTTTGATTTCTCGTATTTTATTACTACTTATCTAATTTATGCGGTTTTGCTTTAGCTTAGGAATTTTCTTGATTGTGACGTACTTGATTATGACCCAATCCCTAATATTTGCCTGCACCTATAGATCGTAATTGGACCTAATTAATTAATTCACAAAGAATAAGTCGGATTAATTAGACTCTAGTCCACGTGCCTTGAGGAGTCACATACAACGCGTGCAGGATCCGTTGTGGCGGACACCGAGTGGCTCCTAAGATAGGACTCCAGACTTAGGTTTGATTACACAGCTACTGTTCTTCACGTGTAGACTTGCTTTGTTTAAGGCTGGTTTTCCTCGTGCATCATATAGGTAGTTTTATTTCTGTCTTTACATTTATGCGCAGATCATTTTGCATGTAGAGAGCCGGAGGAAAGGTATGCATTCTTACTCATCATGCATCATTGATTTCATCGCACATCGACTTTTTCGTCCTCCCCCCGTTTTTGGACTTAAATAATCAGGAGAACCGGAAAATTCGTTAGGCATTGTTTGCTTGAAAAATACATAAAAAAAGAAAAACTATAAAATTGGGACTGCTAAACACACTTGACCCTAAAATACACTTCACCTAAAAAATCTGTCTTTGGGGAGAGTAACCCCCTCCCTGTCTAGTTTGGATGAGCGAGAGAGTGACCCGCACACTAGGCTAGAGCCACATCCGATTTCCTAGCAGACTACCGGCCTTTTATACGTGATAGTCTGTTGGGAGTATTGGATTCCCATCAGCTCACTTAATCGCTCTGATGACTTGATCACCTAAAATAAAATCTGATAAGATAATAGACTGATCTCTTACGGTCATCAGCTCTGTGTTGCATTGGTGAACCTGGGGTTTGTTTGCTCATCTTGTGTATTTCCAGATCTCATCCGCCTGACTCGCCAGATCAGGATGATGAGAAGGAGGTCCCTTAGGCAGCCTTTGGTTGTACCGCTTGACCGCACTCCAACCCATTCATCTAGGTTGGTTCGTGAGAGCCGAGACCCACTCTCTAAACCCGAGTTCGATTCCACCCTGTTCCCCCTTGACCACCCTTCTACCAGTTCTGAGATGCCAGTGCCAGAGCCGAGATAGCAACAAACATATGATTTATCAGCACTTGAGTTTGGATCTTTTGCCTTTGTATAGACCATGGCCAACATCGAGGAGCACACCGAGGGTCCGAGAGCCGAGCAGACTTACGTGTTGGACCAGGGTGCGATCAAAAACACCCTGTTAGCTTCCAATGAGACGATGCAACGCTAGATACGGGACCAGGGAGCTTTCATGGTGGAGATGAGGAGAGATATGGAGAGGCTGAGAGAAGAGCGAGAGCAGCCGAGAGCCTCAGAAAAAGAGAGATACCAGATCAACCGAAGGAGCTAGTTCAGCCAGCAGCAGCTAGACCGATGCGGGAGTTGCACAACCCCGGATCGATACTTACACACCGTTGGATCGTTCTTCCAACGATCGTGGGGGACTTCAAGTTCCCCCCGCAGACGATTCAGCTTCTCCCCCGCTTCCACGGGCTCGCGACTGAGGAGCCTATATTTATCTTCAGGAGTTCGAGATGATCTGCAGCACCGTCCACGATCGACATGTGGACGAGGACACGATACGGATGATTGATTTTCCTTTCTCCCTTGTTGACAGAGCAGCCAACTGGCTCAAGAATTTGGGGAGATTTGTGACCACCTGGGAGCAGCTCCGCACCGAGTACTTGAACAAGTACTATCCACTCGGGCGGATGAATGCAATGAGGGCCCTGGTCAGCAACTTCTCCATGCTCCCCAACGAGCAGTTCTATGAGGCATGTGAGAGTTACAGAGAACTTACTAATAGATGCTTTCACCATGATATCTCGAAGCCGAACCTAGTTCAGAGCTTTTTCTGCGGACTTACACCCGAGCTGCAGGGGTTGGTGAATGCTTCTTGTGGTGGTTCCTACTTCGCGATGGATGAGGATCAGGTCTAGGCCATCTATGAGGAGATGGCCGAGAATTACACAGTAATGTCCCAGACCCGACTCTACACTCAGGGACGCCCCGGCCACAGGCCGTGCAGTTTCAGAGGATAACATGGGTCGATACCGGTCCATACACTTTGTCAGCGGCAACCGCACAAATAGAGTCTACAGCCGCAGACATGGGCATCATCAGCGAGAAGCTGGACCAGATTGAGTTGATCGAGAAGAAGTAGTGCCAGGGCATGACTCAGATCGATCAGATGGCACAGACGCTGAGTGACCTGAAGACCCATATCATGTGTCTCTAGGAGGCACAAACGGCTTCTCAGCTCCGTCTCATGACACGGGAAGACATCGGCAGTAGCAACAGTTCGGCTCAGCCCTCCGCCCAGTACCGACAGGTCCACCATGTTCAGGTGGAGCCCTACCAGCTGCAGCATTAGCAGTACGTCCAGTCACCACCATCTCAGGATAGCCAGATGGTGGTGTATCAGCTGCTCCATCCCCTGGCAGTACTCCCACCACTCACCTACGAGCAGGAGCCGTTGATGGATGTCAACGGGATATGGTATGACCGCCCCTATCCTGGTATCTGACGAGACCATCCTGGATTTCGCTGGTCGGCCGGAGGCACCAATTCCCAGCAGTAGCCTCTAGTTCAGGGTGGCCAGTATAGCCAGCAGCGAGAGACTCACCAGCAGCCCCAGTTCCCAGCCCACCAGCAGTCACAGCAGCAGCAACATGGTCCTCGTCCCTATTAGCAGGGACAGTCTTGGAGGCAGCAGTAGCCTTAGCAGCAGTATCATCCCCAGTACCCCTCTCACCCTTCTCAGCAGCAGCAACCTCAGTTTCAGAGAGGCCACCCGTCAGGTTCTCATGGGCCGACCTATGAGAACCCCGCCTTGGATGACTTAGCCCGCCTCATGTCCGAGCAGCAGGCTACTTTTCGATGGAAGATGGACGGGTTTCGTCAGGAGATGAGGGAGATTGTGGGAGGGAAGGCCGCCATCCCTGCCCAAATCGAGCCGAATCCGAACAGCCTCAAGAGGAAGTCTGAGCAGGTAGAGTTCACTAAGATTACCAATCCTAGTGCTTCATTTGGTGATATGACTGCATACATGTTTGATGCTGATTTTGTTACACTTACGAGCGGTAGGATGCCAACAGGCAGCATCTCGTCTGAGCGACGATCCCATGCCATTTTAGGAGCGCCATGCGAGGAGGAGAGCAGTGCTGATGCCGCTAGAGATGATGACGGTGGCGTTGACGCCACCATGGATGTTGATCCAGCTAACGGTACTGAGGCCATCACTTCACCAGATGGAGGAGGTGGTACTGACGCCACCATACCAGTTGCTGAGCCCGAGCGCGGTACTGATGCCGTTATTCCAGTTGCTGAGGGTGGTACTGAGGCCACCATTTTCAGTTCTGCTAGTCCTGTGTTTTCCTTTCAGTACATATATCTCAGGACATTTATGCAAATAATGGAAAGGGTTTATTATTTTCGGATCCACCTGTGTTGCTTGATGATGTTTGCGTGGATTCTGCTTTGCCTAGGTATTCCAGACCCATTCCTAGTCCTTCATCTGAGAAGGACCCAACCGTCATCTTTCCCCAGGCACTCCGCTTGGCTAAGGGGCATAAAAAGAAAAATCCTAAAAAGTCACACCAGCTAGAGTTCATCCAGCAGATGATGGACCGATTTCACATATAGCTGACTCTACAGGAGGCCTTGGAGCACATACCTCTCTTCTAGAGACCACTCAAAGACAGGACCACAGTTAGGAGGAAGAGGCTCAACCACCAGTCTGAGATCCATGTGCTCACTCGCGCCATATGTTTTGCAATCCAGAACCGTCTGCCAACCAAGAGGCCAGATGCCGGAGCTCCGTATATCAGATTCCATATCCATGAGCAGAGGTTCGACCGCACTCTATTAGATAGTGGTTCTTCGATCAGCCTACTTTCGACAGCCCTACTCGACCGCTTCGAGTTGGGCCCTCTACGATAGAGTAGGACGGTCCTTCAGTTTGCTGATCGATCTGTCAAGAGACTGAAGGGGTTGCTGAAGGACGTTGTCGTCACGATTCAGGGCCTAAAATTCCTGTGGACTTCGTTGTGTTGGACATGGAGATCCATGAGTCCATGAACGATACCCCCATCATTTTAGGACACCCGTTCTTGGCCACAACCAAGGCAGTGTCCGATCATGATAGTGGGAAGGTGTACTTTCACCTCGAGGGCGAGAGTATACAAATAGAGACTAGAGTCATAGAGTCAGCTTGCTCAGATCCGACTTCCGATTCAGAGCAGATGACAGAGGCAGGGTGAGATATCCACCAGGACTACGATTTTGTGATCACAGATGATGAGGTAGTTTGGGCAGACCCAGTAGCACAGGTCATCCTCTCGCCTTCAGAGTCTGCTGATGTAAAGATGCTAACAGAGGAGAGCTTGGAGAGCACATTCCTGGACCAGGATACATCTCAGGCAGCAGAGCCGATTCTCGATCGTGAGGTAGATTTTCTTTGTGATTCTGATACAGATCCCTTGGAGTCAGATATTGGCTGGACAGAGTTTGATGATTTGATACTGTGTCTGACTTCCATAGAGCCTACAACTAGGGAGGAGGCTGATTCCATATAGAGCAGAGACACACCAGTAGAGCAGCCTTCGCCAGATTCAGATTGCCAGCGAGAGTTCTCATTCTCCCCTGTAGATTTGGCCGCGTTCACTCAGACATTTCAGAGGCCAGATCCACCAGCACCATGTTGTCCAGAGCTGAAGCTGCTACCGTCATCACTGAAGTATAGGTTCCTTGCGGGTGAGCATGAGATGTTCCCAGTCATTATCTCAGCGGATTTGACTGGAGAGCAGGAATCCCGTCTGATGGGGGTTCTTGAAAAGAACCGCAAGGCAATAGGATGGAGTGTAACCGATCTCTAGGGGATAAGTCCGGCCCTGTGCTCCCACCATATCTATCTCGAGGAGGACGCGAAGCCGTCGTGTGAGTTCCAGCGGCTAAACCCGAATATTTGAGATGCTGTCATGAAGGAGATCTTGAAATGGTGGAGCGTCGATTTTATCTACCCCATCTCCGACTCCAAATGGGTCAGTCCATTGCATGTGGTGCCCAAGAAGACAGGCATCACCACAGTTGTTAGTGAGTCTGGAAAGGAGATCGCTACCCGGGTACCCACTTCTTGGCGGGTCTGTGTGGACTACAGACGATTGAACCATACCACCAAAAAGGATCATTTCCCTCTGCCTTTTATTGATCAGATTATAGAGAGGCTGGAAGAGCCATTACTGTTTCTTGGACGGGTACTCCAGATACAATCAGGTGGCCATTGCGCCCGAGGGCCAAGACAAGACCACCTTTACCTGTCCCTTCGGAACATATGCTTTTCATACGCACGACCTTTGGATTGTGCAACGCTCCGGCGACATTCCAGAGATGCATGTTGTCCATCTTTTCGGACATAGTGGGGGAGTGCTTGGAGGTCTTCATGGATGATTTTTTGGTCTACGGTGACAGATTCGATTCTCATCTTGACTGCCTAGACCGCGTCCTTCAGCGATGCATAGAGGTTCACCTTGTGTTGTCTTAGGAGAAGAGTCACTTCGTGGTGACTCAAGGGACGGTGCTTGGCCATATCATCTCCAATAGGGGCATGGAGGTTGATCCGGCCAAGGTGGTTGTCATTAGAAAACTCAATCCACCGTCCAACTTGCGGTAGTTACGGTCTTTTCTGGGGCACGTCAGTTTCTACCGACGATTCATTCATGATTTCAGCAGGATTGCCCGATCGTTGACTGATCTGCTGATGAAAGACACCAAGTTCCTTGTTGATGATAAGTGTCTAGCGTCATTTGAGACTCTCAAGAGTCTAGTTGTAGAGGCTCCTGTTCTCCAGCTTCCTGATTGCTCTCTCCCATTAGAGATCATGACAAATGCCTCCGATTTTGCTGTGGGGGTCGTGCTGGGACAAAGGAGGGATGGAGTCCCCTTTGCTATTCACTACGCTAGCCGTACTTTGGATGCCGCTCAACGGAACTACACCGTCACTGAGAAGGAGATGCTAGCCATAGTCTTTACCCTGGATAAGTTCAGATCTTACATCATTGGATCTAAAGTGACCATCTATACTGATCGTACCGCCATCAGGTACCTCATGGCAAAGAAGGATGCCAAAGCCAGATTGACCAGATGGATCCTTCTACTCCAGGAGTTTGATATAGAGATTAAGGATAAGCCTGGAGTTAAGAATGTGGTGGTAGATTATCTCTCCCGATTGGAGTTTCTTGAGGATTCTGAGCAGATTGAGCCTATATGTGAGACCTTCCCAGATGAGGCGATCCTTGCTATCGCCTCTCTCCCATGGTACGCCGATATTGTGAACTATCTTGTCGTCAATAAAGTTCCACAAGATTAGCCCAGGAAGAAACTTCAGACCTTCCTTGCGAAGTCCAAGTTTTACCATTGGGAGGATCTCATCCTTTATCATAAAGGAGTGATGGATATTGAGAATCCTCAAGCGCATCACGGAAGCGTGTCGATCGCATCGTATGCAATCGGAGCAACTAGTCGCACTAGTCGCTAGATGCAGCGGAAATTAAAATTTTTAACATTAAAGATGAAACCACATGATCATGAGAACATTTCTCGGATCGTTTCATCAAACCACAAAGTACAAGGAATACCTCTTGAAGCGTGGTTGTGATCACGAGATCCCAAAGTAGAGATCCTCCTATCTTAAGTCCGATCCACGAAGAACGCACTTGCGGGCACGATGATGAGTCACGTTCCTTCCCGCAATCCTCGATAAAGATCCAAGCGATGGCTCCCCCGATTTCGTCAAACGAAATCCATCGTCTTCCTTTAGAATAAGCAACTCCAAGGAAGATGGAGATCCATGAGTCGTCGAAGGCGAAAACCGAGAGTCTCTCCTTTCTCAACACAAAGTGGATGGCCACTTGATGGAGAAGAGAAAGAGAGAGGGCGAGAATGAGAAAGAGAGAGAGAGAGTTGTAACCTTGCACAACTCTTAATGATGTCCCTTGGAGAGGCTACCCTAGCCCTCCTTTTATACTAGTTTAGGATCCAATGGATCTCAATCCATGGGACACATGGATCCAAAGGCTATGCTTGGTCCATGATAAATCAATGGCTATGATTTGTTGTTGATTAAAAAGCAACAACATCAATTTAAATATAAATTAACTAAGAGATAATATGATAAATCAAATGGAGCTAACCAACCTCCTAAAAAGGGGGGGCGTCACCCATGAACCATTCATGGGTGACGCCACCTCTAGAGGTGGTTATTTGCTCCATTTTATTTATCTTATTATTCCTTAATTAATTACAATAAATATTCACCAAAATAATTCCAAATTAATTTGTGAATATTTCAATCATGCCATTGAATATTGTGTGAATCATATTCACAACCCAAACTAGTTAGTAAATTGCATTTCCAATTAATTAACAAATGTGAATCCAATTCACATTATTAATTAACAAATGCTATTTACATAAATTCTCTCTCTCTCTCTCTTATATATGTATATTACAAATCATATTTATAACATACACATATCATGGATAGTGTTATCCACATTCTCTTAATCCTTGATAATTAAATCTCATTTAATTATCTTAGATAATCATTTTCACAATATGAATCATATTCATATTTAAGCTTGATAATTAAATCACATTCAATCATCAAGTCCTTGCTTGGATATTTTATCAAAAGAATTATTCTTGAACCCTTTCAAGAATAATGTGCTTTCTCCGCAGATACTTGGAGATAAGGACAGGGCGATTGTATTATTCCACGTATAGTGACTTGGATGTTGAGATCTTATCTCAAATCCAGATCGTACGAACCTCCCACAGATGCTTGATTAAATCAAGACCGCAAATCTAATCTTCATTGAATCTGAATCTCATTCAGACCAATGTCCAACACTTGGACTAAGATCAGATTGCTTCTCTACTGAAAGGAGTCACTAAAATCCAGACCTGTTTCATCACTCCCTCGGAATGGAAGCGTCATGGATATACAATCGTTTATGATCACATCACCCTTCAGGTATTCCCAATACCTGTACATCCTGCATACTGGAAGACCCATGGTCAACCCGAAGATCAAGATCAATTTTGCACTGTCTTCTTCTGGGTTTGATCACTAAGTTTCTCATTTGATCATTGGGATTTGGTATCGATCATATACTTTCCAAAAGCATATATCATACCTCGGTCTTGATCATATACTTTCCAAAAGTATATATCAAACCTACAAATTCAGTCAAGCTTCCAAAGCGAGACGACCGTGCACGGAATTTGATTCTTCCCAATATCTCATGAGTGAGCTCATGTCTTCCGGTTCAGTAGTGAACCTGTATGATCCCTTTGAGAGATCGTATTACTCATATGCCCTTACATGCACACCAGCGCGCCGGTGTATAGACCTTGGTTAGGTCATCAACCTATTGGTCTGCCAAATGTACATACTCAGACATATAGCAATACATCTGTCTCCGGTCAGAGGATGCGTGCCTATGCTGTGACAGCATTCAACATAGGACTTAGGTTATCTCGATCTCGTTAAGTCAACTCTTTGACCTAACTAATCTGACACCTCCGAATCTCTATTCCTATGCAGAGGACCTACATCAAGAGGTCGGTCAGATATCAGCCTATGTGAGAAAGGATTGCAATCTCCTACTCAGGCTGGAGATCACATCTTAACAATCATTTGACGGTGCTTGATGAGTCCTCAATCTAACTCTTTAGATATTCATCCAAGAACCAGCCTCTATGATTCAATAATTGAATCAACATCTGTATGATCATTAAGATAGCCATGGTACATAACCCTAATTGTACAGAGGGACCTATTATGCAAATTATTTATTCTTCATTTCAGATCAGGGAATGATATTTGCAATAACATTTATTGCATAATGGCTCGCCGTGGGCTCACATGTCCAACAAGGAGGGGATAGCATCCGGAGTCGGTGCACTCCTCAAGAGGAGCACCATAGCATCCTCACTTACTGCCACAAGCTTGAGGCAGGAGGACATCACTCTGTGAGGAGAACGACACAGAAACTACTCCATTCCGGCCTATGGTGGCCTACTCTCTTCAAGGACTCTGATGAGTTCGTGAAGAGATGTACTGAATGTCAGAGGATGGGCACTTGGACAGCGTGATATGATGCTGATGCATCCCATACACTTCTGTGAGGTTTTTGACGCATGGGGCATCGATTTAATGGGTCCATTCCCTAAGAGTCAGGGATTTGAGTACATTCTGTTGGCCGTTGATTATGTGAGTCGTTGGGTTGAGGCCATCCCTGTCCGAACCGCAGATGCTAGGACTGTTTGCAGATTTTTGAGGAAGAATATTATTTCACAGTTCGAGGTACCTCGAGTGTTGATTTCTGACGGTGGGTCTTATTTTGTCAACGATAAGGTAAAGGCACTTGCTAGCGAGTTCAGCATAGACCATGGCCTTAAATTTCGCCGAAATTCGGCCGAATTTCGGTCGAATTTCGGTTTCGGTAGGTGACCGAAATTCGGCCGAAATGGCTATATCGGTCGAAATTTGGGGGGGTCTAGTTCGAAAAACCACCGAAATGACCGAAATTTCGGTCGAATTTCGACCGAAATTCGGCCGAAATTTCGTTTCGGTCCCTCACCGAAACGAAACCGAAATCCGACTTTTAAGGCCTTGGCATAGACCATCGAGTAGCTACACCGTATCACCCTCAGACCAATGGTCCTGCTGAAGTGTCGAACAGGAAGATCAAGACTATATTGCAGAAGGTCGTCCGCCCTGACCCGAAAGGATTGGTCACAGCTTTTGGATTCGGTCTTGTGGGCATATAGGACGTCCTTCAAGACGCCTTTGGGTACATCTCCCTTTCGCCTCGTTTATGGCAAGCCCTGCCATTTACCTGTTGATCTGAGACATAGTTCTTTTTGGGCAGTCACAGATATACTTTTGGATCCACTAAGTGTAGGAGATCAGAGAAGGGCATAGTTAGCAGCCCTGGAGGAGCTTCGTGATACAGCCTTTTCGAACAGCCTACAGTATAAGGAGAGAGTGAAGGAGTGGCATGATTCTCATATCAGCCACATGCAGTTTGAGCCAGGATAGAGAGTATGGTTTTTTGATGCTAGGCTTCGTTTATTCCCAGGGAAGCTACAGAGAAAATGGAAGGGATCCTATCTGGTTCGAAAGGTACATGACAATAGGAGTATTGATATATATGAGTTGTCTTCTGATGCTCTTTCGTGTTAACGGGCAACGTTTCAAGCCATATCTAGATCATGACCCGCTGGTCGTTGATGTTGCCCCTATTCACTTTACGTGAGATGTGGTCTCTTGACTCACATCTATTGCATCTCACGCCTGATTATCACTGTTCTTCTGACTTATATATATCTAGTTGTCCATATCACTCTATTCTTTAGTCCCACACCCCTTTCTCATCTTATGATTATGTTATACTTAAGGTGTACTTTACCCTCAGTATAGGGGGGGGGGTGTAGGACTCTCGGGTATTCTATTGATTCTTTCTACCTCTGTTTTGCTGCCTATACCTAGGGATATTTTACCCTAAGTATGGGGGGGGGGTAGACCCTGTACATCCTTCCACTCAGATTTCCCTTCATGTACAGCTTGCAATACTTAGGATTACTTGATCCTAAGTATAGGGGGAAACACCAAGTCCTCTTCATTCTATTCTTTAATTCGTCTTTGTACATACCATTCCTTTTCACTTCCCTATACTAAGCACAAGTTATGTCTTCTTCATCGCTCTAGATTCACTCTGAGGACATCGTTCGAGCTAAGTATAGGGGGTGTAATATATATATATATATATATTTCATATATACTTTAGCCATAACTCGTACTTTATGTGAGTGCGTAAATAAATAAAATGGCTAAAAAACCCATAAAAATTTTAAAAATTTTCCTTGTACATAAATTTCTTCTTGCACATAAATAGCTATTTATAAAAATTATTTTTGTACAAATGATTGTAAAAATGATTTGTGTAAATAGTTTGTAAATAATTTGATACAAAAATTATGTATATAGTACAAAATTTTTGTAAAATGTTTGAAAAAAAAGTTTGCAAAAACCTTGTGTAATTTTTTATAAATATTTTGCAAAACTTTGCATTCATGCTTACATCCATGTTTTCAAACATTTTTCAAAAATTTTGCACATTTGTAAAACTTTGTAAAAAATTGCATATTTGTAAATATTTGTACAGTTTTTCCAAATCATAGTTGACATTTAAACTGGCCTGGAATTAAATTGACAAATGGAGCTTGGTTAAGACCTTAATCCACCTAATTCTAAGAGCAACCTTATAGGACTTAGGATTAAGACTTTTCAGGTCCATTGGGACTTAATTCTTTGAGTCCACTAGGCTATGAGCATATGTAATCTTGATGAGCCTAAGTAGAGCACTTAACAATGCACACATGACTCTCAGAGACAATGACTTTACTTGCACCAGCACTTTACACTTAGCTCACCATGGATGAGGTGGTGAGGAGGCATTTTCCTTTGGCTTGGGGTAGCATATGAGGGTAGTACTTCTAGGCGGAACCTCTCTTCTTCTTATAGTGAAGGAAGTGCGTCTCAACTTAGTCTGGTGGTGATGAAGTCTAAAGACAGGAGTTGTGGGTTGCAATAAAGCTTCAAAAGAGGGATAGTCTACTGGCTCAAGAGGAAAAACTCCTTATGTATATATGTTGCACCAGGAAGATATGTTGTACATATGTACATCGAAAAAAAATGTGTGTGCAAAAAGGAAAAACTCCAAAAAAAGTGGTGGGTCTGAGAGAAAATGATAATCCCACCGGAGTGTATATAGCCAAATAAAGCAAACTTATGTTACACATGACCGTCTCATGAAGCTTGCAGCGGGAGACTCAGCTACACTGGTTGGGCTCCCAAGGATACATGGCTACACTGGTCATGGTCCATTCTCTTCTTCCCCCTCTTCTTGAGCCGGTTGTACTTGAACTTAGAAGGGAATACCCCGCTCCTCGAGAAAAGAGTTGCTAGACCGAGGCATTAGAGTTACCTTGTTGAAGGAGGTCATTTCTTTGTCATCTATGAGGTGGGTAGATACATATCACTTACACAATACAAGGAAAGATTCAGGGTCATTAGAGTTTGTGTATGTAGACTTGTTGTGATCTGGTTTATTGAGGAGTCTTGACCATAGATTGGTGGAACTTAGAGGCTGTTGAGTTTTAAGCTTAAGTTCAAATAAGGTTCTGACGAATTAATAATCCAAAGGTCTGACTGAGCTCCATATTTCAATTTAATGAAGGAAAGTTTAATAATCAACCTTGATTTCCTATCTTTTTCTTTTTTTCTCTCTTTTGCACTTCTTTTTCAAATAAATGTTTGCTAAGGACTAGCAAAAGTAAAGTATAGGGGGGTGATGAATCCCCATTCATCACTCTTTATTCCTTTATTTTAGCTAAAAATCTTTGCAACACACCATGTAAATATTTGTAAATATGATAAATTATCAAACTGCATGCTTTGTGTAAATAACAATAATTATCATGTTTTTGTTCAAAAATAAAGGAATAAAGAAATAAAGAAAAAGAGGGAAATATTTAGAATAAATATCGAGTGACCCGATCCCAAGGGAGGGCCAAGCATTGGCCTGACTGCAAAATAAAACAAGTAGAGAGAGATAGGGCCATTCATCATTGTGCATATATTTTCCCTTCATGTACATATTTTATTTTCATCAAATAAAAATATATATGTGTTCCTCATAATGTTTATATATTTATAAAAATAAAATAAAAATTAGAAAAATAAAAATAAAAAGAAAATAAATCCTCTCTCACCCTTGTATATACCATGTATATATGTATAACTACCTATTTATTTTACCCTTGTAAATAAATACAAAATAAAATTATTTTAAATTCCAAATTTCATGTTGTAAATAAATAAAATATAAAACTGGGATAATTGTATAAAAATAAACTATTAAAAATAAAAATGTAAATACCTAGGTATTTTTACCTGTATATAATAATATATCATGTATATACATTAATTTATTTTTCAGAAAAAATAAATAATTTCGAAATAAAATCATTTATTATTTTTATTGTATTTATAAATAATTTCGAATTGGCGAATTCTCATTGGTCCACAGGGGATGTTGACCTCGGTCAACTGCCCCCCCGAACCACTTCTCGTGGACCTCGTTTCGATCCGACTTCGCGGAATTTTCCTGGATTAGCCCAACCTCCATTTACCCAAACCCCGAGTTCCGATTGGCGCTCCATGATCCATGATCCTCGCCCGATCATTCTATTAGGTATCCATACATCGATCCACGCGCTTCACTCCCTTCTTATCAGACCTACACCAGTATATAACCTGAGCTCCATCCGCCTTCCTCCGCACCTTTGGCCCTCGTCTTCGACCCCCATGACCTCCACCTTCTTCCTCGAGTGACAACGAGTTTGAGAGCGTGTTGCAGAGAGCGATTGGAGGCGTTTGCCCTAGGTCCGGCGACCATCATCGCCGAGCTCTGCCACTGGCGCAGCCCGAGCCTCTGGAGGCGTCGCTCCATTGAGGCGAAGATCCCAGGAGGAAGCTGACCTCCACCACAGATGATCTCGACCATCAGGTACTTTCTTTAGCCAGTAGCTTAGCTTGAATTCCAGATTTTAGGTTTCGCGTCGTCGGCCTTCGCCGGCCGATTCCCGACCATCCGATCATCGATTCATGGCCAACCATCCTATCATCTCCACGAGTCTTCTCTCCACATTCTGTACCCATCCACTCCCCCTGGTTCACCCCGGAACCAGGGTATCGGATCTCCTCCGCCGCTGCTCGCCGGAGACCCTCTCTGTGCCTCCCTCGATCACCCCCTTCGCCCGCTAACGGGTCGAGGCAGTTTGCCCTCGACCCCTCTTGCTTTCTGTGCAGGTAGCAAGGCTTAAGAGCCTCATTTGGAGGCTCGATTGCTCGGGCACGGGTGCTCCAACTACTCATCGTCGCCGGGGACCCTCCAGGTCCTCCCGGCCCCATCGGAGCATACCACTAGCTGTGGAACACCACCAACGTTGATTCCCCCATCTCAGCAGCACCGGAGGAGGTCTCCACCGCGTGCCACGATCGGGTGAAGTTCATCGGTGAAGTGTTCTTCCAGGAGCCTCCATCACCGTTCGATCGGCCCCCCCTCGCTCTAGTTTTGATCTGAACCATTCATCTGCGGGAGGCTCGTGACCGTACGATCCAGTCGAGGATCAAATCCGAGGCGTCGATCAACGAAGGGGTGCTAGCCAATCTCCACCGTCAGATCTGAAGAGGACCGCCTTCCAGCCGTCGGATATTAATAAAAGGGTAAATATCACTTAGGCCCTTCCTTCTTTAGTGTTTATAATTGAGTCATGTAAATATTTTTGATAGTTGTTTTAAATTTGGAATAATTACATTTTGGACCTGGTAGTTTTAGTATTTGCAGTTTAGTCCCTCTGTGTGTGGTACACGTGCATCGACACGTGATATTTTGGGATAATTGCATGTAGTGGGCTGGGGTTTTATGTATGTTATAGATTGAACTTTTAGTTTACAAATTTGCATATATGCCCCTGTACATGGTTGATTAGAGCATGTGCCAAATATAATGAGAAATTTGCACAGAGCCCCTTGTAGTTTCTGCACGTGTTTTGTTTAGGCCCTCTGAACTTACTTTTCTTTCACTTTAGGTCCCTCTGTGCTGTGCCCTCTTTATTAGTTGAATAAAATATCAAATCAACTCCAAATCTTCTGAAATATGGAAACGTGGCTCCTCCCAATGTGTAAAAATTTCAGTAATTTTTTGGGACATTTTTGAGTTGTTTTTCTTTTTTTTTTAAAATTCAAGAACACTTATTTTTGCTACTATTTGAAATATAAAATCAACTAAAAATATTAAAAACCCTCCAAAAATTCTAAAAAAATTATCTACTGTTTGTTTTAGTATTTACTTGCTTCAATCCAATTTTTGCTTAATTTAGATTTATAAAAAACCTAAAAATTGAAAACCCTAAAAATCTTATAAAGATCATTAATAATTCTAAAAATAAAAAAATGCACTTTCTTTTCATGTAGCTTAGTTTTTGTTTGGAGTTTCATATAAAATTATCTCTAGATTTTTATAGGTTATTTATCAATTTTTAAATAGCCTTTCAAATCTGGCTACACATTGATTTTCATTTTCTTCCTTATTCCATTTTTGTAAAATCAATAAAAAATATGAAAACATGAGAAAATGAACAAAACCACTTAAAAAAATATAAAACCCAAAAATATTTTTATTATAATTTTCTGGCTTGATTTGTGTTGTTAAATAAATTGTTGATTGAGCTCTTTTTGCCTTTTTCACATTTTCTTCACAATTAAAAATCACAAAAAAAATTAAAAACCACTAAAAATCCACCAAAAACAAGTTTCCCTTTATTTTTGATTCTCTGACTATTTCTAGGCCACTTGGCCAACTCGTGCTCCTTGTATTTGATCCTGGTTGCTATACCAGGTTAAATAAAATAGCGAGACCGCTATTTATCTCTTTTGACTGATTACTTATTTTGGTGGCCTTCTCTTCTCTTGATTGACCGATCTTCGAGATTCGGGTCGCAACGACCCTTGTTTTTACCTTTACCCGGATCTTGTGGGATTTTTCGGTCATCACTCTCCGAATCTGAGAAGACTCCTAAAGAAAAGACACTGAATCTATTGGGCATGGACACTGAAATGACTCTAAGGATGGTTGAGATGTGATCTCCTTCTCTATTTCTTAGGATACTATCTGATGTAGAATCCAAGAATCCTCGATGTAAAAGTGTGGGATTGGCTCAAACTCTGGTTGTAAATCCAACAGGTACTCGACCAATGTTCGGCTCTCGGAACTCACAGTGGTAGTCAACACATCCATCAAATGAGAAGTAGTAGCATCCATATCCTTTGATTTGTGTGTGTTGTCAAGATCAGCATGATGTGTCACACACTCAATAGGTGTCATATCTCCCTTGTGTATTGTCCCGAATAAATCATCTTGTGAATATGGAATTTCTGAGAGTGTATCCAAGATGGTCTCAACTAAATCCAAGTCGACACAGTGGTGTGAACTACCACATGAGGTAATGACATATTCAATCTGCTCTGCGATGCTCCCCCTCATGGCGATGTGGATAAGGCCAGTCATCGAAAATCCATAATCTGGACATAGCCTCAAAAGATCACGTAACCTCAACCATGCATCTATCAATGGCTCCTGGGGGTCAACTAAAAAATCACGAATACAAGACCGCATCATCTCTTCTCTACGCTGGGGGTAAAATCTCTGCAAAAACAATGATCGTAAATCTCCCCATATAGCAATTTTCCTTCCCAATCGTCTGTGCCAACTCTTGGCTCTACTCTGAAGTGTAAATGGGAGGGTGGTCAACATCATGTCCTCATAAGTGATATCAGAATATGATTGTGATCCACAAATATCCTCAAACTCATCGATATGCAAATAAGGTTCCTTGTGTACTTCCCCAGAATACTTGGGCAGTAGATCAATGAACTCTAAATCCAGAATGAAGGTCTCAATGTAGAAGCGGTGTACGCTTTTTGATCGGTGTACTCATCCATCATCTCATTATTAAAGTCGTATGAAATTCTCAACTGCTCCATTTAATTTCCTATGGAATGCACTCTCATCTCACCAAGGTAATAGCCTGGGTTTTGTATCTGGTCAATCTGAACTCTTCGGGCGTCACTCACAGCATGTCCCAAGAAAGAAGGTGGGTAGGGAGAGGAGGAAGAGATGTCAGTCGGAGCTCCGACCTCCCAATAGGGTGGGCGGGCATGATGGGAATGAAATGAAGAAGCCGCAAAATCCGACTGGAATGGAATGTGACCCATCATGACAAGAGGGAAGGAGTGGAGGACAGAAGTATGATGAAGGGAGGGACGGTGTGAGAGATGGAAGGTGGGAGGGTAGAAAGTGAAGGTAACTTCTAAAGATAGAAGATAAACGTAACCAACTCACACCAAAGACATTCAAACACAAAGCAAACCCCTAATTCACCAACTCTGCACAATGTGAAGACCGTGAGATATGGTCTTTTATCTTTTCAATTTTAGAGTTATGTGATCAAACAAAAGTTGTACAAACACTTGGGAGGCTTGAATAGGATTTGGGCACTACTCCTTAGCGTGTACGCGGACAATTAAAAATGCAAACAATGAGGGGGTTGCTCTCCCAATATAATGGTGAATCAGTTATGTTTGATTTTATAAGTCAAGTTCAATTAGGAGTCCCAATTTTTTTAATTTTTGATTTTCTATTTTTTTGGATTTTTTAAAAAATAATGCCTAACGAGCTTTCCGATTTCCTCTTTGATTAATTTGAGCTGAAAAATAGGGGGAGGAAGTCGAAAAAGCCAATGCACGGTCAAACACGATGATGCATGCAGAGATAGAAAATGCGTACCTTTCTCCAGCACTCTACATGCAATATAATCCGCGCATAAATTAAATACATAATGTAAACTAACTATATGATGCACGAGGAAATCAACCTTAGACGTGCAGCTTCTATTGATCGTGAAGAACAATAGTTAGCTAACCGAATCGAGTCCGGAGTCCGATCTTGGGAGTCACTCGGTGCCCGCCACAACGAGCCCTGCCAGTGCTGTATGTAACTCCTCACGGCTCGTGGTCTCAGATTCAATTAAACTAACTTTTTCAATTAATTTTTAGCCAAGGTCCAATTACGTTCTATAGGAACATATAATCTATTAGGTGTTGGGCCTTAGCAATTTACGTCACAATCAACAAAAATCCTACGTCTAGGGGCCAAAACCATGAGAATCAAGTAGAGAGTTATAGGCAGTGAAATCAAAAACATGGAAAACAGTGGTGAGGTCCCCCAAGTGCACCGACACTTGGCGAAATAGACCCCGAATAATAGTCCAAGTCCACAAGTTTTTAAAGTCCTAAATTATTACAAGATAAATAATTGTTCTCTAAAAAATATCTTCTTCATTTCCCTGCTCTTCTTCCTGTGTGGGTCCTCCAAAAAGAAACTCCAAGTCATCCTTCAAACAGTTCCTCGCAAAAAATTCAAGAGAGAAGGTTAGAAAACAATTATAATATAGAGAGACAAATATCAGAAAATTGAAATATGACTACAAAGCCGTGCTCCCCGGCAACGGCACCATTCTGATGACATGGATTTCCTTATGTTAAGATGGAATAATTAATTCAATGTGTCGTTGTTCTCAACCACTCGAATCGGTCAACGGAAAAATTTTATTTAAACATCTTAAAAGAATATCAAATCAATCAAATCAAATGTAAGCAGTTTTCGCTATTCTTTTTACCTAGTATAGCGACCATGGTCGAACACAAGGAGCATGATTTAAAAACTAAGTACTCAAATTTCGGAAATGATTTTTTAGTGTTTTTTGAATTTTTATTTTCAAAACAAGCATAAAAAATAAACAATACACAACACCACACTCTTTTTGTATTTTTCAGAATAGTAAAAAATACTCAGACTTTTACAGAGAAAATATTTTTGTGTTTTATATGTTCTAAAATATTTTTGGTATTTTTTTAGATTTTTCTGATATTTTTAAAAATCAAACAATGGAAAAAAGAGCAAATAGTGCACAACCAAGATTATTATGCAACTTAAAAACAATTTAAATGCCAATAATCTTGGAAATTATTTTTAATATAAACTATAAAGAAACATCTACAATCAGAAACTAAAATCATAATTTTTTAATTTTTCAAAAATTTTCTATAATTTTTTAAATATTTTTTCATTTTCGTAATTTTTTGGAGTTTTTAAATTAAAAATGCACAAAAATTGGACATAAATTAAAAGTCAACAAAATACACTTACAATAATTTTTTGGAATTTTTATGCGAGATTTTCAATTTTTAGGTGTTTTCAAAGTTATGATAAGTAAAAATACACAGTTTTTTATTTTTTAAATATATCAAATGACAATAAAAATCCGTGAAAAATTTATATAATGTAATACACTTCAGCAGGAATTTATAGAAATTTTCTCTGAATTTTTACAACTATAAAAATATTTATTCCATTCAAAGAGAGCAAGCAAGTTATTGTTTTAGAAACAAGGACTAAAACACAAATATTGAAAGTTTTTGCAACTAAATATAACAGAATTAAATTGCATGATAAATGTCACAAATTACCCAATATATCACATGCGAGGCATGTGCTTTGGATTTGATAGGGTGCCTTTGTAATTTCTGAAAGTTCCAAGGCTTTTCTTGTAATTTGTCCAAATCCCTTTTTTATTCTACAAGTCCTTCTAGGGTTCTTTTGGACCCTTCGTATATTCACAGAGCAAAGGGGGTGCTGCCGCCCCTCTCTTCTTGAGATGGCGGACGACACGACACTTGGGGCGACACCGTTGGGCACTCGGAGTTGCGGCAACCTTTTTTATTCAACAAGTCCCTCTAGGGTTCTTTTGGACCCTTTGTATATTCACACAACAAAGGGGGTGTCATCACCCCCTCTCTTCTTGAGATGGAGGAGAACACGTCACATGGGGCGGCATCCTGGGCACTCAGAGTTGCGGCGGGTCGCGACGAACGCACACCGTGCGTTGGAGGAGTGACGCAGGGTCGCGACGGGCACCCTACGCGGGCGGAGGCGACCGCGCGGCAGCGGGCACGGGCTAGAGGGGGCTTCGGTGATCTCTGAACGGGGTGGTGCGGGTTCGTGCGGGGAAAGGCAGCGAAGGGCGGAGGCAACGGAGGGAGGCTGATGCACAGGGGCGGGTGACGCGCGCAAGGGGCGTAGGGTCACGCGGTTTTTTTTGTTTTTTTGTTTTTTGACTATGTAAATAACAGAAATGAAAGAGAAAGATTTTTTTATTTTTTTAATAGAAGATGTAAACATAGACAAAATTAGATTTTTTTTGTTTTATTGTAATTTATTTATATAAAAAAGGGATTGGAGCATGGGTTGGATCTTGTATATAACAGAAGATAGATCCGTGGCTCCGACCATCGTGCGTGGCCGGAGGTGCGTGGTAGCGCGAGATAGAACGGGAACGTGTAGAGATGGAGAAAATGCCGTGGAAGAACGGGGTCGGATCAAGAAGTGTGGTATGGATTTTTTAATGATTTTAAGAACTAACAATGAATAAATTCGACGCAAAATTAACTCTACGGTTTATCTAAGCAAAAAGATAGGAAATGAAATATGGATCTCACCTTGGATTTTGACACGTCGTGATGGCCTCGACGATGATCGAATCGTTGTCACCGACCGGATCGGAGGCTGGACACCCTTCTGCGACGAGTAGTTCTTGGAGATCGGGCTCCTCTCTTCAAAGATTGATCAAAGAATGAAAGGAGGAGGAGGAGCCACTAAAAAGGGAAGAAAAATGAAAAAGGAAGGTGTATACACTTAATGAATGTTTTTATTGGTGAAATTAATAAAATAAATTAATAATTTAATTAATTACGAAATTCGAAATTAAATTAATTAAATAAATTAAATAAATAATTAAAATTAATTAGCCACCTTAATAGTGGCCATTAAAGTCATAAAATCAAATCTAATATACATGGTATGTTATAAAATCAAATAATGAATTAAATAATTAAATATAAATACAATTTTAGTAATTAAATTTAATTAATTAATGTGGGATATTTTATTTTTTGGTGATTTTGTTATTAAGGAAGTTAGTTGTATAAAAATATTATGTACATATAATACAAAATACATAGGTACAAATAAGGAAATAATTTTTAAAATACATTTTTTAATTTCATTATTTTTATTTTTTATTTATTATTAATGAAAATAATATTTACATATGTATAAAAAAATAAATATGAGTAAAATATACACAACAAGTATATGGGAAAACTGCACAAAACACCCAAAAAATCGACTTTTCAACCGTTACTCCAAAAATTATGAAATCACAACCATTTGAAAAGGTAATTTAATTTAGAGCATAATGGAAGTGAGTTTGGTTCAATTTGAGTTCGTATGGAGCCGGAATTGGTATTTCAGTGATTGCATTGTGGCTTTTTCTGAGGGTGATTAATTGTAATATATACATTATTTTATTTGACAATTATTTTTATTATTTACAAAAAAAGTTTATTTACAACTTTTGTTTACAAAAGTAATTATTTACAACTTTTGTTTACAAAAATAATTAATTTCAGGTCAAATTACGTACGAGTAAAATAGTACACTTTTTATACAAATATACAAGGGATTTATGTACAAATTATTTTTGGATT
This sequence comes from Ottelia alismoides, assembly GCA_037367405.1. Lineage (NCBI taxonomy): Eukaryota > Viridiplantae > Streptophyta > Magnoliopsida > Alismatales > Hydrocharitaceae > Ottelia > Ottelia alismoides. The sequence goes on from JAZKJV010001604.1 coordinate 238,879, forward strand.
TTTGACAGAAGACCCGATCTCCCCCTACTTTATTCCTGGTCGATCAGGTCAAGTCTTGACCTTCTCTCGGGGTTCAGGTCAGTCTGTATTTATTGCATAAACACATCTTCTCTTTTCTTTTCTATTTCTTTTCTTCTTTATTCTCTTATTTTGAATGGAAAATGTGTTAAAAATGCATATTTAACAAATACATGCAAAATGGTAAAATTATGGAATTAGTGGCTATTTATAGGTTCTTGATTAAGAAAATGAAGCTAAAAATAAAAGAATAAAGGCGATGAATCGTGGATACATCAGTTACCCTTCCCCCGAATTGACTTCTTCTTCAGGTTGGGACTGTGGTCCCTTTCCTCTTCCATTAGCCATCTCAGATTCTGCTTGGATTCCTCACTCGAAATTGGGTTCTCAGTCTTCACATGGAAGAATGCCCCGATTAGCCTAAATTGCACTACCAGATGGAGAGAAGCATTCTATGTTAAGGTCAACACAGAACATTGTTAAGGATGATTGTGTATAAGGAGTGAAACCAATAGCCATCGAAAATAGACATAGTTCAGGACAAGAGTGATCCCAGTTTATTGAAGATGGTGGGAAGTCTGGAGATTGGTTCACGGAGTTCGAACCGGGTTCTCGGGAATTGCCCCTAATTATTGGAGAAGGCGAGCGTATGGAACTGATATGGGTATCAATGGAGTCTCGACCAAACTGCCCATTTGTTGCCATCTCAAAGGTCAAGAGGATGATCGATGTGGATGAAAGATACCGAGGTTAACAAGAAACAAAAGGAGTGTAAAACGGTAGAATGGCTTATAGTGAGCAAGGGTCAACAGGGAAGGAAGCAAAATTACATAAATGCGTGATGTTTTTGATCTTGACCTTAGTAAAACTAATTAATCAAACCTCAAAACAATGGATTCACCAACTCGACCCATGAAGCCAAAGGTTCAGTAATTATCTTTATTAGTTTTAGATTTGAATTCAGGCAATTTAACTTTCAACGAGTCCTTAGAGTGCTACGCCTATAGGAGAGAGAGTACTGCCGGAAAAGTATTATGTACTTGTCCTCCTCCATTGTAAGATGTAGTATGTATTTTAAGGTCCTTGTAACCCTTCCTGGATCCCTACTCAACAAAAGAAATGGAGGAAGGAAGCTGATAGCTGAAGCCAATACTTTTGATCTCGCTCGCAACGGAATCACCCATGAGCGTGCAAGAACCTACTCAGATGCAGGATGATGAGGCAGACACCCTCGTGAAGGCGTGCCTATACTCGATACTTTAGACGAGGTCGATTTTCTACACAACAGAGAGCATCATTGCTGACTAAGCCCTACTCGTCCACCTACGATAGAAGCGTCCATACTTCAAAAATCCAAGCGATACACAAGGCAGCCACATACAGGGCTTTGGACTCTAATTCTTATGAAGTCGCTCTCTCACTGGGAAGGAGACCTTCCAATGCAACCTGAAAATAAATGAGGGCTTTGCTCACCCAAAGCAAGGAGTCCAATTAATCAATTTTATTTTGGTCAAGTATTTTTAGCAGTCCTTTTTTTTTATTTTTTTGTGTTATCACTTGCTTTGAGTAGATTCAATACAAGCGCCTAACATTTTTGGTATTTTCTTTAGTTCCTAATTGATCCAAAAACAGAGGGAGAAGGTCGGAAAAGCAATGCAATACGACACTAAGATGGAATCTCATCTTAGTGCCAAAATGATGAATACTCAGTTAGAAGACTTAGAGTGCTTCCCAGCACTCTCCATGCGGGATGCAAAATAGGAATTTATAAACCTATACTATATGTCGATATGCACACAGAAATTGTCCTAAGTAGGCAATTGTTAGTATGAAGAACCAAATGCAAAACACGAAGAATGAAACCTAAAAGTCCGATCTTGGAGCCTCCTCAGTGCCCAAAAAATGGGTCCTATGAGCGTTGTATGGAGGGCTCTGACGGTGTGCGGTTTCGCACTAAGTATCAATCAATTAATTCTAAGTCCAAACGTGAAGACTATAGGTATAGGCAAAATAGTTAGGTGTTTGACCTTAGATTACACAATTAAGCAAGCCTAAAACTAAGGGCTCATTCCACAAAACATATAGAAAAAAGGTGGAAAGCGCAAATTACAAGAAACAAAATGAAAGAAAGGGATAAAACTTGGAAATCTGCGGTGAGCTCTCAAGTGAACAAACACTTGGAAGTTGGATCTGAGTGTCCAAAGTCCAAAGTACATGTATTATTACAAATTAATAGTCAAATAAATCTCTCTCTCACAAAAAGTGAAAAATCCTAAACTATCCCCTCTCTCTCTCTCTCTCAAGAGCCTCCTGCTCTCTCCTATCGACAAGGGTAGAATAGCCGACTCCACTTCTCAAGGTTGCGTAGAATCACCTAGGCGATCCTCCTTGGTCCGTGATACCTTGCAAGAAGACAAGAAAGAGACGTCAATCAATTTAAAATTAATAATCAATCAAAGAGAGATAATCAAAAATGGCTAAGCAAGTGAAGAGATAAAATCTACTCTATAAGCCAATGCTCCCAAACAACATCTCCATTTGAAAAACAAAAGGATGGGAGTCGCTAAGTAATGGCCTGACAATTCAGGCTCACTGTCGCTGAGGAGACTACTCGAATCCTCTTGTTGTTCAACAATTAACCCACACAAGTAATTAAGCAATTAAGAGCAAGAGTTAAAATTTATTATACCCTACTAATAATGTATAATGGCAATCAAGAAGGGGTCGAACACAAGAAGCAAAGGAATAGAGCATGCGAGAAAAGAAATCAAGGCATACTTTATCTCTCAAACATTAAACCAAGTTACAATTTTGGTGGATTTTAATTTTATATACTTTTTTATTTTTATTTTTATATTTTTATATTTTGATTTTTAATTTTCTAATTTTCTAATTTTCTTTTTTATATTTATATTTTTATATTTTCTTTTTCTTTTAAATATAAATATAAAACTATAGAGAGTATATATAGAATATATATAAGAGAGAGAGAATATATATATAGATGCAAATAGTAAAAATACAGGAAATAAAATAATTTGGGGTTTTGATAATTTTTTACTATTTTTGTGATTTTTCCAGAATTTTTTGTTAATTTATATATTTTTAAGGTAAAAAATACCCTAAACAGGGAACAAAATAAATAGTCGAAACTAAATTGTAGATTCAAATGTAAAATAGTGTCAAAATTTCTCCAAATTAATTTTAATATGTAGATAATAATACAAATAAAATTTAAAAATAGAAATTATATTTTTATGAATTTTTAAGAATTTTTATATTTTTATAACGGTTTTAGGGGTTTTCAATTTTTATGAGTTTTCTTTTATAATTTTTTAGTTATTTTTGGTCTGGAAGTTAAACATACATAGATAAGAAAAATATGTGCTTTGGGGATTTTTTTCAAAAAGTTTTTATAATTTTTATGTATTTTCTTCTGCAAACAGGGGTAAAAAAGGCACGATTTTCATTTTTTATAAATGATAAAATACTTCAAAAAGGAAAAGCAAGTGGATAGCGTGAAAGCACAATGCAAAAGGAACACAATGCTAATTTTTTTATTTTTTTCGAGTTAAAATGATGTATGGAATAAATAGATACAACAAAGAGAAAATGCAATACTGGTAGGGGTGTTAATGTAAATAGATGAAAGATCAAGGGCCTGCATGCAAATTTCACATAAGTGTATGACTAATACTAAAAGTTTCTTAACTGAACGTAAATAACCAAAGACGCAGGGGCACTCCTGCAAAATGCCACCCCTCATGCGCGCCAGTCATGTGAGTGACGTAGAGAGGACCAACATGCAAATACTTAAAGTACAAGGATGCTTTCGTAAATATTACACAAATTTTAAATAACAGAGGAAAGATTATAAACTAATATTTAAATACAAAAACGATCGGGAGTAATATGCAAAATACCCAGTCAACGAGCTATCGGACAGCGTTTCTCCCTTCACTTATCCATTTGTCAGCACGAGGAGAGGCAATGATGGATCGGCTTTGATGACTCGGATTAAATCATCGGCTGGATATCAACGTTGTTGGATGGTGGAAATCCAACGGGTGCTGGATGGCCTCCTAGAACACAACCGAAATCGACGACAGAGAGAGGTGGAGGATGAACTAGCGAAGAACACCTGCGAGATGAACTTCACCGAGCTTGATCAGCCTCCTCTTGGGCTCCTTCAAGCTACAAAAATGCCGGGGGGGGGGGGGGGCTCCTGCGATGGTCTTCAAGGTGCTAGAGGCATCAAAAGGGGTCGGCACACGCTGGAGTTCCCCCCGCTGCCCACAGAAGTGGGGTCGAGTGGAAGCTCCAGGTGACTCTGGCAAAGTCAAAACTCGTCTCCAGGTGTATCTTCAACTCCTGGTTCCTGTAATAGAGGTTAAGAGGGGGAAACATGCCTCGAACCTCCAGGTGGTGGAATAAGGTGGAATACGGTGGTGGAGGTTCCCTCCAGCGAGCAGCGGAGAGGGTGATGTGGATCTCCTGTTTTGTGCAAGAACAAGAGGGGTGGAGATGCAGCAGATGATGAGGAGGTGAAGTGGGAGGAGATGAGGGTATTTGGCGAGGTACGGATCGTGGGGATTGACCTAGATATACTGGTAGAGAAAGAGGCTCTGTCGGATGAAGTTCTTACGATTCACATGATGAGGGACGAAATCAGACGTAACTACTTGCGGATTATGACTACTAGCAAACTAAGGAATAAAAAGAACGCGGGAAGGGGAAGGAAATATCACTAGGGAATGCCAAGAATGAGCTCTGGTGATGTACCTCTAGCAAGCTGGATCAGCTCGATTCGAAACCCACGGCAGCCCCCGAAGATCGGGATCGATTCCTGCTGTCACCAGGAGGATCCTAGAGTACCTAGGTTTAGGGTTTGAAGGTGGAAGAGCGATCAAATTTCAAATGGAAGATAGGATGTGTTTTTATATACATTGAAGAGTGAGCTCAAAGGATGAAGCAAATAACCCGAATCGTGGCACCAATCCTCGAGATTATCCTAGGGTGTGTAAGTTGGTGGAACGAGGAGCAAAAGTCACAAAGGGGTCGACATGAAATGTTGCAAGGTTTGGCCTCCAAAAGTCCACAACATCGGATAAAAATTAGGTCTGACAGGAGGTAAACCTCGGTTAGAGAGTTGACCGAGGTCAACCAACAAGGATATCTGGTTGGTCCACGTGGACCAACTAGAAAAATCCTTGTAAAAATATTTATAAATTCATTTAAAAATAATAACTGATTTTATTAAATTTAGGTTGTAAATAAAAAAATATTTATTATTTTATAAATTATTTTATTATGATTTTTATTTAATTTTAAGATGTCTAAAATTATAAGTTGCTTTTTAAGGGCTATATATAGGTATATTTGTCTATATATTTTAATGTTTTATCTTTATTTTATCAATTAATTTTATAAATTAAATTTATTTATTTTATATATTTATAACTTAATTTTATACACATAAATATATTTTTATTTTATTTTTTTGATGTATTATCTAGAATAAATAGATATATTATTAATATACGTATAGATATAGGTATTTCCTCTATGTATATTATACAAGTATTTTATTTTAAGGTTTTATTTATGTTTTTATTCATGTTTTAATATGTACAATATTATAAATAATATTTACAAAATTATAAAAATATAAAATTAGAAAAATAGTAAATACTATATAAAATGAATATTTCAATTGATACAAGTATACAATTGGGGTCCAAAACCTACTTTCAAACCCTAACTCCCAAAAATATGAAATCACCTTCACTAAATAGCTTATTAAAATTATACAATTAAAGGTGATTTTTATATATTTCGAGTTTTTTTTGAGAGATATGGGTCTAGGAAGTTGAGATTTTGGAAACTTATTCTGAGTATATCTTTTTATCTATATGTTATTTTATGTGAAATCAATTTTGTATTTTTCTTTATTTAATTATCTATAATTTTCATGTACAATGTTTCTTTATTTGTAGTATAAAAAGTTGAACTAAAAATAGATCCCAAAAATGGAAAAAAACGAATAAAATAAAAGGAAATTTTATTGAATTTTTACCCTTATCTCCCCCTACTTTATTACTTGTCGACCTAGTCATCGATATACCTAGATCTCAGGGTTTCATGTCATAAAATAATTTCAATATTTTATTCTTTTTTCTTTTATTTATTCTAATTTTGACTTTAAAATTGTATTTTATATATTATTTACACAGTGATGCATGAATGCTAAAATGCATGAATTAAGGGTATTTACACGTATTTCTAAGATTTTTAAGGCCAGAATGATAGAATAAAGATGATGAAACGGAGATTCATCACATGTTTTAGAGCTTGAAAAATTTACATCTATTTTATTTTTATTTCTAGTAATTTTGATTTGCTTTTTATATTAAAAATCCAAAAACAATAGCTTGAAATTATTTTGTATTCTGTCTCAGTTTTTATTCATTTTAAAATATTTAAAAAATCAAAAATTTTCATAAAAATCATAAAAATAGAATAAAATTATATAAAACATAGAAATATTTTTATTTTGTTTTTTAATGTTTTAATATTTTTGAAAAATACAAACGAGCTTTAATTCATTTATTTCATTTTTCTTATTTTTTTTCTTTTAATAGTTAAAAAGATAAAAATTTGTAAAAAAATTATTTAAAAATTTGAAAATAAGATAATATAAAAATGTAAATATTAAAAATCAATATAAAATATAAAAAGCATAAAAAGACATAAAAAGAAAAAGAAAAAAAGAGAAGAAAAAGAGTCCTGCATTAATTTTGATCTTTGCCTCCACAAACGTTTTGGGGGATTTTAGGATTTGGTTGAGAAAGGGGGCTCCTGTGGTGCATGGTGTAAAGCCTTGAACTTGGCATATCTCGGATCCTATATAATAAGATCCGGCTCGTAAAGAGGAAACCGACAGAATTTGTTTCGTGTGAATCGGACTTCGTTTCGATTTGTTATGAATTTCGGAAGAAAGAGAAGTAAGGAAGGCTAAGATGTCATTAATCCATAATGACTGTCATTAAGACTAATTAAACATGATTAAAGAAATTAATGACGATTGAAAGCCACTAATGATCATTAGTAAACACTAACCAATAGTTAACAAAAGATATGCGTAAGCCGTGAAAGTTAAATCGCGATTAGTGAAAGTTAATCATGATTAGTGTTAATTAAGCGTCATTAGCGAATCTAGAATCCTCTAGAATGTTCTAACTTAAGCTCAAAGTTTGGGATAAGTTTTGGCTAAAACCATGGGCCAAAACCATGGGCCGCTAAACCATGGTTAAGGTCTAAACCATGGTTTTCCACCATGGTTAGTGGTTTTCTGGGGCCTATAAATAGACCCCCTACCCATTCATTCTCTACAACTTACACTACCACCACCCCAAGGGTTAGGGTCGAGAGGTTGGGAGGAGGAGTGGGAGGCGAGGGAGGAGCGCTAGCGAAGCGCTGCCGGGAGAACGAGGAGAAGAAAGGAGCCTTAAATTAGCCTTTCTAAAAACGAAACTCGATAAAGCCTTGCATACACGAGAGAGAGCTCGATTAGGTAACGAAATCCTTCTTTTTGCTGTTGGGTTTTCATATGAAATTATTGAAATTCTTGATTTAGTGTTCTTTGCTACGAAGAACCCTAATTTTGGCTATTTTTGAAAAAGTCTGAAGAATTGCTTTGTAATTCCCACTAAAATAAGATTTACACATCAAATTGATGCGTTGGCTCTGAAAGTTAGGATTTGGGAGTTAAAATAGGCATAAATAGGAGTATACATATGGTTATGAATAATATATATGTGAGTCGATACCAAGTATTGCGGTTTATGCAAATCAAAGACTTAACGAAAGAATTACATCATGTGAATTGGTGTGATTTGAGTTGGATCCTGAAAAGGATCATGTTTCACGATAAGGATGACTGGGAGTAGTACTACAGGTCGGGCATGCAACCTGTAGGTTGTCGGAAGGAACCCGTATTGGCATTTCCCTACCTAGGTGGTACACGGTTGCCCTGTTATGATAAGTGCGCACAAATTGAATGTTTTGCAACGCGTGGTACCGGGAGCCAATATATTCGGGTTGGAACGACGGAAGATGTGGTCGTGTCATGTGGAGGCACGAGTGGTTCAATAGCGGCTGGGTCACGATAACATGTATTTAAAGCCGCTAGGTTATATGATTAAATGTTAGCCTGAGGTTTTAAGCAACCGAGTCCTCGAGGACGGTGTGCTCATTTGATTTTCCAGGCTGAGGGTTGAGACCCTGTTTAATAAAAGAAAAGGAAATTGTCAGGGTAGTATTGGAGGATTGGTTGAGGCGACGTGCGGCGGCATAAGCTTACCAAGATCAACACAATCTCCAATCCCGAAGCATCCACAACTTCGGAGTCCAAGAATGGTGGGGTTCCCCTGGACTAATCCCTGATGTGGAATAGAAAGGAATAGGACTTAAATTAATAAAAAGGAATGAAATATTGTGATATCAAGTTTTGAAAAAAATTACACAATTTATTTGCTTTTCTCTTCTTCGTTACTTAGCATTCGCTAATTTTTATCCTATGATTTATGGAAAACTCAACAGGTATCGGTGAGCCATAGCAAGGACTTTAAAAATTCATCCGGCTTACATACTAGACATCCAGCCAGCCACAGTAGCTTTACTCTTTAAGGTAGTTAGTAATCTTTTGTATATTTTCCTTTCAAGCTGATGTACATGTAATGGTTATAGTGGGACAATGTATCCTCTAAACTTTATTTTGTGAATGGAAAAGTGTTGAAATACTTTCTTCCGAGTATTTTTATTTGCAGTATATTTCTGAATGTTAGTTGTGATTGTTGAATAAATTATTGCTGAGTAACCAGATCCGGATATGGGAGGATCCGACGGCCCAGGAAACGGGGTCGTTACAGATTGATATCAGAGCTCCGTTAGTCCAGTAATTTATTTAGTAATTAATAACTATGAGCGGTATTCAGAAACTAAGGTTGTATTAAGATCCTTTGATCTTAATAAATGACTGCAGTACCATTCACAAGTCATTGTCCCTGATGTACATCATGCTAGGACATATAGGATCTGACTTTTAACCTTAACTCATCCCAGGATCATGGCAGACCAAGACATGTCTAGACAATTAGCGGCTATGATGGCAATGCTCCAAGACATGGGGCAAAGGCAACAAGCATTGGAGGAGAGGCTCAATGCACAGGTTGAGAGACCCGAGGCATCTAAGCCTGCGGATGCTAGGATTGAAGGTTCTGTTCATCTTTTTGAGGAAGAATCTAGTTACCATCCTTCAACTGAGTCAGCTCCTACCCCGGTTGAAGGAGCAATGGAGAAGGCCCTTCTTAGACACCAAACATTACTAGATAATTACCGAAAAGGAAAAATTCCTCGATTCAAAGGTGTAGAGACACCTGCCGAGGCTGAATTATGGCTTGATGACGTCAGTAGGATGCTGAGAATAATACACGTACCAGCAGATACTTGGGTGCACTTTGCTGATTACTCCTTAGCAGACTATGCAAGATGATGGTGGAGAGCCATTTCCAAGAAATTAGCAGATCCTGTTCCATGGGATATCTTCGAAGAGAGGTTCCGAGCTCACTTTTGTCCCTCTCATTGGGAAGAATTAAAGAGGAGAGAGTTGGCTTCTCTGAATCAGGGTTCTAAGACTGTACCAGATTATCATATCCACTTTACTGAGCTACTACGGTACTCACCAGCTCTAGAAGCTTCACCACAAGAGTGTCTTACCAAATTTGTTAGCGGTCTTCAGGGAGATCTACGAGAAAAGCTTGCTGGTTTTAGAGCCACAACCGTAGATGAAGCAATGGACATCGCCTCTCGTATTGAGATGGAGAGGGATGAAAATCTCCAAAGAAGAAGTTTCCACTTTAATGGTGGACCGTCCAAAGGCAAGGCACATTATAATCGTAGAGATCGTCGCTATCATCCAGTCGGTTCCAATATAAGCTCACCACAGACCTTGGGTCAGGAATTATCAGGAAGAAGGGGTTTCTCTAGACCTCCACTATATCCTCGCGACTCAGCAACAGGAGCTAGCACCTCTGTGGCTGGATCTTCAGCTCAAACAGGAGCACGTGTGTGTTTTTACTGTCGTCAGGAAGGCCTCATCAAGAAAGATTGTCCGAAGTTGAGAGGTTCAGGGTTTAAATCAACCCCAATTAATAGTATAGCATCCACCTCAAGCAATGGAGAAACACATGGAGGAAGACATGGTAGAGTTCGAGGCTCACAAGGAGCGTCTCCTACACAACAACCACCACAAAGTGTTGCGGGTTCTAGCTTGCCTATTCCTAATGGCCAGCTCAATGCAATTACTGAGGAACAAGCCTACCACTCAGGCACAGTCGTACGAGGTACCGTTACTATTCATGGCTTTTCAGTACATGCCTTATTTGATTCTGGTGCTTCACATTCATTTATTGCTCGACGGTTAGTACCCACTTTGGGTAAAATACCAATAGAAGTACAACAGTCCTATCTGATCAAGGGACCAGGAGGACAAGTATTTATAATCCGAGAAATCCTAGATAATTGTATAATACTGATAGCGGGACATCTGTTACCTGTTTCACTACTACTAATCGAAATGGAGGACTTTGATCTTATACTAGGAATGGATTGGTTAGAAAGGCATCATGCATGTCTTGACTGTTTCCAGAAGACAGTAACATTCCACCTTCCTAACTCGATAGAGTTCCAGTTCACTGGAAAGACATCCAATGATAATATCAAATATATCTCTACATTGAAGGCACAACAGTTGTTAGAGCAAGGGTGCCAAGGTTATTTAGCTTATGTATCCACTACATCAGGGTCAGAAAGAATGATAGAAGATGTGCCTATAGTGTGCGAGTTTACTGATGTATTTCCAGAGGAACTACCTGGATTACCACCTGAGCGAGAGATTGAATTTGAAGTCTCTCTCATACCTGATACTCAGCCTATCTCTATCCCTCCGTATAGGATGGCACCAGCTGAGTTACGAGAGTTAAAGGTACAATTGCAAGAACTGTTAGATAAAGGATTCATTCGTCCTAGTACTTCACCATGGGGTGCACCTGTCTTATTTGTTAGGAAAAAGGATGGCTCGATGCGGTTGTGCATTGACTATAGACAACTAAACAAGAGGACAATAAAGAACAAGTATCCTCTGCCAAGAATAGATGATCTCTTTGACCAGTTACAAGGTTCAACTGTGTATTCCAAGATTGATTTAAGATCTGGATACCATCAGTTGAAAATTAAAGATACAGATATTCCCAAGACAGCTTTTCGGACTAGATACGGGCATTATGAATTCTTAGTTATGCCTTTTGGACTAACAAATGCCCCAGCAGCCTTCATGGATCTCATGAATAGAGTATTCAAGGAGTTCTTAGATCACTTTGTAGTAGTCTTTATTGATGATGTGCTTATTTACTCAAAGGATAAGTATCTGCATGAACATCATCTCAGGAAGGCACTTGAAACTCTAAGGAAGAACAAACTGTATGCTAAATATAGCAAATGTGACTTCTGGCTATCTGAAGTATCTTTCTTAGGCCATGTTATTTCTGGGGAAGGTATATCAGTTGATCCTACAAAGGTTAGTGCGGTGATGATTTGGGAACGCCCGAAGACTGTCACAGAAATACAATCTTTTCTGGGTTTAGCTGGATATTATAGAAGATTCGTGAAGGACTTTTCACGGATAGCATTGCCAATGACTAGACTAACTCAAAAGGAGGTCCCATTCTTATGGTCTGATACATGTGAAGCTAGTTTTCAGACACTGAAAGAATGCCTAACATCTGCACCAATCCTTACTCTACCCTCCGGGAGTGAAGGGTTTACAGTGTACACTAACGCGTCAAAAGAAGGACTTGGGGCGGTTCTTATGCAACATGGTAAGGTAGTTGCGTATGCATCACGACAGCTCAGGACACATGAGAAGAACTACCCAACACATGACCTTGAATTAGCTGCCGTAGTGTTCGCTTTAAAGATTTGGAGACACTACCTGTATGGTATTACTTTTGAAATCTTCACCGATCATAAAAGCTTGAAATATCTATTTGATCAGAAGGAACTCAATATGAGACAGAGACGGTGGCTAGAGTTGCTGAAAGACTATGATTGCACTATCTCCTACCACCCTGGTAAGGGGAACGTCGTAGCAGATGCCCTTAGCAGAAGAACTTATTCACTCGGGTTAGTGAGTGCTATCCACTTCTGGGGTTTACTATCAACGTTAAGTGAATGGAAACCATTTGATAGTAGTGCTGATACTATAACTATTCCTCATCGATACAAACCAGAAATATGGGATAAAATAAAGAAAGGACAGGAGGATGATCCAGTCCTCAAAGACTTAAAACAACAACTTGAGAAGAATGAGATAGAGGGATTCCAGATACAAGATGGTTTACTGTATAATCATCACAGAGTTTGTGTACCAAACACACTTGAACTAAGGAAAGACATCTTACGAGAAGCTCATTGTTCTAGATTATCTATTCATCCAGGAATTACGAAGATGTATAAGGATCTTCATTCATACTTTTGGTGGCCAGGAATGAAGAAAGATGTTGCTGAGTTTGTGAATTCATGTTTCACTTGCCAGCAGGTAAAGGCTTCACACCAAAAGCCACCGGGATTATTGCAACCCCTCCCTATACCTGAATGGAAATGGGAAAGCATTTCCATGGATTTCGTTACTGGCTTACCTCAGACGACTGGTAATAAAGATAGTATCTGGGTTATAATAGATCGTCTGACAAAGGTAGCACACTTCATTCCGATAAGCTTATCTTTCACTCCAGACCAGCTGGCTGAGTTATATATTACACATGTGATTCGCCTCCATGGTATCCCGAAGGAAGTAGTTTCTGATCGAGATTCACGATTCACCTCACACTATTGGGAGAACTTCATGAAAGCTTTAGGTACACAACTATGCTTGAGTACAGCATATCATCCACAAACAGATGGGCAGTCAGAACGTACGATTCAAACACTAGAGGATATGCTACGAGCATGTGCCTTAGAATGGAAGGGATCGTAGATTAAACATTTGCCTCTTGTAGAATTCACCTACAATAATAGTTACCATACAAGTATTGGCATGGCACCATTTGAAGCACTATATGGACGAAAGTGTACAACTCCTTTGTGTTGGCAAGAGGTCGGAATAAAGAACCTTTATGTTCCAGATAGACTTCAGGAGACACGGGAAGCTGTAGAACTTGCTAGAAAAAGACTATTAACTGCTCAGAGTTGCCAGAAAAGTTATAGTGATAACAGGAGAAGAGACCTTGAATTTGAGGTAGGCAACTTTGTATTTCTCAAAATATCACCTATGAAGGGTGTTCAGAGGTTTGGCTTGCGTGGGAAGTTAGCACCCAGGTTCGTGGGTCCCTTTGAAATTATTCAACGGATTGGAAAAGTTGCCTATAGACTTGCACTTCCTCCACATCTTTCGGCAATACATGATGTATTTCATGTATCAAATCTGAGAAAGTACATTAGGGATCCAGAGCATAAGATAAGTTATGATGATTTACATGTTGAGCCAGATTTGACATACCAAGAGATACCTGTGCAAATTCTTGAAAGGGATATCAAGAAGTTGAGAAACAAAGAGGTGCCTCTAGTTAAAGTATTATGGCGAAACCAAGAGTTTGAAGAAGCCACATGGGAACCTGAGGCAGAAATGAGAGAGAAATACCCGTATTTGTTTGAATGATAACATTATGTATTATGTATATGTTCATTTTAAATGACATGACGTTCATTCTCTTTAAGGTTGTTATGGTTTCAATCCTCTTTAAGGATGTTATGCCTGCATTTCTAGTCTCGAGGACGAGACTTCCTTTAAGGTTGTTATAATTGTAAAGCCTTGAACTTGGCATATCTCGGATCCTATATAATAAGATCCGGCTCGTAAAGAGGAAACCGGCAGAATTTGTTTCGTGTGAATCGGACTTCGTTTCGATTTGTTATGAATTTCGGAAGAAAGAGAAGGAAGGCTAAGATGTCATTAATCCATAATGACTGTCATTAAGACTAATTAAACATGATTAAAGAAATTAATGACGATTGAAAGCCGCTAATGATCATTAGTAAACACTAATCAATAGTTAACAAAAGATATGCGTAAGCCGTGAAAGTTAAATCGCGATTAGTGAAAGTTACTCACGATTAGTGTTAATTAAGCGTCATTAGCGAATCTAGAATCCTCTAGAATGTTCTAACTTAAGCTCCAAGTTTGGGATAAGTTTTGGCTAAAACCATGGGCCAAAACCATGGGCCGCTAAACCATGGTTAAGGTCTAAACCATGGTTTTCCACCATGGTTAGTGGTTTTCTGGGGCCTATAAATAGACCCCCCTACCCATTCATTCTCTACAACTTACACTACCACCACCCCAAGGGCTAGGGTCGAGAGGTTGGGAGGAGGAGTGGGAGGCGAGGGAGGAGCGCTAGCGAAGCGCTGCCGGGAGAACGAGGAGAAGAAAGGAGCCTTAAATTAGCCTTTCTAAAAACGAAACTCGATAAAGCCTTGCATACACGAGAGAGAGCTCGATTAGGTAACGAAATCCTTCTTTTTGCTGTTGGATTTTCATACGAAATTATTGAAATTCTTGATTTAGTGTTCTTTGCTACGAAGAACCCTAATTTTGGCTATTTTTGAAAAAGTCTAAAGAATTGCTTTGTAATTCCCACTAAAATGAGATTTACACATCAAATTGATGCGTTGGCTCTGAAAGTTAGGGTTTGGGAGTTAAAATAGGCATAAATAGGAGTATACATATGGTTATGAATAATATATATGTGAGTCGATACCAAGTATTGCGGTTTATGCAAATCAAAGACTTAACGAAAGAATTACATCATGTGAATTGGTGTGATTTGAGTTGGATCCTGAAAAGGATCATATTTCACGATAAGGATGACTGGGAGTAGTACTACAGGTCGGGCATGCAACCTGTAGGTTGTCGGAAGGAACCCGTATTGGCATTTCCCTACCTAGGTGGTACACGGTTGCCCTGTTATGATAAGTGCGCACAAATTGAATGTTTTGCAACGCGTGGTACCGGGAGCCAATATATTCGGGTTGGAACGACGGAAGATGTGGTCGTGTCATGTGGAGGCACGAGTGGTTCAATAGCGGCTGGGTCACGATAACATGTATTTAAAGCCTCTAGGTTATATGATTAAATGTTAGCCTGAGGTTTTAAGCAACCGAGTCCTCGAGGACGGTGTGCTCATTTGATTTTCCAGGCTGAGGGTTGAGACCCTGTTTAATAAAAGAAAAGGAAATTGTCAGGATAGTATTGGAGGATTGGTTGAGGCGACGTGCGGCGGCATAAGATTACCAAGATCAACACAATCTCCAATCCCGAAGCATCCACAGCTTCGGAGTCCAAGAATGGTGGGGTTCCCCTGGACTAATCCCTGATGTGGAATAGAAAGGAATAGGACTTAAATTAATAAAAAGGAATGAAATATTGTGATATCAAGTTTTGAAAAAAATTACACAATTTATTTGCTTTTCTCTTCTTTGTTACTTAGCATTCGCTAATTTTTATCCTATGATTTATGGAAAACTCAACAGGTATCGGTGAGCCATAGCAAGGACTTTAAAAATTCATCCGGCTTACATACTAGACATCCAGCCAGCCACAGTAGCTTTACTCTTTAAGGTAGTTAGTAATCTTTTGTATATTTTCCTTTCAAGCTGATGTACATGTAATGGTTATAGTGGGACAATGTATCCTCTAAACTTTATTTTGTGAATGGAAAAGTGTTGAAATACTTTCTTCCGAGTATTTTTATTTGCAGTATATTTCTGAATGTTAGTTGTGATTGCTGAATAAATTATTGCTGAGTAACCAGATCCGGATATGGGAGGATCCGACGGCTTAGGAAACGGGTTGTTACACATGGTTTGGATCGTGTTGAGTGCCGCTATCTCTCAGGGCCCGAAGAAGAAGGAGCGGTGCGCCATGTCGTCCAGAGGGATCAACGTGTTCTTGAGGTCGAGAACCACGTCGTACTCCTGGTGCTTGCGCGTTGGACGTGGGGGATTCCTGGCGTTGAGGAGGTCCCTCTGCCAAGTAGGCATGATGGAAGGATTTGTCGCACCGCAGGCCATCTCCCCTATAGCGGATATGAACTGGACTAGGCCGGCGGCATCGCTCATGGCATGGTTAAGCTTGAATGCGAATATGAAGACGCAACAGAGGAGGCAGGTGACCTGTATGAGTAGCAGTTAATATGCAAAAAAATAGGCTTTGAAACCTTATTGGTATAATTGTAAAATGTATCTTAATCTTATTTATTAATTTATACTATTTCTTATATTTTTATATTTTAGTAATATTTTATTATTAAATTAAAATAAAAAAAGTTTATTTATTAATGATATCATTAATTATTTCATTAATTATTTAATTCATAAATTATTTATCTTTTCCTTATTTTTAATTATATAATTATTTATTTAATTATATAATTAATTAATTAATTTAATTAATTAATTAATTAATTAATTAATTATCTTTCTCTCTCCTCTCCTTTCCTACTTCCCCGTTCCTCTTCTCTTCCCTTCTTCCTCCATCGTTCCCCCTCTTCTCTCCCTTCTTCCTCCGCCAACCAACCCAACAGTCAGGCGTTGGGTCGTTGCCCCATCATCCTGCCTCCCCCGTTAGCCTCCTCCGCCAGTGACGAGATCATCTTTCTTGCTCCCCACGTCGTCTCTTCTATTTAAGGAACACTCTACCTCTCCAGATCGACATCTTCCATTTTTTCCTCCTTTACCTGTGAGTTCTGCGAGAGAGGAAAAGTAATGTGTCTCTTCCTTTCGTGTTGCAGTGAGGTCGAAGTCGAGGAGTCCAATGTGATCACCGGTGTCGAGGACTTCCTCCGTCGTTTTTGAACCTCCAACTTTGACCGATCATCGAGGCAATAATCATCAAGCTCAATGGAGCTAACATCCACAAGCAACCTCCTCCATCCATTTTCCAAGTTAGTCATAGATTTTCGCCTTCTCTTCTCTTCTCACATGCACGCGCGCGCGTGCGCGCGCGCGCACACACACACACACACACACACACACACTCTCTCTCTCTCTCTCTCTCTCTTCTCTTCTCTTCTCTTCTCTGTCGATTTCTCTCTAATTTGATACAAAATCATCACAAATCCATCCATGATCACCTTGCTCGATCAGCACCATTTCTTCATCCTCTTCCACCTCTGAACATTTCGAATCATAGCCGATTCGAGCAGTTGATCCTCTCCCTCTGCTTTCGATCGAGGATTCCCCATTCATTCCACTTTTGGCACCTGAGTTTTGGCTGAGACATCAGATCTCGAGCCTCTGAATTAACTTGCAGGTCTGAAGTCTATCGAGAACATCCGCAACTGAAGTCGATCTGTGGAGCCAAAGCACCGATTATCGTCACCTATAGTTTTGAAGTTAGATTCAAGTTGAATCTCCTTCGATTGAAGCAGATCCATTGAAGCACTACCGGATATAGAGCACCTCTGTATCGAGGACGACATGCAAAACAAATCAGATCAAGCATTGTCTATCACTGGATAGGCTGTAGGATTAGAGATTGAATCTCTATCGGAGACCTCCATTTGCAGCACATAACCTCGAGGATCTGCAAGCGGAAGCCTCAACAGTAATCGCAAAGCACCTAGAGGTCGGTTTGAGTGTGTGCATCCGAAGCTTCTACGACATCGCTTGGAGCCGATCGAATCGAGCACATTGGATATCGATTTCACCATCAGTGAGGAGCCTCACTAACAAGCAGCATCGAGGTTGAACATGTCACCTGGAGATTTGAATTGCACGACTGTTGTGTTAGAATTCGATTGATCGAGGGAGAGCAGCAACAACGTCTGTCGATCACCACTTCCAAGCATCGTCATCTAGAGATTTTGATAGCCACTGTATATCCATCTGGAAAACGAGTCTTCGAGCTGGGAACGCACATCAACAACACCTGCGAGCGGAGGTATACAATCGACTGAGAACCACCGTTTCTTGATATATCCTTCATGTCACAAAGAACAAATAACCACCGCCTGTGCTTGAAAAGGGGGAAGAACACCCCATCATCCCGACTATACAGGACCCACTCGATCAGAATCGATCAAGCGGACGTCAAGCTGTCCACGCTTTGAGCAGGACCCTCGGATATGGCTTGATCCGACAATTCATAGTCCACGCCGTCCCACCTTTTATGGAGCGTCACACACGAGTCACGCGGGAATGCAGACAATTTGTAGACTATATCTTAAACTCTTTTGAATTTGCTTACAAGTCCTCCATACTGTAGACCACGTGAATTGTCACGTGAATATTGGGTTTTGAACAGGTCCCTGCCAGAAGCTAGACCAAGTGCACGTGCACATGTTTCTGGTGATTTACGCTAACACCCATAGATTCTGATATTTTACAAACTCCCAGTTATCCATAAAATTACAAAAACACCCTTAGTACAGTATAAAATGTAATACATATTATAAAAATATAAAAATATAAAAATATAGCTATTTTTTTACGATATACAATATGAAGAAGTTCTGAAAATAAAAATATTTTCTATTTTTAATAATTCAAAAACTAAATACAAAAATCTAACAAAATTTAAAAATAAAAAATATAAAAACACATGTAAAAATATTAAAAAATACATATAGTGTATTTTACTATATTTTACATATTGAACCAAAAATAAAAAATTGAATAATAAAACCAATAAAAAATCAAAATACATAAAAATACTTTTAAAATTCATAAGTATTACATTGAAAATAAAAAAATATATGATTGACCGGAAAATCGAGCGGTCGTATTGATCCACAAGGCGGATCAACAGTCGATGTGTTGACCACTTCCAAATCCCGGCTAAGTCAACAATTAACCCACAATATCAATCCACCAATGCAAAGCAAATATGGAGTTAAAATTTATTATAACTCTACAATAAGTGCGTATAGTGCAAGTATGTGTAGAGTGTCGAACTCTGGGAGCACACAAGATAGATCAGGGAAATAATGCACAAAAATGAATGTGATGATTTGTCTACTGATGCTATTTTTTGTGGGTTTTTAATTTTATAATTTTTATTTGATTTTTTTATTTTTATATATTTTATTTTGATTTTCGATTTATTGATTTTGTATTTTCTTTTTATGTTTTAAAATGTTGTATTTTCTTTTACTTTCAATAAATATATAAAACTATATAGAATGTATAATACAAGAGAGATAAGAGAGAGATCAAAATGGGGAAAAATACTCAAAATAGAGGAAATAAAGTGTTTTTGTGAATTTTATATTTTTCTAATGTTTTTTTGTGATTTTTATAGATTTTTCCTAATTTTTGGGTATTTTTAAAGGTAAAAATCCTAGAAAACAGTGAACTAAGTTGCTGGCCAAAATTAAAATGAGGATAAAAAATATTAAACAGTGTCCAAAATTCCTTAAATTAATTTTAACATGAAGATAACAAAATAGGGAAAATTCGCAAACTGAAATTGTATTTTTAGGATATTTGTAGGATTATTAAGATTTTTTTGAAGATTTTAGGGGTTTTTAGTTTTTGAGAGTTTTCTTTTGTATTGATTTTTGGATTGAAGTTAAAACACACTAAAATAAGCAAAATATAATTTTTTTGGAATTTTTCAAAAAATTTTTATAATTTTTATATATTTTCTAATGCAAACAGTACTGAAAATGTATGTTTTTGAATTTTTATAAATATGAGAATGCAATAAAAATGCAAAACAAAAATATGGCGTGGGAGAACAACTAAACAGGAGCCTATGGTATTTTTTTGGTGATTTTTGGAATTTTATAGTTGCATGAAATAAATAGAGGAAACAAAAAGAAAACACATGTTGGCAGGGGTATTTTTGTAAATAAGAAAAAGTCCAGAGGTTGAAACATAATTTACCAAGAAACTTTATAACTAAATTAAAATGTTTACGGACTAAATATGAATATCTAGAATTGCAAGGATATTGCTACGAAATTTTCAACACGCACGTGACAAGCACGCGCGTTTGGCAAGGACCCACTTGCAAATGACTAAACAGCAGGGTTGGCGTTGCAGATATTACAAAAGTTAAAGAACTGCAAATGAAAGATTTAAAGTCAATTATTAAATACATAAAGTGGCTGGGCATAGCTTGCAAAATTCCCAACCTAACAGATCGAACGACTGATGAAGGGATACTTAATGCCACGTGTCGCGATCTGAACGCGCGATACCCCTTTGCGCCAACGATCCAGATTAGATGATCTGCGGACAATGGACGGTCTGGACGCATTTGATCCAATGGCGGCTACTTTTCCTGGGCCGGGCCTTCGATCTAACGGCGGGAAGACGACGACAAAGAACGGGGAAGAACTCGCGGCAAAGCGAGCTTTCCCAAGCCTGATCGAGCCTCTCCGGTGGTCCGTTACGCTTCAAAACGGCCTGGAGGCTTCCTGGAGCGACCTTCTTGCTATCGGCGGTGTCAAAATGGTGGAGGAAATGCCGGTGGGCCACCGCGACGTGGGGGGGGGGGGGACAGGGCCGCTCCAGGTAGCTGTTCTTTGGCAAAATCCGACTCCAGATGGAGTCGCTCAACCCCTGGGACCTGCAAGAAAAGCATGAGAACATCAGTAGATGGTCCCAGGGCCTTATTGGCGAATGGAAGGAGGGCGTGCGCTCGACGAAGTTCATCGGAGCTCAAGAGCTCCGGCAAGATGATAGGTTGCGAGATCGGGGCAAACTAATCGATGAAACAGCAAGGTAAATGCACGGAGAAAATCCTACAACTATCAGCAAACTAAACGACAAAAAAATGCACAAAATACAACCTCGAGCGGTTGCTCACCGCGAAATGAAACCTCACGGCCAAGGGCCGGAGATGGGTGGTGGAGACGCACCTCAGGGCCCCACCGTACCTTGACGAGGTGCTTGGATCAATCCCCTGTCACAAGAGACCCTTTAGCAACAACCCGGAGATTTAAGCCAAGCCCTAATGCGGTTCAAAGTTTGAATGAAGGGGAAGGTGGTGTTTTGAAGGGTTTACGAACAGGGAGAGAAGATCGAGGTCTAACGGGTGGATCATCAATCCAAAGCCCTAAAAATACCAAGGGCGTGTATCAACAGTGATCGAGGAGCAAAATCACAGAAGGAAGTATCATCAAAAAGTGGGAACCTTGACCTCGAAAAATCCGTGAATCGGAGCAAAAACCAAGGTCTGACAAGGCTTCAGGAGTGGGTCAGAGAGTTGACCCGCCGGTCAACTCTCCAGACCCCCTGGTTGGTCAACGTGGACCAACAACGAAAAATCCTGGAAAAAGTCTTTGTTAAATCATTTAAATTTAGAAAACGTACTAATTAATTTTTTATTATTAAATTTTATAAATTTATAACATATTTTTATACCCTTAAATATATTTTTATTTTATTTTTCTGAAGTATTTTATATACTTAATAAAATAGAAGTATTAATCTGTAGGTATATCTATTGGTATTATACATAGGTATGTTATATACAAGTATTTTATTTTGTATTTTCCATAGGTTTTGATTCTGATTTTAATGTACAAATATATTATAAGTAATATTTTCAAAATTATAAAAATAATGAATAATAAATAAAATGAATTTTTTAATCTGTACAGGTATACAATAGGGGTCCAAAACTCAACTTTCAAACCATAGCTCCACCAAATACGAAACCACCTTCATTAAATAGCTTATTTAAAATTATATACAATTAAAGGTGAATTTGAGGCATTTCGAGTTTTTATTTGAGAGATACGGGTCTGGGAAGTAGGGATTCTGGAATCTTATTCAGATCATAACTTTTTATCTGTGTATTATTTTTATGGGTGAAATGAATTTTGTATTTTTCTATATTTAATTATCTACAACTTTCATGTACAAAGTTTCTTTATTTGAGGTATAAAAAGTGGAACAAAATAGGTCCCAAAATGAATAAAGAATGAATTAAATGAGAGGTGTTTTTATTGTATTTTGGCCCTTATCTCCCCCTACTTTATTCCTTGTTGACCTAGTCATCGAGATGCCTAGGTCTCGGGGTTTTGGGTGATAAAATAGTTACAACATTTTATTCTTTTTCCTTTTCTTTTCTTTATTCTATAATTTTGGCTTTAAAAACCGCATTTTAGACAATATTTACACACACCTGCATGAATACTAAGATGTACTAAT
The DNA here is from genome assembly GCA_037367405.1 of Ottelia alismoides. NCBI lineage: Eukaryota > Viridiplantae > Streptophyta > Magnoliopsida > Alismatales > Hydrocharitaceae > Ottelia > Ottelia alismoides. The sequence continues at coordinate 261,175 of JAZKJV010001604.1, forward strand.
TAAGGGTATTTACATGCATTTGCTAGGGTTTTTGAGGCCAAAATGACAGAATAAAGATGATGAAATGTGGATTCATCATCCGCCTATACTTTGCCTTTGCTAGTGCCTAGCAAACACTTATGGAATAAGTGCAGAAAGAAAAACAAAGAGAAGAAAAAGAAGAAAATTGGATTTAGTATAACTATCAAACTTGTCTTCGCAAAATCAAAGTTTGGAGCTTAAGTCGGACCTTTGGAATTTTAGTGTGGGTGGAACCTTAATGAGAACCGGACTTGAAATCCAACAACCTCCAAGAATCCCAAAACTCTGCTCAAGTCTCCTCAATAGCCAGGTCAGAAATATTTCAACTCATACACAAACCCTTATGACTATGAATCTGACTCGTACAGTATAAGTGATGGTGGCTCTCCCCAACTGAAATGACAAAGAGACTGACTTCTCCAGTATGACAACCAAATGATTCCCCAATCCAACAACTCATTCATCTAGGAGCAGGGTATTCCCTTCTAAGTTCAAGTGGCAACCAACTCAAGAGGAGGGGGTGAAGAGAAGAATGGACGGTAGCCAGTGTAGCTACCTATCCTAGGATGCAAGACCAGTGTAGTCAAGTCATCCAGCTGTAGGCTCACATAATTTGACATTGAAGGTCAAGCTTGCTTATTTGAATTTACACATATATACAGTCCGGCAGGCATTTTTATTTTTGTACATGCCTGTCCACTTTTTTGGAGTTTTTTGCTTTTTGAAAATTTTTTGAATACTATATACAACAGCATTTACATAGGGAGTTTTTCCTCTTGAGCCGGTAGACTATCCCTCTTATGAAGCTTTATCGCAACCCACAATCTCCTGTCCTCGAAACTCATCATCACCGGACGGGTTGGGATGCACTTCCCTCCCTAGAGGAGGACAAGTGTTTCCACCTGTGTGCGTCTCATACCTACAAATCCAACCCCCTCACCACTCCAACTGAGTTGAGCCAAGTGAAAGGTGCATGTGCCCAAGTTAGGTCATTATCAACAAGAGTCGTGCGTGTGCTCCGAAATACTCTACTTAGGCAGTCAAGAATCCATTGAACCAAGTCTCGTGATCCTCAAATAATTAAGTCAACTAGACCTGAAGTACCTCAATTCCAGCTCCTATAAGGTTCCTGCTAATTAGCAAGATTTAAGGTCAAACCAAGCTCCAATCTTCGGATTTTACTTAGACTGGTTCAACTATCAAACTCTATCTGAAAAATGCGAATGTCATGCAAATGCTATGCAGAAAATATTTTTCTGATGCAATTTTCAAAAGTTTTGAACTTTTTATGGATTTTCGAAAAGACGATGCATATGCATTTTTTTGTTTTTTTCAAAGAGATTTTTCAAATGTTTTTGGATTTTAATTTTGCAAATGTTTTTGGGATTTTTTTGAAAAAGGTTTTGGCTAAAAACTAGGTACAAATATTTACACGGGGATGCATCTTGTATTTACAAGAAGTGGATTTTAAGAATTTACAAGGGTAAGTGGTCAATTTTATAAATATATACATAGAGAATTTTAGATGAGATGTGAGTGTTCCTCAAACTTATTTGAAAAGGTTTTCCAAACAATTTTGAAAACTATAGTCCAAAATAATTTTGACAAATATATTTTTACAAATATGTATACACATTTGAAAATCATTTTGCAAAGGTTTTCCAAACAATGTATATAGATTTTTCAAATATTTTTGCAACTATTTTTCAAACCATTTGCAAATCGTTTTTTCAAACATTTTATTTCACACAAAGAAAATAATTTTTACAATCAAAATGTTTTTACAAAGGTTGAAAACATGTAACAAAAACGTTTTCAAAATAGTTTTCAAAAGATTTTCAAACTATTTTTCAAACATTTTGTAAAAAATATTTTCACCTGACTTATTAATCAGTAATACAAAAGAATTTGAGGAATAATCACATATTTTTATTAAGGTTTTTAATGAATTTTAATTGTATTAATTAGCCATAAAAATACGAAAGTACGAGTTATGGCTAAAGTATATACGCAGTATATACGACCCCCCTATACTTAGCTTGAGGTATGTCCTCATAGAACAGAGAGAAAGAGAAGACATAACTCGTACTGAGTATAGGAAAATCTAAAGAATAAGGATTAGAGAAATGAATGAACAAATGAGAAGTTGACCGTCCCCCCTATACTTAGGATCAAATAGTCCTAAGTATAACAGATTGTACACAAAGCAGGGATGGTTAAGGGTGGGAATGAACAGATCGTACTCAGACTGTCTTCCCCTATACTTAGGGTAAGATATCCCTAAGTATAGACAAGAAGAGGAGACAATGGAGAGGATCAAAGAATTGAAGCACTCGGGGTGCACACCCCCTATACTTAGGACAAAGTACATACTAAGTATAGAAGACTGACAAAAAGGGGCGACATCTTCTTGATAGATGAGGAAGATAGAAGAAGAAAAGAAGAAAAGAAGAGATCTGAAGATGGAAGAAGAGATCAGAGGCTATACACATCACTCCCCCTATACTTAGGGTAAAAGAAGCCCTAAGTATAGGCAACAACATGAATAATTAAACGACGAATGAACACCCGGCTCGTCCACCCCCCCTATACTTAGGACAAAGTACATCCTAAGTAAGGAAAACACGAGAATGGGTGGACGAGCAATACGGAAGATGGACAGAGATACACGAGAGAATATACAACAGAGATGGATGTACACATGATCAAGAAGGTAGAAAGAGAATCTTCTTGCGGGACCGCTGAGGGATAGATCTGGTGTGGTGTAGGTCGACATCGGGGTCCTCAGATGACACTAACCGATCATGGTCGACATGGTGAAGGCCCTCAGTGGAGTCAAATCGAAAAGGCACGAACTGGTCAATGGAAGTAGTATGGTTAGGTTCGCCCTTGGTGGTCCTATGGTAAGAAGGCGCAGATGGGCGAGTGGAAGAAGTACAACTAGGTCTGGCCTTGGGAGTCTCGCTGATATCAAAGTGGAATGGGACAAACTCATCCTCATGGGAAGAAGTGTAATCAGAGTCGTCCTGCGAGGTGTCGTCCATGTCAAAACCAAAAAGAACGAAATCATCAGTGGAAGAAGTCAAACTCTGTTCGTCCTCAAGAATCTCACCCGGATTATCTTTTCTTAGAAAGGCCCGAATTTCTGAAAATAATCGTTAAGATCATAACCGACCTCAATCATCATCACTTTAGAGTGACCAGGAACGGATTTATCAATGGAAGTAGTCACACCAGGTCCGTCATGTCTGGTCTTGGAGTCTGCCCTCTGCTCTATGGTATCAATCACGTAAATCCCGCGGATTTCATCAACACATCGCCACACACCAGAAGGAGGAACTTCGAGGTCTGTGCTTTCCGAGTCTTCCTCCTTTCGGAGGATTTCTCGGGTCTCATCAGCGGTCGCAAAGCAAACTCCTCTAATATCTTCAGATAGGTCACAGGCCTCGGGGTCAGCTAGAATCGGTGAAGGCACATCTAGTGCAGGTCTCTGGTCAACTGGGGGTGCGGTGGTCAACACTTCGCTCTTGTCAACAGGACGGAAGCGAATCTCTCCTGATCTGTAGTCAATACCGACCCTCGTAGAGGAGAGGAATGGTCGTCCCAAGATGATTGGAGAGGGCTCCCCTGTAGAGGTCTCCATGGACAATACGACAAAATCAACATTATAGCTCATGCCCTGAATCGAAATGACATCATTTTCAAGGATACCCTTCGGCCTCTTGATAGATCTATCAGCAAACTGAACGATCATCCTGGTTTTCTTTAGAGGCCCTAAGTGAAGAGACTGTACCAACGAGAAGGGTATAATGCGAATCGAAGAACCACCGTCGAGGAGAGTGTGATCACAAGTATGGTCAGAGATGGTGCAAGTGATGAAAGGGGTAGCTGTGTTCTTCTTTCTAGGAATGGGACTATGTGAGATGGCTTGGGCAGTGGCCATGGTCAAGATATGGCACTCAGATCTGCTCCTCCGCTTTCTCTTCTTGGGAAGAGGAGCAGATAATTGGGTCATGGCCTGCTGAAGTGGGGCTTGGATGATCTCATGAATAGTGGCCACCACTTCGGGTTTAGTCAACATTTTTTTGAATTTTCGGACCTCCTCCATACAAGGGAGAAGGTCAGAATCAACATCTACACGAGGCATGCCAAGACCAGTCTGTACAGCGGCATCCTTGGGGTCAAAGGTGCGACAAGGTGTGCAATGCTGTGTGGTCAAAAAGTCTGGCAGATGGGCACTCTCCTCACAGTCTGAATCGATTGAGTGTCTCCCGAACTCTTTTTGTGTTTTTAAAATTTTCTCATTTTTTTTGTATTTTGGGCGATTGTAAGCTCCCATGATCACCCACAAGGAAATTCGTAACCTCGACGAATGGAATGTTAATCTAGTTTTTCCTCAAGATAGCAAGATCATCATTCATCGAATTAATGTGCTCTATCATCCGGTTCAAGATAGCACTCATAGAGATCGAGGGAGGTGAGTCCAACAAATCAGTCTCGGGTGGAAGTGAAGGTGAAGGTTGTGAAGGTGAATAATATACAGGTGGAGGTGGGTAGAAGTCCGAGTCCTGATACTACGGCTAAAGCGGATATGTACAAAAGTCAGGAGCGAAGTCCTCCTGGAAAAAAAGGAGGTGAACCGGCTGGAGTGAACGAGGGATCCACAAAGTCCAGATAGAATATGCTCCAGTCGGCCATCTCGAAACAAGAGGAAAATGATAGTCGGGAGAACACGATGGTCAAATCAAGAGAAGCGAGAAAAAGGCGCAAATGCGCAGAGGTGATCTAGAATGCACACAAGCAATCACAAGCAAACTCACACAAAACAAACCCTCAATTAACCTACTCAACTCGGTAGAGACCGAAAAGTCGATCTTTTTATCTTGTATGTTTTAGAGTTAGGTGAGAAGTCGAAAAGTTGCACAAACACTTAGGGGGCTGAAATGGGATTTGGGCACTAATCCTTAGTGTGTGCGCGAGCAAGTAAAACGAAGACAATGAGGGGATTACTTGCCCCAATATAAATATTCGCTTTTTGATCTTTTTTTAGGGTCAAGTAATGTTAGTAGTCCCAATTTTATTGGTTATCGCTTTTTTTGGATTTTTAGAGAGAAATGCACGAGCCTATCAAGGAGTCAATTCCTTTAATCACCTAGGTTGGCAAAATCAGAGGAAGAGTCGGAAAAGAAATGCAAGCCTCAAATCCATGATGTATGCTAAAGAGAAATGCTCACCTTGCCTCCAACACTCTACATGCAAAGATGCTCAGCAGAATTGAAACCTATCTATATGCAAATGCAAGCCGATGAAATCGCCCCAAGTTTCAAAAATTGCTATTAGCGTGAAGAACTGATGCTACTGACCTAGAATGGAACCGAAGTGTCCGGTCTTGGAGCCTCCTCGGTGCCCACGAAGGTGGATCCTGCACGCGCTGTATGGAGGACTCTCGCGGTGCAGTGGTTCCGAGACTAAGTGAGAAGCAATTTAGATTTAACTAAGTCCAAACGTCACCATAGGCACATGCAAATATATTAAGTGTTTGGCCTTAATCTATCGCAAGCAATCCTGAAACTAAGGGTTCAATCACACAAAGTAAGGAAAACAAAACCGAGAAACAAAATTAAAAGTGCGAAGAAAACCGAAAAAACTGCGGTGAGCCCCAAATGAACAAACACTTAGAAATTGGGACCGAATGTCCAAAGTCCTGAGTACATGTATTATTACAACAAGATAGTGATCTCTCTCTCACTAAAATTACATAAATGAATGCACAAAGAATAGAATGCTCAAAATTTGTCTTCAAAGTTCTCCAATCCTTCTTTGTGCTAGGCTAAAGTCGCCTCACGTGGGTGCGAAGGTGCTCCAAGAGGGGCTCCTCCCTCGATCTGCGTACCTCGCATAAAATCCAAACAAGGAGAGTGGTCAGACAATTCAACAATGCATATCAAATAAAGGAGAAAAATGATGGAGCAAAAATATAGACAAAAATCATAGTCAAGCAACCTGAACTAAGCGTTGTTGCTCCCCGGTAACGACGCCATTTGATTGACCAGAAAATCGAGCGATCGTATTGATCCACAAGGCGGATCAACAGTCGATGTGTTGACCACTTCAAAATCCCGGCTAAGTCAACAATTAACCCACAATATCAATCAACCAATGAAAAGCAAATGTGGAGTTAAAAATTATTATAACTCTACAATAAGTGTGTATAGTGCAAGTATGTGTAGAGTGTCGAACTCAGGGAGCACACAAGATAAATCAGGGAAATAATGCACAAAAATGAATGTGATGATTTGTCTACCAATGTTATTTTTTGTGGGTTTTAAATTTTATAAATTTTATTTGATTTTTTTTCAATTTTTATGATTTTATATTTTGATTTTTGATTTACCGATTTTGTATTTTCTTTTTATATTTTGAATGCTGTATTTTCTTTTTCTTTTAATAAATATATAAAACTATAGAATATATAATACAAGAGAGATAAGAGAGAGATCAAAATGTGGGAAAATACTCAAAATAGAGGAAATAAAGTGTTTTTGTGAAATTTGTATTTTTTTAATGTTTTTATGCTAGATTTTTCTTAATTGTTTTGGTATTTTTAAAGGTAAAAATACTAGAAAACAGTGAACTAAGTTGCTGATCGAAATTAAAATGAGGATAAAAAAATATCAAAACAGTGTCCAAAATTTCTCAAATTAATTTTAACATGAAGATAACAAAATAGAAAAAAAAATCAGAAGCTGAAATTGTATTTTTAGGATTTTTGTGTGATTTTTCAGATTTTTATGAAGATTTTAGGGGTTTTGTAGTTTTTAGGAGTTTTCTTTTGTAATTTTTAGTGATTTTTGGATTGAAGTTAAAACACACTAAAATAAACAAAATACAACTTTTTTTGGAATTTTTCAAACTTTTGATAATTTTTATGTATTTTCTAATGCTTACAGTACTGAAAATGCATTTTTTGAACTTTTATAAATATGAGAATGCAATAAAAATGCAAAACAAAAATATGGAGTTTGAGAACAACTAAACAGGAGCTATGGTATTTTTTTTGGTGATTTTTGGAATTTTATAAATGCATGAAATAAATAGAGGAAACAAAAAGAAAATACATACGAGCAGGGGTATTTTTATAAATAAGCAAAAGTCCAGGGGTTGAAACGCAATTTGCCCAGAAACTTTATAACTAAATTAAAATGTTTACGGACTAAGTATAAATAGCTAGAACTACAAGGATATTGCTGCAAAATTTTCAACACACACGTGACAAGCACGTGCGCCTGACAAGTACCTACATGCAAATGACTAAACTGCAGGGTTGGCGTTGCAAATATTACAAAAGTTAAAGAATTGAAAATGAAATATTTAAAGTCAATTATTAAATACAAAAAGTGGCTGGGTCTAGCTTGCGAAATTCCCAACCTAACAGATCGGACGGCTGATGAAGGGATACTTAACGCCATGTGTCGCGATCTGAACGTGCGATACCCCTTCGCGCCAACGATCCAGATTAGATGATCTACGGACGATGGATGGTTTGGACGCGTTTGATCCAATGACAGCTGCTTTGCCTGGCTGGGCCTTCGATCTGACGACGGGAAGACGATGACGAAGAACAGGGAAGAACTCGCAGCAAAGCGAGCTTTCCCCGGCCAGATCGAGCCTCTTCGGCGGTACGTGACGCTTGCTTCAAAACGGCCTGGAGGCTTCCTAGAGCGACCTTCTATCTATCGGCAGTGTCAAAATGGTGGAGGAAATGCCGGTGGGCCGCCGCAACGTGTGTGTGTGTGTGGGGGGGGGGGGGTGGGGGGGAACAAGGCCGCTCCAGGTAGCTGTTCTTTGGCAAAACCCGACTCCAGATGGAGTCGCTCGACCCCTGGGACCTGCAAGAAAAACACAAGAACAACAGTAGATGGTCCCGGGGCCTTATTGGCTAACGGAAGGAGGGCGTGGGCTCGATGAAGGTCGTCAGAGCTCAAGAGCTCCGGCAAGGTGATCGGTAGCGAGATCGGGGCAAACTAATCGATGAAACAGCAAGGTAAATGCACGAAGCAAATCCTACAACTATCAGCAAACTAAATGACAAAAAAATGCACAAAATACAACCTCGAGCGCTGCTCACTACGAGATGAAACCTCATGGCCAAGGGCCAGAGATGGGTGGTGGAGACGCACCTCAAGGCCCCGCCATACCTCGACGAGGTGCTTGGATCAATCCCTTGTCACCGGAGACCCTTTAGCAACAACCCGGAGATCTATGACAAGCCCTAATGAGATTCAAAGTTCGAATGAAGGGGAAGGTGGTGTTTTGAAGGGTTGATGGACAGGGCGAGAAGATCGAGGTCTAAGGTGTGGATCAGCAATCAACAATCCAAAGCCCTAAAAATACCAAGGGCGTGTATCAACAGTGATCGAGGAGCAAAATCACAGAAGGAAGTATCATCAAAAAGTGAGAACATTGGCCTTGAAAAATCCGCGAATCGGAGCAAAAACCAAGGTCTGACAGGGCTTCAGGAGTGGGTCAGAGAGTTGACTCGCCGGTCAGCTCTCCAGACCCCCTGGTTGGTCCACGTGGACCAACCAGGAAAAATCTTAGAAAAAGTCATTGTTAAATCATTTAAAAATAGAAAACTAATTAATTAGATTTTTATTATTAAATAAAAAATATTTGTTATTTTATGAGTTATTTTATTATGATTTCTATGTATTTTTTAGAGGTATAAAATTACAAGTTACCTTTTTAGGCCCATATAGGTATATTTACCTATATGTTTTAATATTTTATTTTTATTTTATATATTTAATTTATTTATTCTGGTTTATTATTTTATTATTTTATAACATATTTTTATACAATTAAATATATTTTTATTTTATTTTTCTGAAGTATTTTATACACTTAATAAAATAGAAGTATTAATTCTGTAGGTATATCTATAGGTATTATACCTAGGTATGTTATATACAAGTATTTTATTTTGTATTTTCTTTAGGTTTTTATTCTGATTTTAATGTACAAATACATTATAAGTAATATTTACAAAATTATAAAAATATAAAATTATAAAAATAATGAATAATAAATAAAAAAAATATTTTAATCTGTACAAGTATACAATAGGGGTCCAAAACTCAACTTTCAAACCGTAGCTCCTCCAAATGTGAAAACCTTCATTAAATAGCTTATTTAAAATTATATACAATTAAAGTTGAGTTTGACGCATTTCGATTTTTATTTGAGAGATACGGGTCTGGGAAGTTGGGATTCTGGAATCTTATTCAGATCATAACTTTTTATCTGTGTATTATTTTTTGGATGAAATCAATTTTGTATTTTTCTATATTTAATTATCTACAACTTTCATGTACAAAGTTTCTTTATTTGAGGTATAAAAAGTGGAACCAAAAATAGGTCCCAAAATGAATAAAGAATGAATTAAATGAGAGGTGTTTTTATTGTATTTTGGCCATTATCTCCCCGTACTTTATTCCTTGTCGACCTAGTCATCGAGATGCCTAGTTGTCAGGGTTTTGGGTTATAAAATAGTTACAATTTTTTTCTTTTCTTTTCTTTTCTTTATTATATAATTTTGGCTTTAAAAACCGCATTTTATACAATATTTACACACACCTGCTTGAATACTAAGATGTACTAATTAAGGGTATTTACATGCATTTGCCAGGGTTTTGAGGCCAAAATGACAGAATAAAGATGATGAAATGTGGATTCATCAATATACACAATAACTCATTTGAAAATTATTTTCATCTACTTTCTGATAAAAATAAAAGAAAATTATTTTCTTACTGTTTACTATTTAAAATAAAAAATAAATCCATATTTTCAATAAAAACATTGTTTTCAATTTAAAAATTAATTCAAAACCCATAAAAATCTTAAAAACCTCCTAATTTTTCATAAAACAATAACACAATTAAAAATATAAAAATTACAAAATAAAAACTAAATATAAAATCAAAAACCTATGTTTTTTTACTTATAGGTATATAAAGTTCACAAAAATAATATAAAACTCATAAAATAAAATAAAACCCAAAAATTTCCTAAAAAATAAATAAAAAATAGGAAACTCTTTTACCATAGTTTCTCTGTTATTTTACCTTAGTTTTCAACAGTTTTTTCCCTGAGTTCGACACTCCCGTACTTATCGTTATACCTTTGAGTTAGGAGTATAAATAACATAAATAAATTTTCTGTTAAAATTCATATAATCGATACAACGACCAATGTTTGTTCTTTCTTTTTAGAACATTAGATCAGGTGTGGTTTTTTAGATTACACTATTACCGGGGAGGCAGTGCTAGGGTAGATATTAAAGCCTTAAGTTTTAGGATTTGTTTTTCTCTCTCGTGCTTCATCTTAAATTTTGTGTTTGTTTGTATTGTAGGGCCTAGGTATCGAGGTCAATTTTTTTGGGAGCCGAGTAGTTGAGGTACTTGGAGATTGGTGTTCTTTGCAAGCTAGTTGTAGAGGAGCATCGTGAGAAGCGTATGAGGAGCCATCTTCTTTTTCTACTTTATTTTGTATTTCTTGAGTAATGATGATGGGTAGGCGGTCTCTAAGGATGACTCTTATGGCTCCGCTTCCACATGCATCTAACCGTCCATCTAGGTTGGTTCAGGAGAATCCTCTCTTTGAACTTGAGTTTTCCCAATCTCCTCATTTGATTTCGTTCCCCAGATCGGTTCACGAGAACCTCCAGTTTGATCCGAAATTGGGACATTCTTCCTCTTCTAGGTGTGATCTTGACCTTGGAGGTTATTCTCATTCACCATGTTCTTCTCCACCTCCCTTTACCATCCCATAGCTACACATAGACTTCTCAGAGCTAGAGATGGATGCATTCTCATTTCCAAAGACATTTCTGAGTGGGAAGGAAGCACAATCGTAGCACTTTTAAGAGATTCCAGATCAGGCAGCAATCAATGCCAGTCTTCTTGATTTTCTCGAGATTATGTAGACACAGATTAGGGAGCAAGACCTTCTTGTGACTGAAGTCCGAGTTGAGATGATATAGTTGAGAGAGAAGAGACGTATTTCAGAGGATGATGAGCTGGATAGAGAGGAGAGAGTACCTACAGAGCCTGTATGTATAATGAGACATCCTCACACGCATGGAGCTTCTTCTACTAATAGGTGGATTCGACTTCCTTCCATTCACATATCATTTGTCCTCACTTGAGATTATTCAGATTTTACCCATATTTCATGAACAGTTCACTGAGGAGCCACATTCACATCACTAAAAGTTTGATTTGATATAGTACAATACATGACTCTCGTGTTGACGAGGATACCATAAGGATGATAGCCTTTCCATTCTCTTTAATCTATAGGGTTGCAAACTTATTGCAGCATTTAGGAAGAGTTGTTACTACAAGGGAGAAGCTTCGTATCAAGTTCCCGAGTAGATTTTACCCCTTTGGGACGTATGAATGTTGTGAGGTTTCTCATTAATAGCTTTACATGTTAGGGGAGTGAGCCGTTCCATGAGGCATGAGACCGCTTTAGATACCTTATTGATGGGTGCATGGTATTTCGAAGTCGGGCTTGGTTCGGAGTTTCTTTAATGGGTTGACACCTGATTTACAGGGTTTGGTGAGTTCTACTTGCGGTGGTTCATGCTTTTCAAAGCATGAGGATGTTGTTTGGGATATTTTTGAGGATATGGCATATCATCATGCCACTTTAGCCCAGACAGATTATACAAAAAGATAGTCTTAATTATACAAAAAGATCCTCGCCTACTTCTTCTGATTCTCTGGGTGTACATATTGGCGGGGAGGATGTATATATTACTTTTCCTCAAGCACTTTGCTTATGGAAAAGGAGAGAAAAAAATCTCAAAAAGATTCAGATGCTAGATATAATGAAAGAGATGCTTGATAGATTCACCATTTGTCTTACTCTTTTGGAGGCCTTGGCACACATTCCTCTTCTACAGAAAGGACTTAAGGAGAGAACTATAGTTCATAGAAAGAGGAGACAACGCAACCATTGTTTTGAGATTCATGAATTGACCAAAGAGACTTGCCATGCCGTTCAGAACCATCTCCAAGCCAAGCATTAGGACACAAGAGCACCGTATGTTAGATGCGATATTTTAGAGAAGACATTTGATCGTATTCTATTAGATAAATCGATCAATCTCCTTCCTTCTTCCTTACTCGACATGTTTGAGTTTGGACCTCCGATGAATCCCCATTCATCACTCTTTATTCTTTTATTTTAGCTAAATATCGTAGCAAAGCATCATGTATATAGTTGTAAATACAATAAATTATCAACAAGCATGCATTTGTTAATATTTAATAATTAGCATGTATTTATGAAAGAATAAAGATTAAAAGAAAAAGAAAGAAATATTTAGAATAAATATTGAGTGACCTGAACCCCAGAGAAAGTCCCAGCATGGGCCTGGTCGTCAAATAAAACAAGTAAGAGAGAGATAGGGCCACTCCACCTTGTACATATTTACCACCTATGTGTATATAATTTATTCTTACAAAAAAATAAAAAGGTGTTTTTATCCCCATGTATATACTTCTAAAAATAAAACAAAAATTAGAAAATAAAAACAAAAAAATAAAACTCCCTCTCTCACCTTGTGTATAATACATGTACATATGTATCACTACCTATTTAATTTATACTTGTAAACTACCAATAAAAATAAAACAAAAATTATTTTATACGCCAAATATTATGTTATAAATAAATAAAATTTAAAATTTAGGGTATTTATATAAAAATAGAAAATTTAAAATAATTGTACAAAATACATAGGTATCTTATATTTGTATATAATACATTATACTGTATATATCATAAATTATTTTTCGTAAAAATAATTAAAAATCATATAAAAATCCCTTGAAAAATAAGGAACATTTTTCTTTTTATTTATTTTTAATTTAAAATCATTTATTATTTTTATCTATTTATTTTTGCATTTTCTGCTCTTTTGTCGTCCAGCCTATTTTGTCTTTTCTCCTGCCGCACCTGATTGGGCAACGTCAGTGTCGTTGACCTCGGTCATCTACCCCCTTGGACCTTATTTCTACGCGGACTCAATTTCTCCAATTTCGCCTAATTTATATGGCTCGATCTGACCACCATTCCCTCCAGCTCGCTACTTCGATTATCGAGGGACGATCCATGATCCACGCCCGATGATTCCTCTAGGGATCCATCCCTCGGTTCACGCACCCTTGCTCCACACTTCTCGGACCCCGTAGCGTATAAAATCTCCTGGAGCCTCCTCTTCTTCCACATCTTTGGCCGCCCCCTCGTCTCTGATGATCTCCACCTCTACCCACGAGTAACAACGTGCGATAGAGGCCGTTGTAGAGAAGTTTCGAGCCCTGCAGCCTTAGATCCGGTGCCACTTCACCGTGCTCCGGCACGAGGTGAGACCCAGCCTCTGGACTCGTCGACCCATCAAGGCGAAGACTCCCGGAGGTCCCTGACCTTCAGCCCAGATGACTCCATTTACTAGGTAACTTAGATTTCCTCTTGCACTCTTTGGATTCTAGATTTTTACGACCTGAGTTCATCACCCCGTTCACTGTGATAGGACCTCCCATTCTCTATTCCGACGATCCTATCACCGTCGTTGACCTTCTCCCACACCTTCTACGCCCATCCATTCATCTCGTTTGCCCTAGAAACGAGCCCAGGCCCTCCACCGTCGTTTCGCCGGAGGGCCACGCCTTGCCTCATCGGCCACCCATCCCGCGTACTGACGGGTCGAGGCACTTTGCCCTCGACCCAGTAGCTTGTCAGTGCATGTTTAGAGCTCAAGGTACCTCATCTGGAGGTCAGCATACCCGAGCACAACTGCTCCAAGTCGTCCAGCTTCGTCGGGCCGTTCCAGACGGTCCCGGCCTCATCAGAGCATCGTCATCGCTGCGTACCATCGCTAGAAGAATTTAACCTATCCTAGCAGCCTCGGAGGACGTCTCAGTCGCACGTATCATCCGGTCGAAGCTCGTCGGAGGTGAGTTCTTCACCGTTCTTCCAGGAGTCGTCCCTGCCATTGGATCGCGGGTTCCCCCAGTTCTAATCTCGCCCGTCCATGTTTGGGGAGACCCCAATTGTCCGATCCATCTGAGGATCAGCTTTCAACCATCCATCATCGATGGGACATCAGAGGATCTCAGCCGCCTGATCATAAGTGAGGAACCCTCGACCGTTGGATCGCTAATAAGAAGGGTATTTGCACCTAGGCCATCCTATCTGTTTACATTTCTATATTAGTTCTGTAAATATTTTCAGTAGCTGTTTTTATCTTGGACATTTTGCATCTTGGACCTTGTGTTTTTAGTATTTGCATTCCAGTCCTTCCGTTTGTGTAGCACGTGGTTCCCCTACGTGACTTTGGGATTATTTGCATGTTTCATCCTGGACTTCATGGTTGTTAATGAATGAATTTTTATTAATGTCATTTGCATTTATGCCCCTGTGTGCCTGGTTCACGTGTTGACCACGTGCAGACATGGATTTTTTTGTGAACTAAGCCCAATACTATTCACAATTATTACTGTTTGGCTGGAAACTTTAAAATAATTGCAATTTGGTCCATGTGTGCTGTGTGTTTTATTTTTGATTTAATAATAGCAAATATTGTCCAAAATTCACGAAATTTTGACGCATGGCTCCTACCATGGTGTAGGAATTTGGTGAATTTTTTGTTGTGTTTTGTCTTCGTTTAATATTTTTAAAAATTCAAAAAACCTAGAAATTGTCACTGTCTGTTTTAGAAAATCAACTATAAATATTAAAAGGTCTTGAAAATTTCTTAAAAAATCATGCTTGTGTGTTTTGTAGTGTTTTAACTTCTGTTTAATTTCACCTCATTCTCATTTATAAAACTCAAAAAATTGAAAAAGATCAAAACCTTAGAAAAATCAGTAAAAATTCATAAAAATTTAAAAAATGTGTTTTCTGTTTTCTATAGTTAGATTTTTGCTTGTAGTTTCACATAAAGTTGCTACTCCAATTTTACATGCATTTTAAGTAATTTTAATTTGCCTTTAGATTCCAGCTGTACACTGCTTGTCATTTTTGGCCTTGTGTGATTTTTATAAAATTAATTAAAAAATAAAAAAAATCTAAGAAAATTCACAAAACATCTGAATACTTTAAAAAAAATTTATTCAAATTTTTGAGTATTTTTGAGCTATTAAATAATTGTGTGAGTGTTGATTTGTGTTTCCCTTTTTACCTTTTTCTTATATTAAAAATCATAAAAAATTGAAAAACTAAAAACCACCACTTATTCATTTGTATTTGGATTCTCGACTAATTCGTAGCTTTAGCATCATGTGCTCCTTGTGTTCGACCCTGGTAGCTATACTAGGTGAAAATAAATAGCAAGACCGCTTGCCACATTATTGATTGTTTGATTCCGTGTTGGTGGTCTATTTTTTTCTTGATTGACTTAGCCTTGTTATTCGGGTCGCAACGATCTTAATTATTACTTAAACCAAGTAACAAGATTTGGGTCATCAGAATGGCGCCGCTGCGGGGGAGCACGACTTAGTAGTCAGTTTTCCTTGCTTTATTTTCTGCTATATTTGATAGATTTTTAATAATTGTGATCTGACCCATCTTTTGTTTTTATCTTTCTTGCGAGGGCCCGATGAGCGAGGGCAGCTTTCCTAGGAGAGCCGACTCACCCGAGCAAAGCGGAGGCAACTTGTTTCTCCGTCGAGCTGCTAGAGAGCGTAGGAGAGCAGGAGCATAAGACCAAGTAGATATGAGATTTTAGGAGTGTTTTCATTATTGTTGCTGTAATAATACAGGGACCTGGATTGTGAATCTTGGACGCTTGGCTGATCGGGGTCTGTTTCGTCGAGCACCGGTGTGCTCGGGGGACCTCACCGCAGTTTTTCATTGGTTTTGTTTTCTATAGCATTTACTGTTTATTTGATTTTCGAAGGGTTTGGTCCCAAGACTTAGGATTTTCCCTGATTGTGACGTAATTAATTAAGGCCCAACCCTAATTATCTGCCTGCACCTATAGATCGATTAATTAGACTTTATTAATTAAATCACAAGAAAAATTTAGTTTAATTAGGCTTGAGTCCACGTGCCGTGAGGAACCACATACAGCGCTGGAAGGACCCGTTGTGGCAGGCATCGAGTGGTTCCCAAAATCGGACTCCGGACTTAGTCTGATTGGCTAGGTACTGTTCTTCTCGTGTAGAAAGTGCTTCGTCTAAGGCTGATTTCTTCTTGCATCACATAGGTAGTTTTAATTTTGTCTTTAAATTTATGTGCGGATCACCCTGCATGTAGAGAGCTGGAGTCAGATACCCATTTCTTACTCTGTATGCATCATCGTGTTTGATCGCACATCGGCTTTTTCGAATTCTCCCTCTGTTTTGGACTTAAAATAATCAGGAGAACCTAAAAATTCGTTAGGCATTGTTTGCTTGAAAAATACCAAAAAAAGAAAAAAACTATAAAATTGGGAGTGCTAAACACACTTGACCCTAAAAGACACCTCATCGAAAAATTGGTCTTGGGAGAGTAATCCCCACATTGTATGGTTTGGATGATCGAGAGAGTTACCCGCACACTAGGATAGAGCCTTACCTGAACTCTTGGCAGACTACTAGCCTTTTATACGGGACAATCTATTAGGAGCAATGGGTTCCTACCACATCGCTTAATCGCTCTAAAAGACTATTTTATCACCTAATAAAATTGACAAGATAAAAGACCGAGCCTTTACAGTCATCAGCTCTGCGTGAGTAGGTGAATTGGGGGTTTTGCTTGCCGATCTTGTGTGTTTTCCATATATCATCCACCTTCACTCGTTACATCAAGATGATGGTCTAGAGATCCCTTAGGCAGCCTCTGGCCACACCGCTTTTGAGAACTCCGGTCCGCTCATCTAGGTTGGTTCGCAAGAACCGAGACCCGCTCTCCGAACTCGAGTTCGACTCTGCCTTGTTCCCCCTCGACCTCCCTTCTACCAGTCCTGAGGTGCCCGAGCAGAGACCCAGTAGACACTTGATGATTTATCGGCACCTGAGTTTGGGTCTTTTGCCTTTGTAGAGACCATGGCCAACAGTGAGGAGCGCACCGATGGACCCAACAGGACACAAACTTACGTACTTGACCAGGGTGCCATCAACAACACCATGTTAGCCTCTCTGGAGACCATGCAGCATCAGATTAGAGACCAGGGGGCTTTCATGGTGGACATGCACCGAGAGATGGAGCAGATGAGAGCCGACAGAGAGCAACGCAGAGCCGGTGGAGGAGGAGGACCAGAGATTCCTGAGGGAGGAGAGCCTAAGGAGCCCGCACAACCAACAACACCTACACGAGCGATGAGAGAGTTGCACAACCCTGGTGCAACTTTGACCCATAGATGGATACAGTTGCCAGCCATTTTAGGAGATTTCAAGCTCCCACCTCAGACTATCCAGCTTCTACCCCGATTCCACGGACTCGCCACAGAGGAGCCACACCTCCATCTCTAATTTTGATATGATCTGCAGTATTGTCCACGATCGTTTTGTGTACAAGGATACCATCAAGATGATGGCTTTTCCATTCTCCCTCGTAGACAAAGCAGCCAACTGGCTGAAGCACATAGGGAGATTCATCACTTCATGGGAACAGCTTCGAAACGAGTATTTGAATAAGTATTATCCACTCGGCCGGACGAGTGTTGCCAGAGCCCTGATCAGCAACTTTTCCATGCTTTCCAATGAGCAATTTCATGAGGCATGGGACAGATTCAGGAGCTCACTGACCGGTGCCCTCACCATGATATATCCAATCCCAACCTTGTTCAGAGTTTCTTTTGCGAGCTTACACCGGAGGTGCAGGGGAAAGTAAATGCATCCTGTGGTGGCTCATATTTTGCCAAGGATGAGGATCAGGTTTGGGCCATCTACGAGGAGATGGCAGAGAACTATACGGTCATGTCTCAGACCCGATTATATGCATAGGAGAAGCCCCATCCACAGGTCGTGTCCTATCAGAGGATAGCATGGGTCGATGCTGGTTCATCTACATCATCAGCAGCCGCAACACAGGTAGAGTCGACAACCGCTAATATGGGGATTATCAGCGAGAAGTTGGACCGCATCGAGTTGATAGAGAAGAAGCAGTTCAAGGGCATGTCTCAGATAGATCAGATGGTACAGATGCTGAGTGACCTGAAGACCAGATCATGTGTCTCCAGGAGGCACAGACGACTTCTCAGCCCAATCTCAGGTTACGTACTGATACCAACAACAACTGCTCGACCCAGCACTCCAGCCAGCCCAGACAGGTTCACCATGTTCAGGCGGAGTTGTTCCAGTAGCCGCAGCAGCAGTACTACCAGCCACCACCATCTCAGACATTCAGATGGTGGTCTACCAGCCATATCATCCCCTTACAGTTCTCCGTCCACCCACTTACGAGCAGGAGCCGTTGATGGACGTCAACGGGATTTAATATGACCGACCTCAGCCTGGGATCCGACGAGACCATCCCGAATTCCGTTAGTCAACCGGAGGTACCTATTCCCAGCAGCAACCTCCATTTCAGGGTGGCCAGTTCAGCCAGCAGCAGCCCTAGTTCCCAAAGCCACAGCCTTACCAGCTGCATGGTCCTCGTCCCTATCAGCAGGGACAATCATGGAGGCAACAACAACATCCTCAACAGTTTCATCCCTAGTATCCCTCTCATCCTACACAGCAGCAATAGCCTCATTTCCAGAGAGGCCACCCATCGGTTCTCATGGGCCAGCCTATGAGAACCCATCAATTGATGATTTAGCCCGCCTTGTTTCCAAGCAGCAGTCCACTTTCAGACGGGAGATGGATGAGTTCCGACAGGAGATGAGGGAGATAGTGAAGGGCAGCCGCCATACCCGCTCAGATCGAACTGAATCCGAACAACCTGAAGAGGAAGTCTGAGAAGGTAGAGTTTACAGAGATTACCACTCCTAGTGATTCACTTGGTGATATTTCTATATACACTTTTGATGCTGACTTTGTTACACCTAGGAGCGGTAAGATGCCAGCAGGCGGCGCCTCATCTGAGCGACGACCACATGAGGACTCAGGAGCGCCAGATGAGTAGGAGAGCGGTGTTGATGCTGCTCATGACGATATTGATGATGGTGGTAATGATGCCACCAAGGGCGTAGACCCAGCCGAAAGTATTGAGGCCGTCACTTCACCAGATGTAGGAGGTGGGGCTGATGCCACCAAAGATGATGCTGAGCCAGAGTGCGGTACTGATGCCTCAAGTCCAGATGCCAAGGGTGGTACTGAGGCCACCATTTCTATTCATGTTGCATTTCCTTCTATCGTTGTATCTCAGGACTATTCTGGTAATAAAGGAAAGAGTTCTTCGTTTGTGACTCCATTTGTGATGCATGGAGATGTTTGTATGGATTCTACTTTGCCACAGCAGCAGCGACCCGATCCTAGCCTTCCATCTGAGGGGGGCCAACATCCCCTTCCCTCAAGCACTCCGCTTGGCTAAGGGGACCAAAAAAGAAAACCCAAAAAATCCCAACAGCTAGAGTTCAGCCAACAGATGATAGAACGATTCCAGATATAGCTGACTCTACAGGAGGCCATGGAGCACATCTCCCTCTTCCATAGGAACCTTAGAGAGAGGACCACTATATGCAAGAAGAGGAGGAACCACCACTCAGAGATCCATGTACTCACTCGTGCCACCTGCTTCACCATCCAGAACTATCTGCCAGCCAAGAGGCCAGATGCAGGAGCTCCCTATGTTAGATGTCACATACATGAGTATAGGTTCTATCGGACTCTATTAGACAGCAAATCTTCCATTAACCTACTTCTGACAGCCTTAGACAGCCTTACTCGACTGTTTCAAGTTTGGCCCTCTTCGACAGAGCAAGACGATCCTCCAGTTTATTGATCGATCTGTCAAGAGGTCAAAGGGGTTGCTGAAGGATGTGGTCGACACAATTCAGGGCCTGAAATTCCCCATGGACTTCGTTGTGTTGGACAAGGAGATCCCTGAGTCTGTGACCGATACCCCATCATTTAAGGATGCCCGTTCTTGGCCACAACCAAGGCAGTGTCAATCATGATAGCGGGAAGGAGTACTTTCACGTGGAGGGTGAGATATACAAATAGAGACAATCGATGAGACCAGAGAGCGAGATTCAACTTGCTCAGAGCCGCTTACAGATTCAGAGCAGATGATAGAGGCAGAGCGAGACGTCCACCAGGAGTGCGATTTTGTGATCACAGATAATGAAGCCGCTTGGTCAGACCCCGTTTCATGAGCCATCCTCTCACACTCAGATTCTGCTGATGCACAGATTCCAGTAGAGGAGAGCATGGAGAGCGCATTCTTGGCAGAGGACACATTTTAGGCAGCAGTTCACGTTTAGGAGAGCGAGGCAGTATATACTTTCTTTGATTCAGATTCGGATCCCTCAGAGTCAGATTTTGATCGGTAGAGTTCGATGAGTTGATTCCATGTCTGATTCCTACAGAGCCAGCAACTAGGGTGGAGATTGATCCCATTCAGAGTACAGAGACACCGGCAGAGCAGTCTTCACCAGGTTTCCATGTTCAGCGAGAGTTCTCCCATGCAGATTTGGTCGCATTCACTTAGACCTTTCAGAGGCCAGATCCGCCAGCTCCGAGTTGTCCAGAGCTGAAGCCCTTGCCGCAATTGCTGAAGTATAGGTTCCTTGCGGGCAAGCCTAAGATGCACCCAGTCGTTATCTCAACGGATTTGACTGGAGAGTAAGAATCTCATTTGATTGAGATTCTTGAAAAGAACTACAAGGCGATAGGATGGAGCGTAGCTGATCTCCAGGGGATAAGTCTGACCTTGTGCTCCCACCATATCTATCTCGAAGAGGACGCCAAGCCGTCACGTGAGTTTTAGCAGCGGCTGAACCCAAACCTTCGAGAGGTTGTCATGAAGGAAATCTCAAAATGTTGGAGTGCCAATTTTATCTACCCCATCTCCGACTCCAAGTGGGTTAGTCCATTACATATAGTTCCCAAGAAAATGGGCATCACTACAATTGTGAGTAAGTCTAGAGAGGAGAATCGCTACCCGGGTACCCACTTCTTCGAGGGTCTGTGTAGACTACAGACGATTGAATCAGGCCACCAAGAAGGATCATTTCCCGCTGCCTTTTATTGATCAGATTATAAAGAAGCTAGCTGGGAAGAGACACTACTACTTTCTTGATGGGTACTCCGGCTACAATCAGGTGTCCCATTACACTAGAAGATCGGGGAAGACCACATCCACCTGTCCCTTTGGGACATATGCTTTCAGACGTATGCCCTTTAGTATATGTAACGCCCCAGTGACATTCCAAAGGTGCATGTTGTCCATCTTTTCGAACATAATGGGTGATTGCTTAGAGGTCTTCATTGATGACTTTTCAGTCTATGGCGATGGGTTTGATGCTTGTCTTGACTGCCTAGACCGCATCCTTCAGCGATGCATCGAGTTCCATCTGGTGTTATCTTGGGAGAAGAGTAACTTCATGGTGGTTCAAGGGATGGTGCTTGGTCATATCATCTCCAACAGGGGCATGGACGTTGATCCGACCAACGTGGATATCATCAGGAAACTCAATCCACCATCCAATTTACGACAGTTACGATCTTTTCTAGGGCACGCCGGTTTCTACCGACGATTCATTCATGATTTCAGCAGGATCTCCCGACCGTTGATTGATTTGCTAACCAAAGACACCGAGTTCATTGTAGATGATAAGTGTCTTATGTTATTTGAGACTCTCAAGAGTCTAGTTGTTGAGGCTCCTGTCCTCTAGCTGCCTGATTGGTCTCTCCCATTCGAGATCATGACGGATGCCTCCGATTTTGCTGTAGGGGCTGTGCTGGGATAGAGGAGGGATGGAGTGCCATTTTCCATTCACTACGCTAGCCGTACATGGGATGCCGCCAGCATAACTACACTGTCACTGAGAAGGATATGCTAGCCGTAGTATTTGCTCTAGATAAGTTCAGATCGTATATCATTGGATCTAGAGTGACTATCTTTACTGACCATACAACCATCAGGTACCTCATGGCAAAGAAGGATGCCAAAGCTAGACTGACTAGATGGATCCTTCTAATCCATGAGTTTAATATTGAGATTAAGGATAAGCATGGAGTCAAGAATGTGGTGGCGGATCATCTCTCCCAATTAGAGCATCTTGAGGATTCTGAGCAGATTGATCATATATATGAGACCTTCCCAGATGAGGCGATACCTGCTATCGCCTCACTCCCATTGTACGCTGATATTGTGAACTATCTTGTTGCTAAGAAAGATCCACAAGGTTGGCCCAGGAAGCGACTTGAGACCTTCCTAGCGAAGGCCAAGTCTTACCATTGGGAGGATCCCATCCTTATCATGAAGGAGGGCATAGTGTCTGGCGGAGGTGCATTCCTCAGGAGGAGCACCATATCATCCTCCCCTACTTCCACAAGCTGGAGGCAGGAGGACATCACTCTGGGAGGAGAACGACACAGAAAGTGCTCCAATCCGACCTATGGTGGCCTACTCTCTTCAAGGATTCTGATGAATTCGTGAAGAGATGTACTGACTATCAGAGGATGGGCACTTGTGGACAACGAGACATGGTGTTGATGCAACCCATTCACTTCTGTGAGGTTTTTGATGCATGGGGCCTTGATTTCATGGGTCCATTCCCTAAGAGCCAGGGATTCGAATACATTCTAGTGGCCGTTGATTATGTGAGTCATTGGGTTGAGGCCATCCCCATCTGAACTGCAGATGCTAGGACTATATGCAGATTTTTGAGGAAGAACATCATTTAACGGTTAGGGGTACCTCGAGTGTTGATATCTGACGAGGGGTCCCATTTCATCAACAACAAGGTAAAGGCCCTTCCTAGCGAGTTCACCATTGACCACCGAGTAGCCACTCCATATCACCCTCAGACCAATGGTATTGCTGAAGTGTCAAATAGGGAGATCAAGACTATATTGCAGAAGGTCGTCCGCCCTGACCGAAAGGATTGGTCGTAGCTTTTGGACTCGGTCTTGTGGGCATACTGGACATCCTTCAAGACTCCTTTGGGTACATCTCCCTTTCACCTCGTTTATGGCAAGCCTTGCCATTTACTTATTGAGATTAGGCACAAGTCACTTTGGGCTGTCACAGATATACTTTTGGATCCAATGAGTATAGGAGATCAGAGGAGGGCAGAATTGGCAGCCCTGGAGGAACTTAGAGATGCATCCTTTTCGAGCAAGGAGAGAGTGAAAGAGTGGCATGATTCTCATATCAGCCACAAATAGTTTGAGGCAGATCATAGAGTATGGTTGTTTGATGCCAGACTTTGATTATTTCCAAGTAAGTTGCAGAGCAAGTGGAAGGGACCAAAAATCTTAGAAAAATCAGTAAAAATTCATAAAAATTCAAAACAAACGTGTTTTCTTCTTCTGTAGTTAGGTTTTTGCTTGTAGTTTCACAAAATTGCTGCTCGAATTTTACATGCATTTTAAGTAATTTTAATTTGCCTTTAGATTCCAGCTGTACACTGCTTGTCATTTTTGGCCTTGTGTGATTTTTAGAAAATTAACTAAAAATAAAAAAAATCTAAGAAAATTTACAAAAAATCTGAATACTTTAAAAACAAAAAAACATTTTTATTCTGAATTTTTGAGTACTTTTGAGGTATTAAATAGTTGTGTGAGTGTTGATTTGTGTTTCCATTTTTGCCTTTTTCTTATATTAAAAATCATAAAAAATGAAAAACTAAAAACCACCATTTATTTTTTTGTATTTGGAATCTCGACTACTTCATAGCTTTAGCATCACATGCTCCTTGTGTTCGACCCTGGTAGCTATACCAGGCAAAAATAAATAGCAAGACCGCTTGCCACATTATTGATTGTTTGATTCCTTGTTTGGTGGTCTATGATTGACTTAGCCTTGTTATTCGAGTCGCAAAGACCTTAATTATTACTTAACATGAGTAGCAAGATTTGGGTCATCAACCTCTTCGATCAAACAGGACAGTCTTATAGTTTTTTGATAGATCAATCAAGAGGTTGAAGGGTTGATTGAGGACATTATCGTCACCATCCAGTGTTTGCGATTCTCGTGGACTTCATTGTGCTAGACATGGAAGTTCCTGAGTGTGTGATCGATACCTCGATCATATTAGGACATTTCTAATTAAAGTACCAAGAAGGTGTACTTTCGTGTTCAGGGCAAGAGTACACATATAGAGACGAGCCAGGACCTCAGAGCCAGATCTGTTGGGTCAGAGCGAGCATCTAATAACAAGCAAGATAGTCACCACAACTGTGATTTTTCACAGACAGATGATGAGGTAGTTTGGGCTGAGCCGAGTACATGATCTTTCATCACATTTTCAGGAGATGAGATGTACTTGATGATGGGTGATTGGAAAGCACAGTCTTGGAGCAGACATAGTTAGAGGCTAAGATAGATGATTATGATGATGCTAATTTTGAGTTTCACTCTTGTTTTTCTGATGTTGATCCTTCCAATGTAGACGTGGACTTGGATTGGTGGATTTTTTATGAGTATATTCGGCATTTGATTTCAGCTGATCCTACAACAAGCCTAGAGACCGAGCGAGTGCAGTATAGGTGGTTATCAGATGAGCAATCTCCATACCAGTCAGATCCAGAGTAGGATGAGCTTGTACATACAGACTTAGTTTCATATACCCAGGCCCTCACTAGACCAACTCTCCCTATTCCTTCTCTCCTAGATCTCAAGTCGTTACCTCAGAGCATGAAATACAGATTATTTGTTGGGGAGCCTAAAATATTTCCGATCATTATCTCATCCGGTATAACTGAAGATCAAGAATACTTTCTGTTGGATATTCTTGAAAATAATCGCAAGGCAATCAAGTGGTCAATAGCAGATCTCCATGGGATTAGTCCGACTATATGCTCCCACCGCATTTTTCTAGACGATAATGCCAAACTATCTTGTGAGTTTCAGCGCATGTTGAACCTGAATCTTAAAGAGATGGTTATGAAGTAAATATCCAAGTGGTGGAGTACCAATTTTATCTATCACATGTCTGACTTCAAGTGGGTTAGTCCATTGCATGTGGTTCCCGAGAAGACGGGTATCACTACAGTGATTAATGAGGACGGAGACGAGATCACTACCAGAGTACCAACTTCTTTGCCAGTCTGCATGGACTGTAGATGATTGAATAAGGATGCTAAGAAGGATCACTTCTCGCTATCATTTATTGATCAGATTATCGAGAGATTAGCTAGGAAGAGCCATTATTATTTTCTTGATGGGTACACGGGGTATAAGTATATGGCTATTATGATGTTTGCATATCCATTTGGAATGTATACTTTTAGACGGATGCCCTTTGGATTATGTAATGCCTCGGATACAATCGGGAGGTGTATGCTTTCGATCTTTGCGGACATGATGGGTGACTTTTTGGAGGTCTTCATGGATGATTTTTTAGTCTATGGTGATGATTTTGATTCCTATCTTTCTAGCCTAGAGCACGCTCTTCAGAGGTGTGTTGAGGTTAACTTCATTCTTTCTTGGGAGAAGAGTCATTTTATGATGACTCAGGAGACGGTCCTTGGTCATGTCATCTCCAATAGGGGAATGGAGGTCGATCCGACCAAGGTGGATATCATCACGAAGCTCAATCTATCATCCAATCTGAAGTAGTTATTGTCTTTTCTAGGGCATGTTGGTTTCTACCGTCATTTCATTCGAGACTTCAATAAGATTTCCCACTCGTTATCTGATATTCTAGCGAAATACACCAAGTTTATTGTTAATGATAAGTGCCTTTCAGCTTTTGAGACTCTCAAGAGCATGGTTGTAAAGGCTCATGTCTTTCAGCCACCGGATTGATCTCTCCCGTTCCAGATCATGACGGATGCCTCCAATTTTACCATTGGGGCTATTTTAGGATAGAGGAGGGAAGGACTTCCATATGCCATACACTATGCTAGAAAGACTTTGGATTCCACCCAGTGGAATTACACTATTATAGAGAAATAAATGCTAGCTATAGTATTTGCCTTAGACAAATTTAGGTCCTACATTTTAGGATCTAAGGTTACCATTTTCACTGACCACATTGCCATTAGGTACCTTATGGATAAAAAGGATTCCAAGCCATGCCTTACCAGTTGGATCCTTCTACTCTAGGAGTTTGATATTGAGAATAAGGATAAGCCTAGAGTCAAGAATGTGGTTGCAGATCACCTCTCCCGATTAGAGCTACTAAGACTTCTAAGTTCAATAGACCTATCACTGAAACTTTTCCAGATGAGGGGATTCTTGGTATCGCCTCACTCCCATGGTATGTCTACATTGTGAACTTTCTTGTTGCCAGGAAATTCCCACATGGTTGGCCAGGAAGATACTTGAGACTTTCCTTGTGAAAGCCAAGTCTTACCATTGGGAGGATCCGATCCTTTATCATGAAGGAGCGGATTTTCTGGTGTCAGTGTATTCCTCAGGAGGAATACCATAGTGTCATGTATTGTCATAAATTAGAAGCTCGAGGACACCATTCTGGGAAGAGGACAACAAATAAGGTGCTTCAATCTAGTCTTTGGTGGCCTACTCTCATTGCGGATCCTCATGCATTCATGAAGGAGATGTATTTACTATCAGAGGATGGGCAGTTATGGACATAGAGATATGTTGTTGATGCACCCGGTTCACTTTTGTGAGGTTTTCGATGCATGGGGTATCGACTTTATGGGCCCATTATGTAAGAGTGAGGGATTCAAGTACATTCTATTGGCTGTAGATTATGTGAGTCATTGGATTGAGGCTATTCCTGCCTGATTTGCTAATGCAAACACAGTTTGCAAGTTCCTATGGAAGCATATCATTTTGCGGTTTGGGATCCCTTGAGTTCTTATTTCATATGGAGGTATCCACTTCATAAATGACAATGTAAGGGAACTTGCTAGTGAGTTTGTATTTAACCATTGAGTTGCTACTCTGTATCAACCTCAGACGAATGGTCTAGCCGAGGTTTCGAATAGGGAGGTTAAGACAATCTTGTAGAAGGTTGTTTGCCCAGACCGAAAGGAATTGTCTCAGCTTTTGGACTCGATTCTTTGGGCCTATAGAACATCTTTCAAGACAACATTGAGTACATCTCCCTTTCAGCTCATTTATGGAAAGCCATGCCACTTACCTGTTGAGATAAAGCATAATTCACGATGGGCAGTGAAGAAGTGACCTTTGGTTTAGATGATGTGGGAGATCATAGGCAGACAGAGGTGGCAGCCCTGGAGATGAGGCCTTCATGAGTAGCCTTCAATATAAGGAGAGGATGAAAGAATGGCATGATGCACACATCAGCCATAAGCAGTTTGACCATGATCAGAGAGTTTGGCTATTCGGTGCGAGACTCAAGTTATTTCCATGGAAATTTTAGAGCAAGTGGAAAGGCCCTTATATAGTGTGAAAGGTGTATGACAATGGTTGCATCGACATATCAGAGTTGTCTTTTGAGTCCACCTTTCGAGTTAATGGTCAGCTTTTGAAACCATTTCTTGATCACGAGTTGCCAACCATTGAGGTTGCCTCCATTCATTTTGTATGAGATATATTTTTCACTCTTCTCATTCTGGATCTCATACTTGAGTTACACATTTTGATTTGTTCACTTTTTTCACCTTGTACATACGTGTTTTCAAGTTTATTCATTCTTTCTTGAGTTGTCTTACATCACCTGGACTCTGTTTAACCCAAAAATAGAGCGTTATGTTCCACACAAGGCGGGAACACAGTCGTTGAATTGACCACATAAAATCTGGATTAAAACAATAATTAACCCACAATGATGATCAAATTATGAAAAACAAGTGCAGAATTAAAACTTATTATAACTCTACAACAAAGATGTGTATAGTGTGCAAGTATGTGTAGAGTGTCGAACACATGGAACAAGCAGGATAAATCGGGCAAAGAATGCAAAAAAGTGATTGTGAGGTATGTGTCTATAAGTGCTTTTTGTGGGTTTTTAGTTTTGTATTTTTTTTATTTTTTATTTTATATTTTTGTATTTTGATTTTAAATTTTTTGATTTTTTTATTTTCTTTTTTATTTTTCTTTTTATTTTAAAAAATATATAAAGTTATATATAGAGTATGTATACAATATAGGCTATAATAATATATAGTTAATAAAAACAATAAAAATAAAGGGAATAAGGGGTTTATAATATTTTTTACTATTTTAGTGATTTTTAATATTTTTTTTCTAATTTTTATAGATTTTAAAAGTCAAAAATACACTAAAACAGGGATAAAGTAAATATCTTAAATCAAAATGGAGATGAAAAATAATAAATAGTAGCAAAAATTCTCTAAATTAATTTTTATATAATACTAATCATATGAAAAAAATTAAAAATAAAAAGTATATTTTTTTTTGAATTTTTATATTTTAATATATTTTTATAAAGATTTTAGGGGTTTTCTATTTTTGAGTTTCTTTTATACTTTTTAGTGATTTTTGGTCTAAAGGTTAAAAATACATAAGTAAACAAAATATATTTTTTGGGAAATTTTAAAACATTTTTATAATTTTCATGTATTTTCTATTTCAAACAAGGATATATATGATATTTTTTGTTTTTAATAAATAATTAAAAGGCTATAAAAGGCAAAATAAAATAGTGTGTAATAGAGTGTGCAATTAGGAAGCTACACCTATTTTTGTGATTTTTTTCAAGTTTAAAGATATTTAAAATAAATAGAGACAATAAAAAGAAACTACACTACTAGCAAGGGCATAAATGTAAATAGCAGATGTTCCATGGGCCAATGTGCAATTTCTACAAAAAAATATTACTGCAATACAAAGTTTTTAGGCCTATCACAAAATCTAGGACATGCGAGGGCCTTGTTGCAAAAATCTAGGCACGTGAGCTATGCTAGTGGGGACCACTTGTAAATACCAAAAATGGAGGGGTCTATTCGCAATTTTACCAAAAATAATACAACTTGAAATCCAAAATTTCTGACTAAACAACAATAAACCAAACCCACGAGGGTCTATTTGCAAATACCCCACGTTCTATTAGCTAACCTTTATAAGAATTAATTTAAACATAAAACTAATACGAGGGCTTTTATGCAATTATTACAAAAGATATAAAACTGCAAAGTAAAGCCTATGGCGTAAATAATAAATACAAAATTGCATGAGAGTGGAAACGCAAAATATGCAAAGTGTGGCGCTGGTGGATGGCCTGATTTGATTCACTAAGACACGTGGCGCTCTTCCAACGACCGATGGAGGTTCGGATCCAAGGGTTGTTGTACGTCTCCAAGACCAGGGCGAAGATCGATGGTTGAGAAGGGCGACAGAAGAACAGAGAAGTGCTCGCATCAATATGAGCTTTCCTCATCCAGATCATCCTCCTCCGACCGACTCTGAAGCTCCAAAATGCCCCAATCCTGGGAGGGTCCCCTAGCGAATGGAAGCTCCAAAATACCCCGGCGATGGCTGGGGCTCACCAACAGGAATAAAGAAGCTTGCAGGCTCCATGTACCTCTGCGAGGATCAAAATAAGCTTCGAAGGGTCTCTTCAACTCTAGGTCCTGCAAAAAAGAATCAAAGGGTCGAGGTAAAACTGCCTCGACCATGCAACGGGGTGTATGAGGGTGTAGGGCACGAAATGGAGATTCATTGGAAGCTAGCTCCAAAGAACTACAAAGGGGTGGAATGCGGCTAAATCACGTGATCAATCAATGAAATAAATATGCTAATTAAACCTAGAACTAAATCTAAAAGAAGAAATGCAAGAAAAAGCAAGTGTACCTCACTAGGGAATCGGGAGATAGAACCTCGACAGCGAGCTCGCTGGAGATGGATGGAGCACACCTAGAGCTCGTCCAACACCGCTACGAAGATGCTGGAGAGGAGGTTGTCATCCTCCTTGATCCAGAACACACTATGGTGGATCTAGATTAGGTCAAAAGGAGGTTCAAAAAGTGGAAGGAAGGTAACGAGCAGGTTATGTACAAGAGGTATGGGCATTAAAAGAACGATGAAGATCGAGCGAATTGATGATCCACTCCCCGAGGAGAGCATCAGGCGAGCATGCTTGATGAACGAGGAGAAATATCCAAGAAGGAATCGACATCAAATGGTGCAAGATGCGACCTCGAAAAAAATCGAGAAAATGAGGCAAAATGAGGTCTGATATGGGTTGGGGTGTTGCGTAGAGAGTTGACTACGGGTCAACCTCTGACGCGACCTGGTAGGTCCACGTGGACCAACTAGGAAATACCAGCCTGAAATTGATTAGAAAATCAATAAATAATAATAATTGATGTTATTAATTTTAGGTTATAAAATAATATATATTTTTTATGAAGAATTATATTATGATTTTTTTGTTTTTAGGGCTTTATAACCACAAGTTACCTTTTAGGGGTTACATATAGGTATAGTCATCTATGTATTTTGGTCTTTTATTTTGACTTTATATTTTTGATTTTATTAATTTAATTTATTAGTTTATATAATTATAACTTATTTTTAAAAACTAATATATATTTATTTATTTTTTTGATATAATAGATACAACTAAATAAATAGATGTATTATCTATAGAGGTATAAATATAGGTATTTTACCTATGTATTTTCTATACATATTTATTTTTTCATTTTCTTTATGTTTTTATTTTTGTTTTAATATGCACATATATTATAAATAATATTTAAAAATTTATGAAAATATAAAATTACAAAAATAACGAATAATAAATAAATTGAATATCTTAATCATTATAACTATACAATAGGGATCCAAAACCTAACTTTGACACCTTAACTCCAAAAATATGAAACTAACTTCATTAAATAGCTTATTAAAAATTATATATAATTAAATGTAGCTTTGATATATTTTTACTTTTTATTTACGAGATATGGGTCTGAGAAGTTGGGGTTTTGAAATCTTATTTAGATTGTATTTGTATTATTTTTTTGTAAACTTAATTTTTTATTTTTCTACATTTTATTATATAAAACTTTCATGTTAAAAGTTTCTTTATTTGATCTATAAAAAGTGGAACTAAAAATAGGTCCCAAAATTGAATAAAAATGAATAAAATAAAGGGGATTTTTATTGGATTTTGGCCCTATCTCCGCCTACTTTATTTCTTGTCGACCTAGTCATCAAGATGCCTAGGTCTCAAGGTTTAGGGTCATACAATATTTTCAATATTTTATTATTTTTCTTTTCTTTTCTTTTCTTTATTCTATAATTTTTACATTAAAACTGTATTTTATACACTATTTACACAGTGATGCATGAATGCTAAAATGACTAAATTAAGGGTATGTACACGCATTTATTAGGGTTTTTAAGACCATAATGATAGAATAAAGATGATGAAATGGAGATTCATCATCCCCTATACTTGCCTTTTCTAGTCCCTAGCAAACACATACAATAAGTGCAGAAAAGAAAAACAAAGAAAAGAAAAAGAAAGAAAATTGGATTAAGTTTAATTATCAAACTTGTCTTCACGAAATCAAAGTTTGGAGCTTAAGTCGGACCTTAGGAATTTTAGTGTGGGTGGAACCTTAATGGGAATTAGATTTGAAAAACAACATCCTTCAAGGATCCCAAAACTCTACTCAAGTCTCCTCAATAGCCAGATCCGAATACTTCAATTCATACGCAAACCCTTATGACTATGAATCTGACTCGTACAATGTAAGTGACAATGGCCCTCCCCAACTGAAATGACAAAGAGACCGACTTCTCCAGCATGACAACCTAGTGATTCCCCAATCTAGAAACTCCATTGTAAAGCCTTGAACTTGGCATATCTCGGATCCTATATAATAAGATCCGGCCCTTCAAGAGAAAACCAACGTGTTTCGTGTGAATCGGACTTCGTTTAGAATTGCTATGATTTTCGGAAGAAAGAGAAGTAAGGAAGGCTAAGATGTCATTAACCCATAATGACTGTCATTAAGACTAATTAAACATGATTAAAGAAACTAATGACGGATTGAAAACTACTAATGATCATTAGTAAACACTAATCAATAGTTAGCAAAAGATAAGCGTAAGCCGCAAAAGATAAACCACGATTAGTGAAAGTTAATCATGATTAGTGTTAATTCAGCGTCATTAGCGAATCTAGAATCATCTGGAATGTTCTAACTTAAGCCCCAAGTTTGGGATAGGTTTTGGCCAAAACCATGGGCCAAAACCATGGGCTGCTAAACCATGGTTAAGGCCTAAACCATGGTTTTCTAACCATGGTTAGTGGTTTTCCGGAGCCTATAATTAGACCCCCCACCCATTCATTCTCTACGACTTCCACTACCACCACCACCCAAAGGGCTATGGTCGAGAGGTCGGAAGGAGGAGTGGGAGGTGAGGGAGGAGCGCTAGCAAAGCGCTGCCGAGAGAACGAGAAGGAGAAAGGTATGATCCTCTCTTAAGTTTGCTTCGTAAGCTAGGCTTTCAATTCATGCTCTTGTTCTTCCAAGTTTTATTCTTGATTCATCTTTCTTTCCGATTTGTTTTCCTATTGCGGATCGAGGAGAAATCTGTGTAACACCCTACTTAGGTGCGGGCGGCTATGCACGTCAGTAATCCTGTGATTCGTCACACGTTCACTCATCTGAGACGCGTGGTGTCTACCGATTCTCTATCGTTTATGTTTTTGTTCTTTCTATTATGCTTTCATAATTATTTTGATGGAGAAATCTGTGTAATATCGTACCTAGGTGCGGACGGCTATGCACGTCAGTGGCCCTGTGATTCGTTACACATTCACTCACCTAAGATGCGTGGCGTCTACCGATTCTTCATCTCTTATTGTTTGAGTATATACTTTCAGTTTTGCTGTTGTTTTCCTCATGATTGATTTTATAGAGGAAACTCTTTTCATTTTTATTTTGATATATGTCCTGATATAAGGGGAAATTCTGCCGAAATTTTCCGAGAAATATGTCCCGATATAAGGGGAAACTCTGCCGAAATTTTCTGAGAAATATGTCCCGATATAAGGAGAAACTCTGCCGAAATTTTCCGAGAAATATGTCCCGATATAAGGGGAAACTATACCGAAATTTTAAGAGAAAATATGTTCTTGGTGTTCTTTGTGTTCTTCACGTTCTTCGCGTTCTTCATTCGTTCTTCGTGTTCTTGACAAGTTCTTAGCGTTTTTGATACGAAAATGAAATTCGATCTTTTCAGGAACCTTAAAATAGCCTTTCTAAAAAATGAAACACGATAAAGCCTTGCATACACAAGAGAGAGCTCAATTAGGTAACGAAATCCTTCCTTTTGCTGTTGGGTTTTCGTACGAGATTATGAAACTCTTGATTTTATTTTCTTTGCTATTAAGAACCCTAATTTTGGCCATTTCTAAAAAGTCTGAAAAGTTGCTTTGTGATTTCCACTAAAATAGGGTTTAAGCATCAAATTGATGCGGTGGCTTTGAAAGTTAGGGTTTGGGAGTTAAAATAAGCATAAATACGGGTATATGTGGTTATGAATATTATATATGTGAGTCTATACTAAAGATTGCTAATTGGGCAAATCGAAGATTTAACGAAATAATTACATCATGGGAATTGATGTGGTTTGAGTTGGATCATGAAAAGGATCGTGTGTCACGTTAAGGGTGACGAGTAGAACCACAGGTCGGGCATGCAACCTGTAGGTTTGTCGGAAGGAACTCGTATTGGCGTTTCCCTACCTAGGTGGTACACAGTTTCCCTGCTATGATAAGTGCACACAAATTGAATGTTTTGCAACGCGTGGTACCGGGAGCCAATATATTTGGGTTGGAACGACGGAAGATGTGGTCGTGCCATGTGGAGGCACGGGTGGTTCAATAGCGGTTGGGTCACGATAATATGTATTTAAAGCCGCTAGGTTATATGATTAAATGTTAGCCTGAGGTTTTAAGCAACCGAGTCCTCGAGCACATGTGCTCATTTGATTTTCCAGGCTGAGGGTTGAGACCCTGTTTAATAAAAGAAAAAGGAAATTGTCAGGGTAGTATTAGAGGATTGGTTGATGCGACGCGCGGCGGCATAAGCTTACCAAGATCAAAACAATCTCCAATCCCGAAGGGTCCACAACTTCAGAGTCCAAGAATGGTGGGGTTCCCCTGGACTAATCCCTGATGTGGAATAGAAAGGAATATGACTTAAATTAATGAGAAGGAATGAAATTTTTGTGATATCAAGTTTTGAAAAATGACCCAATTTGTTTGCTTTTCTATTCTTCGTTACTTAGCATTCGCTAATTTTTATCCTATGATTTATGGAAAACCCAACAGGTATCGGTGAGCCATCGCAAGGACTTTAAAAATTACATCCAGCTTACATACTAGACATCCAGCCAGCCACAGTAGCTTTACTCTTTAAGGTAGTTAGTAATCTTTTGTATATTTTCCTTTCAAGCTGATGTGCATGTAAATGGTTATAGTGGGACAGTGTATCATCTGAACTTTATTTTGTGAATAGAAAAGTGTTGAATTACTTTCTTCTGAGTATTTTTATTTGCAGTCTATTTCTGAATGTTAGTTGTAATTGCTAAATAAATTATTGTTGAGTAACCAGATCTGGATATGGGAGGATCCAACGGCTGGGGGAAATGGGGTCACGACAGATTGGTATCGGAGCAAGGTTACTCCAGTAATTTATTTAGTAATTATCAACTATGAGCGGTATTCAGAAAACTAAGGTTGTATTAAGATTCTTTGATCTTAATAACTGACTGCAGTACCATTCACAAGTCATTGTCCCTTATATACATCATGCTAAGACATATAGGAACTGACCTTTGACCTTTACTCATCACAGGATCATGGCAGACCAAGACGTGTCTAGACAATTAGCGGCTATGATGGCAATGCTCCAAGACATGGGGCAAAGGCAACAAGCATTGGAGGAGAGGCTCAATGCACAGGCTGAGAGACCCGAGGCATCTAAGCTTGCGGATGCCAGGATTGAAGGTTCTGTCCATCTTTCTGAGGAAGAATCTAGTTACCATCCTTCAACTGAATCTGCTCCTACCCCGGTTGAAGGAGCAATGGAGAAGGCCCTTCTTAGACACCAAACATTACTAGATAATTACGGAAAGGGAAAAATTCCTCGATTCAAAGGTGTAGAGACACCTGCCGAGGCTGAGTTATGGCTCGATGACGTTACTAGGATATTGAGGATAATCCATGCACCAGTTGACACCTGGGTGCACTTTGCTGATTACTCCCTAGCAGATTATGCACGACGATGGTGGAGAGCAATTTCCAAGAAGCTAGCAGATCCTGTTCCATGGGATGTCTTTCAAGAGAGGTTCCGAGCTCACTTTTGTCCCTCTCATTGGGAAGAATTAAAGAGGAGAGAGTTGGCTTCTCTGAATCAGGGTTCTAAGACCATACGAGATTATCATATCCACTTTACTGAGCTACTACGGTACTCACCAGCTCTAGAAGCTTCACTACAAGAGTGTCTTACCAAATTTATTAGCGGTCTTCAGGGAGATCTACGAGAAAAGCTTGTTGGTTTTAGAGCCACAACCGTAGATGAAGCAATGGACATCGCCTCTCGTATTGAGATGGAGAGGGATGAAAACCGCCAAAGAAGAAGTTTCCACTTTAATGGTGGACCATCCAAAAGCAAGGCACATTATAATCGTAGAGATCGTCGTTATCATCCAGCCGGTTCTAATATAAGCTCACCACAGACCTTGGGTCAGGAATTATCAGGAAGAAGGGGTTTCTCTAGACCTCCACTATATCCTCGCGACTCAACTGCAGGAGCTAGCACCTTTGTGGCTGGATCTTCAGCTCAAACAGGAGCACGTGTGTGTTTTTACTATCATCAGGAAGTCCACATCAAGAAAGATTGTCCGAAATTGAGAGATTCAGCATTTAAATCAACCCGAATTAACAGTATAACATCCAACTCGAGCAATGGAGCAACACACGGAGGAAGACATGGTAGAGGTCGGGGCTCACAAGGAGCGTCTCCTACACAACAACCACCACAAAGTGTTGCGGGCTCTAGCTTGCCTATTCCTAATGGCCAACTAAATGCAATTACCGAGGAACAAGCCTACCACTCAGGCCCAGTCGTACAAGGTACCATTACTATTTATGGCCATTCAGTACATGCTTTATTTGATTCTGGTGCGTCACATTCATTTATTACTCGACGGTTAGTACCCGCTTTGGGTAAGATACCAGTAGAAGTACAACAATCCTATCTGATTAAGGGACCAGGAGGACAAGTATTTATAATTTGAGATTTCCTGGATAATTGTATAATACTGATAGCGGGACATAAGTTACCTGTTTCACTACTACTAATAGAAATGGAGGACTTTGATCTTATCCTAGGGATGGATTGGTTAGAAAGGCATCATGCATGTCTTGATTGTTTTCAGAAGACAGTAACGTTTCACCTTCCTAACTCGATAGAGTTCCAGTTTATTGGAAAGACATCCAATGATAATATCGAATATATCTCTACATTGAAGGCACAACAGTTGTTAGAGCAAGGGTATCAAGGTTATTTAGCCTATGTAACCATTACATCAGGGTCAGACAGAATGATGTAAGAAGTACCTATAGTGTGCGAGTTTCCTGATGTATTTCCAGAGGAACTACCTGGATTACCACCTGAGCGAGAGATTGAATTTGAAATCTCTCTCATACCTAATACTCAGCCTATCTCTATCCCTCCATATAGGATGGCACCAGCTGAGTTACGAGAGTTAAAGGTACAGTTGCAAGAACTGTTAGATAAAGGATTCATTCGTCCTAATACTTCACCATGGGGTGCACCTGTCTTATTCGTTAGGAAGAAGGATGGGTCAATGCGGTTGTGCATTACTATAGACAACTAAACAAGAGGACAATAAAGAATAAGTATCCACTGCCAAGAATAGATGATTCTTTGATCAGTTACAGGGTTCAACGGTGTATTCCAAGATTGATTTAAGATCTGGATACCATCAATTGAAAATTAAAGATACAGATATTCCCAAGACAACTTTTCAAACTAGATACGGGCATTATGAATTCTTAGTTATGCCTTTTGTACTAACAAATGCCCCAGCAGCCTTCATGGATCTTATGAATAGAGTATTCAAGGATTTCTTAGATCACTTTGTAGTAGTCTTTATTGATGATGTGCTTATTTACTCAAAGGATAAGTATCTACATGAACATCATCTTAGGAAGGCACTTGAAGCTCTAAAGAAGAACAAACTATATGATAAATATAGCAAATGTGACTTCTGGCTATCTGAAGTATCTTTCTTAGGCCATGTTATTTCTGGGGAAGGTATATCAGTTGATCCTACAAAGGTTAGTGCGGTGATGAGTTGGGAACGCCCGAAGACTATCACAGAAATACGATCTTTTCTAGGATTAGCTGGATATTATAGAAGATTTGTGAAGGACTTTTCACGAATAGCATTGCCAATGACTAGACTAACTCAGAAGGAGGTCCCATTCTTATGGTCTGATACATGTGAAGCTAGTTTTCAGAAACTGAAAGAATGCCTAACATCTGCACCAATCCTCACTCTACCCTCCGAGAGTGAAGGGTTTACAGTGTACACTGACGCATCTAAAGAAGGACTTGGGGTGGTTCTTATGCAACATGGTAAGGTAGTTGCGTATGCATCACGACAGCTCAGGACACATGAGAAAAACTACCCAACACATGACCTTGAATTAGCTGCCGTAGTTTTTGCTTTAAAGATATGGAGACATTACCTGTATGGTATTACTTTTGAAATCTTCACCGATCATAAAAGCTTAAAATATCTGTTTGATCAAAAGGAGCTCAATATGAGACAGAGACGGTGGCTAGAGTTGTTGAAAGATTATGATTGCACTATCTCCTACCACCCTGGTAAGGGGAACGTCGGGGCAGATGCCCTTAGCAGAAGAACTTATTCACATGGATTAGTGAGTGCTATCCACTTCTGGGGTTTACTATCAATGGATTAGTGTTAATACTATAACTATTCCTCATCGATACAAATCAGAGATCTGGGATAAAATAAAGAAAGGACAGAAGGATGATCCAGTCCTTAAAGACTTGAAACAACAACTTGAGAAGCATGAGATAGAGGGATTCCAGATACAAGATGGGTTACTATATAACCATCACAGAGCTTGTGTACCAGACATACCTGAACTGAGGAAAGACATTTTACGTGAAGCTCATTGTTCTAGATTATCTATTCATCCAGGAATTACAAAGATGTATAAGGATCTTCATTCATACTTCTGGTGGACAGGAATGAAGAAAGATGTTGCTGAGTTTGTGAATTCATGTTTCACTTGCCAGCAGGCAAAGGCTTCACACCAAAAGCCACCGGGTTTATTGCAACCCCTTCCTATACCTGAATGGAAATGGGAAAGCATTTTCATGGATTTCGTTACTGGCTTACCTCAGACGACTGGTAGTAAAGATAGTATCTGGGTTATAATAGATCGTCTGACAAAGGTAGCACACTTCATTCCGATAAGCTTATCTTTCACTCCAGACCAGCTTGCTGAGTTATATATTACACATGTGATTCGCCTCCATGGTATCCCAAAGGAAGTAGTTTCCGATCGAGATTCACGATTCACCTCACACTATTGGGAGAACTTCATGAAATCCTTAGGTATACAATTATGCTTGAGCTCATCATATCATCCAAAAACATACGGTCAGTCAGAACGTACGATTCAGACACTAGAGGATATGCTACGAGCATGTGCCTTAGAATGGAAGGGATCGTGGATTAAATATTTGCCTCTTGCAGAATTCACCTACAATAATAGTTACCACACAAGTATTAGTATGGCACCGTTTGAAGCACTATATGGACGAAGGTGTACTACTCCTTTGTGTTGGCAAGAGGTCGGAATAAAAGACCTTTATGATTCAGATAGACTTCAAGAGACTTGGGAAGCTGTAGAGCTTGCTAGAAAAAGACTATTAACTGCCCGGAGTCGCCAGAAAAGTTATAGTGATACCAGGTGAAGATATATTGAATTTGAGATAGGTGACTTTGTATTTCTCAAAGTATCACCTATGAAGGGTGTTCAGAGGTTTGGCTTGCGTGGGAAGTTAGCACCCAGGTTCGTGGGTCCCTTTGAAATTATTCAACGGATTGGAAAAGTTGCCTATAGACTTGCGCTTCCTCCACATCTGTCGGCAATACATGATGTATTTCATGTATCAAATCTGAGAAAGTACATTAGGGATCCAGAGCATAAGATAAGTTATGATGATCTACATGTTGAGCCAGACTTGACATACCAAGAGATACCTGTGCAAATACTTGAAAGGGACATCACGAAGTTGAGAAACAAAGAGGTGCCTCTTGTTAAAATATTACGGAGGAACCAAGAGTTTGAAGAAGCCACATGGAAACCAGAGGCAGAAATTAGAGAGAAATACCCCTACTTATTTGAGTAATAACACTGTGTATTGTATATCTTCTTTATAAATGAAATGACGTTCATTCTCTTTAAGGTTGTTATGGTTCCATACCTATTTAAGGTTGTTATGCTTGCATTTCTAGTCTCGAGGACGAGACTTCCTTTAAGGTTGTTATAATTGTAAAGCCTTGAACTTGGCATGTCTTGGATCCTATATAATAAGATCCGGCCCATTAAGAGAAAACCAATGAAATTTGTTTCGTGTGAATCGGACTTCGTTTGAATTGTTATGATTTTCGAAAGAAAGAGAAGTAAGGAAGGCTAAGATGTCATTAACCCATAATGACTATCATTAAGACTAATTAAACATGATTAAAGAAACTAATGACGGATTGAAAACCGCTAATGATCATTAGTAAACACTAATCAATAGTTAGCAAAAGATAAGCATAAGCCACGAAAGATAAACCACGATTAGTGAAAGTTAATCACGATTAGTGTTAATTAAGCGTCATTAGCGAATCTAGAATCCTCTGGAATGTTCTAACTTAAGCCCCAAGTTTGGGATAGGTTTTGGCCAAAACCATGGGCCAAAACCATGGGCTGCTAAACCATGGTTAAGGCCTAAACCATGGTTTTCTAACCATGGTTAGTGGTTTTCCGGGGCCTATAAATAGACCCCCCACCCATTCATTCTCTACGACTTCCACTACCACCACCACCCAAAGGGCTAGGGTCGAGAGGTCGGAAGGAGGAGTGGGAGGTGAGGGAGGAGCGCTAGCAAAGCGCTGCCGAGAGAACGAGAAGGAGAAAGGTATGATCCTCTCTTAAGTTTGCTTCGTAAGCTAGGCTTTCAATTCATGCTCTTGTTCTTCCAAGTTTTATTCTTGATTCATCTTTCTTTCCGATTTGTTTTCCTATTGCGGATCGAGGAGAAATCTGTGTAACACCCTACTTAGGTGCGGGCGGCTATGCACGTCAGTGACCTTGTGATTCGCCACACGTTCAATCATCTAAGACGCGTGGTGTCTACCGATTCTCCATCGTTTATGTTTTTGTTCTTTCTATTATGCTTTATAATTATTTCGATGGAGAAATCTGTGTAATACCCTACTTGGGTGCGGGCAGCTATGCACGTCAGTGACCCTGTGATTCGTCACACGTTCACTCACCTAAGATGCGTGGTGTCTATCGATTCTTCATCTCTTGTTGTTTGAGTATATTCTTTCAGTTTTGTTGTTGTTTTCCTCAGGATTGATTTTACAGAGGAAACTCTTTTCATTTTTATTTTGAAATATGTCCCGATATAAGGGGAAACTCTGCCGAAATTTTCCGAGAAATATGTCCCGATATAAGGGGAAACTCTGTCGAAATTTTCCGAGAAATATGTCCCGATATAAGGGGAAACTCTGTCGAAATTTTAAGAGAAAATATGTTCTTGGTGTTCTTCGTGTTCTTCACATTCTTCGCGTTCTTCGTTCGTTCTTCGTGTTCTTGACACGTTCTTAGCGTTTTTGATACGAAAATGAAATTCGATCTTTTCAGGAGCCTTAAAATAGCCTTTCTAAAAAACGAAACACGATAAAGCCTTGCATACACGAGAGAGAGCTGAGTTAGGTAATGAAATCCTTCCTTTTGCTATTCGGTTTTCATACGAGATTATTGAAACTCTTGATTTTATTTTCTTTGCTATTAAGAACCCTAATTTTGGCCATTTCTGAAAAGTCTGAAAAGTTGCTTTGTGATTCCCACTAAAATGGGGTTTAAGCATCAAATTGATGCGATGGCTTTGAAAGTTAGGGTTTGAGAGTTAAAATAAGCATAAATACGAGTATATGTGGTTATGAATAATATATATCTGAGTCTATACTAAATATTGCTAATTAGGCAAATCGAAGATTTAACGCAAGAATTACATCATGGGAATTGATGTGGCTTGAGTTGGATCCTGAAAAGGATCGTGTGTCACGTTAAGGATGACTGGGAGTAGAACTACAGGTTGGGCATGCAACCTGTAGGTTTCCCTTCCTAGGTGGTACACGGTTGCCCTGCTATGATAAGTGCACACAAATTGAATGTTTTGCAACGCGTGGTATCGGGAGCCAATATATTTGGGTTGGAATGACGGAAGATGTGGTCGTGCCATGTGGAGGCACGGGTGGTTCAATAGCGGCTGGGTCACGATAATATGTATTTAAAGCCGCTAGGTTATATGATTAAATGTTAGCCTGAGGTTTTAAGCAATCGAGTCCTCGAGGACGGTGTGCTCATTTGATTTTCCAGGCTGAGGGTTGAGACCCTGTTTAATAAAAGAAAAAGGAAATTGTTAGGGTAGTATTGGAGGATTGGTTGAGGCGACGCGCGACGGCATAAGCTTACCAAGATCAACACAATCTCCAATCCCGAAGGGTTCACAACTTCGGAGTCCAAGAATGGTGGGGTTCCCCTGGACTAATCCCTGATGTGGAATAGAAAGGAATAGGACTTAAATTAATGAGAAGGAAAGAAATTTTTGTGATATCAAGTTTTGAAAAATTACCCAATTTGTTTGCTTTTCTCTTCTTTGTTACTTAGCATTCGCTAGTTTTTATCCTATGATTTATGGAAAACCCAACAGGTATCGGTGAGCCATCGTAAGGACTTTAAAAATTACATCCAGCTTACATACTAGACATCCAGCCAGCCACAGTAGCTTTACTATTTAAGGTAGTTAGTAATCTTTTGTATATTTTCCTTTCAAGCTGATGTACATGTAAATGGTTATAGTGGGACAGTGTATCATCTGAACTTTATTTTGTGAATAGAAATGTCTTGAAATACTTTCTTCTGAGTATTTTTATTTGCAGTCTATTTTTGAATGTTAGTTGTGATTGCTGAATAAATTATTGCTGAGTAACCAGATCCGGATATGGGAGGATCCAACGGTCCGGGGAAACGGGGTTGCGACATCCATCCTCGAGGAGCGGGGTATTTC
This sequence comes from Ottelia alismoides, assembly GCA_037367405.1. Classification (NCBI taxonomy): domain Eukaryota; kingdom Viridiplantae; phylum Streptophyta; class Magnoliopsida; order Alismatales; family Hydrocharitaceae; genus Ottelia; species Ottelia alismoides. The sequence continues at coordinate 303,648 of JAZKJV010001604.1, forward strand.
CTTCTAAGTTCAAGTGACAACCAACCCAAAAGGAAGGGTGAAGAGAAGAATGGACAATAACCAGTGTAGCTACCTATCATAGGATGCATGACCAGTGTAGTCAAGTCATCCAGCTGCAGGCTCACATAATTTGATTTTGAATCTCAAGCTTTCTTATTGACTATACAAATATATACACTCCGGCAGGCATTTTATTTTCAATCTGGCATGTCCACTTTTTTTGGAGTTTTTTTCTTATGTTTTCTCTCTATTTTATTTGAAATACTATATACAACAACATGTACACAAGGAATTTTTTCCTCTTGAGCCAGTAGATTATTCCTCTTTTGAAGGATTATTGCAACCCACACTCTCCTGTCTTTAGAATTCAGTGTCACTAGACGGGTTGGGGGTGCACTTCCATCCCTAGAGGAGGACAAATGTTTCCACTTGTGTGTGTCTCATACCAACTAATCCAATCCCCTCACCCCTCCAACTGAGTTGAGCCAAGTGAAAGGTGCAAGTGTCTAAGTTAGGTCATTATCGACAAGAGTCATGTGTGTGCTATGAAATACTCTACTTAGGCAGTCAAGAATCCATTGAATCAAGTCTCATAATCTTCAAAGAATTAAGTCAACTAGACATGAAGTACCTAAATTCCAGTTCCTATAAGGTTCTTGTTATTTAGGTAGATTTAAAGTCCAACCAAGCTCTAATATCTGAATTTTACTTAGACTTGTTCAATTATCAAACTCCATCCGAAAAATGCTAATGCTATACGAATGTTATGCAGACAGTATTTTTGTGTTGCAATTTTCAAAGATTTTGAACTTTTTATTGATTTTTGAAATGATGATGCATATGCATTTTTTGGTATTTTCCAAGAAGATTTTGCAAATATTTTTGGTATTTTGATTTTCCAAATGTTTTTGGGATTTTTGAAAACAAAATATTTTGGATAAAACTAGGTACACATATTGACAAGGGGATACATCTTATATTTACAAGAATTAGCATTTAAGAATTTACAAGGGGTAAGTGGTCAACTTATAGATATATACAGTTTAATAAAGAATTTTAGTGTGATTCATATATTCCACAAACTTATTTGAAATCATTTTACAAATAATTTTTGAAAAAATATAGTCCAAAAAACTTTTTACAAAGAATTTTTACAAACATGTACACACATTAAAAAATTATTTTGTAAAAGGTTTTTCAAATAATATATATAGATTATTCAAAATATTTTTGCAACCATTTTCCAAACATTTACAAATTGTTTTTCAAACATTTTTATTTAAAACAAAGAAAATAAATTATACAAACAAAATATTTAATAAAGGTTGAAAATATTTAACAAAACATTTTCAAAATAGTTTTCAAAAGATTTTTCAAAAAGATTTTCAAACTATTTTTCAAACAATTTTCAAAAAACTAGTTTTACTTAATGTATTAGTCACTAAATAAAAAGAATTTGATGCGAAATGAAGATGTTAAAGGAGACGGCAGATTCAGAAAGAGCTCAGCCTAAGGCTAGTATGCATTTAAGTCTGGATAGTGTAGTCTCATCAGTTCCTCGATTTCACTTCGAGTCAAAAAGGAGAATAATATCCATCTTTTTATTAAGTGATTTTAATGAATTCAATTAGTATATTTAGTCTTAGTTATTATTAAAAATACGAAAGTACGAGTTATGGCTAAAGTATATACAAAGTATATACGACCCCCTATATTTAGCTTGAGTTATGTCCTCATAGATCTGAGAGAAAAAGAGGAGACATAACTCCTACTGAGTATGGAAAATTCTAAAGAATAAATGAACGGAGTAATGAATGAATAAATGAATGAATGAATAAGAAGTTGATTGTCCCCATATACTCAGGATCAAATAATCCTAAGTATAGTAGACTATATACAAAGCAGGGAGGGTCAAGGGTGGGAATGAACTGATCGTACTCAGATTATCTACACGTATACTTAGGGTAAAATATCCCTAAGTATAGACAAGAAGAGGAGACAGTGGAGAGGATCAAAGAATGAAAGTAATCGGGGTGCACACCCCCTATACTTAGGACAAAGTATGTCCTAAGTATAGAAGACTGATAAACAAGTGCGACACCTTTTCGATAGAAAAAGAAGATAGAAAAGGAAAAGAAGAAAAGAAGAAAAGAAAGATGAAGATGGAGGAAGATAGAAGAGTATGTACACATCATTCCCCCTATAGTTATGGTGAAAGAGACCCTAAGTATAGGCAACAACAGGAGTGATGAAACGAAACGAAGAATGAATACTCGGCTCATCCACCCCCTATACTAAGGATAAAGTACGTCCTAAGCAAGGCACACATGAGAAGGAGGTGGATGAGGAATAAGGAAGATGAATTGAGGGAAATGAAAGCGAATACATAACAGAGGTGGATGTACAAAGGGTCAAGAAGGTTGAAAGTGAACCTTCTTGCAAGACCGCTAAGGAATAGATCTGACAAGGTGCATATCGACATTGGGTCCTCAGATGACACAAACCAATCAGGGTCGACAGGGTGAAGATCCTCAGTGGCCCTAGGGTGAGGAGGCATAGACGGATCAATGGAAGAAGTACGGCTAGGTCCATCCTTGGGTGTCTCGATAATGTCATCGTGAAAAGGGATGAACTCATCATCAGAAGAAGTGTAGTCACAGTCGTCCTGCGAGGTCTCATCTAGGTCAAAATCAAAAGGAACGAACTCATAAGTAGAAGTAGTTTAACTATGTTCGTCCTCACAAGTCTCAACCGGGTCATCAATCTCATCAAAAGGTCTGAATTTCTGAATAAAATCAACAAGATCAAATTCAGCCTTGGTCTCATCAATCTCTGCCCTCATCTCAATGGTGTCAATCATGTAAATCTCGCGGATGTCGTCAACATGTCGCCAAGTCCCAAAATTAGGAACTCTGAGGTCCATGCTTTCTGAGTCTTCCTCCTTTGAGAAGAATTCTTGGGTCTTAGTGGAATCCAACATACAACAAAAATATCTGATAGTCTCCTTAAGGTCACAGTCCTCGGGTCAGCTAGAATCAATGAAGTCACATCAGGTGCAGGTCTCTGATTGGCAGTGGGCACGGTGGTCAACACTTCGCTCACGTCAATAGGACGGAAGTGAATCTCTCCTGATCCATAGTAAATAACGACCCTCACAGGCGAGGAAAGGTTGTCGGAAGATGATTGGAGAGTTCTCTCTTGTGGAGGTCTCCATAGGAAAAATGAAAAAAATCAACATTATACCTCATGCCCTGAATCGAAATGACAACATTTTCAAGGATACCCTTTAGCCTCTTTGTTGATCCATCAGCAAACTAAACGATCATCTTGATTTTCTTGAGAGGCCCTAAGAGAAGAGACTGTATCAACTAGAAGGGTATGATTCTAATCGAAGTATTGATGTCAAGGAGAGTGTGATCACAAGTATAATCAAAGATGGTGCAGCTAATGAATGGGGTAGATGTATTCTTTTTCCCAGGAATAGAACGGTGTGTGATAGCATGGACATTGGCCATGGTAAAGATATAACGCTCAGATCTGCTCCTCTTCTTTCTCTTCTTATGTTGAGGAGCAGATAATTGGGTCATGGCCTGGTGAAATGGGGCATCAATGATCTCATGAATTGCAACCACCACTTCGAGTTCATTCAACATTTTTTTTGAATTTTTGGACCTCCTCCATACAAGGGAGGAAGTTGGAATTAGCATATACATGAGGAATGCCAAGAGCAGTATGTATAGCAGCATCCTCATGGTCAAAGGTGCGATAGGTTGTGAATGGATGTGTGGTCAAAGGATATGGAAGATGGGTACTCTCCTCACAGTATGAATCAACCAGGTGTCTCCCGAATCTTCTTGTATTTTAAAATTTTCTCATTTTTTGTATTTTAAGTGATTGCAAGCTCTCATGATAATCTTCAAATGAATCCAAATCCTTAAAGAATGGAGCATTATGTTGGATCTTATTTATGCTAACTATATCATTCATCCTCGAGTTCATTGCTCCATCATCTTATTCAAGGCCTCAAGTGTGGACATCATGAAAAGTGACTCCAAAATCTCATGATCGGGTGTGTCGGATAAGGGTGGTGGGTGTGGACAAAAATCACATTCCGGTTCAGAATATTCTAGTAAGAGTGGATTGTCGAAATGCGAGGGTGATGGTGGTGGAAATGATGGGAAAATGTCAAAATCTAGATCCTGAAATAGGTAGTTGGTCAGATATGTACAAAAATCAAGAGCAAAGTCCTCCTCAAAAAATAGAGGTGGGTCGACTAGAGTGAACGAGGGATCCACAAAATCTGAACAAAAAATGATCCAGTCGGCCATCTCCGAAGCAAGAGAAAATGATCGAGAGAGCATGACGTTCAAGTCAATATTAGTGAGAAAAATGCACAAATGCGTAGAGACAATCTAGAATGCACACAAACAAACTCACACAATACAAACCCATCAATTCACCTACTCAATTTGGTAGAGACCATGAAAGACCAGTCTTTTTATCTTGTTTGTTTTATAGTTAGGTGAAAATAACAAACTTGTACAATTACTTAGGAGGATTGATAGGATTTTGGCACTACTCTTAGCGTGTACGTGAGCAAATAAAAGCAAAGACAATGAGGGGATTATTTGCCCCAAGACAAATATTTTCTATTTTTCTTATTTTAGGGTCAAGACTAGCAATCCCAATTTTATTGTTATCACTTTTTTTGGAATTTTAAAAGAAATGCACGTGACTATCGAGGAGTCAATTGCTTTAAGCACCCAGGTTATCAAAATCAGAGGGAGAGAGGAAGAAAAGCAATGCAAGTGACAAAAACGATTATGAATGCTAGAGCGTAAATGCTCACCTTGCCTCCAACACTCTACATGCAAAGATGCTAAGCGGAATTGAAACCTACACTATATACAAATGCAAGCCAATGAAATCACCCTAAGTTCAGACTGCTATTATCGTGAAAAACCAATGCTAATGACTTAGAATGGAACATAAGAATCCAGTCTTGGAGTCTCCTTGGTGCCCACCACCGTGAGTCCTGTAAGCGTTGTGTGGAGGACTCTCGCGGCACGCGGTTTCGAGACTACGTGAGAAGCAATTCAAAATTTGACTAAGTCCAAACGTCACTATAGGTACAGGCAAATGTAATTTAGTGTTTGGCCTTAATCTATTGTCAAGCAACTCCTAAAGCTAAGGGCTCAATAACACAAAAGAAATAAAACAAAATCGGAAAACAAATGAAAAAATGTGAAGAAACACGAAAAATTGCAGTGAGCCCCAAGTGAACAAACACTTGGAAATTGGGCTCGAATGTCTAGAGTTCAGAGTACATGTATTATTACAAATTATAGTCTCTATCACTTTAAAATTACAAAAATAAATGCAATAAAATAAATGCATTCGTCTCCCAAAAATCTTATAAGTGTCTTATGCTGCTCTCCCCTGTCAGCTAGGGTAGAATAGCCGACTCCGCTTCCAAAGGATGCACCAGATCACCTAGGCGATCCTCCTCGATCCGCGGTCCCTCGCAACAAAGGAAACAAAGAAGATGTAAATACACAAATAAATAATTAATATCAAATAAGAAAATAAATATGGAAAAGTATAGATAAATAATAATCAAGAATAAATGCCAATCTATACAATGTTGCTCTCCGGCAATGACACAATTTGTTTAACCCAAAAATTGAGCGGTTGTATGTTCCAGACAAGGCGGGAACACAGTTGCCGAATTGATCACACGAAATTCGGATTAAAACAACAATTAAATTACAATGATGATTAAATAATGAAAAACAATTGCGGAGTTAAAATTTATTATAACTCTACAACAAAGACATGTATAGTATGCAAGTATGTGTAGAGTGTCAAACACATGGAACAAGAAGGATAGATCGGGCAAAGAAAGCAGAAAAGTGACTGTGAGGTATGTGCCTATAAGTGCTTTTGTGGGTTTTTAGTTTTGTATTTTTTTTATTTTTGATTTTATATTTTTGTATTTTGATTTTAAATTTTCTGATTTTTTATTTTCTTTTTATATTTTTATCTTTTCTTTTTCTATTAAAATATATAAATCTATATATAGATTGTACATATAATAAATATAATAGTTAATAAAAACAATCAAAATAAAGGGAATAAAATATTTTTGGGTTTTAGATTTTTTTTACTGTTTCTATGGTTTTTTAATATATATTTATTTAATTTTTATAGATTTTTAAAGTCAAAAATACCCTAAAACTGGGATAAAATAAATATCTGAAATCAAAATGGAATGAAAAATAGTAAATAGTAGAAAAATTTCTCCAAATTAATATTAATAATATGAAGAAAATTCAAAAATAGAAAGCATATTTTTTTGGAATTTTTATAAGTTTATATATTTTTATAGAGATTTTAGGGGTTTTCTATTTTTTTTGAGTTTTTTTATATTTTTTAGTGATTTTTCGTATGAAGGATAAAAATACATAAGTAAACAAAATATATTATTTTGGGAATTTTTCAAAATGTTTTTATAATTTTTATGTATTTTCTATTATGAACATGGACAAATATGAAACTTTTTATTTTTAATAAATAATTAAAAGGCTCCAAAATGTAAAATAAAAATAGTGCATGATAGTGTGTGCAATGAGGAAGCTACTCCTATTTTGTTGGGAATTTTTTCGAGTTTAACAGATATTTAAAATTAATAGAGACACCAAAGAGAAACTACACTACTAGCAAGGGCATAAATGTAAATAGCAGAAGTTCTAGGGGCCAAAGTGCAATTTCGACAAAAATTATAATGATAATAAAAAGCTTCTGGGCCTATCACGAAATCTAAGACTCATGAGGGCCTTATTACAAAAATGTCAAGCCCACATACACAAGTACGTGAGCTACGTTGACGAGGGCCTTTTTGTAAATACCAAAAATAGAGGGGCCTATTCGCAATTTTACCAAAAATAATAAAACTTGAAATACAAAATTTCAGACTAAACAACAATAAACCAAACCTGCGAGGGTCTGGATGCAAATACCTCATGTTCTGTCGGTTGACCTGGACAAGGACTAATTTACAAATAAAACTAACATGAGGGTTTTTATGCAAAATTTACAAAAGATATAAAACTGTAGAGGAAAGTTTATGGCCTAAATAATTATTACAAATCATGCAAGGGTGAAAATGCAAAATACTCAAAGCATGATGCTGGCGGACGTTCTGATTTAATTCACTAAGACATGTGGCGCTCATCCAACTGCTGATACTGATTCGTCTCGTGCGACCCAGATTTGATCCTCAGGATAAGATCAAGGACTGAAGGAGGGCCATATCCAAAGGTTGTTGTACATCTCCAAGAACGGGGTGAAGATCGATGGTTAAGAAGGGCAATGGGAGAACAAAGAAGTTTTCATGTCAATGCGAGCTTTCCCCATCCAGATCTTCCTCCTCTGACCGGCTCTGAAGCTCCAAAATGCCCCAAACGCTTCTTGGGAGGGTCCCCTAGCGGTTGGAAGCTCCAAAATACCCCGGCAACAGTCAGGGCTTGGCAGATGGAATGAGAAAGTCTGGAGGCTTCAGGTACCTCCGGCGAGGATCGAAGCAAGCTTCTAGCGGTCTCTTCAGCTCCACATTCTTTTCTACCTACCACGATCTCTCCACATTCTTTTCTACATACCACAATCTCTCAACTCCGGCCACGCACGGTGGCTGGAGACTCGGATCCATTCCTCTCTTTTTTCACTGGATCCCCGTTCACACACCCTATTCTGTTTAAAAATAAAATAAATAAAATAAATAAAAAATACATAGTTGTTGTTATCTCTAACATAAATTTTGTAGGAAAATTAATATATATATATAATTACTTATGTTCCTGTTTATAGTTCTTTTTAAAAAATAAAAAAATATATTATCTCTGTTCACATAAAAAGAAAAAAAATAAAAAAAAGTCTGCAGTCATACCGCCTCTCGTGCGTCACAGCTATGCCCTTAACCGATGATACCTCTGTTGAGTGCTTGAGACACCTCCTCCACACGGAGCCCTCTGCTGAGCGTCGCGCTAGCAAGAGGTGCCTGGCCTCCTCCCGTATCCACCGTGTGAGTCCCACGATGGCCCAGCCATCCACTGAGCCTCCTCTGCCATAGCAGAGTCACCTCCACGCGAACCTGTACGAAGCGGTACACCACATCGCTCCCCCTGCGATCGACCTCTGCCGCAAAGCTCCACCCACGGCTCTGCTGAACGCCCCGCGGCGCGCGTCCACTACCAGATTTGTCCTCTCGTCTACTGGTCGTGCCTCTCTAGCCCCGCGGGAGGCGATGCTCCCCCCGCCCGTTCCGCCTCCTCATTCGGGCTAGTGCCCCCTACCGTCATGCGCCGCAGCGCACCGCCCCATCATCACCACCTTGTCGCACCACCGCGACATACTTCTCCCGCGAATATTGGCTTCCCCTATTTCTTTGAAGACGACGGCGAACCATTTTCCTACTTTGAGAAGAAATGAAGGCCAGGAAAACGAACCCTAGGGTTTTAAAAATAAAAAATTGGCTAAATTGTATAACAGTCCTCGGATGTTTTTGAAATTGCAATAAATTCCTCGCCAAAGCAAGTCACGTACATTGCGCCCCTTATCGGGTAATTTTCGATTTTTATCCCGCGTTTTATTTCTTTTATCTTTCAGTAAAAAAACTTCAAATATTTGCATTCAGATCCTTGTATTTCAGACATTTAATTTGATTACTCTTTTGACTGAAATAAATGTTTTCATGCTCTAAATTCTGTAAAAATTTGTGAATATTCCTGCTATGTGCTTGACTATTGTAAAAAAATTTCATCGCATTTCATCAACATTTGTTATTTAGAAAAAAAGTCAAAAATAGTGTCTTTTCTCTACCAGAACTTAGAAAAATCATGAAAATTTGAAAATTTGTCAAAAATCCAAAAATATTATTGTAGGTATATTTTGTTCTCCTCTAGTTTCTATCGAATTTTCACGCAATAAACATTTATAACTCTTAAAAATTGCAAAATACTGAAAATCTTGAAAAAATCATATAAAATTCTAGAAAAATCCAAAAATTCTGATTTCAGTCTCTGTTTGATATATTTAATTTTCTTTTAGCGCAAAAATAAGTTCTAGGAGTTTTGGGCACTTAAACTATTTCTAAGTTGTAAATTACTCCAGGTCGTACGTTGTTTACCTTGTTTAACACTGTTTGATTTTTATAATATCACAAAGACATCAAAAAAATTTAGAAAAATATCAAAAACATTTTAAACCCGTAAAACCAAAAAATACATTTTCTGTAATTTTCTGGAATTTTTTAATATTTTGAAAATATAAAATGATTGTGGTGTGTGTTTTTTTATTCCCTTGTGCATATTGTTCTTCATTTGAAAATAAAAAATTGAAAAATAAAAAACCATTAAAAGTTTTATCTTTGAAATTTGACTGCTAAGTTTTTAAATCGTGCTCCTTTTGCTCGACCTTGGACGCTATACCAAGTAAATTATATAGAGAAAACTACATACATTCTAATACTTGAATTTTCTTTAAAGTGGTTTATCAATATGTTTCTCATTGATTACACTTAGTTATTCAGGTCACAATGACCCTTGATTATTACATACTTAACCCGAGTTGCCAGGCGTGTCATCAGTAATCCACAATGAAATCATTCTCATTACCTAGCAACTCAGTCAATGGTCTGTCCAACTTGCTGAAACCTTTGATAAATCATCGGTAAAAACCGACATGGCCCAAGAATGACCTGACCTACTTGATGGTTGTGGGTGGTTCAATTTTAGAAATTACCTTCACCTTGGTTGGGTGACGAGTCGTAAATCCGGCCCTTCAATAGTGTTGAATTAACACTTAAGAACGTTGCAGCTGGGCTAGATTCAGTTCATCAAAGACTATCTTATTTGAATATATCGATGAAATCGGATGGTCGTAAATTTATTTTTTACTTGGTAAGAAACCAAGGTCAAACTCAGGGACACGAGCCTCTCTCCTGAGCATTAAGACTTTCATTCATTAATTAAGTGTTGAGTTAGAGATTAATAGGCCAAATAATGCAAGAAGACAAAGTAATGCATCAAACAAATACAAAACATGCATTTTTTTCATTTTTATTTTATTTTTAATCATGCGAATATATGCGATGCTATGCAAAAATAATACGCCCTAGATCAGAGTAAGATGATGAGCAAATTTAACAATGAGTCAATTTCGAGTTTAATTTAAGTGACAAGTTTGATGGACGATTTAAAAAACAAGGCATAAGCTTAAGCAATAAGAGATACCTGGCTACTAAAATAATACATCAAAATTAATGTGTCCAAAATAAGAAATGAGCATGCCATTAGAAAGTTCATCAAACAAGCTTCGAAATGAGACTGAAATCGACTGAAACAGAGTTACGATGCTCAAGATATGAATAAAAGAAGATAAGGGCATAACTGAAAGAAAACATGAAAGATAACTACAAACAGGTCCCTAGGAGGACTAAAATGTAATAAAAATAAGGCGAGAGGCCTTCCCTGTAAATAACCCAACGTGCGGGGGTATATTTGCAAATATTAAAACCCGTGAGGGTAAAAATGCAAAATACCCCAAGCACGCATGGATTGCACGTGAGTCTAGGACCCGTCTGCAATATGGAGAATTTGACGGGGCCTCCCTGTAATTTACCCAGATTTGCATGTGCTCTCCCAGGATCAGATGCACTCTGAGGCCCGGATGAGATTCGGGTAGCTTCAGCTAGGTTCGGGTGTTTTGTGAAGGCTCGATGCAGGCTCGGAGTAGATCGAAGCTCTATATAGGCTCGGGAGATGTGAGCCTAAAGGTCCGGTCATGTGGCTCGGATGTCGTTTGAAGCTGACGCGTGGGCACCTGTCGTCCGTCAGATCAAGGTGATCCAACATATTCTATGCTACGTGATGCTGGCGACATGGAAGCTCCTGCACTGTTGGATGACCTCCGGGGAGGAGCATCCAACGGTGCCTGCTCCTCCCTCAGCTACAAGCGACAATGGGAATCGAGCTCCGACGAAGCAGCTCAAACTCCGCCGCTCGATCTCGGACACGGTGGACCTCCCCGGAGCACCCTTGAAATACGTCGAGGTAGCTGGGAGCTCGGGGAAGGCACCAACCTCCTAGATTCGGCTATCGGAGCTCGGGTAATGGTGACGAAGTTGGTGAAGTCCGCTCCGATGGCGCTCCGGCCATTGAGTGATTTGAAAACATGCATAGTTAATTCAATAGTCGAAGCATGCATTGTGAAGTGGAAGTGATGTATGGGTGAAATGGACGGCCGTGAAGGGCTGAAGAAGGCGACGGCCAATCTTCTTCTCCGGCGAACACAGAGAAGAGGGGGATGAGGTGATTTGAGGTTGCGGAGGAGAGAACAGTGATCGGAGGTGTGCACGTGGACGGGGGATACGAGTTGGAGCTAATGGGATGAACGGCGGAACGCAGAGTTGGATGTCGGAGCCTAGAAAATTAAGAGAAGAAGAAGAAGAAATAAACGCAAGAGATTGAGGAGGTTTACCTGATTGGATATGGAGGTTGCGGCTTGGGCTTGGGGTTCGAGAAGAACCCTGGGTCTTCGCTGGACCCCTGCAACCAGTTGGGGCAGCTCGAGCGGGCTCGAAGCTCCGCGACGCTGCCATGATAGGCGGTGGGTCAACACCGGAGGAGATGGTCGTCTCTGCGCTCCAATCTGCCCTCTAGTTGTCACCAAGGGGCGGAGGTGTGCTGGGCGATCCCTCGCATAAAGGTGGACACTTGTGATGGGTGGAGGGGTCGGAATATTTGAAGGGTTTAGATGGTTGTTCCAGTGATGACATCATGGGTTTCGGGGAAAAGATGGAGCGAGCGGAGAGGACGACGAGGGCGACCAGTTATTGCGCGAGATTCGTGGTGGATCAGGGAACGTCATGGGCTACCGGGATCGTGGAGACGATGGCTAGAGATGCGAAGAAAAATAGAAGGAGGAAGCCGGTTTCTGAGGTAGAGATCGTGGGAGTGAGGGATTACCCGAGGTAGGAGACGACGATTGGACCGTTGGATCTTTCAATCCAACGGTCGAGAAGAGGGTGCCATCGAGCGGTTTGGATGAAGTCTGGGCGACGCGATCGAAGGGCGATTGGGTACGCCACGTGCCGAGCTTTGGACGCAGCGCTAGCGGGCAGCGGAGATGAGATCAGGCATTCGATCGAACGGTGGATGGACTGGTGGATTAGAGCGGATGGATTGAATTGCTTGTAGGTGATCGCAGGGCGCAGAATCGACCACATGTCACATTGTCGTTAAGGCGCTAGTGGAGGGCTGTGATGGCGTCTGTGATTTGATCGGATGGCAGAGAAACATAGCGGGCAAAGACGGCGGTGATAAGGAGGCAAAGGCAAGATCGAATGGCTCACAGAGTGCTACGTGGCGGGATCTGGACGAGGCGCTAGGGGACGGTGAGGATTGATGACCCGAAAATCGACGCGACTAAGGTGGAAGATAAATCACAATGTCGTTGTCCTTAATCGATCAATTCGGTCAACGGAAAAATTTGTAAACCACTCAGAAAATCAAGAAATTCAATGTAAGCGGTCATTCGCTATTCTTTTTACCTGGTATAGCGACCAGGGTCGAACACAAGGAGCACGATTTAAAAACTAAGTAGTCAAATTTCAGAAAATGATTTTTTTAGTGGTTTTTGACTTTTAGAATTTTTTTTTTGGATTTTTAAATATGAAGAAAGTACAAGAAGCACAAAAACAAGCAAGCTTCTACTAATTATTTAAAGCATCAAAAATCAAGCAAAAATTCAAAAAAAATTGTTTTTATGTTTTTTTTAGGTTTTTAAGTGCTTTTGGTGAATTTTTGGGATTTTTATAAGGTGTCTTTTATTTTCTAAAAATCAAACAGTGCGAAAAAGGCAAGGTACTGTCCAGCCAAGCCCAAGATCCAAAGATAAAATATCTAAGGACCTCAGAGGGACCTGGAGGTAATTTTCCTGTATACTAGAGAAAGTAAGGAAAATTTGAGGACCAAGATTATTGTTTTTGGGTTTTTAAATTATTTATTATGATTTTTATGAGTTTTTAGGTGTTTTTAAGTTTTTATGGTTTTTAAGCAATGAAAAATAGCCAAAATTGGCTCAAAACGCAAACAACACACAAGAAACAGTAACTAATTTTTATAGAATTTTTGAGGGGGTTTTTATATTTTTTTGTGATTTTTCAAGCTAAACAGTGCCAAAAATAAGCGTTTTTGAATTTTTAAAAATAACAAATAAACTCAGAAATGTCCTCGAAAATTCTCACAAATCCTACACCATGGCAGGAGCCATGTGTCAAATTTTCATCGAATTTGGAGGTGATTTGATATTTTATTCAAAATCCAAAAGGGGGCACTGTGCACAGGGACCAAAGTGCAAATACCCAAAGCTCTGGGGGTCCTGGTGCAAAATACCCAAGAAATCACGCGCGAGGCGCGTGTCTGGGGCACTCAGGGACCTATATGTAAGAAAAACAAGTCCTAGGACCTTTTGGTAACTCGTACCTAAAAGTCCAGGGACTGCTATGCAAAAATCCCACTAAAAGACGCACATGTGCAAATAAAATGCTCACAGGGGCATAAATGCAATTACTGAAAATGTTTCATTCATTAAGGAACGTCTAGAACTACAGGATTAATATTGCAAATACACCAAAATATCACGTGTCGATGCACGTGTCTCACACAAACAAGGGCATAAATGCAAATACAAAGAAGTACGAGGTCCAATGTGCAATTTACCCTACGTAAATAAAACACATAAAATATTTACAGGACTGAAAGTGAAAACATAAACTACGAGGGGGCCTAAGGTAAATTACCCCTTTATTACGATCCAAGGGCGGAGCGTGCGCCACGTGTAGATCCGACGGTGGAGAGGCGGAGGCGCCTCACTCCTGCAACCCTTGGCGTGATCGGATGGCTCAGACGAAGACACGTGGAGGATCTGACGGTGTCGGCTCAGTTGCGCCTCATCTCGAGATCAAATGGTCCGGATCACTCCTCCTTTGATCGTGCGATGCCTGACGCTCCTGGAACGGATGGCTAGGATTGAAACTGGAGCTGGAGGGCGATCGAACGGTGCCTGAAGGTCGAGGAAGAACAGGTGGCCGGCGAAGTTCGCCGGCCCAGTACGTGCGCTCCTGACCTCCCCTGTTGCGCCTGAAGATCGGAGAAGGTCCGCGAGGGAGTCCCGCAGCTGATGGTGGTCTCCGATGACCCAACCGAGCCCGGGAGGGGCTCCGGCGAGGTCGACGGCGATAAGCTCCTGGCCTGGATATGAGGGGGCCTCAGATGGCCTCCTCTTGACCTGCAAAATAGCTCAAAAGCTTCGCGGGTCGAGGGCAAAGTGCCTCGACCCGGTTAGGTGGGGTGAAGGTGAACGGTGCGTCGGGGTGAGCGAGCTCCGGCGAGCGGAGGACGGTGGAGCTCGATTCCCAGATCCTGTGCGATCTGAGTTGGGCGAAGGGGTGAAGAATGTGCGTGAGGGAATGGCGAAGGTGACGGTGCGTTCCGATGATCGAGAAGATACACGATATGGCCGGAATCAACGGATTACGTCGGAGGTACGAATTGGGGGAAACTAAAAATTACGCTAAATGGAAAGTCTAAAGGGTTACCTGGGCGGTCGGAGAGACTGGGGAAGAGCAGGGGGTGCTCCTGGTCGTAGCCTCAAGGGTCGTCTCGGCCCGAGGCTCGGTGCTCACGCTGGTGGCGGAGCAACGGCGGCGAAGAACGCCGGATCAGTGGTTTCACCTCCTCGCCTCGCTGCAATAGGGGCGATCGCTTGCTGTCACTCTCGCGGTGCCTCTGGAGTTCACTGGGAAGAAGGGGAAGAGCCAAAGATGGGGCGCGGAGGCGGCGGAGGTGGTTCTATATATAGCTGCAGGCTCGATTAGGGTTGGGAGGCGACGGCTATGGAATGCGTGGATCTCACGGCGAAGGATCTGGCGAGGATGTCGGATGATCGGCGAAGGATCCGGGCGCGGGGTTTGCGTGGGCGACAGGCTGGAGGCGCGTGGAGAAAATGGCGAAGGCGGGGCGGCGCGCGTCTTCTCAAAAAGGAAAGAGTCCGCGGGGGAGTTGACCGGGGTCAACATTCCCCGTGGACCAGTGGGATGCTGCCACGTGGACAAGATTTGACACTTAAAAAGGAGGCAGCAAATGGCCTATTTTGCAAAAACTTTCAACATGAAATAGTTTTCTTTTATTTTTTCTATTTTTTGGTGATTTTTAATTAATTTTTGGAAATAAGAATAAGGTATGTACATTATATAGGGATATATACAATATGTAGGCTTTTTATTTTTGATTTTTTATTATTTTTTTTATACAATTTTATTCCTATTTTATGTTTTATTTATTTATAGAATAAAATGAGGAATAAAAGGCTATTTTTATTTTATTTTTATTATTTATACATATAGGTGAAATAAATAGATATATACATTTATACACATGGTATATATACAATGTATTTTTGTAATTTTAATTTTGTAATTTTTATTT
This sequence comes from Ottelia alismoides, assembly GCA_037367405.1. Classification (NCBI taxonomy): domain Eukaryota; kingdom Viridiplantae; phylum Streptophyta; class Magnoliopsida; order Alismatales; family Hydrocharitaceae; genus Ottelia; species Ottelia alismoides. The sequence goes on from JAZKJV010001604.1 coordinate 319,193, forward strand.
GATTTTTGTTTTGTTTCTTTTTATTTCTGTTATTTACAAAATATGCCATAGAATATTCACAAAAAGTTTTGAAAATAAATACATTTATTTATAGGGTTAAAGGATGATGGTCTATGCACATGGTGGAGGGATATTTTTGCATTTTTGATTTTTAAATTTTTATTTTGTTTTTAGGAGTTTCTAAATATATACAAAATATGTACAAGCATATTTTTGGGTGAGGAAAATATAATTTTATTTATTTACAAAAGTCTATACACATGAGCTCCTATCTCCCTCTACTTTGGCTTTTATGCGGTCAGGCCCATGCTGAGCCCTCCCTTGGGTTAGGTTGCTCAATATTTATTCTAAATATTTCCCTCTTTTTCTTTTTACTCTTTATTCTTTTATTTTTGCACAAAAACATGCTAATTACAGGTTTTTACACAATGCATGCTTTTGGTAATTATTTGTATTTACACATATCTACATGTATTTGCAAAGGTTTTTGTAGCTAAAATAGAAGAATAAAGAGTGATGAATGGGTATTCATCACCCCTCTATGCTTAACTTTGCTAGTCCCTTAGCAAACACTTATTTGAAAAAGAAGTGAAAAAGAAAGAAAAAGAAAAAGAGGATGTACATGGATCCGGGTTGAATTATTAAACTTTCCTTCATTAAATTGAAATATGGAGCTCGATCAGATCTTTGGATTATTAATGTGTCGGAACCTTATTTGGACTTAAGCTTAAAACTCAACAGCCTCCAAGTTCCACCAATCTATGGGCAAGACTCCTCAATAAACCAGATCAGAACAAGTCTACATACACAAACTCTAATGACCATGAATCTTTCCATGCGGTGTAAGTGATATGTGGCTCCCCACCTCAGAAGTAATAAAGAAACAACCTCCCTCAACCTGGTAACTCTAATGCCTCGGTCTAGCAACTCTTTCCTCGAGAAGCGGGGTATTCCCTTCTAAGTTCAAGTGCAACCGGCTCAAGAAGAGGGGGTAGAAGTATAGAGTTTTGGAAGCTTAGCCAGTGTAGCTAAGTCTCCCGCTGCAAGCTTCATGAGATGTAACATGGATACCATAAGCTTTGCTTTATTTGACTATATACACTCCGGTGGGGTTATTAAATTTTCAATCCGACCCACCACTTTTTTGGAGTTCTTTTTGCATTTTTGCATTTTTTTTCAAGGATTTCTGTACAGCATATCTACATGGTGCAGCATATAAGAAATTTCCCCTTGAGCCAGTAGACTATCCCTCTTTTGAAGCTTTATTGCAACCCACAGCTTCTGTCTTTAGCCTTCATCACCACTAGACCAAGTTGAGGCGCACTTCCTTCACTAGAAGAAGAAGAGAGGTTCCGCCTAGAAGTACTACCCTCATATGCTACCCCAAGCCAAAGGAAACTGCCTCCTCACCACCTCATCCGTGGAGAGCCATGTGTAAGTGCAGGTGCAAGTCAAGCCATTGTCTCTGAGAGTCATGCGTGTGTTGTTAAGTGCTCTACTTAGGCTCATCAAGATGACATATGCTCATAGCCTAGTGGACTCAAAGAATTAAGTCCTTATGGACCTGAAAAGCCTTAACCCTAAGTCCTATAAGGTTCCTCTTAAAGTTAAGTGGATTAAGATCTTATTCAAGCTCCATTTCTCAATTTAATTCCAGGCTTAGTTTAAATGTCAACTCTCATCCAGGAAAAACTATATACATATATGTACACAAGATGCTATTTACAAATATTTTACAATCATGCAAAATTTTTGAAAAATGTTTTGAAATCATGGATGAATGATGCATGAGGTGCAAGTTTTGCAAAAAGATATTTACAAACATTTACACAAGATTTTTGCAAACTTTTGATTTTCAAAACATTTTGGAAAAATTTTGTACTATATACATAATTTTGATACAAAAATATTTACACAAGCTTTACACAAAAGATTTTTGAAATCATTTTTACAAAAATACTTTGTACACTAGCTATGTATGTGCAAGATAAAAGAGGTTTATGTACATGAAAAATTTTTAAATTTTTGTGATTTTTAGCCATTTTATTTATTAACACACTCACACAAAGTACGAGTTATGGCTAAAGTATATATGAAATATATACACACCCCCCCTATACTTAGCTCGAACGATGTCCTCAGAGTGATCAAGAGCGATGAAGAAGACATAACTCGTGCTTAGTAAAAGGGAAGTGAAAAGGAATGGTTAAGTACAGGAACGAATAAATGAATAGAATGAGAGGAACTCGGTGGTTTCCCCCTATACTTAGGATTAACTAATCCTAAGTATAGCAAGCTGTACATGAAGGGAAATCCGAGTGAAGAATATACAGACTCTGCCCCCCCCTATACTTAGGGTAAAATATCCCTAAGTATAGGCAGCAAAACAGGGGCAGAACAAATGAAAAGAATACCCGCAGGTCCTACATCCCCCTATACTTAGGGTAAAGTACACCCTAAGTATAGCATAATCATAAGATGAGGAAAGGGATGTGGGACTAAAGAATAGAATGATATGGACAACTGGATCTATACAGGCGGAAGAACAGTGAAAATCAAGCGTGAGATGCAAAAGAGGTGAGTCAAGAGACCACATCTCACGCAAAATGAATCGGGGCAACAATAACGTCCTGCGGCTCATGATCTAGAAATGGCTTGAGCCGCTGGCCGTTCACTCGAAAGGTACTCTCAGAAGATAACTCAGATATATCAATGCTACCGTTATCGTGTACCTTTCTGACCAAGTAAGGTCCCTTCCATTTGCTTTGTAGCTTCCCTGGAAATAATCGTAGCCTTGCATCAAACAACCATACTTTCTGTCCAATCTCAAAATGCTTGTGGCTGATATGAGAATCATGCCACTCCTTCACTTTTTCCTTATAATGTAGGCTGCTTGAGAAAGCTGCATCTCTAAGCTCCTCCAGGGCAGCTAACTCTGCCCTCCTCTGGTCTCCCATACCATCTGGATCCATAAGAATATTTGTAACTGCCCAAAGTGACTTGTGCCTCAGCTCAACAGGTAGATGGCACGGCTTGCCATAAACGAGGCGAAAGGGAGATGTGCCCAATGGAGTCTTGAAAGACGTCCGATATGCCCACAAGACCGAGTCCAAAAGCTGTGACCAATTCTTTCGGTCAGGGCGGACGACTTTCTGCAAAATATTCTTGATCTCCCTATTCGACACCTCAGCTAGACCATTCGTCTGTGGATGGTAAGGTGTGGCAACACGATGGTCTATACTGAACTCGCTAGCAAGGGCCTTCACCTGGTCGTTGACGAAATGAGACCCCCCATCAGAAATCAGAACTCGTGGAACCCCGAACCGCATGATGATGTGCTTCCTCAAAAATCTGCAAACTGTCCTCGCATCAGCGGCTCGGGCGGGGATAGCCTCAACCCAATGACTAACATAATCTACGGCCAACAGAATGTACTCAAATCCCCGACTCTTAGGGAATGGACCCATGAAATCGATGCCCCATGCGTCAAAAACCTCACAGAAGTGAATGGGCTGCATCGGCATCATATCACGCTGTCCACAAGTGCCCATCCTCTGACAGTCAGTACACCTCTTCACGAACTCATCAGAGTCCTTGAAGAGTGTAGGCCACCACAAGCCGGATTGGAGCACTTTCTGTGCCGTTCTCCTCCCAGAATGATGTCCTCCTGCCTCAAGCTTGTGGCAGTAAGTGAGGACACTATGATGCTCCTCCTGAGGAATACACCGACGCCAGACGCTATCCCCTCCTTCGTGGTAAAGGATTGGATCCTCCCAGTGGTAGGACTTGGCCCTCGCAAGGAAGGTCTCAAGTCTCTGCCTGGGCCAATCTTGTGGGACTTTCCCTGCAACGAGAAAGTTCACAATATCGGCATACCACGGGAGTGAGGCGATAGCAAGGATCGCCTCATCTGGGAAGGTATCACGAATAGGATCAATCTGCTCAGAATCCTCAGGCTGCTCTAATCGGGAGAGATGATCCGCCACCACATTCTTGACTCCAAGCTTATCCTTAATCTCAATATCGAACTCCTGGAGTAGAAGGATCCATCTAGTCAGTCTGGCCTTGGCATCCTTCTTTGCCATGAGGTACCTGATGGCGGTGTGATCTGTAAACAAAGTCACTCTAGATCCAATGATATATGATCTGAACTTATCTAGGGCGAACACTACTGCTAGCATCTCCTTCTCTGTGACCGTATAATTCCGCTGGGTGGAATCCAATGTGCGGCTAGCATAGTGTATGGCAAACGGAACTCCGTCCCTCCTCTGTCCTAGCACGGCCCCTACGGCAAAATCAGAGGCGTCCGTCATGATCTCGAATGGGAGAGACCAATCGGGTGGCTGAAGGACAGGAGCCTCAATAACACACTGCTGGAGAGTCTCAAAGGACGAAAGACACTTGTCATCGACAAGGAACTCGGTGTCTTTCGTCAAGAGGTCAGTCAACGGTCGGGCAATCTTGCTGAAATCATGAATGAATCTCCTATAAAAACCAACGTGCCCCAGAAATGACCGTAGCTGCTTTAAATTGGACGGCGGTGCGAGTTTTCTAATGACGTCAACCTTGGCCGGATCAACCTCCATGCCCCTGTTGGAGATGATGTGGCCAAGCACCGTCCCTTGAGTCACCATGAAGTGACTCTTCTCCCAAGATAGAACCAAGCGGGTAGAAATACATCGCTGGAGCACTCGGTCTAGGCAGTCAAGACAGGAATCGAATCCGTCGCCGTAAACCGAGAAGTCGTCCATGAAGACCTCCAAACACTCCCCTACCATGTCCGAAAAGATCGACAGCATGCATCTCTGAAAAGTCGCAGGGGCGTTGCATAGCCCAAATGGCATGCGTCGAAAGGCGTATGTACCGAAGGGACAGGTAAAGGTGGTCTTCTCCTGATCCTCAGGAGCGATGGCCACCTGATTGTAGCCCGAGTACCCATCCAGGAAGCAATAATGGCTCTTCCCTGGCAGTCTCTCTATGATCTGATCAATAAAAGGCAGGGGGAAATGGTCCTTCTTGGTGGCCTGGTTGAGTCTCCTGTAGTCAACGCAGACCCGCCAAGAGGTGGGTACTCGTGTAGCAATCTCCTCTCCCGACTCACTGATCACAGTCGTGATGCCCGTCTTCTTGGGCACCACATGCAAGGGGCTAACCCACTTGGAGTCGGAAATGGGATAAATAAAATCTGCACTCCACCATTTTGATATTTCCTTCATGACAACCTCTCGTAGGTTGGGGTTCAGTCGCCGCTGGAACTCACGCGACGGCTTTGCCCCTTCCTCGAGATAGATATGGTGAGAGCACAACGAGGGACTAATCCCATGGAGATCTGCTACGCTCCATCCAATTGCCTTGCGGTTCTTTTCAAGAACCCCCATCAGACGGGATTCTTGTTCTCCAGTCAGATCGGCAGAGATGATGATTGGGTACATCTCAGACTCTCCCGCAAGGAATCGATACTTCAGCGAAGTAGGGAGCGGCTTTAGCTCTGGACAGCTGGGTGCTGGCAAATCTGGCTTCTGAAGAAGATGTGTGTATGCCGACAATTCTGCCAAATCTGCCTGGGAAAATGATAAAGAACTCTCACTGACTTGATCTGGAGAAGGCGGGTCCTCTGCATTGTCTCTGATCTGCTCTGCCTCTACCTCCTCCTCATCTGTAGGCTCAGGTGGATCCAGGTCTGGTATCTGATCATCACAATCTGCCCAATCAGATTCTGAATCCGAGGGATCTGTATCAACTGCGGTGGCATCAGTACCACCGTAGAGCAGGGTGGCCTTAGTACCACCATCACTGAAAATCGTGTCGCGATCAAGGTCCGACTCTGCTGACTCAATAGTATCCTGGACCAGGGCTGTGCTCTCCAGACTATCCTCTGCTATCATCTCTGCATCAGCTGTATCTGAATATGAGAGGATGGTCTGTGCTGCAGGATCTGCCCAAGCTGCCTCATCATCTGTGATCACAAAATCACAGTCCTGGTGTATGTTTGGCTCTGTATCTGTCAGCTGTTCTGAATCTGTACTGCCCTCTGAGCGGGATCTATCTCTGGCTCTGTGGTCCTTAACCGTCTCTATTTGTATACTCTCGCCCTGGACGCGAAAGAATACCTTCCCACTGTCATGGTCAGTCACCGCCTTGGCTGTGGCCAAGAACGGGCGACCGAGGATGATGGGGGAATCGGTCAACGAGTCAGGGGTCTCCATGTCCAGCACTACGAAGTCCACGGGGAATTGCAAACCCTGAATCGTGACGACAACATCTCGCAACAACCCCTTTGGCCTCTTGACAGACCGATCAGCAAACTGAAGGTATGTCCTGCTCTGTCTAAGAGTGCCCAACTCTAAGTGGTCGAGAAGGGCTGCCGGAAGAAGGTTGATCGACGATCCGCTATCTAATAGAGTACGGTCGAACCTCTGCTCACTAATCTGACATCTGACATACGGGGCTCCTAAATCTGGCCTCTTGGTCGGCAGATGGTTCTGGATCGCGTAACACGTGGCTTTTGTCAACACATGAATCTCTGCGGTGTTGTTCCTCTTCTTCCTCCTGACTGTGGTCCTGTCTCTCAAGGATCGCTGAAGAAGAGGGATGTGCTGCAAAGCCTCATGGAGGGTCAGCTGGATGTGAAATCGGTCTATCATGCTCTGGCTGAACTCCTCCTGCTCTCTCTTTTTTGGATCTTTTTCTCTTTTCTTCCCCTTCCCCAACTCAAGGGCTCTAGGAAAGGGGATCACAGGGTCCTTCTCAGATGAAGGACTAGGAATAGGCCTAGACGGTTCGATGACCGGATCCTCACATACATCATACACCACAGTGGGATCAGAAGAAACTAAACCTTGTCCTTTATTCAAAATAGAGTTCTGAGATACATCCATACGAGGAAAGACAACATCTCTATCAGAATGAATATTGGTGGCCTTAGTACCACCTCTAGCTGGCTCTGCAACTAGACGTCTTGCGGCCTCAGTACCGCGGGCTGGCTCGGCTCTGCTGGTGGCGTCAGTACCACCTCCTCGATATGGTGAAGCGGCGGCCTCAGTACCGCCGGTGGAATCAGCATCTCGGGTGGCATCAGTACCACCGTCATCATCGTGTGCGGCTTCAGTACCGCTCTCCTCTTCCTCATCTGGCGCTCTAGATGGATCCTCGCGTTGTCGCTCAGATGAGGCGTCGCCTGCTGGTCTTCTACCGCTCCTAAGTGTAACAAAATCAGCATCAAATAGATCCGACGACATATCATCAAATGAGTCACTAGGAGTGGTAGGCTCAGTGTGAACTACCTGCTCAGACTTCCTCTTCAAGCTATTCGGATTAGGCTCGGTCTGTGCAGGGATGGCGGCCTTCCCTCTCATCAGGTCCCGCATCTCCTGGCGGAACTCGTCCATCTCCCGTCTAAATGTAGCCTGCTGCTCTGTGAAGATGCGGGCTAGATCATCCAAGGCGGGGCTCACATGGGAGCCCGACGGGTTGCCTCTCTGGTAATGAGGCTGCTGGACCTGGTGCTGCTGCGGCTGAGAGGGGTAAAAGGAAGGATGCTGCTACTGGTGAGCCTGCTGCTCACGTCTCCAAGTCTGTCCCTGCTGCTGGTAGGGACGAGGTACGAAGGATGATGGCTGGTGTGACTGGTATGCTGGGGGCTGCTGGTGATCTCTCTGCTGGGAGTACTGCCCTCCCTGACCGGCTGGCTGCTGTTGGGACTGGTTACCCCCATTCCCCCACCTGAATCCGGGATGGTCTCGTCGGATCCCAGGCTGGGGACGGTCGTACCAAATCCCGTTGACATCCATCAACGGCTCTGCATCGAAGGGGTCTGGCGGCAGTACTGCCAGAGGCTGATCCGGCTGATATACCACCATCTGTAAGTCTGGAGATGGTGGTGACTGGTAAGAGGGCTGCTGCTGGTGGTACGGCTCTGCCTATACAAGGTGAACTTGTCTAGGCTGCTGCAAGGAGCGGGAGCGCTGGGACGAGCTGCGGCTGCCGCCGGAATCGCCTCGCGACTGAAGACGGGGCTGAGAAGCCGTCTGTGCCTCCTGAAGACACAAGAGATGGGTCTTCATGTCGCTCAGAGTTTGTGCCATCTGCTCCATCTGAGTTATGCCCTGGCACTGCTTCTTCTCTATTATTTCCATGCGGTCCAACTTCTCGCTGATAATCCCCATGTCCGCAGCGGCCGACTCTGCCTGTGCGGCTGCAACTGTGGACGAACTGGATGGACCTGCATCAACCCGTGCTATCCGCTGGTACTGCACGGGTCCTGGCGGCTGCTGAGATCTCTGTGTGTACAACCGAGTCTGGGACATCACCATGTAATTTTCGGCCATCTCCTCGTAGATGGCCCAGACTTGGTTGTGGTCCTTGGCAAAGTAGGACCCGCCGCAAGAAGCATTCACCAGACCCTGAAGCTCTGGCGTCATCCCACTAAAGAAGCTCTGAACTAGGTTCGGCTTGGAAATGTCGTGGTGTGGGCATCTATCCAGAAGCTCTCTGAACCTCTCCCATGCCTCGTGAAACTGCTCGTTAGGGAGCATGGAGAAGTTGTTGATCAGGGCCCTCGCTGCATTCGTCCGCCCGAGTGGATAGTACTTGTTCAAGTACTCGGTGCGGAGCTGCTCCCAGGTGTAAACAAACTTCCCTAAATGCTTCAGCCAGGCGGCTGCTCTATCTGCCAGTGAAAAAGGGAAGGCCATCATCCGAATCGTATCCTGGTCCACATGACGGTCGTGGACAGTGCTGCAGATCATCAAAAACTCCTGGAGATGGAGGTGGGGCTCCTCGGTGGCAAGTCCGTGAAAATGAGGAAGCATCTGCAGGGTGTTCGGAGGGAACTTGAAATCCCCCACGATAGCAGGTACCACCACCCAATGGTGCATCAGTGTAGATCCGGGGTTGTGTAACTCCCGCATCGGTCTCGGTGGTCCTGCTGCGGCGGCGGCTGCCGCTGCGGCAGCCGCTGCTGCGGCTGCTGCGGCTGCTGCCTCTGCATCAGCATCAGGAATGTCCTCAGGCTCGCTCTGATCTCTCTCTTCTCTGAGTCGCTCCAACTCTCTTCTCATCTCAATCATGAAAGCTCCCTGATCGCGTAGCTGCTTCTGTACTTTCTCTAATGATGCGATCAGGGTGGAGTTGATCGCTCCCTGGTCTAGTACAAAATGTTCGGGTTGTCGGGAGTGATCATCTGAACTGCCGGCTCCGGCCATAGTGACGTCTGCAAAATCAGATGAGCCCAACTGAGGTTCTGTCAAATCAATTCGTCTTTCCTCGGGCTCATGTCTCTCAGTAGCAAAAGAAAGGGGATCGAGGGAGAACAGGGTGGAATCGTACTCGGGCCCGGAGAGCTGGTCTCGACTCTCACGGGCCAACCTAGATGGTGAAGTAGACGCGCCTGAAAGCGGTGCAGCCAGAGGCTGCCTAAGAGATCGTCTACCCATCATCTTGATCTGGCGAGTTGGGCGGATGGGATCTGGAGAAAATATGATCGCAAAGCAAACCCCCGGTTCACCAACGCAACACAATCTGAAGACCGTGAAAGCTCGGTCAATTTATCTTGTCAATTTTATTGGGTGAACACACAAAATATCAGAGCGCTTACGTGACCTGTTAGGATACCCGATGCTACTCCAACCAACTGGCCCGCACGGAAGAGTCGGTAGTCAGCTAGAAATAGCACCGGAGGGCTCTACCTAGGGTGCGGGTCACTCTCTCGCGCATCCAAACCATACAAGGAGGGGGTTGCTCTCCCCAAGACAAATTTTTAATGTGAGTGTCTTTTAGGATCAATAGTGTTATCCAGTCCCAATTTTTTTTTGTTTTTCTTTTTAATTTTTTCAAAATAAATACAAGCGGCCTAACGAATTTTCCGATTCTCCTGATGATCAAGCCAAAAACAGAGGGAGAACATGAAAAAGCCGATGCGCGAAGAAATCAATGATGCATGCAGAGAAAGAAATGCGTACCTTGTCTCCAGCACTCTACATGCAAGTGATCCGCGCAGAATTTAAAGACAGAATTAAACTACCTAAATGGTGCAGCGAGGAAAAACCGAGTCCTAGATGAGCAAATTTCTATCGCAAGAACCGTCTAACCGGTCACCGACCTCCAAGCCAAAGAGTCCGGTCTTGGCCTACCCCTCCTCTTCTCGACAGGTCGAGTTCAGGAGTAGCGCTTGATGGGGCAGGCTCGTGACACGTAGGCTGCGAAGGCAAATGAGTCGGTTATTTTTATTAATGATTTTAGTAGGTCCAATTAACGTCCTATAGGATCAGACAAGCAATTAAGTGTGGGGACCCTACTAATTACGGCACAAGCAAGAGAAATTCCTAAATCTAGGGGCTCGAGAAAAACCGCGTAAACACCGGAAAAGGCAGCTAGCTATCAAAACCGCAGAAAAAGCCGCGAAAATCCAAATGGGTCCCCCGAGCACACCGGTACTCGGCGAAACAGACCCGCTAAGTTACAAGTGTCCACAAATGTCCAAGTTCTAAATTATTACAAACAATATTGTTCTCTCTCAAAAAAATAAAATTCTTCTTCTTCCTCTCCCTGCTCTTCTTCCCATGCGGGTCCTCAAAAATAAACTCCAAGTTGTCCACGCAGTACCTCGCACAAAAATCAAAGAGAGAGTGTCAGAAAACAATGATAATATAGAGAGACAATATGGAAAAATGACTACAAAGTTGTGCTCCCCGGCAACGGCGCCATTCTGATGACCCGAAAATCGACGCGACTAAGGTGGAAGATAAATCACAATGTCGTTGTCCTTAATCGATCAATTCGGTCAACGGAAAAATTTGTAAACCACTCAGAAAATCAAGAAATTCAATGTAAGCGGTCTTTCGCTATTCTTTTTACCTGGTATAGCGACCAGGGTCGAACACAAGGAGCACGATTTAAAAACTAAGTAGTCAAATTTCAGAAAATGATTTTTTTAGTGGTTTTTGACTTTTAGAATTTTTTTTTTGGATTCTTAAATATGAAGAAAGTACAAGAAGCACAAAAACAAGCAAGCTTCTACTAATTATTTAAAGCATCAAAAATCAAGCAAAAATTCAAGAAAAATTGTTTTTATGTTTTTTTTTAGGTTTTTAAGTGTTTTTGGTGAATTTTTGGGATTTTTATAAGGTGTCTTTTATTTTCTAAAAATCAAACAGTGCGAAAAAGGCAAGGTACTGTCCAGCCAAGCCCAAGATCCAAAGATAAAATATCTAAGGACCTCAGAGGGACCTGGAGGTAATTTTCCTGTATACTAGAGAAAGTAAGGAAAATTTGAGCACCAAGATTATTGTTTTTGGGTTTTTAAATTATTTATTATGATTTTTATGAGTTTTTAGGTGTTTTTAAGTTTTTATGGTTTTTAAGCAATGAAAAATAGCCAAAATTGGCTGAAAACTCAAACAACACACAAGAAACAGTAACTAATTTTTATAGAATTTTTGAGGGGGTTTTTATATTTTTTTGTGATTGTTCAAGCTAAACAGTGCCAAAAATAAGCGTTTTTGAATTTTTAAAAATAACAAATAAACTCAGAAATGTCCTCGAAAATTCTCAAAAATCCTACACCATGGCAGGAGCCATGTATCAAATTTTCATCGAATTTGGAGGTGATTTGATATTTTATTCAAAATCCAAAAGGGGGCATTGTGCACAGGGACCAAAGTGCAAATACCCAAAGCTCTGAAGGTCCTGGTGCAAAATACCCAAGAAATCACGCGCGAGGCGCGTGTCTGGGGCACTCAGGGACCTATATGTAAGAAAAACAAGTCCTAGGACCTTTTGGTAACTCGTACCTAAAAGTCCAGGGACTGTTATGCAAAAATCCCACTAAAAGACGCACATGTGCAAATAAAATGCTCACAGGGGCATAAATGCAATTACTGAAAATGTTTCATTCATTAAGGAACGTCCAGAACTACAGGATTAATATTGCAAATACACCAAAATATCACGTGTCGATGCACGTGTCTCACACAAACAAGGGCATAAATGCAAATACGAAGAAGTACGAGGTCCAATGTGCAATTTACCCTACGTAAATAAAACGCATAAAATATTTACAGGACTGAAAGTGAAAACATAAACTACGAGGGGGTCTAAGGTAAATTACCCCTTTATTACGATCCAAGGGCGGAGCGTGCGCCACGTGTAGATCCGACGGTGGAGAGGCGGAGGCGCCTCACTCCTGCAACCCTTGGCATGATCGGATGGCTCAGACGAAGACACGTGGAGGATCTGACGGTGTCGGCTCAGCTGCGCCTCATCTCGAGATCAAATGGTCCGGATCACTCCTCCTTTGATCGTGTGATGCCTGACGCTCCTGGAACGGATGGCTAGGATTGAAACTGGAGCTGGAGGGCGATCGAACGGTGCCTGAAGGTCGAGGAAGAACAGGTGGCCGGCGAAGTTCGCCGGCCCATTACGTGCGCTCCTGACCTCCCCTGCTGCGCCTGAAGATCGGAGAAGGTCCGCGAGGGAGTCCCGCAGCTGATGGTGGTCTCCGATGACCCAACCGAGCCCGGGAGGGGCTCCGGCGAGGTCGACGGCGATAAGCTCCTGGCCTGGATATGAGGGGGCCTCAGATGGCCTCCTCTTGACCTGCAAAATAGCTCAAAAGCTTCGCGGGTCGAGGGCAAAGTGCCTCGACCCGGTTAGGTGGGGTTAAGGTGAACGGTGCGTCGGGGTGAGCGAGCTCCGGCGAGCGGAGGACGGTGGAGCTCGATTCCCAGATCCTGTGCGATCTGGGTTGGGCGAAGGGGTGAAGAATGTGCGTGAGGGAATGGCGAAGGTGACGGTGCGTTCCGATGATCGAGAAGATACACGATATGGCCGGAATCAACGGATTACGTCGGAGGTAGGAATTGGGGGAAACTAAAAATTACGCTAAATGGAAAGGCTAAAGGGTTACCTGGGCGGTCGGAGAGACTGGGGAAGAGCAGGGGGTGCTCCTGGTCGTAGCCTCAAGGGTCGTCTCGGCCCGAGGCTCGGTGCTCACGCTGGTGGCGGAGCAACGGCGGCGAAGAACGCCGGATCAGTGGTTTCACCTCCTCGCCTCGCTGCAACAGGGGCGATCGCTTGCTGTCACTCTCGCGGTGCCTCTGGAGTTCACTGGGAAGAAGGGGAAGAGCCAAAGATGGGGCGCGGAGGCGGCGGAGGTGGTTCTATATATAGCTGCAGGCTCGATTAGGGTTGGGAGGCGACGGCTATGGAATGCGTGGATCTCACGGCGAAGGATCTGGCGAGGATGTCGGATGATCGGCGAAGGATCCGGGCGCGGGGTTTGCGTGGGCGACAGGCTGGAGGCGCGTGGAGAAAATGGCAAAGGCGGGGCGGCGCGCGTCTTCTCAAAAAGGAAAGAGTCCGCGGGGGAGTTGACCGGGGTCAACATTCCCCGTGGACCAGTGGGATGCTGCCACGTGGACAAGATTTGACACTTAAAAATGAGGCAGCAAATGGCCGATTTTGCAAAAACTTTCAACATGAAATATTTTTCTTTTATTTTTTTCTATTTTTTGGTGATTTTTAATTAATTTTTGGAAATAAGAATAAGGTATGTACATTATATAGGGATATATACAATATGTAGGCTTTTTATTTTTGATTTTTTATTATAATTTTTATACAATTTTATTCCTATTTTATGTTTTATTTATTTATAGAATAAAATGAGGAATAAAAGGCTATTTTTATTTTATTTTTATTATTTATACATATAGGTGAAATAAATAGATATATACATTTATACACATGGTATATATACAATGTATTTTTGTAATTTTAATTTTGTAATTTTTATTTGATTTTTGTTTTGTTTCTTTTTATTTCTGTTATTTACAAAATATGCCATAGAATATTCACAAAAAGTTTTGAAAATAAATACATTTATTTATAGGGTTAAAGGATGATGGTCTATGCACATGGTGGAGGGATATTTTTGCATTTTTGATTTTTAAATTTTTATTTTGTTTTTAGGAGTTTCTAAATATATACAAAATATGTACAAGCATATTTTTGGGTGAGGAAAATATAATTTTATTTATTTACAAAAGTCTATACACATGAGCTCCTATCTCCCTCTACTTTGGCTTTTATGCGGTCAGGCCCATGCTGAGCCCTCCCTTGGGTTAGGTTGCTCAATATTTATTCTAAATATTTCCCTCTTTTTCTTTTTACTCTTTATTCTTTTATTTTTGCACAAAAACATGCTAATTACAGGTTTTTAGACAATGCATGCTTTTGGTAATTATTTGTATTTACACATATCTACATGTATTTGCAAAGGTTTTTGTAGCTAAAATAGAAGAATAAAGAGTGATGAATGGGTATTCATCAAGGATGGACTCAGGAGAACGATTGGACGACTGGGATCATGGAGATAGCCAGACCATTAGATCCAGAAGAGATCCAACGGCCGAATGTGAGGGCGGCAAGGGCAAGGGGACCGGGCCACGTGGCTCAATCAGAACGAGCCACGTGGCCCAATTAGATTATCCAGCGAGAAAAAAATGAAATATGAGGGTGTAGATAGCCGAATTTGGAAAAACTCAAAACATGAAAGTTGTAGATCTTGATGAGATATACAAGTTTCATATTAACCAAAAATGGAGATGAGGTCATTTAAAGACAAGAAATATTTTTGAGAGTATTTTTAAAGCTAAAATCACCATGATTTTTAATTTTGCAATTTTTTGTGGTTTCTTAATTTATTCAATGACTCTGATAATTACAAGTCTTTATCGGGTTTTTATTAACAAACATTTAAGCAAGGGAGTTTAAAATCTGCAAACTAAGATGATGAAACCGAGTTTCATCACCCCCTATACTTAAACTATGCTCGTCCCCGAGAATCAAAATGAATGAATAAATTGGGTTAACCCCCTTGTGCATGTGAGTACAATATCCAATATGTTCAAGTCCACTCCACTTTAGAGGTCCGAAATTCTAGAGCTCAACCCTGCCTTAATCAAGAGGCGCCCAATTCCTCTAATTATCAAGACTCTCTCTGATGGTGCATATAGACTAAGGGTATGACATTTAGTGTTGACTGCGATTCCGAGAGTAGAGTCAAAACTTCACCCAAGGTCTTGGTCCATGAAATTCTCCTAAGGACCCAATCCTCAAAACTAGAGAATAAATCAAATCTTGCGTTCAGTCCACCATCTCTTTAGTTGTCAGAAAAAATGTAGATGGAAGGCCAGTAATGGAGGGCATGGGATTGTGTCATTTCTTCTCTCCCTCTCTTAGGAACAAGGATCCTCTCTTAGTGCCTTATTACGCAACACATTTTTTTGGTGTTGATCAGTGCGTCCGTCAAGAGAAGTTGGAGCCGTCTGCACTTGTTTTCCTGGGAATACACCGAGGTGTGTCTTTTTTTAGTACCTATCGTACCTTCGACACCCAGACTTGTAGCATTTACGATGCAAAGCCCTTTTTTGGTGCAAGCCCGACTCCTGATCCTAATAGCAGTGATCCAAGTGGACACTTTGAAATGGTTGGGAGCACTCGCCTTTGGTGGAAGCTCTTTGATATGTAACTTTGTGGAATGAGAGATTTTCTTTGTCATTTCATTGATTTGTAGTATTTTTGGCTATCTCCACTACTTTTTACCAAGAGTTGGCGCACACTGATCAACATTTTTATTTATTTCACACCCTAGCACTTAGGTCAATGTCAAGAGATTAGTATAAGAACCAAGTTCTCATACTGGCTAAAAATTGCTGACACTCAGGTTTCATGAAGCCTTCAAAGATTTTATTCCATCCTCGAGCATCATTAGATCAAGTCCAAACTCGAATCCCTCATCCCAATCCCTCAAGTGAAGCGTCAACTCATCTCATCGAATCCAAAGTCGTGCATGTGATGTGTTGATCATATTCTCATTGTCGGAGACTAAGCATGCCATATAGCATGCAAATCTCGAAATCTAGGGGAATGTGGATAATTAAGTCTAAGACCCTGATGGCTAAGGATGGTTAACCTAAAATCTCAAGACCTCATAAAATCAAGTTTCCTTGAGCATGTCAGATCCTGGGTGGAAGTGTGAAAGTAGAGGATTAATCCAACTCCTTCATTCAAAATATTTTTTTTGACTTCAAGAGATAATAGGACTGCCTAAACTCAATTAAGTAGATGCATATGCATTCAGCCAGTATGGGTGTAAGTACAGGTCGTAGCCCATTGCTTGAGGATGGGGCCTTACGCAATGTCCTCTAAACCACCCACTCTGCTAAGGGCGAACCCTCACTGAACGTGGCTACTTATTTGGGGCTTAATAGTCACTATTGACTATTGAAGGGTTTTGAATTTTCTTATTTTTATGGAATTTTTAATAAGATGTTAAAACACGTGTTAGACTCAATTTTCCTAAAAAAGAGATTTCAATATTAAGTCACACAAATACAGATTTTCAAAATATTTTCAAAAGTTTTTTCAAAACAAGGGAAACTCATTTTTCAAATCATTTTCAGAAATATTTTTCGATAAAAATAGTGTAACATAATATATAAAATCCTTGAAAATCCTTGAGTCCACTTAGTTCAACAAATTTTACTTTACCCAAAAAGTTAAAATTTTTCAAATTTTTCAGATTATAGCTAAAGTACATATATTGTATACATGGTATACCCCCTATACTTAAACTTTGTTACGTCCTCATAGCACTAGACGATACAAGTCCATAGGTCCATTAAATATAGATAAATATACAGGAACTAAGGAGGGCTCCCCCTATACTTAGGTTAGAAATAACCTAAGTATAAAGGCAAGGAAAGTTGAGTAGAAAAAATCACAGGGACTCGGGTCCCTCCTATACTT
This sequence comes from Ottelia alismoides, assembly GCA_037367405.1. Classification (NCBI taxonomy): domain Eukaryota; kingdom Viridiplantae; phylum Streptophyta; class Magnoliopsida; order Alismatales; family Hydrocharitaceae; genus Ottelia; species Ottelia alismoides. The sequence continues at coordinate 336,002 of JAZKJV010001604.1, forward strand.
AGGCTGAGAGTAGCCTAAGTATAAAGATGGATATTTGATGTTGGAATAGGCCCGAGGGGAACAAAGAAGATGGATGGATATACAAGTGAGTGGATGAATCTTTGGAGATCAACGGAGTTTCTACGGCTCAGGGGAGGGTATCGGTGAAGGATATGGAATTTATCCTCAAGCGCATCACGGAAGCGTGATCGTCGTATCGGATACGACGAAGAACGACTATTCGTACTAGTTGTTCGGCGCAGCGGAATTTAAAAAAATTTATTCGATGAAACCACATGATCCAAGAACCATTCTCAGATCGTTTCATCTATAACCACAACAAGTATAATGCAATACCTCTTGAAGAGTGGTTGATCGAGTCTCTAAGAGAAGAGATCTCCTGTCTCAAGTCCGATCGTCGGCGAGGCTGCTTGCGAGCATGGGGATGAACCGCGTTGTCCTCGCAATCCAAGAAGTTGATCCAAGCGTGGTTGCTCCTGATCTCTTGTACGAGATCGAACGTCTCCTTTGTGGGCGTAGCACACCAAGAAGACGGAGAACCGAAGAACGTCGAAGCGGCGGCGCGGTGGCGAGGGCGTCGACGGTTGTCTCCTCTATGGTATGGTGGTCGGCCACCAACAATAGAGAGAGAGAGAGAGGGCTGACGTGTGTAGAGAAGAAAGAGAGAGAGATCCTCAATATCACATGTAAAGAGAGAGCATGGTATGCCTCTCTATTTATAGGGTTTTGGGATCCATGGATCTCAATCCATGGGACATATAAAATCAATGGGTGAGATTGATTTATGCCAATCCAATGGTCAAGATTGTTGTTGGTAAAACCAACAAATTTAGGTTAAAATATATTTGACAAAATCAAATATAAATTAGTCCTAAATCAAACCAATAAATAAGGAGAGAAGATACCTGGAGATTTCATCTCCATGTACCTTCCAAAGTGGACAGCCACACATTCCTTATAGGAATGATGTGCCACCCAAAGATTCCATGGAGATTGCAATCTCATGAAAATCCATGAGATTGCATATCTCCTTGAAAATCTCCTTTATTTATTTCCAACAATTTTTGTTGGCTTTTATTCTTAAAAAATAATTCATAATTATATTTGAGAATATTGCAATCTTGCCATTGGAAAATTGTGAATCATATTCACAACCCAAAAGAACATATAATTTACATTGTCAATTAATTACACAATGTGTATCCAATACACATAATAATTAATCAACACATATAAATTATAATTAGCTCTCTCTAATACAATATAAATCGCATTTATAACATATTATGAATAATTGGATATTTCTATCCACATTATTCTTATCCACATTAATTAAATCATATTTAATTAAATTGGATAATTTCTTCACACATCAATATGATTAAATCACATTTAATCATCATCTCTTCATTGCTTAGATTTTATGGAATTATTCTTGAACCCTTCAAGAATAATGCAATCTCTCCGCAGATACTTGGAGATAAGGACAGGGTGATTGTACTGTTCCACGTATAGTGACTTAGATATTGAGATCATATCTCAAATCCAGATCGCGGGCCTCTCATAGATGCTTGATTGAATCAAGACCGCAAATCTAATCTTCTTATTGCATCCGAATCATATTCAGATCAATGTCCAACAATTGGACCAAGATAAGATTACTTCTCTACTGAGAGGAGTCACTAAAATCCAGACCCGTTTCATCACTCCCTAAGAATGGAAGTGTCATGGTTATACAATCGTTTATGATCACATCACCCTCGGGTATTCCCAATATCTGTACATCTTGCATACTGGAAGACTCAGAATAAACCTGAAGTATTAGATCAACTTTACACTGTCTACTTCATGGTTTTATCAGTAAGTTTCTCATTCGATCATTTGGGAGTCGGTATCAATCATATACTTTCCAAAAGCATATATCATACCTAGGTCTTGATCATATACTTTCCAAAAGTATATATCAAACCTACAAATTCAGTCAAGCTTTTAAAGCGAGACGACCATGCGCATGGAATTTGATTCTTCCCAATATCTCATGAGTGAGCTCATGTCTTTCGGTTCAGTAACTGAACCTGTATGATCCCTTTGAGAGATCGTATTACTCATATGCACACCAGCACGTCGGTGTATAGACCTTGGTTAGATCATCAACCTATTGGTCTACCAAATGTACATACTCAGACATATAGTAAGACATCTGTCTCTGGTCAGAGGATGTGTGCCTATATCATGACAGCATACGATATAGGACTTTGGTTATCTCGATCTCATTAGGTCAACTCTTTGACCTAACTAATCTGACACCTCCGAATCTCTATTCCTATGTAGAGGACCTGCATCAAGCGGTCGGTCAGATATCAGCCTTTAGGAATAAGTATTGCCATCTCCTGCTCAGGCTGGAGATCATCTCTTAACAATCATTTGAAGGTGCTTGATGAGTCCTCAATCTAACTCTTTAGATATTCATCCAAGCACCAGCCTCTATGATTCAATAGTTCAATCAACAGCTGTATGATCATCAAGATGGCCATGGTACATAACCCTAATTGTACCAAGGTACCTATTATACAAATTATTCATTCTTCATTTCAGATCAGGGAATGATATGTGCAATAATATTTACCCAAAGAGCCATTAATGGGCTAATCATTTAAACCCGCACTCATGTGCCAATCATAGGCTATTTGGAAAATAGCTAGGTAAGCTGATCAGTCCATCTATTCCCGCGAGACTACGCCAAGTCCTTTTACGGCACATGCATATCCCCAGTAACAGTGCTCGCATCTAATGCGAATGTTGCATCTTATGCAATCAATACTCAATCTTGTTAAAAAACTATAGTGTCCTTGACACTACGGCTTAACAATTATCATAACCAGCATTTTTATAATCCTAATCAGAATACCTTTATTCATTAGTTAAGACCTTTTAGATCTCTATCTATAAAGTCTTAAGCTTTTGAAGATAAGACTTTGATATCACTATCTCAAAAATCTTGTCATCCATGAAGATTTTTGTTATTACTGCAACTAAGTGTTTTATGTCCATAGTAGGATTAGTAACAGTTTACTATTCCCACTGCATGGAAGCCATCTGGCTTTTGTACACATCTAGCACACACCCGGCTTCTTAGAACTGATGCCCAAGGGCAAGTAGTTCTAGCATTCACTTCCTCAACTCTTTGAGGTGCTATTCCTTTAGATAGGTGATGAATCCACGATTCATCATCTCAATATCTTGATCTTAGCAAAATCCCCGAGTAAAATCCCATAAAAATATCCATAAAATCAATAAATTAACAAAATGACTCTTGTACATAAAACACACTAATTAATGTATATTATATTGTACAAAAAAATTTAACAATAAAAAGCCACAAAAATAAAGGAGTTTTTCACCTGTAAATAGCCCAAAACTTCATATATTTTTAATAATTCCATTTCAACTCCTTTTTGGCTAATTCTTTCTCCAAAGTGTTCATATCAATGTATATAAAAATACAAAAATACAAAACAAATTTTACCTCAAATAAATGCTCCTAGATCCCAAAGAGAAAAAAAGCCATAAAGACCAACTTCCAAGCCAAATTCACGTTCTGTATGAACTCCAAATTCACCAAACTCATTTTAAAGTTCAAGTTAGAAAATTATCTATCAAACGGAAGTGGTTTCATTAAAATCGGAGCTCATTTGTAAAAGTTGGGTTTTGGGACCTAGATGTACATTGTATATTATGTACATATTCATTCCTTCTTCATTTTTTATTACTAAAAATACTAAAATGTCATGATTGTGTTGTATTTTAATTGTAGTATTTTATTGTATTTTTCTATTGTAAATATCTCTTATTAAAAAGACAAAAAAATACATATTAGAAAAGTAAAAAAAATGTGTACATATTAGAAAATTATCTCCACTATTTATTTTCTTCTTTTTTTCTATTGTAATTAAAGTAGCCAACTTTATTTCATTTATTTATGTAATTTCCATTCTCTACAATAACCACCATTCAACTCTTTACCACCAACCTCCCATTCAACCCCACCATTTTTTAAACCTCCCATTCAACTTCATTAATAATATAACCTCCCACCACTTTAATAACCTCTCATTTCATCTTCTTTATATACACTCCATCCTCCTCAATTTGCTCTGGATCCATCTTTATGTGAGGAGAGCCAAGTTCCTAGAGTTGAATCGGTGATAGCGACGCAACTGCGGTTGAGCGACAACGGCCCTCTCTCCGGTGAGATCCGTTAGTTTTTTGGCCAACATCGCAGCCGCAATCGCGCGCTGCTCGAGCACATCGCACGCCGGCGATTTGAACGAAGACCGTGCTCAAGAGAGCACATCATAGGCGATCGTCTTCATCGTAGGTAAATTGTCTTCTCATTTTACCATCTTGTTATTTTTGCATTTTTATTAGCACATCATATCACCATCCACATGCCCCTATTTGTTTAGTTCATATCGACTTCCTCCACCTTCATCACCACTTGATCATTTGCATCATTTGTTATTTCTTGTTAAAAGAAAATAAAAAATATAAAAAATTTTAAAACAAAAAAAGGGTTCTTTACCACATCACTATCACCCCATCATTTTATTTCATCACTCATCTCCATCATCCTCATCATACACCACCGTCATCATTTTTTTCTTCTTTCTTTCTTTCTCCACAATCATTTCATTCCCCGTTTAAGAAAAATTTTAAAAAATAAAAAAAATAAAATTAAAAAAGTCCTTTTTTATTACAACAGAAAAAAAGAAATAAAAAAAACAAAAAAATATCCGCAGCAGCGGTGGGAGAGCACCCACCGCCGCCGCCCCTTCTCATCAACGGCAGGCGGCTCCGCCGCCCACCACCGCCGTCGCCCCTTCTACTCAGTCGCGACGACTCCGCCGCGCCTCCGCCGCGCCAACCGCATCCAGGTCGCCTCCTCGCCCAGCTGGGTAGCCCCCTTCCGCCGAGCCCCGTTCAACGCCTCCGCCGCCGCGCCACCGTGGCCGACCAGCCGTCCTCCACCTCCAAGCGCCCACCGACACCGCCGCGCGCCGCCTCCTCGCGGTCGCGCGTGGCCGCGCTGCCCGACACCGACCCCCCACTTTTTGGGTTCTTCTCCTGCGCGGATCCGTGAGGAGGAAGGTCACTTTTCTTTCATTATTTTATTGTATAAATTGCAAATGTTTCTTGTTATGTTATTGTGATTACAAATAGGTCTTTGTGCATGTTTTCTATTGTAAGTTATTTTCTTTAATTTGCAGAGACACCCCTATGTTTGTGTATTAATTTGGACAACTAATTTGCATCATTTTATGCAATGAAAAATATGTTCATGTTGAGCAACTAATTGTCTACATTTTGACTATTTATTTATATTTTTGTGAGTCATGGATAATTAATTAAAAATATTCAACTGAAATACTGCATATTTTACCCAATTTAGACTTAAATTTATATCTCACACATCGTTGCTCTAAAAATTCCACAAAAATTAGGAATGATGCCCTGATATGCTATTAACGTACTGTCCAAATTTCATCTAAAATGGAGTTGTCTTGTGCTTGAAATAATTTGTGAAGTGATTGTAGTATTTGATTTTTAATTAAATCCACGTACATCATTTTTGAAAAATTTCAAGTCTCCTGGATTCTACATGAAAATATCTATTTGAGATAATTCGCACTCTGATTAATTTGATAACATGGATTTAATAGAAATTATTTACTCATTGTTGCTCTATTTTCACTAAAAATCCATAAAAAATTGATACTTTGTCAAAAAATTCTAAAAAAATTACTGTAGCTTCCTTGCATCATGTTTTAATTCCAGTAAAATTGTTATGATTTTTGCTTACTGTTTGTCTGATAAATTGTGAAAATACCCATAAAAAGTGTGCATTTTTCATTGTTGCATTTTAACCCCTAAAATTCTAAAAAAATGTGTTTTGTGTTCATCACTGGATTAGGATTCTAGGAAAAATATAATTTGGCTGGATTGGATTGATTTAACATTAAAATTAATTTGGCTAAGTTGTGTGATTTCTTAGTACTTAATTCACCCGCATTTTGCATTCGCTTCGGTTTTTGCATAAAAAAACTAAAAAATACCGCACTGAAATCTAGACCTAAATTTTTGAATTAAACCTGAAGTTGTTCCTTTGCCTCCCTGTGTTCGACCCCGGACTTGCCCGGGAAATAAATTAAGCCGAGACACTCTTTACGGAGATCTCCTCTCAGTTCTGACCGAATCGCTAAGTACATGTACCACAACGAACACAAATTATTGATCGTATTTGGCGACTCGTCAGATGGCGCCGTTGCCGGGGAGGCAAACGACTTAGGGATTAATTTAAAAATTTGGATTTAGTTTTTCATTTACTCGGGTAGTCTGACCCCCGAGCCACTTGTATTTAATCCATTTTCCTTGTAATTATTTCTCTTCATATTTTTGTATATATTTTATTTTTATCTCTCTAATATAAATCTCATTTTCCTTGCGAGGGCCCGGTGGACTTGGAGTGCATCGGAGGTCGACGCACGCGACGCGCGTCGACTCTTGAAGAGCAAGAGAATTAATTTATCTTTGAGAGAAATTTTGTAAATTCTTGTAATTATTTAGGTATCTTGCTCCTTTATAGCGGCTCTTGTTTGAGAGCTCGTATGTGTAAAAAAGACTTGGACTTTATTTGTGGTGTGTCGAGACCTGTTTCACTCTCCGGTGAGGGTGGGGCTCGACTTGAGTGGCGAACTTAAGGATTAGGCACACGGTAGTTTAGCGATCAAATTTGTTTGTGCCCGTCGTAAGTTAGGCGACACATATCTTAGAAGATTCACTTATCTAATGAGATTCATAATGAGACGCACATAGACACGTACTACTTAGCTCAAAATTTAATCAATTCTTCCCCGCTAATAGTATACTGTTTAGGTGCGGTTTTCTCGATCTGCATGCATTTAGTGTAATATTTACAAATTCTGTTCTGCATAATGCATGGAGAGTGCTGGGATTCACTGTAAGTATACCTTCTTCTGAGCATGCATCATAGTTTCTCGTTTGCATTCTGATTTCCGATTCCCCTCTTGTTTTACAACTTAAGATCAAAAGGAAATTAGGACTGAACGGTAGACGTGCTTGTGTGTTCACATAAATTTCAAGTGATAACCTAAACTCTAAAATTGGGATTAAATTGAGCAGGTCGATTTAATTAATTGGAATAAAAAGAACCCCTATTCTCGGGTGCATAAAGCCCTCATTGTTTGTTTTACTTGCAAGTGAGAGAGAGACGACCCTAGGATAGAGCCAAGTCTGGATTTCTTAATTACTACTGGTTCTTTGAACCGGGTCAGTCTGTAGGAAAATACGGGCACGTAACAGCTCGTTAATCTTTCCAATATTGTATGCTCACCAACTAAAATTGACAAGATAATTTGGCCGAACTCTTACAGCCATCACGTGTTGAGTTGGTGAAATTGAGGGTTTTGAATTGCGTTTGTATTGTGTGAGTTTACTCCGCACATTTACATGCACCGTAGAACTAGCGCCTCATTGAATATCGTGTTCTAATCGGTTCTTTTGACATCGAAGATGACTGATTGGGGGGATAATTATTCGGACTTTACGAATTTCCCGTTGAACCCTCCAAGAAGTATGTCTTCACAGGTCCATGCGCAACGTGGACCAACCTGGACTCATGACCCTCTTGAGCCCAGGATCACCCACTCTCGGGATGGTTACTCTCAAACCATTCCCTTTCTCTCTTTACACCTCACCGAGGAAGACCTTCGCCTTGATGAGAATATCTTGATTCATAAATCCTCTTCTAATCAAGAACACATTGCTGATTCAGGCCATATAGAAGACACAAGTAAAATGCCTCCAAAGAAGAAAGAAGAGGAAGAAGAGAACAATGAAGACCCAATGAAAATGATACTTGCCAGATTAGCTGCATCTGAGCAGCAACAAGCACTTCTCAGAGCTCAGATAGGACAGTTGAATGTTGGGGTCCAACCACCAATGGATGCGGCGTATAACCCTGGACAATACCAAATTCGGAACTACTTGATTCCGGCCGAGCCCGAGGTTGATTTTGAATTGAAGCCACATTTTCTGAACCTGTTGCCACACTTTGATGGGAATGCTTCTGAGGAACCATATGCATTCCTAAGGGACTTTGAGCTCATCTGCGCTAACCTCAAACATCAAAATGTTAGCCAGGATTATATTAGGCTCAAAGCCCTTCCATTTGCCTTGGGTGGCAAAGCTGATTACTGGGTAAAGAATCTTGCGATCGCCGTCACCACATATGCCCAGTTCAAGGACCTGTTTTTGAAGAATTTCTACCCTTTGAGTAGAACTAACATGATGAGGACGCACATTACGAGTTTTTCCCAATTACCCCATGAAGCTTTTTGTGATGCTTGGGAAAGATTCAAGGACATCTTGCATAAGTGTCCCTGTCATGGACTAAATGATAACATGTTGGTCCAATCATTTTTCACTGGTCTTAACCCTGAGATGCAGGGTTTAGTGAGCGCTGCCTGTGGAGGCATTTATACATCACGAGGAGCGGATATCGTCTGGAGGGTATTCGAGCAGATGGCTGAAACTAGCCGCTCACAGATGGCCAGCAGGGCCTATACACCATCCCCCAGTTCACTCTCACTTGGAGGGGGAAAATCAGCTGTAGTTGATCTCTCTCAGGACGTGATACCTAGCATGGGACTCCTTGCTGACAAGCTCACTGTAGTCGAGAGGATCGACAGGAGGATTGATGAGTTAGACCAGAGCATCTCCAAACTTCCAAAATAGATGGAGGAGTTGACTGAGAAGGTATCTAAGATAAAGATACCTGCCGTGACTGCACCCTCTGCTCCCGTATACCGAGTTCACCATGTTCAGGAGCAGTTGGTGTCAGGGCAACCCCAGCCGTGGGAGCAGGACCAATCCTACACCCATTCTTTCCAGCAGCCACCTCCATTAGAAGAGACAGTCCAGGAGGAGCCTCCACCGGTTTGGGAGGTGAATGGAGTATGGTATACTCAGAACCCTGCCAGACAGGGAAGTACGGGAGACCGACAGACCTATCAACGTCCCCCGACCTTTCATAACACCGCATTCACCTCCGCACCACCTCCTTCACAACAGATCCTTGGATTCCAGCCACCCCAACAGCAGAGGCAGCAGTACCAGCAGTATGGCCGACAGGGCCATTACCAGGCGGGCCAGCAGGGTCCGCAACCCCAGCAGCAGCAGCAGAGGTAGTACTCTGGCCAGCAGGGCCACTCTTCCTGTTCTTCTTCCCAGTCTTATCCACTTCCTTTTTCATCTAGTCCCGTGGATATACAGCAGCAGATACTCGACGAGCTACGTTCCTACAGGAACGAGATTCATGACTTACGGGTGGATGTCAACCGCCTATCTAGATGGCGAGATGAGCAGACTGCACCTTCTACCTCTATCCCAGCCCAAGTTCAGGCTAACCCCAACAGCCTGAACAGATCTAGTTCTCAGCAGCACTTTGGTCAGGTATACTATTCAGCATCTCCTAGATCTGAACATGAGATTCTTTCGTGTGACGAGACTAACCACATGTCACTCAGGAGCGGAAGGACCGTGACCGTACCTAACCGGGCAAGGGATACGAGGAGGGGCATCTCTGAAGCTCTACCTGAGGAGTCTTCAGAGGACGAGGAGGAGAGGCATCATATTTTGGAGCCCCATCAGCATCATTCGAGGATTCCTACTCAGGGAGCCGAGAGGAGAAGGAGAGCGTGTATGCAGCATCGTCAGCATGGATATTCTTCTGAGTCTACGGAGGATCTTGCATCTCCAGTTGTGGCTGATACCACTCCAGCTTCTATTCCACAACCTGTAGTAGATAGTTTTGATTTCGATCCCATGTTGCATAAAAAAGATTCATGTATGAAGAACTCTGTTTCCGTTAATTCCAAGAATGATCTTTCAGTTCATGATTCAGACTCTTCATCTTCAGTTTCTCTAGCTTCCATCCCTTTCCCCCGTGCTCTTACGACAGGAAAGCACATCAAAAAGATTCAGAAAGATGACCCCGATATGGCACGGTTTTGTAAAGAGAATATCACAGTCAAGGTGCCATTTGATGAATATGTGGCTAACCATCCTGCCTTCCAAAAATACCTTAAGGTGAGATGCACACCTACAAGGGTTAGTAGGAAGAAAGATAACCGAAATATAAAGACACATGTCTTATCGGTAGCCACAGCCTATTGTCTCAAGAATCAGACTTTGCCAAGGAAAAAGAGAGACATGGGTGCTCACTATGTGGAGAGTCGTATTGACGACATTGCGTTTGCACGCACACTCTTAGATAATGGTTCTTCGATTAACTTACTTCCCTTAGCACTATATCAGAAATTGGAGTTGGGACCACTTCGCAAATCTAGAGCTTTACTCCAATTTGTTGATCGATCAGTGAAGAGACCTAAGGGATAAGTAAAGAACGTAGTTATCTCGATTGAGGGGCAAAACTATCAAGTTGATTTCACAATCTTGGACATGGAGACCCCCAATCATTGGAGAGAGTCTCAGATCATTCTTGGGCGACCCTTCCTTAGGACCGCAGGTGCAGCTTTTGATTACGGTACAGGAATGATGAAGTTCCGTTCTCCAGGCGGAGAGGTGAACCTTGAGATGAAGCAAACCAAGTGTCAGCGACCCGATTCAGAGAGTAGCACAGAGTACTCATCTTCAGAGGCAGATTGCAGTTTGATTAGCATAGTTGGGATTTGGGGACAGATTCCTTCAGGACAGAGCGAGTCCCTTTCATCTGGAAAGGGAATAGTGGATGATGTAGTTTGCCAGGTGTTGTCTGATCTTGTGAGAGATGCATCTACCTATTCCCATGATGACACAGAGATCCATCTGGATCTGTCAGTTCCATCCCCTTCGGAACGATCATGGGATATAGATGATGAGTCGGACGTGGCTTTGGCCGAACTACCGTGTTTCTTTGGCGATCCGACTCCCTTTACTTCTGAGATGGTGGCGAGTACTACTCAGCTTAGTCCACCTTCATGCAGCACGGAACCAGATTCAGATTCAGTTCAGCCAGATCTGCTTGATGATACCACATTGCCAGAACTGAAATCACTACCTCCTACACTCAAGTACGCCTTTCTTGCAGGACCCAAAGAGAGATATCCTATCATCATTATCTCAGACTTGACTTTAGAACAGGAGTCTAGGTTGTTAGAAGTCTTAAAGAGGAACCGCAAAGCGATAGGCTGGATAGTGTCGGATCTCGTGGGGATCAACCCCGCTCTCTTCTCGCACCACATTTTTACTGAGGATAATGTAAGACCTTCCCGTGAGTTCCAAAGGAGACTTAACCCCAATCTACGGGAAGTAGTGAAGAAGGAAATTGAGAAATGGTGCAAGGCAGGGTTTATATACCCTATTTTTGACTCCAAGTGGGTGGCCCCACTTCATGTTGTCCCGAAGAAGTCGGGAATTCAAATGGTCACCAATGAGGAGGGGGTAGAGATCGCGACACGAGTTACCACGTCGTGGCGTGTCTGTGTTGACTACAGGCGCTTGAATGTCGCGACCAAGAAAGATCACTTTCCCTTGCCTTTTATTGATCAGATCTTGGAGAGACTCGCAGGGAAAGAGTTCTTCTGTTTTCTTGATGGGTACTCAGGCTACAACCAGATGGCCATAGCCCCTGAGGACCAGGAAAAGACCACATTCACATGTCCATTCGACACTTATGCCTTCAGGCGCATGCCATTCGGGCTCTGCAATGCCCCGGGCACATTTCAGCGGTGCATGATAGCCATATTTGCCGAGATGGTGGGAGATTTCCTGGAAGTGTTCATGGATGACTTCTCAGTCCACGGTGATTCTTTTGATACATGTTTAGCGCACTTGGACCGAGTCCTCACGAGGTGTAGAGAGGTGAATCTGGTACTCTCCTGGGAGAAGAGTCACTTTATGGTGACGGAGGGTATCGTGTTGGGGCATGTCATCTCCAAAAGGGGAATGGAGGTTGACCCTGCCAAGGTGGAGGTGATCAAGAAACTCGATCCACCTACCAATGTGAAGTCAGTGCGGTCATTCTTAGGGCATGTTGGATTTTATAGAAGATTCATTCAGGATTTTTCAAAGATCACCCGTCCACTGACTGAGCTCTTAGGGAAAGACACGGAGTTCATTGTAGATCACAGGTGTCTGGAGGCCTTTGAGCTCTTGAAGAGGAAGATTTGTGACTCGCCTATCTTACAAGCTCCTGACTGGTCTCTCCCCTTTGAGATCATGACTGATGCATCATATTTTGTTATAGGAGCTGTGTTAGGACAACGACGAGAGGGGATTCTGTTTGCGATTCATTATGCGAGAAAAGTTTTAGATCCTACACAGAAGAATTATACAGTGACTGAAAAGGAAATGCTCGCGGTAGTATGGGCCCTCGAGAAGTTCAAATCATATATTTTGGGCTCTAAGGTGACAATTTATACTGATCACACAGCCATTCGATACTTAATGGAAAAGAAGGATGCGAAGGCGCGTCTTCTTAGGTGGATTTTACTCCTCCAGGAATTTGATTTGGAGATAAAGATAAACCTGGAGTGAAGAATGTTGTGGCTGATCACCTTTCTCGGATTGAACTTAAGGATTCTCCTGATTATGAGCGGATTAGAGAGACCTTCCCAGATGAGTCGATTTGTGTTATTGACTCACTCCCGTGGTATGCCAACATGGTGAACTATCTTGTCTCCAAGCAGGTTCCCCATGGTTGGACTAGGAGCAGCATTGATCGACTGAAGTCGGATTCGAGGAGATACCACGGGGACGATCCTTTCCTTTTCTTCGAAAGACCGGATTGTGTTTGGAGAAGGTGTATTCCTCAGGAGGAATACCAGAGTGTCCTCACATATTGTCATTCACTTGAGGCTGGAGGACACCATTCGGGAAAGAGAACCGCTCACAAAGTACTTCAATGTGGATTGTATTGGCCGACCTTGTTTAGAGATGTTATTGATTTTGTACGGTCGTGCCCTATCTATCAAAGGATGGGAGGGACAGTTGGACAGAGAGATGAGATGCCCATGCAACCGATGATTATTTGTGATGTTTTTGATGCATGGGGCATAGATTTTATGGGTCCCTTTCCCAACAGCCAAGGACATGAGTACATATTGTTGGCGGTTGACTATTTATCCAAGTGGGTGGAGGCTATCCCAACCCGAACCGCAGACAGCAAGACTGTCTGTAAGTTTGTGACAGACCATATTATTTCTAGGTTCGGGGTGCCAAAAGTTTTGATATCTGATGGGGGTAGCCATTTTGTGAACCGAGATATGAGATCTTTAGCTAAGGACTATGGATTTGAGCATAGAGTTACTAGTCCTTACCACCCACAGTCCAACGGCATGGCAGAAGTTTCGAACAGAGAGGTGAAGAGTATTTTGCAGAAATTGGTTCATCCCGATAGGAAGAACTGGTCCCAGCTCTTGGACCAAGTTTTGTGGGACTATAGGACAGCCTACAAGACACCATTGGGTACTTCACTATTTAGAATGATCTATGGCAAGCCATGCCATTTGCCCGCAGAATTAATTCATAAATCCGAATGGGCAATTAAGAAGATTAATTGGAGTTGTCACCTAGGGAAGCTTTGTCGAGACTTGAACTTGAACGAGCTCGTGGAAATCCGAAACAGGGCATATGACAACAGTTTGATTTATAAGGACAAGGTAAAGAGATGGCATGATCAGCACATTAGGTGCAAAGACTTTGTCCCTGGACAAAAGGTATGGTTATTCAATGCCAGGTTAAAGATGTTCCATGGGAAGCTCAAATCTAAATGGACGGGTCCCTTTGTTGTTAAGAAAGTGCACGAGAATGGAAGTGTAGAGATAGCTGATCTCACAGATGGTGCACAATCTCATGTGGTGAATGGACAACTGTTGAAGCATTTTGTTGATTCAAAAGAGCAGTTAGTCCAAGTCGAGGTCATCAACTTCATGCAGAGCGAGCACAGAGCAGATACATCTTATTACTCGTTTCGAAGATGCAGCATCAAGATTCAACATCTTAGAAGATTCACTCACTTTTGAACATTCTCCCTTCCGTGTATATTCTCCAAATCACATCGGTTCTTACACTTACTCTTGTCCTATACTTAGGCTTACCAAGAGCCTAAGTATAGGGGGAGTCGATGCCCTCCATGTGTATATACTCATCTATTTATCCTCTTGACCTCGTCCGCCCCATTTTTGCTCTTCTTCTACACTTAGGCTGACTAGAGCCTAAGTATAGGGGGGCGGATCGACTTCTATACTATTTATTATTTTAGCCATCCTACGCTTAGCACGATATGTCTTTTTCTCGCGAGGACATAGCACATGCTAAGTATAGGGGGGAGTGTATATATTACATATATACTTTACCCATAGCTCGTACTTTCACGTATTTTTGTATATATTATACAATAATTATGGGGTGCGTAAAAAAAACTTTTTCAAAAAAAATCTCTTAAAAAAACTTTTCAGAAAAAAAATGTTTTTTGTTCTCTTTTCTTATTTGCTTTAAAAAATTTTCAAAAAAATGTGTCCTTTCTTATTTATCTATATTTTTCAAAAAAGATAAAGAAAAGAAAGAAACGTTTTCAAAAAAAATCATCTTTTCAAAAAAAATCCTTTCTTATCTACCTATCTTTCAAAAAAACTCTTGAAAAAAAAGAGAGCAAAACTTTTCTAACAAAAAAGAAAAAAACTTCTTTGGCTTTGTTTGTAAAAAAACTTTTTGAAAAAAAATCATTAAAAAAACCAACTAAAAAAACTAACTAATAGGTTGGTTTAATCCTGACACATTCACTTTCACACAAGACTAGTGATGTTCAAGAACACTTGGTTTATGAGCTCTTGAGATTTTGAGTTAACCAGCCTTACTCATTATGGTCTTGGACTTAATTATTCACATTTCCCCTAGTTTGAAAGATTTGTGTGCTATATTGCATGCTTAGTCTCTACCTTAAGAATATGATCAGCACCTCACATACACGACTGCAGTTATGATGAGATGAGTTGAAATTTCACTTGAGGATCTGGGATGGGGGGATTTGAGTTTGAACTTGATTTGATGATGCTCGAGGATGGGATAAAATCAATGAAGGCTTCATGAAACCTGAGTGTCAGCATTTTTTAGCCAGTATGAGAACATTGTTCTTGTACTATCTCTTGACATTTACCTATGTGCCAGGGTGTGATAAAATAAAAAATTGTTGATCAATGTGCGCCAACTCTTGGTAAAAGCAGTGGAGCTAGCCAAAATACTACAAAGCAATGAAATGTCAAAGAAAAGCTCTCATTCCACAAAGTCAATTATCAAAAGAGCTTCCACCAAAGGCGAGCGCTCCCACCATTTCAAAGTGTCCACTTGGACCACCGCTATTAGGACCAGGAGTCTGGCTTGCACCAAAAAAGGGCTCTGCATCGTAAATGCTACAAGTCTGGGTGTAGAAGGTATAATAGATACTCAAAAAGGCACACCCCGGTGTACTCCCAGGAAAACAAGTGCAGACGGCTACAACTTCTCTTGACGGACGCACTGATCAACACCAAAAAATATGCGTTGAGTAATAAGGCACTTGAGAGGATCCTTGTTCCAATGAGAGGGAGAGAAGAAATGACACAATCTTATGCCCTCCATCAACTGGCCTTCCATCTACACTTTTAAGTATGACAACTAAAGAGATGGTGAATTGGATGCAAGAAATGATTTATTCCCTAGTGTTGAGGATCGGGTCCTTAGGAGAGTCTCTTGGACTAGAACCTCGGGTGATGTTGTGACTCTACTCTTGTAACTGCGGTTAACACTTACAGTCATATCCCTACTATATATGTATACAAAGAGAGTCTGATGATTAGGGAAATTGGATACCTCTTGACTAGAGCTTGGTTCAGCTTAGAATTTTAGGATTTCTAAAACTGAGAGTTCTTGAACGGATCAAGTCTTGTATTCACATGCACAGTCAGGGGGTTATCCACTTATTCTTCTTTATTTGCTCGAGGACTAGCAAAGTTTAAGTATAGGGGGGTGATGAATCCACGATTCATCATCTCAATATCTTGATCTTAGCAAAATCCCCGAGTAAAATCCCATAAAATATCCATAAAATCAATAAAATTAACAAATGACTGTTGTAAATAAACATACTAATTAATGTATATTATATTGTACAAAATAATTTAACAATAAAAAGACACAAAAATAAAGGAGTTTTTCACCTGTAAATAGCCTAAAACTTCATGTATTTTTAATAATTCCATTTCAACTCCTTTTTGGCTAATTATTTCTCCAAAGTGTTCATATCAATATATATAAAAAATACAAAAATACAAAACAAATTTTACCTCAAATAAATGCTCCTAGATCCCAAAGAGAAAAAAAAACCGTAAAGACCAACTTACAAGCCAAGTTCCTGTTCCGTATGAACTCCAAATTCACCAAACTCACGTTTAAATTCAAGTTAGAAAAATTATCTATCCAACGGAAGTGGTTTCATTAAAATCGGAGCTCATTTGTAAAAGTTGGGTTTTGGGACCTAGATGTACATTGTATATTATGTACATATTCATTCCTTCTTCATTTTTTATTACTAAAAATACAAAAATGTCATGATTGTGTTGTATTTTAATTGTAGTATTTTACTGTATTTTGCTATTGTAAATATCTCTTATTAAAAAGACAAAAAAATACATATTAGAAAAGTAAAAAAAATGTGTACATGTTGTTTGCCTTCCCTTGTAAATTCTCCACTATTTATTTTCTTCTTTTTTTTCTATTGTAATTAAAGTAGCCAACTTTATTTCATTTATTTATTTAATTTCCATTCTCTACAATAACCACCATTCAACTCTTTACCACCAACCTTTCATTCAACCCCACCATTTTTTAAACCTCCCATTCAACTCCATTAATAATATAACCTCGCACCACTTTAATAACCTCTCATTTCATCTTCTTTATATACACTCCATCCTCCTCAATTTGCAATGGATCCATCTTTATGTGAGGAGAGCCAAGTTCCTAGAGTTGAATCGGTGATAGCGACGCAACCGCGGTTGAGCGACGACGGCCCTCTCTCCGGTGAGATCCATTGGTTTTTTTGGCCAACATCACAGCCGCAACCGCGTGCTGCTCGAGCTCACCGCACGCCGGCGATTTGAGCGAAGATCGTGCTCATGAGAGCACATCATAGGCGATCGTCTTCATCGTAGGTAAATTGTCTTCTCATTTTACCATCTTGTTATTTTAGCATTTTTATTAGCACATCATATCACCATCCACATGCCCCTATTCATTTAGTTCATATCGACTTCCTCCACCTTCATCACCACTTGATCATTTGCATCATTTGTTATTTATTGTTTAAAGAAAATAAAAAATATAAAAAATTTTAAAACAAAAAAAAGGGTTCTTTACCACATCACTATCACCCCATCATTTTATTTCATCACTCATCTCCATCATCCTCATCATACACCACCGTCATCATTTTTTTTCTTCTTTCTTTCTTTCTCCACAATCATTTCATTCCCCATTTAAGAAAATTTAAAAAATAAAAAAAATTAAAACAAAAAAAGTCCTTTTTTATTATAGCAGAAAAAAAAGAAATCAAAAAAAAATAAAAATAAAAAAAAAACAAAAACAAAAAAAATATCCGCAGCAGCGGTGGGAGAGCACCCACCGTCGCCGCCCCTTCTCATCAACGGCAGGTGGCTCCGTCGCCCACCACCGCTGCCGCCCCTTCTACTCAGCCGCGCCTCCGCCGCACCAGCCGCACGGCTGCCTCCGCCGCGCCAACCGCAACCAGGTCGCCTCCACGCCCAGCTGGGTAGCCCCCTTCCGTCGAGCCCCGTTCAACGCCTCCGCCGCCGCGCCACCGCGGCCGACCAGCCGTCCTCCACCTCCAAGCGCCCACCGGTACCGTCGCGCGCCGCCTACTCGCGGTCGTGTGTGGCCGCGCCGCCCGGCACCGACCCCCCGCTTTTTGGGTTCTTCTCCTGCGCGCATCTGTGAGGAGGAAGGTCACTTTTCTTTCATTATTTTATTGTATAAATTGCAAATGTTTCCTGTTATGTTATTGTAATTACAAATAGGTCCTTGTGCATGTTTTCTATTGTAAGTTATTTTCTTTAATTTACAGAGACACCCCTATGTTTGTGTATTAATTTGGACAACTAATTTGCATCATTTTATGCAATGAAAAAATGTGTTCATGTTGAGCAACTAATTGTCTACATTTTGACTATTTATTTATATTTTTCTGAGTCATGGGTAATTAATTAAAAATGTTCAACTAAAATATTGCATATTTTACCCAATTTAGACTCTTAAATTTATATCTCACACATCGTTGCTCTAAAAATTCACAAAAATTAGGAATGATGCTTTGATATGTTATTAACTTACTGTCCAAATTTCATCTAAAATGGAGTTGTTTGTGCTTGAAATAATTTGTGAAGTGATTGTAGTATTTGAATTTTAATTAAATCCACGTACATCATTTTTGCGAAATTCCAAATCTCATGGATTCTACATGAAAATATCTATTTGAGATAATTCGCACTCTGATTAATTTGATAACGTGGATTTAATAGAAATTATTTACTCACTGTTGCTCTATTTTCACTAAAAAATCATAAAAAACTCATACTTTGTCAAAAAATTCTAAAAGAATTACTGTAGCTTCCTTGCATCATGTTTTAATTCCAGTAAAATTGTTATGATTTTTGCTTACTGTTTGTCTGATAAATTGTGAAAATACCCATAAAAAGTGTGCATTTTTCATTGTTGCATTTTAACCCCTAAAATTCTAAAAAAATGTGTTTTGCGTTCATCACTGGATTAGGATTCTAGGAAAAATATAATTTGGCTGAATTGGATTAATTTAACATTAAAATTAATTTGGCTAAGTTGTGTGATTTCTTAGTACTTAATTCGCCCGCATTTTGCATTCGCTTCGGTTTTTGCATAAAAAATCTAAAAAAATACCGCACTGAAATCTAGACCTAAATTTTTGAATTAAACCCGAAGTTGTTCCTTTGCCTCCCTGTGTTCGACCCTGGACTTGTCCGGGAAATAAATTAAGCCGAGACACTCTTCACGGAGATCTCCTCTCAGTTCTGATCGAATCGCTAAGTACACGTACCACAACGAACACAAATTATTGATCGTATTTGGCGACTCGTTAATAGGTCAATACCATATCTTAAGGGATGGAAGTCATTTTTTGAATTTTCCGTAAAATGGAATATGTCCAAGATGTACTATTAGTGTCGCAATACCCTCTCTCTTTGCTCCTGAACAACTTCAGAACTAAGATCTAAGAGGTATCCTTGAGATCATATCTCAAGTTATGGAACAACCAGATAATAAAACACTTATTATTATCCTTATATCATTTTAAATGATTAGGATATCATCTACATTTAGCACGATGAACACAAAGGCACTCCCACTAAGCTTCACATGGCTCATCAAGATTCTATCTGAAATCATAACAATTATAATTCCATCAAATCTTATGGTCCAACTTCAAGAAGCTTATTTGAGTCCATAGATGGATTTCTTAGCTTGCACACCTTGCTTTCCTCAACCATGAAGCCTTGGGGCTACTTCATGTGAATATCCTGAGAGAGGTATTCGTAGAGGAATGCAATATTGACTTACATCCTGAAGATGTAATAGTCAAGTTGTGTAGCTAAGGTTAGCAATATTCTGATGGTTTTAAGCATGGTCACCGAAGAACAAGTCTTATTGCAAGCAATGTCTTCTCTTCCGGTGTGTAGCTCATGGCTATGAACCGTGCTTTGAAGGTCTCTACCTTCTCATCAGGTTCCCTTTCTCTTGAAGATCCATTTACACCTTTACAGGTCTTGCCCATATAGGTGGATCCTTGAGGGTCCATATACAAAACTTGTATATGAAGTCTACATTAGACTTTTATTGCTAACATACATCTATCCATGCTATGATCTTTAGAAGCTTCATCACATGAGGTTCGATCATTGTCAGATTTCTCTGACACATGGAATCCATCCTCAAACTCATTTGAAGAGGTATTAGTGTTTCATCTTCAATTGTCCTTTTAGTTTCCAATGTCAGGAGCCTCATTATCTTCTCAAGATTAAATGAGTTCCTACACTTCATTTTCATCTTGACTCTCAAGAGTCTCAACCTCTAAGAATCATATTCTCAGAGATGAGATATTTTAGGAATCTCAAGGTCATAAAGTATGTATCCAGTACCATCCTTTATTTTCCTAATGAAGCAGCACTCTCAAGTGCTCAATTCCAGCTTACTTGCATGGAATTATATTAAGGATATATAATGTAGTCTCTACTACATATATACCTGGACACTAAGAGGAAATTATGCTTAAAATTCATCATTGATCAAATCATGTCACACATGATCCAATTGTATCTCCCTATAACTCTATTGAGTCAAGGTGCGTTAGGAGGATTGAGATAGAAATGATATTCATATCTCCATAAGGTATTCTTTGAATTTATCTAGCAGGTACTTACTACCTCGATTAGATCAATTTCATTTTATCTTCCTTCAAACTTTGGTTCTAAACCAAAAATAATGAAATCTTTGAACATTACAAAGGTTTCTTAGGTGAAGAGAAGAAATCTCATATCATACATAATCATCGATAGATATCACATATCCATAATATTTACTATGATATAGATAATCCGCATACATCAATATGTATGAGATCCTGAATACCTTGACATCTTACACCATTCCCAAAGAAGGGTGTATTGGACATTTTTCTTTGAATACAATATTCATAAGTATGTAAGTTTTGAAATTTTAGACATTCTAAAGTTTCATCTCTTACTAGTATATTGATCAAATCGATAGACAAATGTCCAAGGCTCCATGCTAGATCATTGTCATATGATCTTCATCCTCCTATTGATCTTATAAAGGTTTTAATTTCAGTATTTAGAAATGTTAATGAACCATTCATTAATTTTCTAATTTAGTGGAGTCCACCAGATTTTAGATTACTATCTGAAATATCTCCATCATAACTCTTTATGATAGTTCTACCTCAGAATTCATGTTTATTTCCAACATTTAGAAATAAACAATGAGTGTATTCTAATATCTAGGTCACAGAGACATTCTCTAAGACTAAGGGCTCTCCCACTGAAATTAACAAGTCTATCAATCCAATAGAGATTGTTGCAACAATTGCATCAATATCCATGTGGATAACTATAAACCTTAAGATCAAATTTTTTTCAGTTTTCTAAAACATATGCAACCCATTGCAAGTGTTGTCAGAAGATTGAGATACAATTGTTAGACTCTATCTTATCAAATAAGAAAGTCAATTTCAATGATTTATGTAAATTATTTTGATGCTCTATCTGAGTCCTTCTCTAAGGATTCTAGATAGACTTGATAGTCATACTATCAACACATCAACTTATTGCAGTTTTGGCATTCATCCAACTCTTTGGATGTCATATGGAAGTTACAGAAGTCCAGCCAACTCTTTGACTTTCCTTCTTTCTTGGGTCCAACCCATGCTTCCACTGCGCTCCCTTTATCTATAAGCAACCATTGCTTAAGACTAAGGATCTCTTATGTTAAATTCAAAAGAATTCAATGTAAGAGCATTTCAACATTTATACATGCTTCATTAAATTCGTACAATATGAATATTATGAAGCTTCATGAATAACTAGAGTATAGACAGTAGAATGATGACACTCATCATCTACATCCATCTAAACTCTTAAAACATTGGTTCAGGTAGGTATTCAAACATTTTGAATACATCATCTCTTACAGAGCTACCATTCTGCATGATGCAGAGAACCATGTCACTCATGATTAAATGTCAAGAGCACATATGTATGCCAGAATATCTTCATTGATTTTATAAGGATTAATTGACAATTGTGATCATCATCGACATGTTACTTCCAAAGTACATCCGATGAGATCAAGACTATAGAGACATACAAACCCTAGGGTTGTAGTCCTATTATCTATTTAATTGGCATTCCTCATTATTATGAGGAAACTTGCACATTGCAACCACATACATTATGTGTCCAACTGCAAGTACAATATCTGGATCATGAATCCAATCCATTATATTTTACTGGTTATTATTGAGTATACATTGAGTGGGTTTTAATGAAGGATTATCTGAAATAAGAAATTCGCATAAGTGTATATATTTATATATATATATATATACATATTTTACTTTGATTTAGGAATTTTTATATCAAAGTTGTCTTGCCTTATCAATACTGAAAGTTCATTCCCTTAATCACTTTCAATGTAAGAGATATACTTACCATTATATCTCAGCAAAATCTGGGATCTCCTTCCTTATCTTTGTTACATCCCAATAATATGAGAATCTGCAACTCGGATAAAAAGAAGCGGGAACGCATTCTGCCTTGCAAGTCCAACTTGTATTTCCCAATTCGATCTTTAACACCCGGGCCCACCACCCCTAAGGCGATGTTGACCTGTCGTTAATTGAACCAATCGTCAACAGGAATAGTACTCGCTATGCGCAATCCAATATCGCCCCAATAATATGAGGATCCGATATTGGGGTCACTACGCATACAGCCTTACTCTTTCGAGAAGCGAAGAGCCCGATCCAGATGCGCTTGCATACAGGAGCTGTCACTTCGGATAGGCGTCTCCTACATACAATCCCTGGCAAGGGAACCCTCCGCCTTGACAGGAGACCATGGATGTCACTTATGCGATCCTCCATATCATATTCAAATTCTAATTAATCACTATGAATCATATTCATTATGATTAATTCTTCCAAGGGAAATATTAACTCTAATCATATTAGAGTATTTTAATTAGACATAATCAATTTAATCATATTAAATTAATTATCAATCCAATTCAATCAATCAAACTTGATTATTTTACTTGAATATGTATATGGTAATATCTCAAAAATGCGCGTTAATTCGAATTTTGATAATTAGAAAAATACAACTTAATCCCTCGGACATTATCCCGGTCCTACCCGCTGTCATGGCCAGTACCGACGGGAGTGGGACGGACCGTATACATTGCAACCCGCTACCCCAGCGATCCCCGACTAGACACCATATTCGCCTCGGGAAAGGATAATGCCAAATTAATTAATTTGTACTTGAGATGATCATCGGCTCTTCAACCTAAATTGTATCATATAGTAATAATCAAAACATTTTTGATTATAAGGAAATTTGCTATACAAATTCCCAAATCCTATTCAAGCATCAAGTTTGAAGATTGTGGTTTCCAATTATGATTTAGATCACATCTTAATCAATTAACTGGTTGAGGCCAAGTCAATTAGGCAAATAATCATGTTCCAATATTTTAGAAATATTTTTCAAGATTATTTCACGAAATTAATAATTAATTTCACTAATTGACAATCACTTGATTCTAGATTAGGACTGTAATTTCAGTAGTGACCCCTACTCACTAAAATTAAATATCTCAATCAATTTAAATCCAAATTAGACAAACTCAATTTTCATAGATTGCTAACGTGATTTAGAACAGAATCCAAGTAATGTTTCATGCATTTCGAGGCAGATGATAACATTAATTAACTCTTTCATCATGTTAAAATCTACTGTCCCCGCAATAGTGCATACATGTTCATTAAAACAACTGTATCTAGAGCATATGAAATCCGATTTACGCAAACTCAGATCCTATGGTTTCCTTATTTGATGGGGAATAAATTTAAGTATCAAATTCGAGTTTAAACAATTTAAATAGTGCCGAATTTATTTACTAAACAGATCTGCGAAATCAAATACGATGAAAACTTTCGCGACCTTAACGAACCCAAGTCGTCCTCGGTTTTTCGAATCACATTCGAAACCGTCGACCTAAGGCTCTGATACCACTTGAAGTATATGGAATTTATCCTCAAGCGCATCACGTAAGCGTGATCGTCGTATCGGATACGACAAAGAACGACTAGTCGTACTAGTTGTTCGGTGCAGCGGAATTTAAAAAATTTTATTCGATGAAACCACATGATCCGAGAAACATTCTCAGATCATTTCATCTATAACCACAACAAGTATAATTCAATACCTCTTGAAGAGTGGTTGATCGAGTCTCTAAGAGAACAGACCTCCTATCTCAAGTCCGATCGTCGGCGAGACTGCTTGCGAGCGCGGGGATGAACCACGTTGTCCTCGCAATCTAAGAAGTTGATCCAAGCGTGGTTGCTCCTGATCTCGTCGTACGAGATCGAACGTCTCTTTCGTGGGCGTAGCACACCAAGAAGACGGAGAACCAAAGAACGTCGAAGCGGCGGCACGGTGGCGAGGGCGTCGACGGTTGTCTCCTCTATGGTATGGTGGTCGGCCACCAACAATAGAGAGAGAGAGGGCTGACGTGTGTAGAGAAGAAAGAGAGAGAGAGAGAGAGAGAGAGAGAGAGAGAGCCTCAATATCACATGTAAAGAGAGAGCATGGTATGCCTCTCTATTTATAGGGTTTGGGGATCATGGATCTCAATCCATGGGACATTTAAAATCAATGGGTGAGGTTGATTTATGCCAATCCAATGGTCAAGATTGTTATTGGTAAAACCAACAAATTTAGGTTAAAATATATTTGACAAAATCAAATATAAATTAGTCCTAAATCAAACCAATAAATAATGAGATAAGATACATGGAGATTTCATCTCCATGTACCTTCCAAAGTGGACGACCACACATTCCTTATAGGAATGATGTGCCGCCCAAAGATTCCATGGAGATTGCAATCTCATGGAAATCCATGAGATTGCATATCTCCTTGAAAATCTCCTTTATTTATTTCCAACAACTTTTGTTGCCTTTTATTCTTCATAAGTAATTCATAATTATATTTGAGAATATTGCAATCTTGCCATTGGAAAATTGTAAATCATATTCACAACCCAAAACAACATATAATTTACATTGTCAATTAATTACACAATGTGTATCCAATACACATAATAATTAATCAACACATATAAATTTTAATTGGCTCTCTCTAATACATTATAAATCGTATTTATAACATATTATGAATAATTGGATATTTCTATCCACATTATTCTTATCCACATTAATTAAATCGTATTTAATTAAATTGGATAATTTCTTCACACATCAATATGATTAAATCACATTTAATCATCATCTCTTCATTGCTTAGATCTTATGGAATTATTCTTGAACCCTTCAAGAATAATGCAATCTCTCCGTAGATACTTGGAGATAAGGACAGGGCGATTGTATTGTTCCACGTATAGTGACTTAGATATTGAGATCATATCTCAAATCCGAAAGAACATCTTGAAATTTTGACTAAGTGAAGCGATGTTATGTGCGTCCTTGATTAATGTGTGTCCTACCTACGAGCAAGCACATAAA
The DNA here is from genome assembly GCA_037367405.1 of Ottelia alismoides. Classification (NCBI taxonomy): domain Eukaryota; kingdom Viridiplantae; phylum Streptophyta; class Magnoliopsida; order Alismatales; family Hydrocharitaceae; genus Ottelia; species Ottelia alismoides. Next base: position 361,488 of record JAZKJV010001604.1, read on the forward strand.
AAATTGAAACGATAAAATAAGCTCGAAGAGCCCCGTGCCTGGTCCTAGGTCGACACTCAAGTGGGGATGATCCCCACACAACCACATATATCGTTCTTTTACAATTGCAAGCCTTCGATCGAAGACCGTTGTAAAGATGATTATTACATGATAAATGATATGCAAAATGACATGTTTTTTCTTTTCAACTTTCTCCAAACATGCTTCTGTGGCTCCTCGCAGCGGGGAAGTACCTGATCCTCGCCTCCTTGAACACCAAGGGCCCTAGCACGAAAGCAAAAGTTAGAGATCAATTAAAAAGAAAAATTTTGCAATGCAAGATGGATGAACAAATTGACCTATATAAAAGAAACACTTAACTAAATAAATAAAAATCCAAATAATACAAAAGATGAGCCATGTCCCCGGCAACGACGCCATTTGACGAGTCGCAAATCCAGCCCTTTGATAGTGTTGAATTAACACTTAAGAACGTTGCAGCCGGGCTAGATTCGGTTCATCAAAGACCATCTTATTTGAATATATCGATGAAATCGGATGGTCATAAATTTATTTTTTACTAGGTAAGAAACCAAACGTCGAACTCAGGGACACGAGCCTCTCTCGTGATTATTCATACTTTCATTCTTTAAATAAGTGTTGAGTTAGAGATTAATAGGCCAAACAATGCAAGAAGACAAAGCAATGCATCAAACAAATACAAAACATGCATTTTTTTTTCATTTTTTCATTTTATTTTTAATCATGCGAATATATACGATGCTATGCAAAAATAATACGCCCCTAGATCAGAGTAAGATGATGAGCGAATTTAACAATGAGTCAATTTCGAGTTTAATTTAAGTGACAAGCTTGATTGACAAATTAAACAAGGCATAAGCTTAAGCAATAAGAGACGCATGGCTACTAAAATAATACATCAAAATTAATGTGTCCAAAATAAGAAATGAGCATGCCATTAGAAAGATCATCAAACAAGCTTCGAAATGAAACTGAAATCGACTGAAACAGAGTTACGATGCTCAAGATATGAAAAAAAGAAGACAAGGGCATAACTGAAAGAAAACATGAAAGATAACTACAAATAGGTCCCTAGGAGGGACTAAAATGTAATAAAAATAAAGCGCAAGGCTTCCCTGTAAATAATCCACACGTACGGGGGCATATTTGCAATTATTAAAACCCATGAGGGTAAAAATGCAAAATACCCCTGCACGTGCATTGCACGTGAGTCTAGGACCTGTCTGCAGTATGGAGAAGTTGGTGAGGCCTCCCTGTAATTTACCCAGATTTGCACATGTGTGGCGCGTGCTTTCTCAGGCTCGGATGCACTCTGAGGCCCAGATGAGGTTCGGGTAGCTTCGGCTAGGTTCGGGTGTTTTGTGAAGGCTCGATGCAGGCTCATAGTAGATCGAAGCTCTGGATAGACTCGGGAGATCCGAGCCTAAAGGTCTGGTCATGTGGCTCGAAGGTCGTTTGAAGCTGACGCGTGGGCACCTGTCGTCCGTCAGATCAAGGTGATCCGACGTATCTTGTGCTACGTGATGCTAGGGACGTGGAAGCTCCTGCACCATTGGATGAGCTCCGGTGAGGAGCATCCAATGGTGCCTGCTCCACCTCCCTCAGCTGCAAGCGGCGGTGGGAATCGAGCTCCGGCGAAGCAGCTCAAACTCTGCCGCTCGATCTCGGACATGGTGGACCTCCCCGGAGTTCCCTTGAAATGCGTCGAGGTAGTTGGGAGTCGGGGAATACGCCAAACCTCCAGGATTCGGCCATCGGAGCTCAGGCAACGACGACGAAGTTGGTGAAGTCCGCTCCGATGGCACTCCGGCCATTGAGTGATTTGAAAACCTGCATAGTTAATTCAATGGCCAAAGCGTGCAGTGAGAAGTGAAAGTGATGTGTGGGTGAAATGGATGGCCGTGAAGGGCTGAAGAAGGCGGCAGCTGATCTTCTTCTCCGACGAACACAGAGAAGAGGGGATGAGGTGATTTGAGGTTACGGAGGAGAGAACAGTGATCGGAGGCGTGCGCGTGGACGGGGGATACGAGTCGGAGCTAATGGGATGAACGACGAAATGAAGAGTTGGATGTCGAATCCTGATTAATTAAGAGAAGAAGAAGAAATAAATGCAAGAGATTGAGGAGGCTTACCTGGTCGGATATGGAGGTTGCGGCTTGGGCTTGAGGTTCGAGAAGAACCCCGGGTCTTTGCTGGACCCCTGCAGCCAGTTGGGGCAGCTCGAGCAGGCTCGAAGCTCCGCGATGCCACCATGATAGGCGGCGGGTCAACACCAGAGTAGATGGCCGTCTCTGCGCTCCAATCCGCCCTCTCGCCTTAATCGAGGGGCGGAGGTGTGCTGGGCGATACCTCGCATAAAGGTGGACTCCTGTGATGGGTGGAGGGGTCGGAGTATTTGAAGGGTTTAGATGGCAGTTCCGGTGACGACATCGTGGGTTTCGAGGAAAAGATGGAGTGAGCGGAGAGGACGACGAGGGCGACCAGTTATTGCGTGAGATTCGTGGTGGATCAGTGAACGTCGTGGGCTACCGAGATCGTGGAGACGATGGCTGGAGATGCGGAGAAAACGGAAGGGGGAAGCCGGTTTGTGAGGTGGAGATCGTGGGAGTGAGGGATTACCCGAGGTACGAGAGGACAATTCGACCGTTGGATCTTTCAATCCAACGGTCGAGAAGAGGGTGCCATCGAGCGGTTTGGATGCAGTCTAGGCGACACGATCGAAGGGAGATTGGGTACGCCACGTGCCGAGCTGTGGACGTAGCGCTAGCGGGCGACGGAGATGAGATCAGGCCTTCGATCAAACGGTGGATGCACTGGTTGATTAGAGCGGATGGGATTGAATTGCATGTAGTTGATCGAAGGGCGCAGAATCAGCCACAAGAAACGTTGTCGTTAAGGCGCTAGTGGATGGATGTAATGGCGTCTGTAATTTGATCTGACGACGGAGAAACATATCAGGCATAGACGGCGGTGATAAGGAGGCAAAGGAGAGATCGAATGGCTCACAGAGTACCACGTGGCGGGCTCTGGACGAGGCGCTAGCGGGCGGTGAGGATGGACTCAGGAGAACGATCGGGCGACTAGGACCATGGAGATAGCCAGACCGTTAGATCCAGAAGATATCCAACGGCCGAAAGTGAGGGCGTCAAGGGCAAGGGGACCGGGCCATGTGGCTCAATCAGAACAAGCCACGTGGCCCAATCAGATTATTGAGAGAGGAGAAATGAAATATGAGGGTGTAGATGGCCGAATTTGGAAAAACTCAAAACATTGTAGATCTTGATGAGATCTACAAGTTTCATGTTGACTAAAAATGGAGATGAGGTCATTTAGAGACAGGAAATATTTTTGAGAGTGTTTTTAAAGCTAAAAACACCACGATTTTTATTTTTGTAATTTTTTTGTGTTTTTTTTAATTTATTCAATGACTCTGATAATTACAAGACTTTATCTGGTTTTTATTGGCACACATTTAAGCAAGGGGATTTAAAATCTGCAAATTAAGATGATGAAACTGAGTTTCATCACTGGATCAACCTCCATGCCACATTTAGAAAACGTGACCTAGCACAATTCCTTCAGTAACCATAAAGTTGCTCTTCTCCATCGAGAGCACTAGATTCACTTTGCATCACCTCCGTAAGACTCAGTTTAAATAATCAAGACATTGATCAAAGGAGTCCTTGTATATCGAAAAATTGTCCATAAATACCTCAAGAAAATTGGCCACCATATCCGCAAAAACTACAATCATACACCTTTTAAATGTGATTGTTGCATTGCATAGCCCGAATGGCATCCGTCTAAAGGCGTACATATCAAAGGGACAGGTGAACGTGGTGTTATCTTGGTCTTCAGGAGCGATAGCAACTTTATTATATCCAGAGTATCCATCCCAGAAGCAGAAGTATTCCTTCGCGGCCAATCTCTTAAGAATATGATCAATGAAGGGTAATGGAAAGTGGTCCTTTTTAGTGGCGAGATTAAGTCTTCTGTAGTCTACACACACTCGCCATGAAGTGGGTACTCTGGTCGTGATCTCCTCTCCTTTTTTGTTCTTCATGATGGTGATCCCTGATTTCTTTGGCACTACGTGTAGAGGGCTCACCCATTTGCTGTCAGAGATGGGATAAATGAATCGTGCATCGTACCATTTCTGAATTTCTTTCATAACAACCTCCTGTAGGTTCGGATTTAGTCTTCTCTAAAATTCTTGGGAGGGTTTGTTGTCTTCCTCAAGGAAGATGCGATGCAAGCACAAGGACGGGTTGATCCCATGGAGATCTGAAGTCTTATAGCCTATTGCCTTGCGGTTACATTCAAGAACCTCCATCAGATGATATTCTTGATCTTCAGTCAGATACGCATTGGTAATGACCAAATACATGTTCGGTTCACCTACAAGGAAGGCATATTTCATATTGGAGGGAAGTTGCTTCAGCTCTGGCGGAGTCGGAGCAGCTTCAGTGGTGATTTCGGCTATTAGAGCAGACGGTGGTTCTTTCATCTGTTTGGTGCCCACCATGCATTGTTTATTTTTTGGATCAAATAGTCCGCAGAAATTTTCAATGATTTCCTCCTTATTGAAAGGTTCGTCCGTATTCTGTTCTTAGTCTTGAAGGCACATCATCCCCACAGGAATCTCATCCAGCGTATCAGCAAGAACCTCATCAAGGTTGACAAGGGGAAATTCGACTGCATGCTCCAATCCTTCCTCGTGGCAGAGGAATCCATGGATCTCATTATCATGAATGAATAGGTTGGTGTCCAGAATTTACATCAAAAAGTCGCAGTCTTCAGAATGATTAATTACCCTCGTACAATTTGCAGGTGTTCTCACCATTGGGCTTGCATCGAACACGGTCTCTATCTTCTTTTTGCTATCGCTGGAGCCAAAGGTGATCTCTCCAGTACCATAGTTCACCACTGCATTGGACGTTCCTAAGAACGGTCGTCCGAGTATGATCGAGGTAAGGAGCAAACGTGTGGAGATGTCCATATATAGCGCAACAAAATCAGCAGGGAACTGCATTCCCTGGACCGTGACAATTATGTCCTCCAACAAACCTCTGGAATTACAGAATCATCTTCATAGGTTTGAGCGATCCTAACCCAAATTCTATGAGTAGTGAAGCAGGCATGAGATTGACAGACGACCTGTTGTTGAGCAAGGTATATTCGAACTCCTGGTTGAACATCTGACAACGAACGAGCAATGCTCCCTTATCTTGCTTCTTATCTGGGAGATTGGTGATAGCATTGGTTGTGGCCATCATAAGAATGTTCCTTTCAGAGTAGCCATCCTTGTTTCTAGAGTTATGAGGATGAGGCCTACGCCTGGTTGTACATGCATGTTTCAAACCTTTCTACACAGTGGGCATGCACTCAAGGGCTTTCATCAATCGCATGTTCAAGACCAAATTCTGGATAATCTCAATGATAACATGATCGGACAAAGTATTTTTTAAAATTTTCATTTTTTTGTATTTTTTCATTACTTATAGAAAAGGAATATTTACAGAATCTTCAATAATGTCATTCAAAAATGTGTCCATATCATTGTTTACAAGTAGATGGCAAAAAGGTATAGAATCATCCACAATGTGTGGACCAAAAACTGCAGGCTCGGCTTCTGGAGCGGGTGTTGGCTTTGTTGCGGGTTCACGATTCGTGGAGGCTGGAACTATTATGTGCTTTGTGCAGGTGTATCCAATGCTAGCTTGTCTCCACCAAGGCTGATGTTATCTTTTTGTATGTTTCTATTTTCTCCATTTTTTGTGATTTTTCTGTTGGTGGTGCTGCTCCAAAAATGCTTTTTGACCCTTGCGTTGGCTGGACTGATGAATCCCCATCAGATCCAAGATGCTTTCCCTTCGCCGTTGCAGATCGATGGAGTGTCCTACTGCTCCTAAGAGTAAAAGCATTAGATAAAAAGCAATTTAATTCACCTCATCAGGTTGGACACTACCCGCTACATATTCCTTGTGTCAAAAATTGTTTGGGTTAGCCTCGACCTGAGCAGGAATGGTTGTTTTTGTAGCTGTCAGGTCATTGATCTTCTGGTTAATCTCAGCCATGTTTTTCATCAACTGTTCAAGGCAAGTAAGGGTTGGGTTGACCGACACAATCTCAGAGGCTTCCCCCTGTTGGGATCTTGGATGTTGATATGGCAGGTGAGATTGTGGTCGGTACCTCTGTGAAAACTGGTGAGGAGGAGGGTTGGAGGAATAATGTGAGCTCTGTTGATGATACTAGGTAGTCGATTGCTGATGGTATCCTTGATTACGATATTCGAACTGTTGTGGACCATTCTGATAGTTCTGCCTCCATGTGTTGCCCTGAGACGGAGGCTGGTGCTGATATGGGGGTCGGAAGGGTCTCCTACCCTACTACTGCTAATAGGGCTTGTTGCCCATGTTCTGACCCAGAGAATGTTCTTGAGGACGGGTAAATTGTGCCTCATTATTCCAGACACCGTTAATTTCTTGAATCTGTGGTGGAGGTGGAGAGAACTGCTCAGGATAAGCTGGTTGGGGCTGTGGCTGATATACAACCATCTGTATTTGGGATTGCGGGAGCTGCTCCAGAACATGCACGTAATACACGTGCTGAATAGGTTGGGGCTACGGTAGAGTCAGCTGAGGTGCTTGATTCAGTCAAGGCTCCTTCTCAATGGATGTCTCGGTAGTAGCAGACACAGAGTTGCACATGTTTGCATTCAAGGCTCGTACGAGCTGCTCCAGCTACTGGGAGATCAGGTCAAGCTTTTCCAAGCCCGGGGTCCTTTTTCTCAATCACTAACAATTTTTCTAGGTTGTGCGACCTCTTCTCTATGATATCTACCTTGGACAGATGGCTCCCTATGATACTTGGATTGGAGCTCTCGTCCCTATCTTCGGCATGGGTGGCCATGTTTATTGGCTTGTTGATGGTAGTTGGCATCTTCATGTAAGCATGCGCCAAGGATCGAGTGACTTCTCCTTCAGCCATTTCCTCAAAAACACTCCAAACAACATCCTCGTCCTTGTTAAAGTGAGCCACAACAAGAGTCATCAACTAGCTTTTGTCTTTCAAGTGTTAGCCCACCAAAAAATGTTGTACGAGACTAGTCTTTGGAATCTTGTGGTGGGGACACTTTTCCTGGAGATCTTTGAATCTTTCTTACGCTTCATGGATAGTTTGTGGAGTTGTTGACAGAAATTGGAAATGCTGGCACGCATTTGATTCAGGCGACCAAGAGGGTAGAATTTGTGTAGAAATGCCGATTTTAAATCCTCTCAGGTCGTGACTACCTTCCCCCAAGTGGTCGACCTAATACAAGACCTTGTCTTGCAAGCTGAAGGGAAAAGCAGTCGTCTTGACTACTCCAATGGAATACCGGGATAGTGAGCAGTAACACAGATGCGACCGAACTTCTTGAGGTGGATATATGTCTCCTCAGTGGTGTTCCCATGAAATGTGGGAAGCAGGGATAGGAACTGCGGCTTCAGCTCAAAGTGGGCGTGGATTTGTGGAATTTGGATCCATTCAGTGATACAGCCTGCTCCTGGATTATATGTTCGTTTCAAAGTAGGCTTCGGCGGTGGTGGTCCTGCATCCATTCTGTCAAAATCGGATCCCCCTAATGAAAGTCCATATCCAGTACCTCCAAGGTTAAACTCTTGATCTGGATCTGGCTCATCCTCTCTTCGGCCATCTCTTGCATCAGCCCTCCTCCTCAGATCATTCAGCATATCTTGGAAGGCAATCTGGGCCAGGGCTTGATTGGTCAGCTGCTGCTAAATTGCTTGTATGGATGCAAGTAGCTGGCTATTGACCTCATTCTACGTGATATGTTGCCCTTCCCTCGAATTGACTTCTTCTTCAGGTTGGGACTGTGGTCCCTTTCCTCTTCCATCGGCCATCTCAAATTCTGCTTGGATTCCTCACTCGAAATTGGGTTCTCGATCTACACATGGAAGAATGGCCCTATCAGTCTGAATTGCAACACAAGATGGAGAGAAGTATTCTGTGTTAAGGTCAACAAAGAACTTTGTTAAGGATGGTGATGTATAAGGAGTGAAATCAATAGCCATCCAAAATGGACATAGTTCGGGACAAGAGTGATCCCGATTTATTGAAGAAGGCGGGAAGTCTGGAGATTGGTTCACGGAGTTCGAACCGGGTTCTCGGGAATCGCCCTAAATTATTGGAGAAGGCGAGCATATGGAACTGATGGGGGTATCAACAGAGTCTTGACCAAACTACTCATTCATCGCCATCTCAGAAGTCAAGAGGATGATCGATGTGGATGAAAGATACCGAGGTTAACAAGAAACAAAGGAAGTGCAAAATGGTAGAATGGCTTGCAGTGAGCAAGGGTCAACAGGGAAGGAAGCAAAATTACGCAAATGCATGATGTTTTTGATCTTGACCCTAGTAAAACTAATCAATCAAACCTCAAAACAATGGATTCACTAACTCGGCCCATGAAGCTGTGAAGGTTCGGCAATTATCTTTGTTGGTTTTAGATTTGAATTCAGACAATTTATCTTTCAACGAGTCCTTAAAGTGCTACACCTATAGGAGAGAGAGTACTACCGGAAAAGTATGATGTACTTGTCATCCTCCTTTGTAACATGTAGTCTGCATTTTTAAGGTCCTTGTAACCCTTCATGGATCCCAACTCAACCAAAGAAATAAAGGGAGGAAGACAATATGTGAAACCAATACTTTGGATCTCGCTCGCAATGGAATCACTCCTGAGCATGCAAGAACCTACTCGGACGCAAGACGATGAGACAGACACCCTCGTGAAGGCGTGGCCTATGCTCGATACTTCAGATGAGGTCGATGCTCTACACAACAGAGAGCATCATTGCTGACCAAGCCCTACTCGTCCACGTACGATAGAAGCACCAATACTTCGGAAATCTAGGCGATACACAAGGCAGCCACAAACAGGGTTTTTGGCTCTAATCCTTATGAAGTCGCTCTCTCACTGGGAATGAGACCTTACAATGCAACCTGAAAACAAATGAGGGCTTTGCTCACCCAAATCAAGGAGTCCAATTAATCAATTTTATTTAGGTCAAGTATTTTTAGCCGTCCCTTTTTTTATTTTTTTGTGTTATCACTTGCTTTGAGTAGATTCAATACAAGCGCCTAATGTTTTTGGTATTTTCTTTAGTTCCTAATTGATCCAAAAATAGAGGGAGAAGGTCGGAAAAGCAATGCAAGATGACACTAAGATGGAAATCTCATCTTAGTATCAAAATGATGAATGCTCAGTTAGAAGACTTACAGTGCTTCATAGCTCTCTCCATGCGGGATGCAAAACAGGAATTTATAAACCTATACTATATACCGATATGCACACAGAAATCATCATAAGCAGGAAATTGGTAGTATGAAGAACCAAATGCAAAACACGAAGAGTGAAACCTAAAAATCCGATCTTGGAGCCTCCTCGGTGCCCAAAACAATGGGACCTACAAGCGTTATATGGAGGGCTCTCACGGCGTGTGATTTCACACTAAGTATAAAGCAATTAATTAATTTCTAAGTCCAAACATGAAGACTACTGGTACAGGAAAAATAGTTAGGTGTTTGGCCATAGATTACACAATCAAGAAAGCCTAAAAACTATGGGCTCATTCCACAAAACATATAAAAAAAGGCGGAAAGCACAAATTGCAGGAAACAAAATGAAAGAAAGCGATAAAACTTGGAAATCTACGGTGAACCCCCAAGTAAACAAACACTTGGAAGTTGGGCCTAAGTGTCCAAAGTCCAAAGTACATGTATTATTAAAAATTAATAGTCAAATAAATCTCTCTCTCACCAAAAAGTGAAAATCTTAAACTATCCTCTCTCTCTCAAGAGCCTCCTGTTCTCTCCTACCGACTAGGGTAGAATAGCCGACTCCACTTCCCAAGGTTGCAGAGAATCATCTAGGCAATCCTCCTTGGTCTGTGATACCTCACAAGAAGACAAGAAAGAGACGTCAGACAATTCAAAATTAATAATCAATCAAAGAGAGATAATAAAAAATGGCTACGCAAGTGAAGAGATAAAATCTACTCTACAAGACGATGCTCCTCGGCAATGGCTCCATTTGAAAAATGAAAAGATGGGAGTCGCTAAGTAATGGCCTGACAATTCAGGCTCACTGTCACTGAGGAGACTACTCGGATCCTCTCGTTGTTCAACAATTAACCCACACAAGTACTTAAGTAATTAAGAGAAAGAATTAAAATTTATTATACCCTACTAACAATGTATAATGGCAAGCAAGTAGGGGTCTAACACAAGAAGAAAAGGAATAAAGCATGCAAGATAAGAAATAAAGGCACACTTTATCTCTCAAACACTTAACCAAGTTACAATTTTGTGGATTTTAATTTTAGATATTTTTTATTTTATTTTTGATTTTTATATTTTTATATTTTGATTTTTAATTTTCTGATTTTGTATTTTTATTTTTATATTTTATATTTTTATATTTCCTTTTTCTTTTAAATAGAAATATAAAGCTTTAGAGAGTATATATACAATATAGATAAGAGAGAGAGATATATAATATATATAAATAGGTGCAAATAATCAAAATATAGGAAATAAAATATTTTGAGTTTCTGATAATTTTTTACTGTTTTTTATGATTTTTCCAAAAATTTTGCTAATTTTTATATATTTTTAAGGTCAAAAATAACCTAAACAGGGAATAAATAAATAGTCAAAATTAAATTGTAGATTCAAATATAAAATAGTGTCAAAAATTCTCAAAATTAATTTTGATATGTAGATAATAATACAAATAAAATTCAGAAATAGAAATTATATTTATGTGATTTTTTAAGAATATTTATATTTTTATAAAGATTTTAGGGGTTTTCAATTTTTACGAGTTTTCTTTTATAATTTTTTAGTGATTTTTGATCTGGAAGTTAAACATACATAGATAAGCAAAATATATGCTTTTGGGATTTTTTTCAAAAAGTTTTTATAATTTTTATGTATTTTCTTCTGCAAACAGGGGCAAAAAAAGCATGATTTTGATTTTTTTTATAAATGATAAAAAAACTTCAAAAATGAAAAGCAATTCGATAGCATGAAAGCACAATGCAACAGGAACACAATGCTATTTTTTATTTTTTCGAGTTAAAATGGTGTACGAAATAAATAGATACAACAAAGAGAAAATGCAATACTGACAAGGGTGTTAATGTAAATAGATGAAAGATCAAGGTCTTGTATGAAAATTTCACAGAAGTGTATAGCTAATACTAAAAGTTTCTAAACTGAACGTAAATAACCAAAGATGCAGCGGCACTCCTGCAAAATGTCACCCCTCATGTGCCCCAGTCACATGAGTGATGTGGCGAGGACCAGCATGCAAATACTTTAAAGTACAGGGATGTTTTCGTAAATATTACAAAAGTTTTAAACAACAGGGGAAAGATTATAAACTAATATTTAAATACAAAAATGATCGAGGGTAATATGCAAAATACCCAGTCAACAGGCCATCAGACAGCGTTGCTCTGATCACTTATCCACGTGTCAGCACGAGGAGCGGCGATGACGGTTCGGCTTTGATGAACCGGATTAAATCATCGACTGGAGATCAATGGTGCTGGACGATGGAAATCCAACGGTTGCTGGATGGCCTCCAAGAACACAACCGAAATCGACGGCAGAGAGAGGTGGAGGATGAACTGACGAAGAACACCGGCGAGATGAACTTCACCAAGCCTGATCGACCTACTCTTGGGCTTCTTCATGCTCCAAAAAGGGGGAAGGCTCCTGCGATGGTCCTCAAGGTGCTAGAGGCGTCAAAAGGGGTCGACATACACCGTAGCTCCCCCCGTCGGCCACGGTGGTGGGATCGAGTGGAAGGTCCAAGTGACCCTGGCAAAGTCAAAACTCGTCTCCAAGTGTATCTTCAGCTCCTGGTTCTTGCAAGAGAGGTTCAGAGGGTCGAGGGAATCAAGCCTCGACCATCCAGATGGTGGAATAAGGTGGAATACGGTGGTGGAGTTTCCCTCCAGCGAGCAACAGAGAGGGTGGTGCGGATCTCCTGTTCTGTGCAAGAATAAGAGGGGTGGAGATGCTGCGGATGATGAGGAGGTGAAGTGGGAGGAGATGAGGGTATTTGGCGAGGTAGAGATCGTGGGGGATGACCTGAATCAACTGGCAGAGCAAGAGGCTCTGCCGGATGAAGTTCTTACGATTCACGTGATGAGGGACGAAATCAGACGTAACTACTTGCGGATTATGACTATTAGCAAACTAAGGAATAAAAAGAACGTAGAAAGGGGAAGGAAAGCTCACTGGGGAATGCCAGAAACGAGCTCCGATGATGTACCTCTAGCGAGCTGGATCATCTCGATTCGACACCCACGACGACCCCGGAAGGTCGGGATCGATTCCCGCTGTCACCAGGAGGGTCCTAGAGTACCTAGGTTTAGGGTTTGAAGGTGGAAGAGCGGTCAAATTTCAAATGGAAGATCGGATGTGTTTTTATATATGTTGAAGAGTGAGCTCAAAGGATGAAGCAAATCACCCCAATCGCGGCTCCAATCCTCAAGATTATCCTAGTGTGTGTAAGTTGGTGAAACGAGGAGCAAAAGTCACGAAGGGGTCGACATGAAATGTTGCAAGGTTTGGCCTCGAAAAATACACGAAATTGGACAAAAACAAGGTCTGACAGGAAGCAAACCTCGATCAGAGAGTTGACCGAGGTCAACCAGCGGGATATCTGGTTGGTCCATGTGGACCGACCAGAAAAATTCCTGTAAAAATATTTATAAATTCATTTAAAAATAATAACAATTTTATTAATTTTATATTATATAAAAAATATTTATTATTTTAGAAAGTATTTTATTATGATTTTTATATATGTTTTAGAGTTCTAAAATAACAAATTGCTTTTTAAGGGCTATATATAGGTGTATTTGTCTATATATTTTAATGTTTTATTTTTATTTTGTAAATTAATTTTATTAATTAAATTAATTATTTTATATATTTATAACTTAATTTTATACACATAAATATATTTCTATTTTATTTTTTGATGTATTATTTATAATAAAAAATAGATATATTATTAATATAGGTATAGATATAGGTATTTCCTCTATGTATTTTATACAAGTATTTTATTTTAAGGTCTTCTTTATGTTTTTATTCTGATTTTAATCTATACATATATTATAAATAATATTTGCAAAATTATAAAAATATAAAATTAGAAAAAATAAATACTAAATAAAATGAATATTTTAATCGGTGCAAGTATACAATAGGGATTCAAAACCTGCTTTCAAACCCTAACTCCAAAAATATGAAATCACCTTCATTAAATAGCTTATTAAAATTTATACAATTAAAGGTGATTTTTATATATTTCGATTTTTTATTTAAGAGATATTTTTTATCCAAAAAAGGGGGAAACACGCATAGGTGTCCGCCCCAAATATATTAAGAAAATTGTTAGAACAACCAGGACTCAAGGAGAGTCCGACCAAGGTGGGTTACATAAAATCTCTAGACACGAAAAATTACACCATTTCCATCAAGCCGGAGAGCCCATAAACCTGAGATTGGCGCCAATCTCTCTGCATTTGGATGGAAACGAGAGTTGAGGAGAGATTCCCAGAATGTTGTCATGTCCACATCCAACATCCGCCAGAACGCTTTCGTCTTTTCGCATTCTTGAAATAGGTACGCCACGGATTCCAATGCCGAATTACATAGAACACAAGAGTTATCCTCACAGCATAAGATGCGGGCACGCCTTTCCCTCATGAGCAGATGTCCATGTCTTAGAAGCCACATGAATACTTTAATACGAGCTGGAATCCCCAGCTTCCATATCATCTGCAATCCCTAATAAGATCCTCTTGAAGTGGTTCCGCTCCTTTGATCATTAATGTGTATGCCTTCTTGACGGAGAAAACGCTTTCTCTCCAAACCTAGAGGTCAATTCCAGTAGCAGGGCCCTCAATCCTAGATAAGGATTCCATCTAATCCAGAAGTTCCTATCTATGACGATCAGAGAGCGCACCAGGAAAAGCGGGACTCCACACGCTGCTAACCCAACAGTCCGCAACCCGAGTCCTTTTGTCATCTGCCGGAGCAAATAGGCGGGGGAAGTGGGAGGCAAGTAACTCGCCATTCATCCAATCATCTGTCTAGAAGAAAAAATTACGGCCATTGCCTAAGCACGGACTTAAGAGATGGGGAAGATCCGGGGAGAATCGCATGAACACCCTTCACAATGCCGACTCGAAACGCAGATTACACAAAGTACTGAAGGAGCACACATCAACCCTATAAATGCCTCGTATGAGTCTGTTGCACATGTCCTCCTTGTCCCCTAAATTCTCGAAGCCCACTTCAATAGTAGCGCACGATTCATTAACTCCAAATTCGACACACCGAGCCCTCCCCCTCCCCATCTCCTTCGGCAAAGTAATCGTCTCCCAATCTACCAGAGTAAAGCATGGCCATCTCCACCAATCTTTCCCTAAAAAAATCTTCACATGATCTTCTCAATCCTATGGTGAATCCCTGTTGGAAGAAGTCTAGTCGACGTGAAGAAAATTGGGATTGTCGACAGGACCGCCTTCACCAGAACCAAACGCCCCCCGCGAGAAAGCAGGGATCCCTTCCAGCCCGCCAGCTTCCTTTCCATCTTCTCTACCACAGGGAGCCAATCAGATAGATGTAGGCAACCACAACCCAGAGGTATGCCCAGGTACCTAATCGGCCTCGAACTGATAGAGCACACCAGCTCCATAGAGCATGCCTTCCACCTCCTCCTCCTCCTGAAGATCAAAAGGTATCAAGCTGGATTTATCCTTATTGAGCTTAAGACCAGAGAGCTCCCCAAAGATCTCCACAACCATCGACATACCTCTCACCTCAGCAGCTCTACCCTCGATAAAAAAGATAGTATCGTCTGCATATTTGGAGAACATGAATGGAGATGTCCCCCAAAGAATAGCATGTCATAAGACCATGAGCCACCACCTGATTCACCATTCTAGGCAAAACATCCCCTGCAAGGACGAAGAGAAGTGGTGCCAGCAGGCACCCCTGGCGCACACCCCGCTGTGGTTGAAAGAAACCTCCCTCAGGGCGACCATTCACCAGAACTGAGTAAGATGCAATGGTCACACACCTCTTCATCCAAGAGATCCACAACTCAGAAAATCCCCTTTTGGCTAGTACAGACCACAGGAAGCGCCAATCGACACTATCATAGGCCTTGGAAAAGTCCACCTTCCACATCACTCCCCTAGCCTGACGCCGTTATCAGTCTGCAATAATTTCAGAGGCCATCACCAAGCTGTCGCCAATTTGTCTCCCTGAAATGAAAGCAGATTGTACCGGAGAGATCAAGCCATCAAGGACCTCGCTGAGCCTTTCAGCCAGAACCTTGGCAATGATCAGATAAATAGCATTGGAGAGCGCAATGGGGCGGTAATCCTCAACATGCTCGGACACATCTTTCTTTGGAAGTAGAAAAGGCAAGGCTTTATTGATTCTGTTGAATCCTACATTCCCACCGCTAAATTCCTCCAAAACTGCAAACACATCTCCACTTACCATCTCCAGAACTCGTTGTAAAAATATACAGGGAAGCCATCCGGACCAGGTGCACCCTCTCCATTTAGCGATGACACAGCCCGCTTCAACTCCTCCATCGTGAAAGGTCTAACTAGCTGCTCACTCTGTTCGGGTAAGAGACAAGAAGCTCCTGCCCCCGTCCACCTCCACGATCTCGACATCACCCTTCACAAGAGTCCACAAAAATAATCCACCATCGCTCTCCCAATCTCCTTTTCTCCCACCACTCTTGAACCCCCCACCATGACTGCTTGAATCAAGTTTCTTCTTCTCCTTCCATTGGCAACCGCATGAAAGAATTTTGTATTCGCATCGCCTTCCTTGATCCACCTCTGCCTTGATCTTTGTTTCCATTCCATCACTGTCTTCTGATCCTCTAGAGCAATCGTCGCGATGTAGTCTCTTCTCTCTTTCAGTTCTTCATCTATCAGATCTCTGTAATCTTTTGCTTTGTCCAGCTTGATAATCCCCTCCTCCACCATCCTTCTGTTTACCCTCCTGGTCTCTCTTACCTCTCGCTTGAACTTGCTTAACTTTTTCCTTAAGCTGACTAACTTCTGCGATAGGCGATGGCAGCCGACCCCAGAACCTCAACTGATTGCCAATGATCGACTACCATATGCCGGAAGCCATCTTCAAGTAACCACGCCTTCTCAAATATGAAGAAGGAGCGTAGGATATCCCCATCACCACTATCCCAAACGAGAGGTGAATGATCTGATCTAGATCTCGGACGAGAGGAAGCACCACACAATGGGAACACCTGTAGCACACAAGGGAGATTAGGAAACGATCCAATCTAGAGAGGGATCCAGAGCTTCTCCATGTGTAACAAGTTTTAGTCGCGTCTAGAAACCTCCAGTTGCAAATCTCCAACCAAATCAACAAAATCTTGTGAGCCAGGGTCCTGACCCCCTTTCATCCCTGATCTGTCAGTCGCAAACAAAGTGACGTTGAAATCACTAGCCATGATCCAAGCTACAACAGGGAACATCTCTCTCACAGCCCGTAGCTCTGCCCAAAGGCTCCCGTGAAGTGAGCGATCGGATGGGCCATAGACACAAGAAACCACTAATCTGGAACCAAGATGTTTCACAAGAAGTTCTACTGTCAGTATGAACCTGCCATGCCTTTCTGATAGTGAGTCGAAAAGTCACCATCTCAGGCCACAGCAACGCCACCGGCACTGCCCACTGCGTTAATTACAGAGAAGTTGTTTACACGCCTCAAATCGAGAGAGCTCCACAATGCTTTTGAACACCCACTGAGCTTAGTCTCTTCAAGAAGAATGATATCGGTCATCCATTCATTTAGAAGATATCCAATGGAGCCTCTCTTCTTGGGGTTCCCTAACCCCTGCACATTCCAGGTTGTTATCTTCATTTACAACCTGTCTATCTGATGGAGGCCTCCCCCGCCACCTTAGCCATACCAGTTTCTCTTCCCCCCTTGTTGAAACTTGAGATGCATCAGTTGGATCCTCCTCGCTTCTTTTGAGTATTTCCTTCCACAGTCTATAGCGCTTCCTATGGTGCTGCCTGCAAACCTCTACGTTACATCCCTCCACGGGGACGCATGATACTCGCCCGGAGTCTAAAGCACTACTCCCCTCAGGAGCGATCTCCGCTTCCCCCTCCTGCGACACCACATTATCAGTTCTCTCCTTCTCCACTGAGGCATCTTCCAGAACAAAGAAACACCGCAGATCTACTGACAAAACTCTCAAGCTAGTACAGTTAACCATAGTCAGTGGGTCAGAAAGAGGCATGTAGACATATTCCTTGTTGGGAACGACCTCTCCTAACATGGCAACATCTTCCATTGGATGGGTGTTGCAGGTAGAAAGTGGCCTCTTCTGGTAAAGTTGTTTGGGTTCAGAGCTACCAAAGGAGGGAGGCCGAGGTGAGGTAGTGATGAATACCCATTCATCACTCTTTATTCTTCTATTTTAGCTACAAAAACCTTTGCAAATACATGTAGATATGTGTAAATACAAATAAATACCAAAAGCATGCATTGTGTAAAAACCTATAATTAGCATGTTTTTGTGCAAAAATAAAAAGAATAAAGAGCAAAAAGAAAAAGAGGGAAATATTTAGAATAAATATTGAGCAACCTAACCCAAGGGAGGGCTCAGCATGGGCCTGACCGCATAAAAGCCAAAGTAGAGGGAGATAGGAGCTCATGTGTATACATTTGTGAATAAATAAAACTATATATTTTCCTCACCCAAAAATATGTTTGTCCATATTGTGTATATGTAGAAACTTTTTAAAAAAACAAAATAAAAAGATAAAAATCAAAAATTCAAAAATACCCTTCTTTCACCATGTGCATAACCCACACCATTGTATTTATCTAACCTTGTAAATAAATTCAATTATTTTCTAAACTTTTTGTAAATATTCTATATTACATATTGTAAATATATAAAATAACAAAAAAAACAAAACAAAAATCAAATAAAAATTACAAAATTGAAAATACAAAAATACATTGTATAAATACCATGTATATAAATGTATTCAACCATTTATTTCACCCTTGTATATAAGTGATAAAAATCAAATAAAATTATTCTTTTATTCCATATTTTATCTTGTAAATAAATAAAATACAAAAGGAGCATAAAAATACATAAAAATAACAAATAAAAAATCAAAAATAAAAATCCATATAGTGTACATATACCTATATATATAGCTACCCTATTTTTATTCCCAAAAATTAATTAAAAATCACCAAAAAATAGAAAAAAATAAAAGAAAAATATTTCATGTTTTGAGTTTTCTTTAATTCGGCCTATTTCTACCCTAAAATAAATAAACAAAATTCGCACACACGTGGCAGCGTCTGACTGGTCCACGGGGGAATGTTGACCCCGGTCAACTCCCCCGCGACCTCCTTCCTTTTCTGGAAGTCGCGCGCTGCGCCACCTTCGCCGAATTTCCCACGCGACTCCAGGCTGTCTCCCACGCATCCCCCGCGCCCGGATTCTTCGCCGTTCATCCCTCTCCCTCGCCGGATCCTTCGCCATCAAATCAACGCCTTCCTTTGCTGTCCTCACTCAACCCTAATCGACGCTGTCACTCTATATATTCCCGACCTCCGCCGCCTCCGCGCCCCATCTTTGGACCCTCTCCTTCTTCCCCGTGACCTCCATTGGCATCGCAAGAGTGACAGCAAGCCGTTGCCTTTGTTGCAGTGAGGCGAGGAGGCGATTCCTTTGATCCGGCGTACTTCGCCGTCCTTGCTCCGCCGCCGGCGTTGAGCATCGAGCTTCAGGCCTTGACGCCCTTCGAAGCTACGACCCGGAGTTAGCCACGCTCCAGCACAGTCTACTGCAGCCATCAGGTAGCCGATTAGGTCTCCCATTTAGCGTAATTTCCGATTTCGCCCAAATCATAGCTCCGACGTACAACTCCGATTCCGACCATTTCACGCAACATCTCGACCATCCGACCCTACCATCATCTCCGCCGTACCCTCACGCACCTTCTACGCACTTTCACTCAACCCAGATCGCACAGGATCTGGGAGTCGAGCTCCACCGTCTCCACCTCGCCGGAGCTCTTCCGCCCCACCGCACCGTTCACCGTCACCTCGCTTTCTTGGGTCGAGGCATTTTGCCCTCGACCCGCGAAGCTTCTTGTCTACTTTGCAGGTCCAAAGGGAGGCGTCTGAGGTCTCCCAACTTCAAGCCAGGAGCTTCTTCTCCGCCGACCTCGCCGGAGCCTTCCAGGGCTCGGCCGGGGCATCGGAGACCCGCAGCAGCTGCGCAACCTCACGCCGGATCTTCTCCGACCTTCAGGCGCAGCAGAGGAGGACCGGAGCGCACGCAGGAGGCCGGCGAAGTTCGCCGGCCATCAGTTCTTCCTCCATCTTCCAGAGCCGTCCGATGAAGCCCTCGCTCCAGTTCTAATCCTAGCCGTTCATCTGTGGAGGAGCAGCAGCCGTCGATCCATCTGAGGATCTCATCCGGGCCGTTACAGCCGAGGAGAGAGGCGCAGGAGCCCAGCACCGCTCGATCGTCCACGTGCCTCTCTCTCGACCATCCGATCTGAGCCTGGTTTCCTTCGAAGAACCACGTTGCATCTCCACCGTCCGATCACCCACGTGGACGCACACCAGCCGTCGGATCAGGCCAGCGCTTCCAGAGTTAAAGGCGCGTTTGTTCTCCACCGTCAGATCTGCCACGCGTCAACATCAGGCCGTCGCTATTAATAAAGGGGTAAATATCGTAGGCCCCCCCTCTGTTTGTTCCATTTCTTTTTAGTTCTGTAACTTTCAAGTCAAGTTGTTTATTTTCTGGGTTATTTGCATCAAGGACCTCGTACTTAATTTTATTTGCATTTATAGCCCTGCCAGTAGAGACCCACGTGCTTCGTCACGTGTTTTGTTGGGATATTTGCATAAAACGCCCTGTAGTTCTGGATGTTACTCATTGAATGAAATATTTTGTTTATTTGCATATATACCCCTGTGAGCATTGATTTTACACATGTGCGAATTATTTGGGTTATTTGCATATAAGCCCCTGGACTTTTGGTACTTGTTACCAATAAGCCCTCGGAACTTATTTTTATTACCATTTGGTCCCTGTGTGCCCCAGGCACGTGCTTGGCACGTGTGTTGCTGGGTATTTTGCACCAGGACCCCAGAACTTTTGGGTATTTGCACTTAGGTCCCTGTGCACAGTGCCCCACCTTTATTTTTGAATAAAATATCAAACGACCTCCAAATCCAATGAAATTTTGACACATGGCTCCTGCCATGGTGTAGGAATTTCTATCATTTTTTGGGGACATTTTTTATTTCATTTATTAATTTTAAAAATTCAAAAACCCATATTTTTGCTACTGTTTGACTTTAAAAATACCAAAAAAATATAAAAACTCCACCAAAAATTCCAAAAAAATTAGGTACTGTTTCTTGCTTGTTGTTTGATTTTCCAGCCATTTTTGGTGACTTTTCATCACTTAAAAACCTTAAAAATTGAAAAACCCCTAAAAACCCATAAAAATTGTAATAAATAAATTAAAAATCCAAAAATAATAATTAGGGTGCCTAAATTTTCCTTATTCTTTCTAGATTATAGGAAAATTACCTTCAGGGCTTTTTGAGATCCAAAATTATTTTATTTTTGGGTCTTAAGCCTTGCTGGACAGTACCCTTTGTTTTTCGCATTGTTTGATTTTTAATAAATAATTTACCCATTAGAAAAATTCCAAAAATTCACCAAAAACAGTAAAAAACTTAAAAAACATAAAAACCATTTTTCCTTAATTTTTGCATTATTTCTGGAGTGTTGTATAAATTGTTGAAGTTGCCTTGCATTCATTTTGTTTCATTTTCTCATCATTTAAAAAATCTAAAAAAAAATATAAAAATAAATAAAAACCATAAAAAAGACTTTCTTGGATTTCTGACTACATCGTAGGCCGCAAGGCCAATCTGTGCTCCTTGAGTTCGACCCTGGGAGCTATACCAGGTTAATCCTATAGCTAGATCGCTCTATTTTGTGCTTGCTTGATTTTATCTTATTTGAGTGATTTATTTTTCTTGATTGACTCAGCCCGAGTGATTGAGGTCGCAACGACCTATTCATTTTCCAACCTTTACCTCGATCGCATCATCCGGGTCATCAGGTAGGGCCACCCAAATCTGGGTAGCAGATGTCATCTGGACGTACGTCGGGCTGCATTGACTTGTATTGGATGTTGCAGATTGCATAATCCTCCCATTTGGTTTTTAGCGGATCCCATTCAAGTGGATACAAACATGAGAACCGTGGACCCCACCCATTAATGCCATCCTCAGAATTTAGAAAGTCCACTCAAGTTGCACCCAAATTAAAAAAACATGTCGTTTGGAATGCCCGACTTTTCTCCTAATTCAAATAATGGAATGCCCAAGTTTTCTCCCAATTCAGAGATATGGGTCTAGGAAGTTGAGATTTCGAAAACTTATTCTAAGTATATCTTTTTATCTGTATGCTATTTTTTGTGAAATCAATTTTGTATTTTTCTATATTTAATTATCTACAATTTCAATGTACAAAGTTTCTTTATTTGAAGTAAAAAAAGTAGAACTAAAAATTGGTCCCAAAAATGAATAAGAATGAATAAAATAAAAGCAAACTTTATTGAATTTTTACCCTTATCTCCCCCTACTTTATTCCGTGTCGACCTAGTCATTGATATGCCTAGGTCTTAGGATTTCGGGTCATATAATATTTTCAATATTTTATTCTTTTTTCTTTTCTTTTCTTTATTCTATAATTTTGACTTTAAAATCGTATTTTATATATTATTTACACAATGATGCATGAATGCTAAAATGCATGAATTAAGGGTATTTACACGCATTTCTAAGATTTTTAAGGCTAGAATGATAGAATAAAGATTATGAAACGGAGATTCATCACATGTTTTAAAGCTTGGAAAATTTACATCTATTTTATTTTTATTTCCAGTAATTTTGATTTGTTTTTTATATAAAAATCCAAAAACAATAACTCGAAATTATTTTGTATTCTGTCTCATTTTTTATTCATTTTAAAATCTTTAAAAAATCTAAAAATTCCATAAAAATCATAAAATATATAAAACATAAAAATATTTTTATTTTTTAGTGTTTTAATATTTTTGAAAAATACAAACGAGCTTTAATTCATTTATTTCATTTTTCTTATTTTGTTTTCTTTTAATAATTAAAAATATAAAATTTTGCAAAAAAAATAAAAGTTATTAAAAAAATTGAAAATAAGATAATATAAAAAATGTAAATATTAAAAATCAATATAAAAATATAAAAAACATAAAAAGAAATAAAAAGAAAAAAGAAAAAAAGAGAAGAAAAAGAGCCCTGCATTAATTTTGATCTTTGCCTCCGCAGACGTTTTGGGAGATTTTAGGGTTTGGGATGAGAAAGGGGGCTCCTGTGGTGCATGGTTTGGATTGTGTTGAGTTGCCATGCTATCACAAGAAACGACTGCTCCACCAAATATGAAAAGGTAATTTTATGTAGATTTCATATCATCCACATTTATTTGAAGTAAAGATATTAACATTTCGTAGCCTTCACCTAGTCATGCATGATTGAGAGTTCCCATCTCAATATGCATTGATGTCGTGAGGCATTCAACGATCAAATCCTAAAGATTGTCGATTTGAAATACATATGTTCTCTTGTTCTTCTTATAGTTTTACGTAGCTTTCATGGTTGTTACATGATTAATAAAGAGCATGTCCTCACTCGTTATGATTGGTAAAAATATTGTGTTTGAACATGATCTAAATGTTGTTAACAAGTTCATGAAGTAACCTAAAAACTTTTATACAAAATAAAATTTAACTCCTACACATATTCCATATACACAATGGAACCTAAGGATGCATTTGGATGGAGAGTTATCTTGTAGAGGATAATATTTCAAAAAAAATGAAATATATGATGGATAACCCTTGTGTGTGTTTTTATGTTGTCATGGAGTGTTTGTTGTTGAGAAGGCTTGTTGTGGTGTGATTTTGTCGAAGTTTGAAAAATGATTAGATGTTTAGTATTTTGTAATATTTAGAGAGGTAAGATAGTATAGTATAATATTTTTTGTTGAAATGGAAGAAAAAGAAATGAGAAACTGGATGCATTAAACAAGAGAGAGGGGTTGTGATTATTTTAGGATGTCGTCCTCTTGAAGTCGAGTCTTTCGTCAAGTTTAGCCTATGAACCTGAGTCCTCTTATTGATCAATCCTTGTCTCACAATGCAGACATCTCTCATCGTCTTTTTTTCTTGGTTTTTCTGCATGCTTGACGAGCGTGCATGACGGGATATTCAAGTGATCATTCGGTTGATGATGCATGCATGAATGATACTTCTATGATTTTTTTGATAAACTGATGCCTCTATGAATGGCAAGCAATGAAACCATAGAAGTGGGGTTCTATATTCGTGATATGAGAGGGTGATTGTCTACTTCTTTGCAACCAGAGAAACGGAACTTCCAAGTTTCGTTGCATGGGAATTTCTGGGAAGGGTGATTGGTCGTAATGTGGTAATGTGCTGTAAAGGCCACGAGAAACATGCAGCAACGGCTGCAGCAGAGGATACATTCTCAAGGCAATGCTCCAAGAGATCCCTCTGATTGCAGAAATTAATTAAGAATGGTAACAAAGAAATTGATGAATTAAAATTAATATTAGGAAGAAGACAGACCTTGTTCTCAACATTCAAACGACGAGACTTCAGCATATTCAAGGTTATTTTTATCTATTCAACACCATATACAGGAATTGATAACAAATCACGATAACTCGAAACATATATCCGGAACCATTATTAATGTAGGTCAAAGCGCGGAGACGATGTAGAAGCGAGAAGAGTGAGGGTCCTCGAGTCTGAGGTCTCCTTGTGGATCCTCCCCCACGAGGTTGCCAACCTCCGCCACGAACCTGTCCATCGCTTGGGCGGGCAAGCACACGGGCACCACTATCCCCTCCTCCCCGGTAAACTTGTTCTTGAAGGGTATGTAGAAGCTGGCCACTCCAGGGATGGCACCCACCCCTCCCTTGGCCGGCCCACCGTAAGCCGCAGGCCCCCAGCCGAAGTCGACGTCGCCGAATCCCGCACGTGTGACGTCGGACACGAGGTAAGTCCTTACCACTGCGAAGTGTGGTCTGTCTCGGATGACCATGAGATCCGCCAGGGATCGCATGTACTCGTCGTCTACCTCCGACTTGGCCCTCTTCACCAGCTCCAGCGCGTACCCCAAAGGATTAGCGCAGAGCTTCCCTGCCGTCGTCAGCGCCACCGGGAATGCGAAGGCATTCCCGTAGTAACCGGCGGGGAGCGGCGGCACGAACTTGGTTCTCGCGTTCACGATGCAGATGACGCGCACCTCCTCCTCCGGATCGGGTGCGATGGCCAATGTGCGGCACCTCCATAGGCACGCCGTGAGAATCTCAAAGGTGGAGCTCTTCTGGAGGTGCGGAGGGACACGCTTCCTGAGTGCCGCTATCTCTCGGGGCCCGAAGAAGAAGGAACGGTGCGCCATGTCGTCCAGAGGGATCAACGTGTTCTTGAGGTCGGGAACCACGTCGTACTCCCGGTGCACGCGCGTTGGACGTGGGGGATTCCTGGCGTTGAGGAGGTCCCGCTGCCAAGTAGGTATGACGGAAGGATTTGCCGCACCGCGGGCCATCTCCCCTACGGCGGACATGAACTGGACTAGGCCGGCGGCGTCGCTCATGGCATGGTTAAGCCTGAGTGCGAATATGAAGCCGCCGCAGAGGAGGCGGGTGACCTGTATGAGTAGCAGTGGTGAGTTGACGACCCCACCGGAGCCTTCCACGTCGAAGAGGAGCTCTTCGAGGCACGGGAATGGAGGCTGAAGGGCGTCCCCGAATTGGTAGAGACTGACATCGGCATCCGCCTCTATGAAGAGGACGCCCTCCGCGGTGCAGTCCACGTATAGTTTGCGTTGGGGGCCTTCTCTCAGACGGCCAGCGAAGGGGTAGTAGTGGACGAGGGCCTTAGACAGGGCTTCTCGGATGACAGGGACGGGGTCGAGGGTCGGGAGGGAAGGGTGGTGGCGGTAGAATTGGATGACGGGAATCTGGAAGCGGAGGCCCTCCTGGTCATCGACGTCGGAGAGCGCCTTCAGCTCACGCGGAGTAGGTTCGGCAGGTCGAACCAGCTCGGGCTCGCGCCTTCGGACGGTGAAGACTAAGGGTGAAGCCATGTTTATATCGTAGGTGAGGCTGTATGAGATGGAGGATGAAGGTGGCAGCTGCGAGTTGAGGTCTGATCAGATGTGGGGGTGCTTTGGACTGCAGGGATGTGTCATGTGTGAGTCTATATATACATGATAAAAAAAAGTGGGTACCCCACAGTTATGTAAAATGCAGGGAAATTGGAGTCCAAGCTTCTTGGCTGCTCCATTCCATTGGCGTTCAATGGAAAACTTTTGCCTTTGACTTCCACTGCCCACAACTGATGGATTAAAAAGTCGTTTGAATCTTGTTGCCACCACATACTATTTCCACGTGGTCCGCCAGCAATTTCCTAGATATTTGAAGAGGAAGGAAACTGTGGTGGGAATGCTCGTTAGGTTTTTTAGTTGAAACTGGACGTTTACATTGAACTGAATATAATATGAACTCGTATATTGAACTGAATATAATATAAACTCGTATAGTCGTATGTGAGGAATCTATATACATTAGTTAAAGCTGGATTTTTTGCCCCGCTTATGACACGTGGCTTCTTCCCGAGTATTCTGCCCCGCACCTCTCTTCCCCCTTCCCCGCCCATTGTCTTTCTCCCTCTTCCGCATCTCCCTTCCTGAAATATCCTCTCTCTACCTGATCGTCTCCTCTTCCGCGTTGAAAACTACTCAGAGCTTGATCCCCATCCTTCTCATGTATACCACCGGTGAGCCCCTCCTCACCATTCGGCACAAGTTACGCACATCTATCTCCCTTGAAGATCGATTCTTTTTGAAAAACCCACCTCCATCAACCTGCAGGAGCAGCAATCATCTGGCATCTGAAGGATCAATGAAGCATCGCAATAGATTAGACACCACCGGAGATTGAGAATCGAACAACTTCATTATCAGATCGTGAACCACCAGAGAACCGGTTGAAGATGCCTAGATCGATCCTCCGTCAACGGCCATCACCGTATTAGAGCATCGAAATTACCACCGTCAGTCGAAGTTGAATTGGGGAAGACCACGACTGAATCAAAGCACAACCCCCGTCTGATCTTTGAAGAGGGGCATGATTACAACCGTTCGATCGAAGTCCATTTACTGCATTTGATCGTCGATCCACCCTGCATCATCTGAAGTGCGTGTGTCCAATTCAGTCCTTCCATCAGATATAGCCAACGTGAAGCGAATTGTTCACCGCTTAAACGACGCACAAGTTGAGCACTTAGATCTCTAGATATTTTAGCTATTTGCGCAAGATACCCTCAGATGTTCTGGTTATTGCAAATGAGTCCTTATTTTTTGTAGACAAGGGATCACACACATTTATATTTGAAAATTTTACCCCTGCGACTCCATACTAACTGCAACTTTTGTGCCTGCATATTTATCTTCCCGTTATTACAAAATTAGTCTCTATGAATTGCATAATAAATAAATTCTCATTATCTCTATAATAAATCAAATATAAATAATAAAAATACAACAAAAGTATTATAAGATGGTGTCAGGTTCTTCGAACAATTGTTGCAACGAGGTCGAGTGTGGGTGGGTATATGATCCAGCGTTCTCCGACATCGCTTCGCCTCCGGCAAGAGCACAGACCCCGCATCACGACCAACAGCTTTTCGAGCTCCAGCACATGTGATCTACTCCGGTAAGGTTTGTTCTTTCTCCTTCTCATTCTCTTCTCAGTCAATTTCTTCTCTCTTTTCAACTATTCTCTCCCTCTTTGATTGGAACCTAATTGAGACCGCTACCATCGATCATCAACTTCACCATCGTGTACCCCTACACATTTACGTAAAAAAAAGATTAAGGTGTCATCCTCGAGTCGTTTATATCCTTGCAGGTGTAGATTTGTATAATATCATCACGCCATCGATTACCTACAGGCGAGACCACCTGGAGTTGATCAAATCTTCTATATCCATGCGTAGAGCATCGAAACCGTGTACGTGAGCATCATAGAGATCAAAACGAGTATCTTCGACAACATGCAACAACATCCGGAGCACGAGGCATTTGCTTCTATCCTTGCGTATCAATGCACCTGAAGATTGGCCCACCAGCACCAAAACGTCAAGCATCGAGTCGAAGCATCTCCGCTACGACTTCAATAGAAATCGCATATCATCAACGATACCTTGGACATCACGCTCACATTGTTGAGCTGTTGACACGTGGATGCCTCCTCTGCTCTCCATTTCTGGCTCGACCTCCTTATGTAGTCTCCAAAACGCCCCTCTCTGCCGCTCAGAAACCCGTCTCTCCCCTAACCCCTCTGTCTTCACTCCACGTGTCACGTGTCTACTCCCTCAATATCTTGACCCACTCCAAGTCGACCTTCTCAATCTCCCTTTTCCCTCTCCTTCGCGCGCCCACCACTCCATCCACCTCTGTCCTCCGTCGACTTATTCTTCCTCTTTTATATACAGGAACCACTACAAAAAAAGGCGGGATTAGCGTGCACATCTCGGCGTGCACCTGGCGTGCACATGTGCTCGCCCCGTAATGGGTGAGCACACTAAGAGCACAAGTGCTCGCCCATGAGGGTCGCTGGTTTGAATTTTGCTGAGAGGCGCAGTTACCAGTATTGAGGAGCACATGTGCTCGCCCATGTGCTCGCTCAATGTGCTCGCCCACTTGAATTTCTTTGCGCGGAAAATTTTAGCGGCTGGAAATATATGGGCGAGCACCGGGCGACGGTCGGCGAGCACTTAAGTGTGCTCGCCCAAGCCCGTAAACAGAGACTGCGACGCCCCTCTTCCTCATTTCTCACGCAAACCTCTCCCATTTCCTCCCCTCCGGCGACCCGCAAGCCCTCCGCCCCGACCCCGACGCCCGTGGTTTTCGTGTTTTGAGTAGATCTACATCTACTACTCGGTATAATCTTTAATCCTTTCTCTTTTTATTTGATTTCATTACGTAGTTGTATTGTTTGGATAGATTAGGGTTTAAAATTTTTGTTGAATGTAGTGTAGTATTTTGTTAGTTTATATGTGTTTTACATATTAAGGATAATAGTAGATCACTATAGTATTGTTATTTCGAATTTGGTTGTCTAAATAATATGTAGAATTGTATGCCCTGTAGGTGTTCGATTAAATGCCTCAACGAACATTATGTTTAAATTTTGTAAATTTTAAATGACAAAATGCTTGTATGATTAGTTAAGATTAGTTATGCTCAGAAAAGATTAGTTACTCAACTTTTATAATGCCTCGGAATAATGTAGATAAAATGCCTCAACAAACATTATGTTCGAAAATGATTAGTTATGAAATTTGTGAATAACTTTAGTTACTCAACTTCAATAATGTAGATACTAGATATTATCAACATCATTAATAACAGTTTTAAAATTTCATATCGTTTTGATATGAGATATGATATACACCATTGTTTATTTTGTGATAATTTATTATCACATTAAATTTTAGTTAATGTGACCAATTATATCACATTAACTTATACATAGGTTTATAATATGTCCAAAATTTGATTTAGTAATTATTAGAAAATCGCACAAAATTCTTCACACACAGTGCGTCCTTCCACACCGGGTGGTGTGTGGCCCTGCACAACGGGTGGCGTGTGCAACACGTTAGAGGATTTGATCACCTCTAACTGTGTTATATTTTTTTATTTTTTCACAGCACTATTGGACTCACTTTGGGATGTTTATCCCAGACCAATGGTCGTGGATTTTGATGTATGCAGGTTCGAATTTTTTTGCAGGTGCCCATTAACTTTTAGTGACCCAAGCACTGTATTAGGCACTAAATAAGGATCACACTTATCCCTATCCCCATCGTTAATCAGCCAAATATACGTAAATGCCCGGCTAATATAAATGAATAAATATTTTAGATTATTTTATAGTGTCATTTGTAGCACTTACAAATGTATGACGTAAAATGATCTTAAAGTATTACATTTATATTAGCTTTCCTTAGTTCGGAGGTCCCGGACTAAGGGTCCGTAAGGATTCAAATTTACTAAAAGATGATCCCTGTCACAATGTCTTTATTTCTTACGGAAATTCGGTTCATAACCTCTTCCTCTTCTGTATACCAAATCAGTCATATTTATTATTGAAATAATCAATAATATGATTATTTTGATAATTAATTACGATTGATTTATGGGGTATACGGGAGAGGTGCAGGGTTATGCTGCCGAATTTTCGTTAGAAATAAAGATACTTGTGACAACGATCATCTTTTAGTAAATTTGAATCCTTATGGACGGGCTAAAGTGATAACATAATTAATACACTTCTCTTCTCATCTTTTATCTCAAAAATGTGATACGTTTAGATATCCTCAATTTCTTAGATTTGACATTTTAGATTATTTAATTCAGGTTCATAAATATGACTAATAGAGAATGGATGTACAACCGTGTAGTAGATGGGCGTATAGCAGATGCTTTTCAAAGAGGTGTTCAGGAATTCATACAATTTGCTTACGCACAAGGTTCCCGTATTGTGGATTCAGATAGAACTATCTTGTGTCCGTGTAAGAAATGTCGTCTAATGAAGAAGAGATCAAAAGATGAAACTCAGTTACATCTGTATAGAATGGGTTTCATGGAAGGATATCATATTTGGTGGAGGCATGGTGAGAATTTCGAGAACAGAACGAATGATGTTGAAGAAGCTGACAATATTAATCTCTTTGCAGATATGGTTATGGATGTTGCGGGTCCAGAATTCAATGATACTTTGTTAGATGATGAGGAACCATATGGAGAGTCTGCAGAATTTTACGAGCTGTTGAAAAAAGCGGAAGAGCCATTATGGTTGGGTTGCAAGACATATTCAAAACTTTCTGCGGTCTCGGATCTGGAAGACAAACCGCCAAAAACTAAGGATCAAGTCTACCAGTGGCTCTAAAAGCCACAATCAGATTAGAGCGGAGATGGTATTACGATTTAAAATTATTTTTTGGAGATCTACTTTAATATAATGCAATGTCAGAATAGATCTTAAAAAAATTTTCAGGCTGCTAGGTTGGAAAGGGAACCCTCTTTTCAGGAGTGGTGGTCGAGGTCCCACATGAGTGGGAGAGAAGGAGAGTCGCAATGGTCCACTCCTGAAGCCGGACAATTGTTGGTAAGTCTATCAATTTATTTAAAATTAATTGATATATTATAACATATTTATATATATGGTAAACTTTGTATTTCAGGATCGTTATCTGGCACTATCTGCAGATAAATGGGGTGTCGATCCAACTGGAGAGCAACCACCATTTGATAAAACGATCTGGAAGCAGGTATATATGGATAAATATTAACTTACTATATTTATTTCTAATATATACTTTTATATTAAAAAATGAAAAACTTATAAGGTGTTGGAGGAGAGGGACGTTGTGGCGAATAGGAAGCAGACGCTTGGTGGTCTTCCTCCATATTATGTGGAGGAACATCGTCACTCCTATTCTGCATACTCTCAGCCGTCGTATACGCAACCACATCCGTCCCAATCAACAGTTCCAATGGAGTCGCAGATGGCGATGATGGTGGAGCAGGTGACGAAGCTCCGAGAGGAGTTCACGGCGTACATGTAAGTATTCTTCTTATAGAATGAGTAATACAATTAAATTTCTATATCTACAAAATGCATTTAATAGATAAATATCTTCCATATATAATATAGGTCGCAAGGGCGTGCATCTCAACCTGAAGAGATTGAATCTGATCACGAAGAGGAGGAGGAGAACGACCCTGAAGAAGAGGCACGCATGTATGCGAGGTTCAAAGAAAAGGAGAAAGAAAAAAGAAATCAAAGCAGGGTTTAGTCTCCAAATTTTTTAGATCAAAGAAGAAGTAAATTTTTGGTGGTTTGTAACTGTACTTTCTTTTAAACTTTTAGAACATCTTTTAATTTATATGAACTTTGTTGGCGTTGACTTGTTTGTAATATTTAGATCTTATATTAGATTATTTATTTCTGAATTCATGTATATTGCGTTCCTTTAAATTTTTAGTGCTAGTTATCTTAATCTACGATCTGCTATAATACATATATCCTTAGGAAGATACCTGCAGTGGTTTATTGACAGGGTATACAGGTTCGACGGGGCGTCAAAACCCTGTCGAACCTGTATATTTTTTTCCTGGAAATCACTTTGGGCGAGCACATGTGCTCGCCCGGTGCTCTGTGTGTAATCGCAGATTATAGAGAAGGCGATCACACGGGCGAGCACATATGTGCACGCCCGACGGCGGGCGAGCACATAGCATCCCATTGTACTCGCCCACCGCCCGTGGCGACTCTCAGATCAGCGAGCACGACCTTAACGA
The DNA here is from genome assembly GCA_037367405.1 of Ottelia alismoides. Taxonomy (NCBI): domain Eukaryota; kingdom Viridiplantae; phylum Streptophyta; class Magnoliopsida; order Alismatales; family Hydrocharitaceae; genus Ottelia; species Ottelia alismoides. The sequence goes on from JAZKJV010001604.1 coordinate 393,162, forward strand.
GCACATGTGCTCGCCCACTCGTCAGGCGTGCACATGGCGTGCACTAGGCGTGCACATAACGAGCTCTTATGTGCACGCCAATCCCGCCTTTTTTGTAGTGAACCCCTCTCCGATTGAGCTTTGAATGTGCCATCTTTCCTCCATCTCCAAGCGAGAGGCCGAGAGAAGGAGCAACCGTCCCCAGTTTCGTCCTTCATTGAGTGAGGTCGAGAGTCGAGGAAGAGGAGTGAGAACGACGTCGACGTTGTAACCTCTGCTTCGTCGTAAGCCTTCCAGTCGCTGCTTATCGAGGTGAATTTTGATATCAAATCCCTCACGATCCATCTCCTATCGATTTCCCTTCCCTTCCCGTTCTAATCCCTCATCTCTGTCCTCTTCGATCACACATGGTGATCGGAGTTCGAGGATCCAATCCATCATCTTTGCATGAACTCTACTTCGTTCACTTTTCCTTTTGTTTGGGACCGATGATACGTGCCTTGGGTTGAGTAGTTCATCTGTTGGTGTTCATCTGAGCAGGAGCTTCATCAAGGATTCAGAACACTGTCGTTCGAGGAACAATAACTGGAGATCAGAGCGGCATCACGGGCATATGAAGACCTGAGAACAACTTAATACGCATACATCGTGCAGAGATCATCGATCACATGGGGGCACATCACCTCAACGAAGATTGAACATTATTTGGATATATGTCAAGCGTCATCGATATTCGTTATCAGAAGTTTAAGTTTCGTTGCAGCCATCATCAATCCTTCGCGTGCTTCAGATCAGTTGGCACTTGAATCGATCCGCCGGAGATCCAACAATCACTACCTATAGAGCATATGGGACTTGAATCAATGAAACGTAAGCAGTAGAACAATTCGTCTGAGATTCGAGATCAGCCCATTAAGATACATTCGCCGATGTCGGGGGTTATGATTTGGGGAAGAAGAGATAATCTCCAGATTAATCCCAACCGTTCGATTATTTTATTATATCAAACTAATAGATCAGACCGCATGCTGCCCCACCACTGTAGCTGATCATCACGTGACACGGGAGATATTTGTAGGGTTTTTGCATTATAGTCCCCTAAACTCTTGCATTTTCCAAACAGGGCTCGCTACAGGTCGAAATGTGTATCATCACGTGATATCTAGGGACTTTCCATTGTTTCCCTCGATTTTTATAATATTTCCTAATAGGTACTGCTACTGCTGCTTCACGTAGAGTACCATGTGATATCTTAGGGTAATTTGCGTACTACAACACCCATCTTATCCTATTTTCTCGCACATACCTATTACTTAAATATATTACACATATACCCTTATACATGCTACTAAATAATTCTCCATAAACTAAATATAAAATCAAATATATGACATACAAATAAAAAGTATTCGTATACCTTAGAATATAATGTATAATACAATAATTTTAAAAATAAAATCAGTTCTGTTTATCATAGATAAAAATAAAATACAAAATTACATACACACTTCTAAAATACATAAAAATACAAATATATTTAAATATCCAAAAATTATATTGATTATTTTTTATTATAATCTAAAAAGCCTATCTAAAAATCAACTAAATATAAAATCTAAAAAAATACTTTAAACCCCATTTTACATCTAAAAATTTGTTATTGTTATACTCACTGTACACCATAGAAAAAACTAAAAGATTGGAAACAAACCAAGCATCAAGAGAAAGAGGTCCATGAGCCAAACAAAGCCAACATTTAATGGAAAAAATCAAGAACATACAAAGGCAACAAATCACGAGCCTTAGGGTTTCTTAGGAATAACATCTTTAAAATGATATTGAGGAAGAACAATGTTTTAAATCAATATTTATACCATTACATATGGTTCTGTAATTATATTAATTTTTTAGATTTTATAACAATATAATTGTATCCATATTCTTAAATGAGAATAATGGTTATGCCCCCTTGGGGCAGCCAACCAGGGCTGCCCCCGCGCCAATTTCGGCATTTTTTTTTGAAAAATATTTCCACGTATATTCATCCCTATATCCCTCCTATATACCATTCAAATTTCGTCAGAAACAGAGATTCCTACGACCTCCATCGAGATGGTGTCAATTTAAAAAATCATGTTACCGTTAAAAAATGACTGTGTGGATGGGGGCCGTAGGAGTCTCTGTTTCTGATGAAATTTGAATAGTATATATGAGGGATATAGGGATGAATATACATGGCGATATTTTTCAAAAAAATAAAAAAAAACGTCGAAATCAACGCGGGGCAGCTATGTTGGCTGCCCCAAGGGGGCAGCCCCATTAAACTCTTCTTAAATATATGGAACACAAATAGACTACAAACACTCATATTCATAGGATCTTCGACTTTGCAATTTTTTAGTTGAAACTGGACGTTTGCCTAAAACTTCCTTCTATTGAACTGAATATAATATGAACTCGATCGTATAGTCAGTCGTATGTGAGGAATTATCAAGAAAATGGAGTTAAACCGTGAAGTACTCAGAGAATACAACGTCGCGTTCTTCCACAAAATTGCAAATGCTCCACACAATCCATCCTTGACGGGGAGAAATTTTGCATGAATTCCAGTCTCTCTTTCTCTCTCTCTCTGAATTAGTCTTTGGTAAGAGTTGGCCATGGCTTTGTGAAGATTCGTCGGGTATACTATTTTCATCGATCAGTTGGGTTCGGGTTGTGCTATCTATTTTGAAAAGCCCGAACGATATTGAGAAAATATGTATTGCACCCAAGTTTTGTCAACGAGAGATATTATCCTACAACTTCCTAGTACGCAAGAAATAAGAAAACCACTTTGTAACCTTCTAGAATGGCAAATAAACCGGGAGTTTATTTGAGCATGCATCTCGCGAAAGAAGCACTACAGTAAAATTCAAACAAGTAATTATTGAATACAGTTTTAAGAGATATAACCTTTATCAAATAGGAAGTTATTAAAAAATTGCGGTGTGTTTAGTATTTGATGAATTTATGATTCATTGCTTTTATTCTTTCATTTTGGCTAAAATCCTTGGTAAAATACATGTAAATATTCTCTAATTTTATTAATTAACATTTTAACGATATTTGTTAATATTGTATATTTAAAACTTATTTTATCCAAAATAAAATAATAAAGAGAAAAAAATTAAAGAAAAGAAGGATGTATATATGAAATACAAACAGACTGATCATAATCCCGAGAACAGGTCAATATTGACTCGGTCGACAAAATAAATAAGTAGGGAGAGATAAGGATCCTAATTTATGAAAATGTCAGAAAATCAACATTATAAATACACATTGACACATTTTTTCACCTTGTATAAATGTTTACCTATTTTATTTATCATTTAGATCATCTCAAATCAAATATTTTTCTTCACAAAAATTGTTTATAATAATATATATACTAATTTATAAAAATATCAAAAAAATTATTTAATTTTTATATAAATAATTATAATGAACCTAAACCTTCATAAAAGACAACTTCAAAGGTCCATAACTTTTTATAGAAAACTCAAATTTGACCCAACTCACTTTTAAACTTCGTTTTATAACTAATAGTATTTATTAAAAATACAAAAAAATATTAGAGTAAAATGTGTGAGTTTTGGCGTTTGAACCCCTTTTCCTATATGTACTATGTATACAAACCTTCCTTATTTTCTATTTAACTATTTCGAACCATGTTTAACTTAATTCTTCTTCCAATGTGTTTATAAAAATCACTTAAAAATATAACTTAAAATAAATGCTAATAAATCCTAAATTTACGAAACTGTAACCCTAAACTTCTATATCTCATAACTTGGTCATATGAACTCCAAATTCGACGTACTCACTTTTAAAGTTAGTTTTATAGAATTATCTATCAAATGAAATAGATTTCACCAAAATCGGAGTTAATATGCAAAAAATATATTTTGAGACCTTATTGGTATAAATTGTACAATGTATCTTAATCTTATTTATTTAATTTATGTCATTTCTTATATTGTTACGTTTTACTAATATTTTATTATTAAATTAAAATAAATAAATTATTACTTATTATTTATTTAATTATTTATTTCTTTACTTATTTAATTATTGATTTATTTAATTATATAATTATTTATTTAATTACTAATTAATTTATTTTATTTAATTAATTAATTATTTATTTATTTATTTATTTATTTATTTATTTATCTTTCTCTCTTCTCTCCTTTCCTTCTCCCCCGTTCCTCTTCTCTTCGCTTCGTCCTCGGTCGTTCCCCCTCTTGTATTTCCTTCTTCCTCCGCCGACCAACCCAACGGTTGTCTGTTGGGTCGTTGCCCAACCATCCAACCTCCCCTATTACCCTCCTTTATCGGTGACGAGATCGCCTTGCTTGCTCCCCACATCGTCTCTTTTATTTAAGGAACACTCTACCTCTCCAGATCGACATCCGCCATTTTTTTCCTCCTTCACCTGTGAGTTCTGTGAGAGAGGGAAAGTAATGTGTCTCTTCCTTCGTGTTGCAATGAGGTCGAAGTTGAGGAGTCCAATGTGATCACCGGTGTCGAGGACTTCCTCTGTCGTGTTTGAACCTCCAACTTTGACCGATCGTTGAGGCAATGATCATCAAGCTCAACGGAGCTAGCATCCACATGCAACCTCCATCCATTTTCTAAGTTAATAGATTTTCGCCTTCTCTTTTCTTCTCACATGCACGCATACACACACTCTCTCTCTCTTCTCTGTCGATTTCTCTCTAATTTGATACAAAATCGTCACAAATCTGTCCCTGATCATCATGCTCGATCAACGCCATTTCTTCATCCTCTTCCACCTCTGAACATTTTGAATCATAGCCGATTCGGGCGGCTGATCCTCTCCCTCTGCTTTCGATCGAGGATTTCCCATTAATTCCACTTTTAGCACCTAAGTTTTGGCTGAGACATCAGATCTCTAACCTCTGACTTAACTTGCAGGTCAGAAGTCTATCGAGAACATCCGCAACCGAAGTCGATATGTGGAGTCAAAGCCCCGATTATCGTCACCTGCAGTTTCGAAGTTGGATTCAATTTGAATCTCCTTCGATTGAAGCAGATCCATTGAAGCACTACCGGATATAGAGCACCTCTGTATCGAGGAGGACATGCAAAACAAATTAGATCGAGCTTCGTCTATCACTGGATAGACTGTAGGATTAGAGATTGAATCTCTATCGGAGACCTCCATTTGCAGCACATAACCTCGAGAATCTGGAAGCGGAAGCCTCAACAGTAATCGCAAAGCACCTAGAGGTCGGTTTGAGTGTGTGCATCCGAAGCTTCTACGACATCGCTTGGAGCCGATCGAATCGAGCACATTGGATATCGATTTCGCCATCAGTGAGGAGCCACACTAACAAGCAGCATCGAGGTTGAACATGTCACCTGGAGATTTGAATTGCCCGACTGTTGTGTTAGAATTCGATTGATCGAGGGAGAGCAGCAACGACGTCTGTCGATCGCCACTTCGAAGCATCGTCATCTAGAGATTTTGATAGCCACTGCATATCCATCAGGAAAACGAATCTTCGAGCTGGGAACGCACATCAACAACACATGCGAGCGGAGGTGTACAATAGATTGAGAACCACCGTTTCTTGATATCTCCTTCCTGTCACAAAGAACAAAGAACCACCGCCTGTGCGTGAAGCGGGGGAAGAACCCCCCGTCGTCCCGACTATATAGGACCCACTCGATCAGAATCGATCAAACGGACGTCAAGCTGTCCACGCGTCTGAGCAGGACCCTCGGATATGGCTTGATCCGACGGCTCATAGTCCACGCCGCCCCACCTTTTATGGAGCATCACACACGAGTCACGTGGGAATGCAGACAATTTGTAGACTATATCTTAAATTCATTTGAATTTGCTTACAAGTCCTCCATACTGTAGACCACGTGAATTGTCACGTGAATATTGGGTTATTGTTGTGGCAACCCATTGCAGTTGCATATTTTTGAACAGGTTCCTGCCAGGCTTGACCAAGTGCACGGTGATTTACGCAAAAACCCATTGATTTCTGATATTTTACGCACACTCCCTGTTATCCAAAAAATTACAAAAACACCCTTAGTACAGTATAAAATATAATACACATTAAATACATATTATAAAAATATAAAAATATAGCTATTATTTTACTATATACAATATTAAGAAGTTTTGAAAATAAAAATATTTTCTATTTTTAATAATTCAAAAACTAAATTCAAAAATCTAACAAAATTTAAAAATAAAAACATATGTAAAAATCTTAAAATGTATATATATAGTGTATTTTACTATATTTTAGATATTGAACCAAAAATAAAAAAATTGAATAATAAAACTAATAAAAAATCAAAATACATAAAAAACTTTTAAAATTCATACCTAATTCTTTGAAAATCAGAAAAAAATATACACAATACCTCATTTGAAAGGTATTTTCATCTACTTTCTGATAAAAATAAAATAAAATTATTTTCTTACTGTTTACTATTTTAAAATAAAAAATAAATCCCTATTTTCAATAACAACATTGTTTTCAATTTAAAAAATAATTCAAAACCCATAAAAATCTTATAAACCTCCAAAAATTTCATAAAACAAACACAATTAAAAATATAAAAATTTAAAAATAAAAACTAAATATAAAATAGAAAAGAAAAAACCTATATTTTTCGACTTATAGGTATATAAAGTTCACAAAAATAATATAAAACTCATAAAATCAAATAAAAACCCGAAAATTCCCTAAAAATAAATAAATAATAGGAAACTCTTTTACCTTAGTTTCTCTATTATTTTACCTTAGTTTTCAACAATTTTTTCCCTGAGTTCGACACTCCCGTACTTATCGTTATACCTTTGAGTTAGGAGTATAAATAACATAAATAAATTTTTTGGTAAAATTCACATGATCGATACAACAACCAATGTTTGTTCTTTCTTTTTAGAACATTAGATCAGGTGTGGTTTTTAGATTACACTGTTACCAAGGAGGCAGTGCCAGGGTAGATATTAGAGCCCTAAGTTTTAGGATTTATTTTTCTCTCTCGTGCTTCATCTTAACTTTTGTCTTTGCTTTGTATTGTAGGGCCTAGGTATCGAGGTCAGTTTCTTTGGGAGCCGAGTAGTTGAGGTACTTGGAGATTGGTGTTCTTTGTGAGCCAGTTGTAGAGGAGCATCGTGAGAAGCGCATGAGGAGCCATCTTCTTTTTCTACTTTATTTTGTATTTCTTCAGTCATGATGATGGGTAGGCGGTCTCTTAGGACGACTCTTATGGTACCGCTTCCACATGCATCTACCTGTCCATCTAGGTTGGTTCAGGAGAATCCTCTCTTTGAACTCGAGTTTTCTCAGTCTCCTCCTTTGATTTCGTTCCCCAGATCGGTTCACGAGAACCTCCAGTTTGATCCGGAATTGGGACATTCTTCCTCTTCTAGGTGTGATCTTGACCCAGGAGGTTATTCTCATTCACCATGTTCTTCTCTACCTCCTGTTACCATCCCACAACTACACATAGACTTCTCAGAGCTAGAGATGGATGCATTCTCCTTTCCAAAGACATTTCTAAGTGGGAAGGGAGCACAATCGTAGCACTTTTAAGAGATTCCAGATCAGGCAGCAATCAATGCCAGTCTTCTTGATTCCCTCGAGATTATGTAGACCCAGATTAGGGAGCTAGACCTTCTTGTGACTGAAGTCCAAGTTGAGATGATATAGTTGAGAGAGAAGAGACATATTTCAGAGGATGATGAGCTAGAGAGAGAGGAGAGAGTACCTACAGAGCCTGTGTGTATAATGAGACATCTTCACGCGCCTGGAGCTTCTTCTACTAATAGGTGGATTCGACTTCCTTCCATTGACATATCATTTGTCCTCACCTCAGATTATTCAGATTTTACCCATCTTTCATGAACAGTTTACTGAGGAGCCACATTCACATCACTAAAAGTTTGATTTGATATGTAGTACAATACATGACTCTCGAGTTGACGAGGATACCATACGGATGATAGCTTTTCCATTATCCCTAACCTATAGGGTTGCATACTGGTTGAGGCATTTAGGGAGAGTTGTTATTACAAGGGAAAAGCTTCGTATTAAGTTCCCGAATATATTTTACCCCATTGGATGTATGAATGATGTGAGGTTTCTCATTACCAGCTTTACATGTTAGGGAGTGAGCTGTTCCATGAGGCATGAGACCGCTTTAGATACCTTATTGATGGGTGCATGGTATTTCGAAGTCGGGCTTGGTTCGGAGTTTCTTTAATGGGTTGACACCTGATTTACAGGGTTTGGTAAGTTCTGGTTGTGGTGGTTCAAGTTTTTCAAAGCATGAGGATGTTGTTTGGGATATTTTTCAGGATATGGCATATCATCATGCCACTTTAGCCCAGATAGATTCTCATATTCAGATGGAGTCACCTACACTTCTTCACCAGTTTACCATGGCATAAGTTGAGGAGGGTACGTTGATTCCTACCTCTTCAGAGTATTCGTCAGATGAGATGAGGACTCTTAGTCAGAGATTAAACCACCTGGAGCGTATTGAGATGAGATGCCACAAGTTACACAAGTGCAACATGATCGACACGATTGTGAGGAGCATTACTGACCTAAAGAATTAGATTGTACATATGACATATATTCCATCTTTAGGGTCACCAACTGATTCGATGAGTAGAGAGAGATTTATTTCCATCCAATACAGAGTCTCCAGTACATCATATACATTACTTTCAGTAGGGTATATGCCATACCCTCTTGTTCATGAGACCGAGCCTTGTCAGATTCAGACTTGTCCTCAATGGATGCTAGATTCTCTCTTTCAATAGTCACCTAAGAATGTTTTGGATTACTCATCTGATTCTCTAGGATATTCCTACAAGAACTCGACTTTAGATGATCTTGCATATATGATTACCAGTCAGTATGAGATGCATATGCGATATATGGATGAGTTTAAGCAGCAGATTTTGGATCTTGCATGAGATCAGGCCGTCACGCAGACTTGACAGACAGATTATACTTCTTAGCCACACATGTCACTAGATTATGTGAAGGGTGTTGAATTCATATCGTTGAAGAGTGGTAAAGTCCCAACCAGCGGTAACTCAACTAAACATGTTAAAGATGCACAGTGGATGATATCCTTGAGCTAGTTGAGCATGATGCTGATAGCAGTGTTGATGCCGCTAGTGTCAATGAGGATCTGGATGGTGGTGTTGATGCCATCAAGTGTGATGAGCATGATGTAGAGATAGTTGTGTTACCATCTTTCGTACCTAGTGATGAGGAGACAAAAATACAAAAAATGGGAAAAAGAGAAAATCTAGAAAAAGACACAAGGATAAGACTTCTTCTGCAGGATCTTTTTCTTTCAAGTATACACACGTTGATAGTCTTAATTATACAAAAATATCCTCGCCTACTTATGATTCTCTGGGTGTACATATTGGCGGGGAGGGTGTATATATTACTTTTCCTCAAGCACTTTGCTTATGGAAAAGGCGAGAAAAAAATCTCAAAAAGATTCAGATGCTAGATATACTGAAAGAGATGCTTGACAGATTCACCATTCATCTTACTCTTTTAGAGGCCTTGGCACACATTCCTCTTCTACAGAAAGGACTTAAGGAGAGAACTACAATTCATAGAAAGAGGAGAAAACGCAACCATTGTTCTGAGATTCATGAATTGACCAAGGAGACTTGCCATGTCGTTCAAGACCATCTCCAAGCCAATCATTAGGACACAAGAGCACCATATGTCAGATGCGATATTTTAGAGTAGACATTTAATCGTATTCTATTAGATAAATCGATCAATCTCCTTCCTTCTTCCTTACTCGACAAGTTTGAGTTTGGACCTCTGATGAATCCCCATTTATCACTATTTATTCTTTTATTTTAGCTAAATATCTTAGCAAAGCATCATGTATATAGTTGTAAATACAATAAATTATCAATAAGCATGCATTTGTTAATATTTAATAATTAGCATGTATTTGTGCAAAAATAAAAGAATAAAGAATAAAAGAAAAAGAAGGAAATATTAGAATAAATATTGAGTGATCTGAATCCCAGAGAGGGTCCAGCATGGGCCTGGTCGCCAAATAAAATAAGTAGAGAGAGATAGGGCCACTCTACCTTATACATATTTACCACCTATGTGTATATAATTTATTTTTACAAAAATAAAAATAAAAAGATGTTTTTATCCCCATGTATATACTTCTAAAAATAAAACAAAAATTAGAAAAAACTCTCTCTCTCTCTCTCACCTTGTGAATAATACATGTACATATGTATCACTACCTATTTATTTTATACTTGTAAACAACCAATAAAAATAAAAAAATTATTTTATACACCAAATATTATGTTATAAATAAAAAAATATAAATTTGGGGTATTTGTATAAAAATAACAAATTAAAAATAATTATACAAAATACATAGGTATCTTATACCTGTATATAATACAATATATTGTATATATCATAAATTATTTTTCATAAAAATAATTAAAAATCATATGAAAATCCCTTGAAAAATAAGGAACATTTTTATTTTTACTTATTTTTAATTTAAAATCATTTATTATTTTTATCTATTTATTTTTGCATTTTTCTTCTATTTTGTCATCTAGCCTATTTTGTCTTTTCTCCTGCCGCACCTGATTTGGCCACGTCAGGGTCGTTGACCTCGGTCAACCCCCCCTTGGACCTCATTTCTATGCGGACTCAGTTTCGCCCGATTTCACCTAATTTATATGGCCCAATCTGACCACCATTCCCTTCAGCTCGCTACTCTGATTATCGAGGGACGGTCCATGATCCATGCCTGATGATTCCTCTAGGGATCCGTCCCTCGGTTCGCACACCCTTACTCCACACTTCTCGGACCCCGTAGCATATAAAATCTCCCGGAGCCTCCTCTTCTTCCGTATCTTTGGCCGCCCCCTCGTCTCTGATGATCTCTACCTCTACCCACGAGTGACGGCGTGCGATAGAGGTCGTTGTAGGGAAGTTTTGAGCCCTGCAGTCTTAGATCCGACGACACTTCGCCGTGCTCCGCCGCGAGGTGAGACCCAGCCTCTGGACCCGTCGACCAACAAGGCGAAGACTCCCGGAGGTCCCTAACCTTCAGCCCAGACGACTCCATTCACTAGGTAACTTAGATTTTCTCTTACGCTCTTTGGATTCTAGATTTTCGAGTTTGGGTCGACCTGTGTTCGTCGACCCCATTCACTGTGATCGGACCTCCCATTCGCTATTCCGACGATCCTATCACCGTCGCTGACCTTCTCCCCCACCTTCTACGCCCATCCATTCATCTTGTTCGCTCCAGAAATGAGCCCCAGGCCCTCCACCGTCGTTTCGCCGGAGGGCCATGCCTCGCCTCATCGGACACCCAACCCGCATACTAACGGGTCGAGGCACTTTGCCCTCGGCCCAGTAGCTTTTCTATGCAGGTTTAGACCTCAAGGGACCTCATCTGGAGGTCAGCATACTCGAGCACAACTGCTCAGGTCGTCCAACTTCACCGGGTCGTTCCCCATGATCCTGGCCTCATCGGAGCATCGTCATCGCTACGGACCATCGCCAGAAGCATTTGCCCTATCCTAGCAGCCTCGGAGGACGTCTTAGTCGCACGTATCTGCCGGACAAAGCTCGCCGGAGGCGAGTTCTTTTCCGTTCTTGCAGGAGTCGTCCCTGTCATTGGATCGAGTGTTCCCCCAGTTCTAATCTCGCCCATCCATCTTTGGGGAGACCCCGATTGTCCGATCCATCTGAGGATCAGCTTTCAGTTGTCCATCGTCGAAGGGACATCAGAGGAGCTCAGCCGTCCGATCATAAGTGAGGAACCCTCGACCATTGGATCGCTAATAAGAAGGGTATTTGCACCTAGGCCATCCTATCTTTTTACATTTCTATATTAGTCCTGTAAATATTTTCAGTAGTTGTTTTTACCTTGGACATTTTGCATCTTGGACCTTGTGTTTTTAGTATTTGCATTCCAGTCCTCCCATTTGTGTAGCACGTGGTTCCCCTACGTGACTTTGGGATTATTTGCATGTTTCATCCTAGACTTCATGGTTGTTAATGAATGATTTATTATGTAATTTGCATTTATGCCCCTATGTGCCTGGTTCACGTGCTGACCACGTGCGGACTTGGATTTTTTGCAAATTAAGCCCAGTAATATTCACAAGTATTACTGTTTGGCTGGAAAATTTTCAATAATTGCAATTTAGTCCCTATGTGTTGTGTGTTTTAATTTGATTTAATAAATAGAAAATATTTTCCCAAATTCATGAAATTTTGATGCATGGCTCCTGCCATGGTGTAGGAATTTTGTTGAATTTTTTGTTGTGTTTTGTCTTCGTTAAGTATTTTTAAAATTCAAAAACCTTATGAATTTTCACTGTCTGTTTTAGAAAATTAACTAAAAATATTAAAAGGTCTTGAAATTTTCTAAAAAAAATCATGCTTGTGTGTTTTGTTGTATTTTAACTTGTATCCAATTTCACCTCATTCTCATTTATAAAACTCAAAAAAAATTGAAAAGACCAAAAACCTTAGAAAAATCAATAAAAAATTCATAGAAATTCAAAAAAATGTGTTTTCTTTTTCTATAGTTAGATTTTTGCTTGTAGTTTTACATAAAATTGCTAATCAAATTTTACAGGCATTTTAAGTAATTTTAATTTGCCTTTAGATTCCAGCTATACACTACTTGTCATTTTTGGCCTTGTGTGATTTTTAGAAAATTAATTAAAAATCAGAAGAATCTAAGAAAATTCACATAAACATCTGAATACTTTAATAACACAAAAACAATTTTATTCTGAATTTTTTGGTATTTTGAGCTATTAAATAATTGTGTGAGTGTTGATTTGTGTTTCCCTTTTTGCCTTTTTCTTATATTAAAAATCATTAAAAAATGAAAAACTAAAAACTACCATTTATTCATTTGTATTTGGATTCTCGACTACTTCGTAGATTTAGCATCACGTGCTCCTTGTGTTCGACCCTGGTAGCTATACCAGGTAAAAATAAATAGCAAGACCGCTTGCCACATTATTGATTGTTTGATTCCTATTTGGTGGTCTATTTTTTTTTCTTGATTGACTTAGCCTTGTTATTCAGGTCGCAACGACCTTAATTATTACTTAGCCCAAGTAGCAAGATTTGGGTCATCAAAATGGCGCCGTTGTGGGGGAGCACGGCTTAGTAGTCATTTTTCCTTGCTTGATTTTCTGCTACATTTGATAGATTTTTAATAACTGTGATCTGACCCATCTTTTATTTCTATCTTTCTTGCGAGGGCCCGACGAGCGAGGGTGGCTTTCCTAGGAAAGCCGACTCACCCGAGCGAAGCGGAGACAGCTTGTTTCTCCATCGAGCTGTAGGAGAGCGTAGGAGAGGAGGAGCAGAAGACAAAGTAGATCTGAGATTTTAGGACTATTTTTTATTGTTGTTGTAATAATACAGGGACCTGGACTGTGAACCTTGGACACTTGGCTGATCGGGGTCTGTTTCGCTGAGCACCGGTGTGCTCGGGGGACCTCACCGTAATTTTTCGCCGGTTTTGTTTTCTATCACATTTACTGTTTATCTGATTTTCGAAGGGTTTTGGCCCCTAGACTTAGGATTTTCCCTTATTGTGATGTAATTAATTAAGGCACAACCCTAATTATATGTCTGCACCTATAGATCGATTAATTGGACTTTATTTATTAAATCACAAGAAAAGGTTAGTTTAATTAGGCTTGAGTCCACATGCCGTGAGGAACCACATACAATGCTTGCAGGACCCGTTGTGGCGGGCACCGAGTAATTCCCAAGATCGGACTCCGGACTTAGTCTGATTGGCTAGCTAGTGTTCTTCTCGTGTAGAAAGTGCTTCATCTAAGGCCGATTTCTTCTTGCATCATATAGGTAGTTTTAGTTCTGTCTTTAAATTTATGAGCGGATCACCTTGCATGTAGAGAGCTAGAGTCAGGTACGCATTTCTTACTCTGCATGCATCATCGTGTTTGATCGTGCATTGGCTTTTCGATTTCTCCCTCTGTTTTGGATTTAAAATAATCAAGAGAACCTAAAAATTCGTTAGACGTTGTTTTCTTGAAAATTACCAAAAGAAAAGAAAAAAACTATAAAATTAGGAGTGTTAAACACACTTGACCCTAAAAGACACCTCATCGAAAAATTGGTCTTGGGAGAGTAATCCCCTCATTGTATGGTTTGGATGATCGAGAGAGTGACCCGCACACTAGGATAGAGCCATACCCGAACTCTTGGCAGACTACCTGCCTTTTATACGGGACAGTCTGTTAGGAGCATTGGGTTCCTACCAGCTCACTTAATTGCTCTGAAAGACTATTTTATCACCTAACAAAATTGACAAGATAAAAGACCGAGCCTTTACGGTCATCAGCTCTGCGTGAGTAGGTGAATCGAGGGTTTGTTTGCCGATCTTGTGTGTTTTCCATATCTCATTCACCTTCACTCTCTACATCAAGATGATGGTCTGGAGATCCCTTACGCAGCCTCTGGCTGCACCGCTTTCGAGCACTCCGGTCCGCTCATCTAGGTTGGTTCGCGAGAGCCGAGACCTGCTCTCCGAACTCGAGTTTGATCCGCCCTGTTCCCCCTCGACCACCCTTCTACCAGTCCTGAGGTACTCGAGAAGAGACCGCAGCAGACAGTTGATGATTTATCACCACCTGAGTTTGGTTCTTTTGCCTTTGCAGAGACCATGGCCAACAGTGAGGAACGCACCGATGGACCCAACGGAACACAGACTTACGTACTTGACCAAGGTGCCATCAACAACACCTTGTTAGCCTCTCTGGAGACCATGTAGCGTCAGATCAGAGACCAGGGGGCTTTCATGGTGGACATGCACTGAGAGATGGAGCAGATGAGAGCCGACAGAGAGCAGCGCAGAGCCGGTGTAGGAGGAGGACCAGAGATTCCTAAGGGAGGAGAGCCTGAGGAGCCCGCAAAGCCAGCAGCACGTGCACGATCGATGAGAGAGTTGCACAACCCTGGTGCAACTTTAACCCATAGATGGATACAACTTCCAGCCATTTTGGGAGATTTCAAGCTCCTACCTCAGAATATCCAGCTTCTACCCCGATTCCACAGACTCGCCACAGAGGAGCCACACCTCCATCTCCAGGAGTTTGATATTGTCTGCATTACTGTCCACGATTGTCTCGTGGATGAGGATACCATAAAGATGATGGCTTTTCCATTCTCTCTCGTAGACAGAGCAACCAATTGGCTGAAGCACATAGGGAAATTCATCCCTTCATGGGAACAGCTCCGGAATGAGTATTTGAATAAGTACTATCACTCAGCCGGACGAATGCAGCCAGAGCCCTAATCAACAACTTTTCTGTGCTCCCCAACGAGCAATTTCATGAGGCATGAGAGATTAAGGGAGCTCACAGACCGGTGCCCTCACCATGATATATTCAATCCCAACCTTATTCAAAGTTTCTTCTGTGGGCTTACACTAGAGTTGCAGGGGCTAGTAAATGCATCCTGTGGGGGCTCATATTTTGCCAAGGATGAGGATCAGGTTTGGGCCATCTACGAGGAGATGGCAGAGAACTATACAGTGATGTCTCAGACCCGATTATATGCACAGGGGAAGCCCCATCCACAGGTCCTGTCCTATTAGAGGATAGAACGGGTCGATGCCGGTTCATCTACATCATCATCAATCGCAGCACAGGCAGAGTCAACGACCACTGGTATGGGGATTATCAGCGAGAAGTTGGACCGCATTGAGTTGATAGAGAAGAAGCAGTGCCAGAGCATGTCTCAGATAGATCAGATGGCATAGACGTTTAGTGACCTGAAGACACAGATCATATGTCTCCAGGAGGCACAGGCGGCTTCTCAGCCCCGTCTCAGGTTACGGACTGATACCAGCAGTAGCAGCTCGACCCAGCCACCCAGCCAGCCCAGACAGGTTCACCATGTTCAGGAGGAGTCATTCCGGCAGCCGCAACAGCAGTACTACCATCCACCACTGTCTCAGGACACTCATATGGCGGTCTACCAGTCAGATCATCCCCTGACAGTTCTCCTCCCACCCACTTACGAGCAGGAGCCGTTGATGGACGTCAACGGGATTTGGTATGATCGACCTCAGCCTGGGATCCGACGAGACCATCTCGGATTCTGTTGGTCGACCGGAGGTACCTCTTCCCAGCAACAACCTCCAGTTCAGGGTGGCTAGTTCAGCCAGTAGCAACCCCAGTTCCCAAAGCCACAACCTTACCAGCGGCATGGTCCTCATCCCTATCAGCAGGGACTGTCATGGAGGCAGCAGCAGTAGCCTCAGCAGTTTCATCCCCAATATCCCTCTCATCCTACACAGCAGCAGTAGCCTCATTTCCAGAGAGGCCACCCGTCCGGTTCTCATGGGCCAGCCTATGAGAACCCAGCTCTTGATGATTTAGCCCGCCTTGTTTCTGAGTTGCAGTCCACTTTCAGACGGGAGATGGATGAGTTCCGACAGAAGATGAGGGAGATAGTGAAGGGCAAGGTCGCCATACCCGCTTAGATCGAACCGAATTCGAACAACCTGAAGAGGAAGTCTGAGCACGTAGAATTTACAGAGGTTACCACTCCTAGTGTTTCACTTGGTGATATTTCTGTATACACTTTTGATGCTGACTTTGCTACACTTAGGAGCGGTAGGATGCCAGTAGGCGGCGCCTCATCTGAGCGACGACCACATTAGGACTCAGGAGCGCCAGATGAGGAGGAGAGCGGTGCTGATGCCGCTCATGACGATATTAATGACGGTATTAATGATGCCACCAAGGGCGTAGACCCAGTCGACAGTATTGAGGTCGTCACTTCACCAAATGCAGGAGGTGGTGCTGATGCCACCAGAGATGATGCTTAGCTACAGTGCGATACTGATTCCTCAAGTCCAGATGCCAAGGGTGGTACTGAGGCCACCATTTCTATTCCTGTTGCATTTCCTTTTGTCGTTGTATCTCAGGACTATTCTGGTAATAAAGGAAAGGGTTCTTCATTTGTGAGTCCATTTGTGATGCATGGAGATGTTTGTGTGGATTCTACTTTGCCACAACAGCAGCGACCCGATCCTAGCCTTCCATCTGAGGAGGGCCCAACCATCCCCTTCCCTCAGGCACTCCGCTTGGCTAAGAGGACCAAAAAAGAACACCTAAAAAAATCCCAGTAGCTAGAGTTCAGCCAGCAGATGATAGATCGATTCCAGATACAGCTTACTCTACAGGAGGCCTTGGAGCACATCCCCCTCTTCTAGAGGAACCTTAGAGAGATGACCACTATTCGCAAGAAGAGGAGGAACCACCATTCAGAGATCCACATGCTCACTCGTGCCACCTGCTTCACCATCCAGAACCATCTGCCAGCCAAGAGGCCATATGCATGAGCTCCCTATGTCAGATGTCACATACATGAGCAGAGGTTTGATCGGACTCTATTAGACATCGACTCTTCCATCAACCAACTTCCGACAGCCTTACTCGATCATTTCGAGTTTGACCCTCTTTGATAGAGCAAGACAGTCCTTCAGTTTGTTGATCGATTTGTCAAGAGGCCGAAGGGGTTGCTGAAGGACGTGGTCGTCAAAATTTAAGGTTTGAAATTCCCCGTGGACTTCATTGTGTTGGACATGGAGATCCCTGAGTCTGTGACCGATATCCCCATCATTTTAGGATGCCCGTTCTTGGCCACAGCCAAGGCAGTGTTCGATCATGAAAGTGGGAATGTGTACTTCCGCGTCGAGGGTGAGATTATACAAATAGAGACGATCGATGAGACCATAGCGTGAGATTCAGCTTGCTCAGAGCCGCTTACAGATTCAGAGCAGATGATAGAGGCAGAGCGAGACGTCCACCAGGAGTGCGATTTTGTGATCACAGATGATGAAGCCGTTTGGTCAGACCCCGCTTCATGAGCCATCCTCTCGCACTTAGATTATGTTGATGCACATATTCCAATAGAGGAGAGCATGAGAGCGCATTCTTGGCAGAGGACACATTTCAGGCAGCAGTTCGCGTTCAGGAGAGCGAGGCAGTATATACTTTTGTTGATTCAGATTCGGATCCCTCGAAATCAAATATTGATTGGGCAGAGTTCGATGAGTTGATTCCATGTCTGATTCCTACAGAGCCAGCAACTAGGGTGGAGATTGATCCCATTCAGAGTACAGAGACACCAGCAGAGCAGTCTTCACCAGGTTTCCATGTTCAGCGAGAGTTCTCATGCAGATTTGTTCGCATTCATTCAGACCTTTCAAAGGCCAGATCTGCCAGCTCCCAGTTGTCCAGAGCTGAAGCCCTTGCCGCAGTTGCTGAAGTATAGGTTCCTTGAGGGCGAGCCTGAGATGCACCCAGTCATTATCTCAGCAGATTTGACTGGAGAGTAAGAATCTCGTTTGATTGAGGTTCTTGAAAAGAACCGCAAGGCGATAGGATGGAGTGTAGCTGATCTCCAGGGGATAAGTTCGGCCCTGTGCTCCCACCATATCTATCTCGAAGAGGATGCCAAGCCATCACGTGAGTTTCAGCAGCGACTGAACTCGAATCTTCGAGAGGTAGTCATGAAGGAAATTTCGAAATGGTGGAGCGCCGACTTTATCTGCCCCATCTCCGACTCCAAGTGGGTTATTCCATTACATGTGTTGCCCAAGAAGATGGGCATCACTACAGTTGTGAGTGAATCTGGAGAGGAGATCGCTACCCGGGTACCCACTTCTTGGAGGGTCTGTGTGGACTACAAACGATTGAATCAGGCTACCAAGAAGGATCATTTCCCACTTCCTTTTATTGATCAGATTATATAGAGGCTAGCTGGGAAGAGCCACTACTACTTTCTTGACGGGTACTCCGGCTACAATCAGGTGGCCATTGGGCCAGAAGATCAGGAAAAGACCACATTCACCTATCCCTTTGGGACATATGCTTTCAGACGTATGCCCTTTGGTATATGTAACGCCCCGGTGACATTCCAAAGGTGCATGTTGTCCATCTTTTCGGACATGGTGGGTGATTACTTAGAGGTCTTCATTGATGATTTTTTAGTCTATTGCGAAGGGTTTGATGCTTGTCTTGACTTCCTAGATTGCGTCCTTCAGCGATGCATTGAGTTCCATCTGGTGTTATCTTGGGAGAAGAGTCACTTCATGGTGACTCAAGGGATGGTGCTTGGTCATATCATCTCCAACAGGGGCATGGACGTTGATATGGCCAAGGTGGATATCATCAGGAAACTCAATCCACCATCCAATTTGCGACAATTACGGTCTTTTGTAGGACATGTCGGTTTCTACCGATGATTCATTCATGATTCCAGCAGGATTGCCCGACCGTTGACTGATTCGCTGACCAAAGACACCGAGTTCATTGTAGTTGATAAGTGTCTTACATCATTTGAGACTCTCAAGAGTCTAGTTGTTGAGGCTCCTATCCTCCAGCTGCCTGATTGGTCTCTCCCATTCGAGATCATGACGGATGCCTCCGATTTGCCGTAGGGGCCGTGCTGGGACAGAGGAGGGATGGAGTGCCATTTGCCATTCACTACGCTAGTCGTACATTGGATGCCACGCAACGGAGCTACATTGTCACTGAGAAGGATATGCTAGCCGTAGTCTTTGCTCTAGATAAGTTCAGATCGTATATCATTGGAACTAGATTGATTATCTTTACTGACCATACCGCCATCAGGTACCTCTTGAAAAAGAAGGATGCCAAAGCGAGACTGACTAGATGGATCCTTCTACTCTATGAGTTTAATATTGAGATTAAGGATAAGCCTAGAGTCAAGAATGTAGTGGCGGATCATCTCTCCTGATTAGAGCATCTTGAGGATTCTGAGCAGATTGATCCTATATCTGAGACCTTCCAGATGAGGCGATACTTGCTATCGCCTCACTCCCGTGGTACACCGATATTGTGAACTATCTTGTTGCTAAGAAAGTTCCACAAGGTTGGCTCAGGCAGCGACTTGAGACCTTCCTAGCGAAGGCCAGGTCTTACCATTGGGAGGATCCCATTCTTTATCACAAAGGAGGGGATAGTGTCTGGTGGCGGTGCATTTCTCAAGAGGAGCACCATAGCGTCCTCACCTACTTCCACAAGCTGGAGGCAGGAGGACATCACTCTGGGAGGAGAAAGACACAGAAAGTGCTCCAATCCGACCTATGGTGGCCTACTCTCTTCAAGGATTCTGATGAATTCGTGAAGAGATGTACTGACTGTCAGAGGATGGGCACTTGTGGACAGCAAGACATGATGCCGATGCGACCCATTCACTTCTGTGAGGTTTTTGATGCATGGGGCATTGATTTCATGGTCCATTCCCTAAGAGCCAGGGATTCGAGTACATTCTGATGGCCATTGATTATGTGAGTCGTTGGGTTGAGGCCATCCCCGCCCGAGCCGCAGATGCTAGGACTGTATGCAGATTTTTGAGGAAGAACATCATTTCATGGTTCGGGGTACCTCGAGTGTTGATATCTGACAAGGGGGTCTCATTTCATCAACAACAAGGTAAAGTCCATTGCTAGCGAGTTCAGCATTGACCACCGAGTAGCCACTCCATATCACCCTCAGACCAATGGTCTTGTTGAAGTGTCGAATAGGGAGATCAAGGCTATATTGCATAAGGTCATCCGCCCTGACCGAAAGGATTGGTCACAACTTTTGGACTCGATCTTGTGGGCATACCGGACATCCTTCAAGACTCCTTTGGGTACATCTCCCTTTCACTTTGTTTATGGCAAGCCTTGCCATTAACCTATTGAGATTAGGCACAAGTCACTTTGGGCTATCACAGACATACTTTTAGATCTAGTGAGTATAGGAGATCAGAGGAGGGCAGAATTGGCAGCCCTGGAGGAACTTAGAGATGCAGCCTTTTCGAGAAGCCTACATTACAAGGAGAGAGTGAAAGAGTGGCATGATTCTCATATCAGCCACAAACAGTTTGAGCCAGATCAGAGAGTATGGTTGTTTGATGCCAGACTTAGATTATTTCCAGGGAAGTTGCAGAGCAAGTGGAAGGGACCATACCTGGTCCGAATGGTACATGACAATGGGAGTATTGATATATCTGAGATGTCATCTAAGTCTACCTTTCGTGCAAATGGGCAACGGCTCAAACCATATCTAGATCATGAGACACTGGTCGTTGACATCGTCCCTATTCATTTTACGTGAGATGTGGTCTTTGATTCACATCTAATTCATCTCATGCATGATTATCACCGTCTTCCACCAGATGTCCATATCATTCCATTCTTTAGTCCCACACCCTATCTGCATCATATGATTATGCTATACTTAGGGTGTACTTTACCCAAAGTATAGGGGGGTGTTGGACTCTTGAGTATTCTTTTGATTCTTTCTACATCTGCTTTGCTGCCTATACTTAGGGACCTTTCGCCCTAAGTATAGGGGAGGTAAACCCTGTACATCTTATCACTTGGATTCCCCTTTATGTATAGTTTGCTATACTTAGGATTACTTGATACTAAGTATAGGGGAAAGCACCGAGCTCTCTTCATTCTATTCTTTGATTCGACATTGTAGTATACCATTCCTTTTCATTTCCCTATACTAAGCACGAGTTATGTCTTCTTCATCGCTCTCGATCCACTCTGAGGACATCGTTCGAGCTAAGTATGGGGGGTGTCGTATATATTTCATGTATATTTTCGCCATAACTCGTACTTTGTGTGAGTGTGTTAATAAATAAAATGACTAAAATTCTTTTATCTAAAAATCATAAAAATTTAAAAATTTTCCTTGTACATAAAAATTCTTTCTTGCACATACATAGCTATTTATAAAAATTATTTTTGTACAAATGTTTGTAAAAATATTTTGCGTAAAGAGTTTGTAAATATTTTGATATCAAAATTATGTATATAGTACAAAATTTTTGTAATATGTTTGAAAAACAAAAGTTTGCAAAAATCCTTGTAAAAATGTGTGTAAATATTTTGCAAAACTTCTGCATTCATGCATTCATTCATTTAAACATTTTTCAAAAATTTTGTACATTTCCAAAAAACATGCATAAAAATATTTCTGTATATATTTGTAAAGTTTTTCTAAATCATAGTTGACATTTAAACTGGCTTGGAATTAAATTGGAAAATGGAGCTTGGTTAAGACATTAATCCACCTAATTCTAAGAAGAACCTTATAGGGCTTAGGGTTAAGACTTTTCAGGTCCATTTGGGACTTAATTCTTTGAGTCCACTAACAATGCACACATGACTCTCAGAGACAATGGCTTTACTTGCACTAGCACCTTACACATAGCTCTCCATGGATGAGATGGTGAGGAGGTAGTTTCCTTTGGCTTGGGGTAGCATATGAGGGTAGTACTTCTAGGCAGAACCTCTCTTCTTCTTTTAGTGAAGGAAGTGCACCTCAACTTGGTCTGATGGTGTTTAGGTCTAAAGACAGGAGTTGTGGGTTGCAATAAAGCTTCAAAAGTGGTGGAATAGTCTACTAGAGGAAAAACTCCTTATGTATATATGTTGCACCATGTAGATATGTTGTACATATGAACATCAAAAAAATGTGCAAAGAAAGAAAAACTCCAAAAAAGTGGTGGGTCTGATTTGAAAATAAAATACCCACCAGAGTGTATATAGTCAAATAAAGCAAAGCTTGTGTTACCCATTATCATGAAGCTTGCAGCGGGAGACTTAGCTACACTGGTTGGGCTCCCAAGGATACATGGCTACATTGGTCATGGTCCATTCTCTTCTTCCTCCTCTTCTTGAGCCGGTTGAACTTGAACTTAGAAGGGAATACCCTGCTCCTCGAGGAAAGAGCTGCCAGACTAGGGCATTAGAGTTACCTTGTGAGGGGGGTTGTCACTTTGCCATTTCTGAGGTGGGGAGATACATATCACTTACACATTACAAGGAAAGATTCATGGTCATTAGAGTTTGTGTATGTAGACTTGTTCTGATCTGGATTGTTGAGGAGTCTTGACCATAGATTGTCGGAACTTAGAGGCGGTTGAATTTTAAACTTAAGTCTAAATAAGGTTTCTACACTAATAATCCAAAGGTCTGACTAAGCTCCATACTTCAATTTAATGAAGACAAGTTTAATAATTAACCATGATTCTTCTTCTTTTTCTTTTTCTTTTCTTTTCACTTCTTTTTCAAATAAGTGTTTGCTAAGGGACTAGCAAAAGTAAAGTATAGGGGGTGATGAATCCCCATTCATCACTCTTTATTGTTTTATTTTAGCTAAATATCTTGGCAAAGCATCATGTATATAGTTGTAAATAGAATAAATTATCAACAAGCATGCATTTGTTAATATTTAATAATCAACATGTATTTGTGCAAAAATAAAAGAATAAAGAACAAAAGAAAAAGAAGGAAATTTTTAGAATAAATATTGAGTGACCTGAACCCCAGAGACGGTCCAGCATGGGCCTGATCGCTAAAGAAAATAAGTAGAGAGAGATAGGGCCACTCTTCCTTATACATATTTACCACGTATGTGTATATAATTTATTTTTACAAAAGTAAAAATAAAAAGATGTTTTTATTCCCATGTATATACTTCTAAAAATAAAACAAAAATTAGAAAAATAAAAACAAAAACAAAAAAACAAAACTCTCCCTCTCTCACCTTGTGTATAATACATGAACATATGTATCACTACCTATTTATTTTATACTTGTAAACAACCAATAAAAATAAAATAAAAATTATTTTATACTCCAAATATTATGTTATAAATAAAAAAAATATAAATTTAGGGCATTTGTATAAAAATAACAAATTAAAAATAATTGTACAAAATACATAGGTATTGTATACCTTTATATAATACAATATACTATATATATCATAACTTATTTTTCATAAAAACAATTAAAAGTCATATAAAAATCCCTTGAAAAATAAGGAACATTTTTCATTTTATTTATTTTTAAATTTAAAATCATTTATTATTTTTTATATATTTATTTTTGCATTTTTCTGATATTTTGTCGTCTATCCTATTTTGTCTTTTCTCACGTCGCAACTGATTGGGCCACGTCAGGGTCGTTGACCTCGGTCAACTGCCCCCCTTGGACCTCATTTTTGTGCGGACTCGGTTTCACCCGATTCCGCCTAATTTCTATGGCATGATCCGACCACCATTCCCTTCATCTCGTTGCTTCAATTACCGAGGGACGATCCATGATCCACGCCCGATGATTCCTCTCAAGATTCGTCCCTCAGTTTGCGCTCCCTTGCTCCACACTTCTCGGACCCCATAGCGTATAAAATCTCCTGGAGCCTCCTTTTCTTCCGCATCTTTGGCCGACCCTTCATCTCTGATGATCTCCACCTCTACCCACAAGTGACAGTGTGCGATAGAGGCCGTTGTAGAGAAGTTCTGAGCCTTGTAGCCTTAGATCTGGCGACACTTCGCCATGCTCCACCGCGAGGTGAGCCCCAGCCTCTGGGCCCATCGTCTCATAGAGGCGAAGACCCCGAAAGGTCCCTGACCTTTAGCCCAGATGACTCCATTCACTAGATAACTTAGATTTCCTCTTGCACGCTTTAGATTCTAGATTTTTGAGTTTGGGTCGACCTGAGTTCGTCGACCCCGTTTACTGTGATCGGACCTCCCATTCGCTATTCTGACGATCCTATCACCGTCACAAACCTTCTCCCCACCTTCTACGCCCATCCATTCATCTTGTTCGCCCCAGGAACGAGCCTCAGGCTCTCCTCCGTCGTCGCTACGCCGGTGGGCCATGACTCGCCTCATCGACTACCCATCCCGCATACTGACGGGTCGAGGCACTTTGCCCTCGACCCAGTAGCTTTTTTGTGCAGTTTTAGAGCTCAAGAGACCTCAACTGGAGGTCAGCATACCTGAGCACAGCTGCTCTAGGTCGTCCAGCTTCGTCGGGCCGTTTCAGATGGTCCCGGCCTCATCGGAGCATCGTCATCCCTATGGACCATCGCCAGAAGAATTTCCCATATCCTAGCAGCCTCAGAGGACGTCGCAGTCACACGTATCAGTCCATTGAAGCTCGCCGGAGGCGAGTTCTTTGATGTTCTTCCAGGAGTCATCCCTGCCGTTGGATCGAGGGTTCCCCCAGTTCTAATCTCCCCCATCCATCTTTGGGGAGACCTCGATCGTCCGATCCATCTGAGGATCTGCTTTTAGCCGTCCATCGTCGAAGGGTCATTAGAGGAGCTTTGTCATCCGATCATAAGTGAGGAACCCTCAGCCGTTGGATCACTAATAATAAGGCTATTTGCACTTAGGCCCTACTATCTGTTTACATTTTTGTATTAGTTCTGCAAATATTTTCAGTAGTTGTTTTTATCTTGGACATTTTTCATCTTGGACCTAGTGTTTTTAGCATTTGCATTCCAGTCCTCCCGTTTGTGTAGCATGTGGTTCCCCCACGTGACTTTGGGATTATTTGCATGTTTCATCCTGGACTTCATGGTTGTTAATGAATGATTTTTTATTAATGTAATTTGCATTTATGCCCATGTGTGCATGGTTCATGTGCTGACCATGTGCGGACTTGGATTTTTTGCAAACTAAGCCTAATACTATTCAGTATTCACAAGTATTACTGTTTGGCTGGAAACTTTACAATAATTGCAATTTGGTCCCTGTATGTTGTGTGTTTTTTATTTAATAAATAGAAAATATTGTCTAAAATTCACGAAATTTTGAGACATGGCTCCTGCCATGGTGTAGGAATTTTGATGAATTTTTGGTTTTGTTTTGTCTTCGTTTAGTATTTTTAAAAATTCAAAAACCCTAGAAATTAATACTGTATGTTTTAGAAAATCAACTAAAAATATTAAAAGGTCTTGAAAAATTATAAAAAAAAATAATGCTTGTGTGTTTTATTGTGTTTTAACTTCTACCCAAGTTTCACCTCATTCTCATTTCTAAATCTCAAAAAAATTGAAAAGAACCAAAAACCTTAGAAAAATAAGTAAAAATTCATAAAAATTCAAAACAAATGTGTTTTCCTTCTTCTGTAGTTAGGTTTTTGCTTGTAGTTTCACATAAAATTGTTGCTCGAGTTTTACAGGCATTTTAAGTAATTTTAATTTGCCTTTAGATTCCAGTTGTACACTGCTTGTCATTTTTGGCCTTGTGTGATTTTTAGAAAATTAATTAAAAATCAAAAAAATCTAAGAAAATTTACAAAACATCTGCATACTTTAAAAACACAAAAACATTTTTATTCTGAATTTTTGAGTATTTTTGAGCAATTAAATAATTGTGTGAGTGTTGATTTGTGTTTCCCTTTTTTGCCTTTTTTCTTATATTCAAAATCATAAAAAAATGAAAAACTAAAAACCACCATTTATTTTTTCTATTTGGATTCTCAACTACTTTGTAGCTTTAGCATCACGTGCTCCTTGTGTTCGACCTTGATAGCTATACCAGGTAAAAATGAATAGCAAGACCGCTTGCCACATTATTGATTGTTTGATTCCTTGTTTGGTGGTCTGTTTTTTTTTTCTTGATTGACTTAGCCTTGTTATTCGGGTTGCAATGACCTTAATTATTACTTAACTCGAGTAGCAAGATTTTGGTCATCAACCTCTTCGACCAAACAGGACGGTCTTACAGTTTGTTGATAGATCAGTCAAGAGGTTGAAGGGTTGATTGAGGACATTATCGTCACCATCCAGTATTTGCGATTCTCGTGGACTTCATTGTGCTAGACATGGAAATTCCTGAGTGTTTGATCGATACCCCGATCATATTAGGACATTTCTAATTAAAGTACCATGTGTTCAGTGCAAGAGTACACATATAAAGATGAACCAGGACCTCAGAGCCAGATCTGTTGGGTCAGAGCGAGCATCTAATAACAAGCCAGATAGTCACCACGACTGTTATTTTGCACAGACAGATGATGAGGCGGTTTGGGATGAGCCGAGTACATGATCTTTCTATTGGACATGCGAGCCCACGGGGAGCCATTATGCAATAAATGTTATTGTGAATACCATTCCCTGGTCTGAAATGAAGAATGAATAATTTGCATATTAGGTCCCTTAGTACAATTAAGGTTATGTACCATGGCCATCATGATGATTATACAGCTGTTGATTCAACTATTGAATCATAGAGGCTGGTGCTTGGATGAATATCTAAAGGGTTAGATTGAGGACTCATCAAGCACCGTCGAATGATTGTTAAGAGATGATCTCCAGCCTGAGTAGGAGATGGCAATCCTTTCTCATTTAGGCTGATATCTGACCGACCTCTTGATGCAGGTCCTCTGCATAGGAATAGAGATTCGGAGGTGTTAGATTAGTTAGGTCAAAGAGTTGACTTAACGAGATCGAGATAACCAAAGTCCTATATCGTATGCTGTCACGATATAGGCACGCATCCTCTGACCGGAGACGATGTGTTACTATATGTTTGAGTATGTACATTTGGCAGACCAATAGGTTGATGACCTAACCAAGATCTATACACCGACGCGCTGGTATGCATATAAGGGCATATGAGTAATACGATCTCTCAAAGGGATCATACAGGTTCAGTTACTGAACCGGAAGACATGAGCTCACTCATGAGATATTAGGAAGAATCAAATTCCATGCACATGGTCGTCTCGCTTTGGAAGCGTGACTGGATTTGTAGGTTTGATATATACTTTTGGAAAGTATATGATCAAGACCTAGGTATGATATATGATCGATACCGACTCCCAATGATCGAATGAGAAACTTACTGATAGAACCCTAAAGTAGACAGTGTAAAATTGATCTAATACTTCGGGTTTATTCTGAGTCTTCCATTATACACGATGTACATGTATTGGGAATACCTGAGGGTGATGTGATCATAAACGATTGTATAACCATGACGCTTCCATTCCTAGGGAGTGATGAAACGGGTCTGGATTTTAGTGACTCTTCTCAGTAGAAAAGTAATCTTATCTTGGTCCAATTATTGGACATTGATCTGAATATGATTCAGATGCAATGAGAAGATTAGATTTGCGGTCTTGATTTAATCAAGCATCTATGGGAGGCACGCGATCTGGATTTGAGATATGATCTCAATATCGAACTCACTATACATGGAACAATACAATCACCCTGTCCTTATCTCCAAGCATTCGCGGAGAAAGCACATTATCCTTGAAAGGGTTCAGGATAATTTCATTGTTGATAATACGTATCCGAGCATTGAGAAAATGGATAATTAAATGTGATTTAATTATCATGATTAATATGAATTTGATTCATATTATAAAGAGAGTTGTCTTAGATAATTAAATGTAATTTAATTATCAAAGATGTAAATAGTGTGAATGTGATTCATATTATTTAGGCACAAGAGAATAGAGATCCAAGATGATTAAATGTGATTTAATTATCATGTATATGAATAATGTGGATAGCAATATCCATATTTGTCATATATATTATAAATATGATTTATAATATATAAGAGAGAGATAATTATAATTTATATTTTTTGATTTATTATTAATGTGTATTGGATACACATTGTGTAATTAATTGTAAATGTAAATTATATTTTGTTTGGGTTGTGAATGTGATTCACAATTTTTCAATGGCAAGATTGCAATATTCTCAAAATTAATTGTGAATTATTTTTGAAGAATAAATCACAACAAAAAGGTTGTTGGATAAAAATAATGGAGATTTCCATGGAGATATGCAATCTCATGAAATCTCATGAGATTGCCCTCCCATATGGAATGTGTGGGCGGCACTCAATTCCTACTTGGAATGGGTGGCCGTCCACTTTGAATGTACATGGAGATGTAATCTCCATGTATATTCTCTCCTTATTTATTGGTGTAATTTCAGATTGATTTATATTTGATTTTGTCAAATATATTTTAATCTAAATTAGATCATAAGTTGTTGGCTTTTACCAACAACAATCTTGACCATTGGATTAGACATAAATCAATCTCATCCATTGATTTTATATGTCCCATGGATTGAGATCCATGGATCCCAAACCCCTATAAAAGGAGAGGCACCCCATTGCTCTTCTTTACACAATGCTTGAGAAGCACATCTCTCTCTCTTTCTCTCTACACATCTACTCTTCCTCTCCCTCTCATGGTCGTCCACCATGATGCCCTAGAGAGGTTCTCCATCGCCGCAGTGTCGTCGTTATGCTGCCCGATCGTTTGCTCGTGGATCTCCGTCTCCTTCGGTGCGCCTCGCTCGTGAAGAAGACGTCGGATCTCGTGTGTCGAGATCAGGAGATCCACCGTTTGGATCATCAACATGGATTGCGAGAAGCACACGGTTCATCCCTGCGCTCGCAAGCGTCTCCTCCGTCGGATCGGACTTGAGACAGGAGGTCTCTTCGTTTAGAGACTCGATCACAACCACGCTTCAAGAGGTAATCCTATTACTTGTTTGTGGTTTAGACGAAACAATCCGAGAAGTGTTCTTGGATCATGTGGTTTCGTCGCATGAAAAATTTTAATTTCCGCTGCATAGAACAACTAGTGCGACTAGTCGTTCTTCATCGTATTCGATACGATGCTCACGCTTCCGTGATGCGCTTGAGGATCTAACCATATCCTTTACTTTCATCATATTTTCAGGAGATGAGATGTACTTGATGACGGGTGATTGGAAAGCACAGTCTCGGAGCAGACATAGTTAGAGGCTAAGATAGATGATTATGATGATGATCATTTTGAGTTTCACTCTTGTTTTTTTGATGTTGATCCTTCCAATGTAGACGTGGACTTGGATTAGCAGATTTTTTATGAGTATATTCCGCATCTGATTTCAACTGATCCTACAACAAGCCTAGAGACCGAGCGAGTGCAGTATAGGTGGTTATCAGATGAGCAGTCTCTAGACTAGTCAGATCCAGAGCTGGATGAGCTTGTACATACAGACTTAGTTTCATATACCCAGGCCTTCAATAGACCAACTCTCCATATTCCTTCTCTCCTAGATCTCAAGTCGTTACCTAAGAGCATGAAATATGGATTCCTTGTTGGGGAGCCTAAAATATTTTCGGTCATTATCTCATCCGGTATAACTGAAGATCAAGAATACTTTCTGTTGGATATTCTTGAAAAGAATCGCAAGGCAATCAGGTGGTCAGTAGCAGATCTCCATGGGATTAGTCCGACCTATGCTCCCATTGCATTTTTCTAGAGGATAATGCCAAACCATCTTGTGAGTTTTAGCGCATGCTGAACCCGAATCTTAAAAAGATAGTTATGAAGTAAATATCCAAGTGGTGGAGTACCGATTTTATCTATCACATGTCCGACTTCAAGTGGGTTAGTCCATTGCATGTGGTACCCAAGAAGGTGGGTATCACTATAGTGATTAATGAGGACGGAGAGGAGATCACTACTAGAGTACCAACTTCTTGGCGAGTCTGCATGGACTGTAGATGATTGAATAAGGCTACTAAGAAGGATCACTTCTCGCTATCATTTACTGATCAGATTATCGAGAGATTATCTAGGAAGAGCCATTATTATTTTCTTGATGGGTACTCGGGGTATAAGTATGTGGCTATTATGATGTTCGCATGTCCATTCGGAATGTATGCTTTTAGACAGATGCCCTTTGAATTATGTAATGCCTTGGATACAATCAGGAGGTGTATGCTTTCGATCTTTATGGAGATGGTGGGTGACTTTTTGGAGGTCTTCATGGACGATTTATTAGTCTATGGTGATGAATTTGATTCCTGTCTTTCTAGCCTAGAGCACGTTCTTCAGAGGTGTGCTGAGGTTAACTTCATTCTTTCTTGTGAGAAGAGTCATTTTATGATGACTCAGGAGACGGTCCTTGGTCATGTCATCACCATCAGGGGCATGGAGGTCGATCCGATCAAGGTGGATATCATCAAGAAGCTCAATCTATCATCCAATTTGAAGCAGTTATTGTCTTTTCTGGGGCATGTCGGTTTCTACCGACATTTCATTCGAGACTTCAATAAGATTTCCCACTCATTATCTGATGTTCTAGCGAAAGACACCGAGTTTATTGTTAATGATAAGTGTCTTTCATCTTTTGAGACTCTCAAGAGCATGGTTGTAAAGGCTCCTATCTTTCAGCTACCAGATTGATCTCTCCCGTTCCAGATCATGACGTATGCCTCCAATTTTACCATTGGAGCTATTTTAGGATAGAGCAGGGAAGGACTTCCATACGCTAGAAAGACTTTGGATTCCACCCAGCGGAATTACACTGTTATAGAGAAATTAATGCTAGTTATAGTATTTGCATTAGACAAATTTAGATCCTACATTTTACGATCTAAGGTTATCATTTTCACTGACTACATCGCCATTAGGTACCTTATGGATAAAAAGGATTCCAAGCCACACCTTACCAGTTGGATCCTTCTACTCTAGGAGTTTGATATTGGGAATAAGGATAAGCCTGGAGTCAAGAATGTGGTTGCAAATCACCTCTCCCGATTAGAGCTACTAAGACTTCTAAGTTCAATAGACCTATCACTGAAACTTTTCCAGATGAGGTGATTCTTGCTATCGCCTCACTCTCATGGTACGTCTAAATTGTGAACTTTATTGTTGCCAAGAAATTCCCACAAGGTTGGCCAGATAGAAACTTGAGACTTTCCTTGCGAAAGCCAAGTCTTACCATTGGGAGGATCTGATCCTTTATCATGAAGGAGCGGATTGTCTGGTGTCAGTGTATTCCTCAGGAGGAATACCATAGTGTCATGCATTATCATAAATTAGAAGCTGGATGACACCATTGAGGACAACAAAGAAGGTGCTTCAATCTAGTCTTTGGTGGCCTACTCTCATTGCGGATCCTCATGCATTCATGAAGAGGTATTTACTGTCAGAGGATGGGCGCTTGTGGACATAGAGATATGTTGTTGATGCACTCGGTTCACTTTTGTGAGGTTTTCGATGCATGGGGTATCGACTTTATGGGCCTATTCTGTAAGAGTGAGGGATTCAAGTGCATTCTGTTGGCTGTAGATTATGTGAGTCATTGGGTTGGGGCTATTCCTGCCCGATTTGCTGATGTAAACACAGTTTGCAAGTTCCTATGGAAGCATATCATTTCGTAGTTTGGGATCCCTTGAGTTCTTATTTCATATGGAGGTATCAACTTCATCAATGACAATGTAAGGGCACTTGCTAGTGAGTTTGGTATTTGACCATTGAGTTGCTACTCTGTATCACCCTCAGACGAATGGTCTAGTTGGGGTTTCGAATAGGGAGGTTAAGACAATCTTGTAGAAGGTTGTTTGCCCAGACCGAAAGGATTGGTCTCAGCTTTTGGACTCGATTCTTTGGGCATATAGAACATCCATCAAGACACCATTGAGTACATCTCCCTTTCAGCTCGTTTATGACAAGCCATGCCACTTACCTATTGAGATAAAGCATAGTTGATGATGGACAGTGAAGAAGTGACCTTTGGTTTAAATGATGTGGGAGATCATAGGCAGACAGAGGTGGCAGCCCTGGAGATGAGGCCTTCATGAGTAGCCTTCACTATAAGGAGCAGATGAAAGGATGGCATGATGCACACATCAGCCATAAGCAGTTTGAGTATGATTAGAGAGTTTGGCTATTCGATGCGAGATTCAAGGTATTTCCATGGAAACTTTAGAGCAAATGGAAAGGCCCTTATATAGTGTGAAAGGTGTATCACAATGGTTGCATCGACATATCAGAGTTGTCTTCTGAGTCCACCTTTCGAGTCAATGGTCAGCTTTTGAAGTCATTTTTTGATCACGAGTTGCCAACCGTTGAGGTTGCCTCCATTCAGTTCGTAGGAGATGTATTTTTCACTCTTCACATTTTGCATCTCATACTTGAGTTACACATTTTGATTTGTTCACTTTTTTCACCTTGTACATATGTGTTTTCAAGTTTATTCATTCATTCTTTCTTTGTCTTACATCACTAGGTCTCTGTTTAACCCAAAAATAGAGCGATCTTATGTTCCACACAAGGCGGGAACACAGTCGTCGAATTGACCACACAAAATCTGGACTAAAACAATAATTAACCCATAATGATGATCAAACAATGAAAAGCAAGTTCTTCTAAAAAACAATGAAAAGCAAGCGCGGATTAAAACTTATTATAACTCTACAACAAAGATGTGTATAGTGTGCAAGTATGTGTAGAGTGTACACAAGGAACAGGCATGATAAATCGGGCAAAGAATGCAAAAAAGTTATTGTGAGGTATGTGTCTATAAGTGCTTTTTGTGGGTTTTTAGTTTTGTATTTTTTATTTTTGATTTTATATTTTTGTATTTTGATTTTAAATTATTTTATTTTTATATTTTTATATTTTATTTTTATTTTAAAAAATATATAAAGCTATATATAGAGTATGTATACAATATAGGCTATAATAAATATAATAGTTAATAAAAACAATCAAAATAAAGGGAATAAAATATTTTTTAATTTTATATTAAGTTTTTACTATTTTAATGATTTTCTAAAGAATTTTTTCTAATTTATATAGATTTTTAAGGTCAAAAATACCCTAAAACAGGGATAAAATAAATATCCTAAATCAAAATGGAGATGAAAAATAGTAAACAGTAGCAAAAAAAATCTCTAAATTAATTTTTATATAATACTAATCATTTGAATAAAATTTACAAATAGAAAGTATATTTTTTTTTTTTTGATTTTTATATATTTTTATAAAGATTTTAGGGTTTTTCTATTTTTGAGTTTCTTTTATATTTTTTAGTGATTTTTGGTCTGAAGGTTAAAAATACATAAATAAACAAAATTATATTTTTTGGGAAATTTCAAAACCTTTTTATAATTTTCATGTATTTTCTATTGCAAACAAGAACAAATATGACATTTTTTTGTTTTAAAAATAATTAAAAGGCTCCAAAGGCAAAATTAAATAGTGTGTGATAGTGTATGCAATTAGGAAGCTACACCTATTTTTTGTGATTTTTTTCAAGTTTAATAGATATTTAAAATAAACAGAGATAATAAAGAGAAACTACACTACTAGCAAGGGCATAAATGTAAATAGCAAATGTTCCATGGGATAAAGTGCAATTTCTACAAAAAAAATTTATAACTGCAATACAAAGTTTTTGGCCTATCACAAATCTAAGACATGCAAGGGCCTTGTTGCAAAAATGCCAAGCCCGCGTACACAGGCACGTGGGCTATGCTAGCGGGGGTCATTTGTAAATACCAAAAATAGAGGGGTCTATTCTCAATTTTACCAAAAATAATACAACTTGAAATCCAAAATTTTCTAACTAACAACAATAAACCAAACCCGCGAGGGTCTAGTTGCAAATACACCACGTTCTATCAGCTAACCTATATAAGAATTAATTTGAACGTAAAACTAATACGAGGGCTTTTATGCAATTATTACAAAAGATATAAAACTGCAAAGGAAATCCTATGGCTTAAATAATAAATACAAAATGCATGAGAGTGAAAACACAAAATATGCAAAGTGTGACGCTAGTAGACGGCCTGATTTGATTCACTAAGACACGTGGCGCTCATCCAATGAC
Organism: Ottelia alismoides; assembly: GCA_037367405.1. Taxonomy (NCBI): domain Eukaryota; kingdom Viridiplantae; phylum Streptophyta; class Magnoliopsida; order Alismatales; family Hydrocharitaceae; genus Ottelia; species Ottelia alismoides. Next base: position 427,768 of record JAZKJV010001604.1, read on the forward strand.
CAATGGAGGGTCGGATCCAAGGGCTGTTGTACGTCTCCAAGAACAGGGCGAAGATCGATGGTTGAGAAGGGCGACGGAAGAATAGAGAAGAGCTCGTATCATATGAGATTTCCTCGTCCAGATCATCCTCCTCTGATCGGCTCTGAAGCTCTAAAATGCCCCAATCCTGGGAGGGTCCCCTAGTGGCTGGAAGCTCCAAAATACCCCGGCAATGGCCGGGGCTCACCAACAGGAACGAAGAAGCTTAGAGGCTCCAGGTACCTCTGCGAGGATCAAAACGAGCTTCCAGGGTCTCTTCAACTCTAGGTCCTGCAAAAAAGAATCAAAGGGTCGAGGTAAAACTGCCTCGACCATGCAACGGGGTGTATGGGGGTGTAGGGCACGAAATGGAGATTCACTGGAAGATAGCTCCAGCGAACTACAAAGGGGTGGAATGCGGCTAAATCACGCGATCAATCAATGAAATAAATATACTAATTATACGTAGAACTAAATCTAAGCGAAGAAATGCAAGAAAAAGCAAGTGTACCTCACTAGGGAATCGGGAGATAGAACCATGACGGCGAGCTCGCTGGAGATGGGTGGAGCACACCTAGAGCTCATCCAACACCGCCGCGAAGATCCTGGAGAGGAGGTTGTCACCCTCCTCGATCCAGAACACACTAAGAGGAGCTAGATTAGGTCAAAAGGAGGTTCAAAAAGTGGAAGGAAGGTAACGGGCAGGTTATGTACAAGAGGTCTGGGCATTAAAAGAACGATGAAGATCGGGTGAATCGATGATCCATTCCCCGAGGAAAGCATCGGGCGGGCATGCTTGATAAACGAGGAGAAAATCCAAGAAGGGATCGACATCAAATGGTGCAAGATGTGACCTCGAAAAAAATCGAGAAAATGAAGCAAAACGAGGTCTGACATGGGCTGGGGAGTGGGCAGAGAGTTGACCACGGGTCAACCTCTGACGCGACCTGTAGGTCGATGTGGACCAACTAGGAAATACCAGCCTGAATTGATTAGAAAATCAATAAAAAATAATAATTGATGTTATTAATTTTAGGTTATAAAATATTATATATATATATATATATTATTTTATGTATAATTTTATTATGATTTTTTTGTTTTTAGGGCTTTATAATCACAAGTTACCTTTTAGGGGTTATATATAGGTATAGTCTTCTATGCATTTTGGTCTTTTATTTTGATTTTATATTTTTGATTTTATTAATTTAATTTATTAGTTATATAATTAAAACTTATTTTCAAAAACTTAAATATATTTTTATTTAATTTGTTTGATATAATATATACAACTAAATAAATAGATGTATTATCTATATAGGTACAGATATAGGTCTTTTACCTATGTATTTTCTATACATATTTATTTTCGCATTTTCTTTATGTTTTTATTCTTATTGTAATATGCACATATATTATAAATAATATTTAAAATTTTATGAAAATATAAAATTACAAAAATAACGAATAGTAAATAAATTGAATTCTTAATCAGTATAACTATACAATAGGAGTCCAAAACCTAACTTTCACACCTTAACTCCATAAAATATGAAACCAACTTCATTAAATAGCTTATTAAAATTATATATAATTAAATGTATCTTTAATATTTTTTGACTTTTTATTTGAGAGATATGTGTTTGGGAAGTTGGGATTTTTTAATCTTATTTAGATTGTATTTTGTACACTCTATATTATTTTTGTGTAAACTTAATTTTGTATTTTTCTAAATTTTATTATATAAAACTTTCATGTTAAAAGTTTCTTTATTTGATGTATAAAAAGTAGAACTAAAAATAGGTCCCAAATTGAATAAATATGAATAAAATAAAGGGGATTGTTATTGGATTTTGGCCCTTATCTCCCCCTACTTTATTTCTTGTCGACCTAGTCATCGAGATGCCTAGGTCTCAGGGTTTAGGGTCATACAATATTTTCAATATTTTATTACTTTTCTTTTCTTTTCTTTATTTTATAATTTTAGCGTTGAAACTGTATTTTATACACTATTTACACACTGATGCATGAATGCTAAAATGCCTAAATTAAGGGTATGTATACGCATTTATTAGGGTTTTTAAGGCCATAATGATAGAATAAAGATGATGAAATGGAGATTCATCATCCCCTATACTTGCCTTTGCTAGTCCTTCGCAAACACTTATGCAATAAGTGCAAAAAAGAAAAACAAAGAAAAGAAAAAGAAAGAAAATTGGATTAAGTTTAATTATCAAACTTGTCTTCACAAAATCAAAGTTTGGAGCTTAAGTCGGACCTTAGAAATTTTAGTGTGGGTGGAACCTTAATGGGAATTAGATTTGAAAAACAACAGCCTTCGAGGATCCCAAAACTCTACTCAAGTCTCCTCAATAGCCAGATCCGAATACTTCAATTCATACGCAAACCTTATGACTATGAATCTGACTCGTACAATGTAAGTGACAATGGCCCTCCCCAACTGAAATGACAAAGAGACTGACTTCTCCAGCATGACAACCCAGTGATTCCCCAATCTAGCAACTCCTTCCTCGAGGAGCGGGGTATTTCCTTCTAAGTTCAAGTGACAACCAACCCAAAAGGAAGGGTGAAGAGAAGAATGGACGATAGCCAGTGTAGCTACCTATCCTAGGATACAAGACCAGTGTAGTCAAGTCATCCAGCTGCAGGCTCACATAATTTGATTTTGAAGCTCAATCTTTCTTATTGACTATACAAATATATACACTCCGACAACCATTTTATTTTCAATCTGGCCTGTCCACTTTTTTGGAGTTTTTTCTTATGTTTTCTCTCTCTTTTTTTTGAAATACTATATACAACAGCATGCACACAAGGAGTTTTTTCCTCTTGAGCCAATAGACTGTTCCTCTTTTGAAGTATTATTGCAACCCACACTCTCCTGTCTTTAGAATTCATTGTCACTGGACGGGTTGGGGTGCACTTCCATCCCTAGAGGAGGACAAATATTTCCTCTTGTGTGTATCTCATACCAGCTAATCCATCCTCCTCACCACTCCAACTGAGTTGAGCAAAGTGAAAGGTGCAAGTGTCCAAGTTAGGTCATTATCGACAAGAGTCATGTGTGTGCTATGAAATACTCTACTTAGGCAGCCAAGAATCCATTGAATCAAGTCTCATAATCCTCAAAGAATTAAGTCAACTAGACATGAAGTACCTCAATTCCAGTTCCATAAGGTTCCTGTTATTTAGGTAGATTTAAAGTCCAACCAAGCTCTAATATCTGAATTTTACTTAGACTTGTTCAATTATCAAACTCCATCCGAAAAATGCTAATGCTATGCGAATGTTATGCAAACAATATTTTTGTGATGCAATTTTCAAAGATTTTGAACTTTTTATTGATTTTTGAAAAGATGATGCATATGCAATTTTTTGGGTATTTTCCAAGAAGATTTTGCAAATATTTTTGGTATTTTGATTTTCCAAATGTTTTTGGGATTTTTGAAAACAAAAGATTTTGGATAAAACTAGGTACAAATATTGACAAGGGGATACATCTTATATTTACGAGAATTAGCGTTTAAGAATTTACAAGGGGTAAGCGGTCAATTTTATAGATATATACAGTTTAAAAAGAATTTTAGTGTGATTCATATATTCTCAAACTTATTTGAAATAATTTTATAGATAATTTTTGAAAAAATATAGTCCAAAATAATTTTTACAAAGAATTTTTACAAAGATGTACACACATTTGAAAATCATTTTGCAAAAGGTTTTTCAAACAATATATATAGATTTTTCAAAATATTTTTGCAACCATTTTCCAAACATTTACAAATTGTTTTTCAAACTTTTTTATTTAAAACAAAGAAAATAAATTTAACAAACAAAATATTTTATAAAGATTGAAAATATTTAATAAAACATTTTCAAAATAGTTTTCAAAAGATTTTTCAAAGAGGTTTTCAAAATTTATCAAACATTTTCAAAAAAATATTTTTACCTGATGTATTAATCACTAAAAAAAGAATTTGATTGCGAAAGGAAGATGCTAAAGGAGACATCAGATTCAGAAAGAGCTCAGCCTAGGGCTAGTATGCATTTAAGTCTGGATAATGCAGTCTCATCAGTTTCTCAATTTCCCTTCGAGTCAAAAAGGAGAATAATATCCATCTTTTTAATAAGTGATTTTAACGAATTTAATAAGTATATTTAGTTATAGTTATTATTAAAAATACGAAAGTACGAGTTTTGGATAAAGTATATAAAGAGTATATACGACCCCCTATATTTAGCTTGAGTTATATCCTCATAGATATGAGAGAAAAGAGAGAACACATAACTCATACTAAGTATGTAAAATTCTAAAGAATAAATGAATGGAGTAATGAATGAATGAATGAATGAATAAGAAGTTGACCGTCCCCCCAATACTCAGGATCAAATAATCCTAAGTATAGCAGACTATACACAAAGCAGGGAGGGTCAAGGGTGGAAATGAACAGATCGTACTCAGATTGTCTCCCCCTATACTTAGGGTAAGATATCCCTATATATAGACAAGAAGAGGAGACAATGGAGATGATCAAATAATGAAAGTAATCGGGGTGCACACCCCCTATACTTAGGACAAAGTACGTCCTAAGTATAGAAGACTGACAAATAGGGGCGACACCTTTTCGATAGAAAAAGAAGATAGAAAAGGAAAAGAAGAAAAGAAGAAAAGAAGAAAAGAAAGATGAAGATGGGGGAAGATAGAAGAGTATGTACACATCATTACCCCATACTTAGGGTGAAAGAGACCCTAAGTATAGGCAACAACAGGAGTGATGAAACGAAACGAAGAATGAACACTCAGCTCATCCACCCCCCTATACTAAGGATAAAGTACGTCTTAAGCAAGGCACACATGAGAAGGAGGTGGATGAGGAATATGGAAGATGAATTGAGGGAAATGAAAGTGAATACATAACAGAGGTGGATGTACAAAGGGTTAAGAAGGTTGAAAGTGAACCTTCTTGGAAAGACCGCTAAGGAATAGATCTGACAAGGTGCATATCGACATCGGGTCCTCAGATGACACAAACCAATCAGGGTCGACAGGGTGAAGATCCTCAGTGGCCCTAGGGTGAGGAGGCATAGACGGATCAATAGAAGACGTACGGCTAGGTCCAGCCTTGGGTGTCTCGCTAATGTCATCGTGAAAAGGGACGAACTCGTCATCGGAAGAAGTGTAGTCACAGTCGTCCCGCGAGGTCTCATCTAGGCCAAAACCAAAAGGAACGAACTCATAAGTAGAAGTAGTTTAACTATGTTCATCCTCACAAGTCTCAACCGGGTCATCAGTCTCATCAAAAGGTTTGAATTTCTGAATAAAATCAACAAGATCAAATTCAGCCTTGGTCTCATCAATCTTTGCCTCATCTCAATGGTGTCAATCATGTAAATCTCGCGGATGTCATCAACATGTCGCCAAGTCTCAAAATTAGGAACTCCGAGATCCATGCTTTCTGAGTCTTCCTCCTTGGAGAAGAATTCTTGGGTCTCAGCGGAATTTAACATACAACAAAAATCTCTGACAGTCTCCTTAAGGTCCACAGTCCTCGGGGTCATCTAGAATCAATGAAGTCACATCAAGTGCAGGTCTCTGCTTGGCAGTGGGCACGGTGATTAACACTTCGCTCACGTCAATAGGATGGAAGCGAATCACTCCTGATCCATAATCAATAACGACCCTCATAGGTGAGGAAATGTCATCCCAAGATGATTGGAGAGTGCTCCCTTGTGGAGGTCTCCCTAGGAAAAACAAAAAAAATCAACATTATACCTCATGTCCTGAATCGAAATGACAACATTTTCAAGGATACCCTTCAGCCTCTTTATTGATCCATCAGCAACTAAACGATCATCCTGATTTTCTTGAAGGCCCTAAGAGAAGAGACTGTATCAACGAGAAGGGTATGATGCTAATCGAAGTATTGACGTCAAGGAGAATGTGATTACAAGTATGATCAGAGATGGTGCAACTAATGAATGGGTAGATGTATTCCGTTTCCCAGGAATAGAATGGTGTGTGATGGAATGGACAATTGCCCATGGTAAAGATATAACGCTCAGATTCTGCTCCTCTGCTTTCTCTTCTTATGATGAGGAGCAGATAATTGGGTCATGGCCCGGTGAAATGGGGCATCAATGATCTCATGAATTGCAACCACCACTTCAAGTTCAGTCAACATTTTTTTTTGAATTTTTGGACCTCCTCCATACAAGGGAGGAACTTGGAATCAGCATATACACGAGGAATGCAAGAGCAGTCTGTATAGCGGCATCCTCATGGTCAAAGGTGGGAATGGTTATGAATGGATGTGCGGTCAAAGGATATGGCAGATGGGTACTCTCCTCACAATATGAATCAACGAGGTGTCTCCTGAATCTTTTTTTATTTTTAAAATTTTCTCATTTTTTTGTATTTTGAGCGATTGCAAGCTCTCATGATAATCTTCAAACGAATCCAAATCCTTAAAGAATGGAGCATCATGCTGGATCTTATTTATGATAACTATATCATTCATCCTCGAGTTCATTGCTCCATCATCTTATTCAAGGCCTCAAGTGTGGACATCATGAAAGGTGACTCCAAAATCTCATGATCGATTGTGTTGGATAAGGGTGGTGGGTGTGGACAAAAATCACATTCCGGTTCAGAATATTCTAGGGAGAGTGGATTGTCGAAATGCGAGGGTGATGGTGGTGGAAATGATGGGAAAATGTCAAAATCTAGATCCTGAAATAGGGGGTTGGTCGGATATGTACAAAAATCAAGAGCAAAGTCCTACTTAAAAAAGAGAGGTGGACCAATTGGAGTGAACGAGGGATCCACAAAATCTGAACAAAAATGATCCAGTCAGCCATCTCCGAAAACAAGAGAAATGATCGAGAGAGCATGATGTTCAAGTCAAGACTAGTGAGAAAAATGCACAAACGTGCAGAGATGATATAGAATGCACACAAACAAACTCACACAATACAAACCCATCAATTCACCTACTCAATTCCGTAGAGACCATGAAAGATCAGTCTTTGTATCTTGTTTGTTTGGAGTTAGGTGAAAATAACAAAATTGTACAATTACTTAGGAGGCTTGATAGGATTTTGGCACTACTCTTAGCATGTACGCGAGCAAATAAAAGCGAAGACAATGAGGGGATTATTCACCCCAAGACAAATATTTTCTTTTTGTCTTATTTTAGGGTCAAGTAAAACTAGCAATCCCAATTTTATTGTTATTACTTTTTTTGAAATTTAAAAGAAATGCATACGCCTATCAAGGAGTCAATTCCTTTAAGCACCTAGGTTATCAAAATCAGAGGGAGAGAAGCAGAAATGCAATGCAAGCGACAAAAACGATTATGAATGCTAAAGCGTAAATGCTTACCTTGCCTCCAGCACTCTACATGCAAAGATGCTAAGCGGAATTGAAAACTACACTATATGCAAATGCAAGCCAATGAAATCACCCTAAGGTCTGACATTGCTATTATCGTGGAGAACCAATGCTAATGACTTAGAATGGAACATAAGAGTCCGATTTTGGAGTCAGGGGCGGAACCAGGAATCACTACGAGGAGGGCCAATAAAGGATTTACGTGTATATGAATAAAATATTGGTGAATTTTTCTCCTTCAATTTTTAAGGTCGAGATGAATAGTTTATATAGATGTCATTGAATTTTCAGGTTATATACTAAATGTTAAGTCTTTCCCCTTCAAATTTTAAGCTCATTTGATTATCATTATTTTCCTCGTTGTCGTTTCGTATAGAAGATAATTCCATCACCTAATTTACCTTCAATTTATTATCTAATTACTTTGGCTTTTTGTAGAATTTGTTTTATATACTAAAAAATTTGAACTATAGTGACAGTTTTTTCAAAATCCGTCACTATATTAGCCATTGTTAAATATATATAACGATGATATTATTCGTTGCGAAATGATTTTTCGTAGTCAAAATTAGCAACGAATATCATATATATCGTTATATCATTAGCAACAGTCCACGTCCCGACGCTTATTCGTTGCTATTTTCAAACTTCTAATTAATCGTCGCTGAATTTTGAACTAAAAAAATAATGACAATTAGTTGATTTTCTGAAAAATATCAACAAAAAAGCGTCGCTATGTGGAACATTGCTAATGATATAACGATGGATGTGACATTCATTGATAATTTTGAGTATGAAAACTCATTTCGCAATGAATAATATCGTCATTATATATTTATAACGACTAATTTAGTGACGGATTTTGAAAAAACGTCAGTATAGCTCAATTTTGTTGTAGTAATGTTACATCTAAAGTTCTTGAAATTCTATGACAAAACGATATAAATGACTATATTTTTTACAAGATAAGTTTATTGTTCACGCTGAAAAATTTTAAAAAATTGAATAGAACAACAAACAAAGAAAATGTTGTCATAGTCATACTGTGAGAAGTAGTCAATTGACAACACTTATCACTAAATAGAGTTTAAATTGTTTAAAATTTGTCAATTTTCTACATCACATATATGTATTTATATGAATTTTTGGTTCGTCCCGGTTGAACTATCCGAAGCAAACCAACAATACAACGCTTTGGTCTTTTCCAATTTTTATAAACTGGTGATGTCAATATCGGTTTGATCGGTTGATCATATTGGTCCGACCATAGAAACCAAATCCGATACCTGTTCGATTTAATGTCCGGTTCAATTTTTAAAACCTTGGATAAATACATGAATGATTAATCATGATGCAATCCGTTGTTCTCAAGTAGCTTACTTGGAGATAAAATTTGTTTATCCCATAATAAAAGTATATTGTCCCGCATCATGATTTAAATATAAATAAGGAGAAAAGCTACTCACGTCGTTTATATGGGTTTGTACTTTAAATGACATCTTTAAGAATGATTTTTTAACTATGTATCCTTAAGTAGCTTTTGAACTAAAGGGAAAGTAAAACCATGGAGGGGCCAATCATTCTAATTAATGATAGCTAATGAACACATCTAGAATCAAAGCAGGGGCCATGGCCCCCCATGGGATAACATGGTTCCGCCCCTGCTTGGAGTCTCCTTGCTGCCCACCATAGTGGGTCCAGCAAGCATTGTATGGAGAACTCTTGCGACACGCGATTTCGAGACCAAGTGAGAAGCAATTCAAAATTTGACTAAGTCCAAACGTCACTATAGGTACATGCAAATGTAATTAACTGTTTGGCCTTAATCTATTATCAAGCAACTCCTAAAGCTAAAGGCTCAATCAAACAAAAGAAATAAAACAAAATCGGAAAACAAATAGAAAAATGCAATGAACACGAAAAACTGCAGTGCACCCAAGTGAACAAACATTTGAAAATTGGGCCCGAATGTACAGAGTCCAGAGTACATGTATTATTACAAATTATAGTCTCTCTCTCACTTTAAAATTACAAAAATAAATGCAATAAAATAAATGCAACTGTCTCCCAAAAATCTTCTAAGTGTCTTATGCTGCTCTCCCCTGTCGGCTAGGGTAGAATAGCCGACTCCGCTTCCCAAGGATGCACCGGATCACCTAGGTGATCCTCCTCGATCCGCAATCCCTCGCAACAAAGGCAACAAAGAAGATGTGATTACACAAATAGATAATTAATATCAAATAAGAAAATAAATATAGAAAAGTATAGATAAATAATAATCAAGAATAAATGCCAATCTATACAATGTTGCTCTCCGGCAATGACAAAATTTGTTTAACCCAAAAATCGAGCGGTCTTATGTTCCACACAAGGCAGGAACACAGTCGTCGATTTGATCACAAGAAATTCGGATTAAAATAACAATTAACCTTCAATGATGATCAAATAATGAAAAGCAAGTGCGGAGTTAAATTTTATTATAACTCTACAACAAAGACATGTATAGTGTGCAAGTATGTGTAGAGTGTCAGACACATGGAACAAGAAGGATAGATCGGGCAAAGAATGCAAAAAAGTGATTGTGAGGTATGTGCCTATAAGTGCTTTTGTGGGTTTTTAGTTTTGTATTTTTTTATTTTTTATTTTAAATTTTTGTATTTTGATTTTAAATTTCCTGATTTTTTATTTTCTTTTTATATTTTTATCTTTTCTTTTTCTTTTAAAATATATAAAGCTATATATAGAGTATATATACAATATATATAATAGTTAATAAAAACAATCAAAATAAAGGGAACAAAATATTTTTGGGTTTTAGAATTTTTTTACTGTTTCTATGGTATTTAATATATACTTTTTAATTTCTATAAATTTTTAAAGTCAAAAATACCCTAAAACAGGGATAAAATAAATATCTGAAATTAAAATGGAATGAAAAGTAGTAAATAGTAGAAAAAATTCTCCAAATGAATTTGTATATAATACTAATAATATAAAGAAAATTCAAAAATAGAAAGTATTTTTTGGAATTTTTATAATTTTATATATTTTTATAGAGATTTTAGGGGTTTTCTATTTTTTGAGTTTTCTTTTATATTTTTTAGTCATTTTTGGTATGAAAGTTAAAAATACATAAGTAAACAAAATATATTATTTTGGGAATTTTCAATCTTTTTTATAATTTTTATGTATTTTCTATTGAGAACAGGGATAAATATGACACTTTTTTATTTTTAATAAATAATTAAAAGTCTCCAAAATGTAAAATAAAAATAGTGCATTAGAGTGTGTGCAATAAGGAAGCTATTCCTATTTTGTTGGGAATTTTTTGAGTTTAACAGATATTTAAAATAAATAGAGACACTAAAGAGAAACTACACTACTAGCAAGGGCATAAATGTAAATAGCAGAAGTTACAGGGGTCAAAGTGAAATTTTGACAAAAAATTATAATGGTAATAAAAAGCTTCTGGGCCTATCACAAAATCTAAGACTCGTGAGGGCCTTATTGCAAAAATGTCAAGCCCACATACACAGGCACGTGAGCTACATTAACGAGGGCCTTTTTGTAAATACCAAAAATAGAGGGGCCTATTCACAATTTTACCAAAAATAATAAAACTTGAAATCCAAAATTTCTGACTAAACAACAATAAACCAAGCCTGCGAGGGTCTGGTTGCAAATACCCCACGTTCTGTCGGCTGACCTGGACAAGGACTAATTTGCAAATAAAAATAACACGAGGATTTTTACGCAAATTTTACAAAAGATATAAAGCTATAGAGGAAAGTTTATGGCTTAAATAATAATTACAAAATCATGCAAGGGTGAAAACGCAAAATACTCAAAGCACGATGCTGGCGGACGTTCTGATTTAATTCACTAAGACATGTGGCGCTCATCCAACAGCTTATACCGATTCATCTCGTGCGACCCAGATTTGATCCTCATGATAAGATCAACGGCTGAAGGAGGGCCAGATCCATAGGTTATTGTACATCTCCAAGAACGTGGCGAAGATCGATGGTTAAGAAGGGTAATGGGAGAACAGAGAAGAATTCATGTCAATACGAGCTTTCCCCATCCAGATCTTCCTCCTCCGACCGGCTCTGAAGCTCCAAAATGCCCCAAACGCTTCTTGAGAGGGTCCCCTAGTGGTTGGAAGCTCCAAAATACCCCGGCAATAGTCAGGGCTTGCCAGATGGAATGAGGAAATCTGGAGGCTTCAGATACCTCCGGCGAGGATGAAAGCGAGCTTCTAGCACTCTCTTCAGCTCCACGTCCTTTTCTACCTACAACGATCTCTCCACATTCTTTTCTACATACCATGATCTCTCAACTCCGGCCATGCACGGTGGCTGGAGACTCGGATCCATTCCTCATTTTTTCACTGGATCCCTGTTCACACATCCTATTCTGTTTAAAAATAAACAAATAAAATAAATAAAAAAATACATTGTTGTTATCTCCGACATAAGTTTTGCAGGAAAATTAATATATATATATATAATTACTTATGTTCCTGTTTATAGTTCTTTTTAAAAAAATAAAAAATATATTATCTCTGTTCACATATAAAGAAAAAAAAACAAAAAAAAGTCTGCAGTCATACCGCCTCCCGCGCGTCACAGCCATGCCTCCAACCGACGATACCTCCGCTGAGCGCTTGAGACACCTCCGCCGCGCGAAGCCCTCCGCTGAGCGTCGCGCTAGCAGGAGGTGTCTGTCCTCCTCCTGTATCCACCGTGTGAGTCCCACCGTGGCCCAGCCATCCACCGAGCCTCCTCTGTTATAGCAGAGTCACCTCCGCACGAACCTGCACAAAGCGGTACACCGCGTCGCTCCCCCTGCGACCGACCTCTGCCGCAAAGCTCCACCCACGCCTCCGCTGAACGCCCCGCGGCGCGCGTCCACCGCCAGCTCTGTCCTCTCATCTACTGGTCGTGCCTCTCTAGCCCCGCGGGAGGCGATGCTCCCCCCACCCGTTCCGCCTCCGCATTCGGGCTAGTGCCCCCTGCCGTCGTGCGCCGCAGCGCGTCGCCCCACCATCACCGCCTCGTCGCACCACTACGGCATACTCCGCCCGCGACCTGCGGCTTCCCCCTATTGCTTTTGAAGACAACGGCGACCCATTTTCCTACTTTGAAAAGAAATGAAGGCCAGGAAAACGAACCCTAGGGTTTTAAAAATAAAAAATTGGCTAAATTGTATAACGTTGCTTGGAATTTTTTTAAATTGCAATAAAGTCCTCGCCAAAGCAAGTGACGTACATTGCACCCCCCGGTAATTTGCTATTTTTATCACGCATTTTATTTCTTTTATCTTTCAGTCCAAAAACTTTAAATATTTCCATTCGGGTCCTTGTATTTCAGACATTTAATTTGATTGCTCTTTTGACTGAAATAAATGTTTTCATGCTCTAAAATTCCTTAAAATTTTGTGAATATTCATGCTATGTGCTTGATCATTGTACAAAATTTCCATCGCATTTCATTAGCATTTGTCATTTTGAAAAAAAGCTAAAAATAGTGTCTTTTCTCTACCCGAACTTAGAAAAATCATAAAAATTCGAAAATTTGTCAAAAAATCCAAAAATATTATTGTAGGTGTATTTTATTCCCCATTAATTTCTATCTAATTTTCGGACAATAAACATTTATAACTCTTAAAAATTGCAAAATACCGAAAATCTTGAAAACAATTTATATAAAATTGTAGAAAAATCCAAAAATTCTGATTTCAACCTCTATTTGTATATATTTAATTGTCTTTTAGCGCAAAAATAAGTTCTAGGAGTTTTAGGCACTTAAACTATTTTTACGTTGCAAATTACTCCAGGTTGTACGTTGTTTACCTTGTTTGACACTGTTTGTTTTTTATAAAATCACAAATGTATCAAAAAAAATTTAGAAAAATTATCAAAAACATTATAAAACATGTAAAACCAAAAAAATACATTTTTTGTAATTTTCTGGAATTTTTGAATATTTTGAAAAATACAAAAAATTGTGGTGTGTGTATTTTTATTCCCTTGTGCATATTGTTCTTCATTTGAAAATAAAAAATTGAAAAAAAATAAAAAACCACTAAAAATTTAATCTTCGAAATTTGATTGTTAAGTTTTTAAATCGTGCTCCTTGTGTTCGACCCTGGTTGCTATACCAAGTAAATTATATAGCGAAAACTACATACATTCCATTACTTGAATTTTCTTTAAAGTGGTTTATAAATATGTTTCTCGTTGATTACACTTAGTGATTCAGGTCACAATGACCCTTGATTATTACATACTTAACCCGAGTTTCTAGGCGTGTCATCAGTCATCCACAATGAAATCATTCTCATTACCTAACAACTCGGTCAATGGTCTGACCAACTTGCTGAAATCTTTGATGAACCATCGGTAAAAACCGACATGGCCCAAGAATGACCTGACCTACTTGATGGTTGTAGGTGGTTCAATTTTAGAAATTACCTTCACCTTGGCTGGGTCAACATCCATGCCACATTTAGAAACAACGTGACCCAGCACAATTCCTTCAGTAACCATAAAGTTGCTCTTCTCCCTCGAGAGCACTAGATTCACATCACCTCCGTAAGACTCGGTTTAAATATTCAAGACATTGATCAAAGGAGTCCTTGTATATCGAAAAATCATCCAAAAATACCTCAAGAAAATTGGCCACCATATCTGCAAAAACTACAAGCATACACCTTTGAAATGTGATTGTGGCATTGCATAGCTCAAACGGCATACGTCTGAAGGCGTACATACCAAAGGGACAGGTGAACGTGGTCTTATATTGGTCTTCGGGAGCGATAGCAACTTGATTATACCCAGAGTATCCATCCCAGAAGAAGAAGTATTCCTTCGCGGCCAATCTCTTAAGAATATGGTCAATGAAGGGTAACGGAAAGTGGTCCTTCTCGGTGGCGAGACTAGGTCTTCTGTAGTCTACACATACTCACCATGAAGTGGGTACTCTGGTCGTGATCTCCTCTCCTTTGTCGTTCTTCACGATGGTGATCACTGATTTCTTTGGCACTACATGTAGAGGGCTCACCCATTTGCTGTCGGAGATGGGATAAATGAATCGTGCATCGTACCATTTCTGAATTTCTTTCATAATAACCTCCCGCAGGTTCGGATTTAGTCTTCTCTGGAATTCTTGGGAGGGTTTGTTGTCTTCCTCAAGGAAGATGCGATGCGAGCACAACAAGGACGGGTTGATCCCATGGAGATCTGAAGTCTTATAGCCTATTGCCTTGCGGTTACATTCAAGAACCTCCTTCCGATGATATTCTTGATCTTCATTCAAATGTGCATTGGTAATGACCGAATACATGTTCAGTTCACCCGCAAGGAAGGCATATTTCATATTGGAGGGAAGTTGCTTCAGCTTTGGCAGAGTCGGAGCAGCTTCAGTGGTGATTTCGGCTATTAGAGCGGACGGTGGTTCTTTCATTTGTTTGGTGCCCACCATGCATTATTTATTTTCTGGATCAAAAAGTCCGCAAAAAATTTCAATGATTTCCTCCTCATCGAAAGGTTCGTCTGTATTCTGTTCTTGGTCTTGAAGGCACATCATCCCCACAGGAATCTCATCTAGTGTATCAGCAAGACCCTCATCAAGGTTGACAAGGGGAAATTCGACTGCATGCTCCAATCCTTCCTCGTGGCAGAAATTCATGGATCTCATTATTATCAATGAATAGGTTGGTGTCTAGAATTTACATCAAAAAGTCGCAGTCTTCATAATGATTAATTACCCTCGTATAATTTACATGTGTTCTCACCGTGGGGCTTGCATCGGACACAGTCTTTATCTTCTTTTTGCTATGGTTGGAGCCAAAGGTGATCTCTCCAGTACCATAGTTCACCACTCATTGGATGTTCCTAAGACCGGTCGTCCGAGTATGATCGGGGTAAGGAGCAAAGGTGTGGAGATGTCCATATCTAGCGCAACAAAAACAGCAGGGAACTGCATTCCCTGGACCGTGATAATTATGTCCTCCAACAAACCTTTGGAATTACAGAATCATCTTTATAGGTTTGAGCGGTCCAAACCCAAATTCTGTGAGTAGTGAAGCAGGCATGAGATTGACAAACGACCCGATGTTGAGCAAGGTATATTTGAACTCATGGTTGAACATCTGACAACGAATGAGCAATGCTCCCTTATCTGGCTTCTTATCTGGGAGTTTGCTGATAGCATTGATTGTGGCCATCGTAAGAATGTGCTTTTTAGACTAGCCACCCTTGCTTCTAGAGTTATAAGGATGAGGCCTATGCCTGGTTGTACATGCATCTTTCAGCCCTTTCTTCACAACGGGCATGCACTCAAGGGCTTTCATCAATGGCATGTTCAAGACCAAGTTCTGGATAATCTCAATGATAACAGGATCAGACAAAGTATTTTTAAAATTTTTCATTTTTTTGTGTTTTTTCATTACTTATGGAAAAGGAATATTTACAGAATCTTCAATAATGTCGTTCAAAAATGTGTCCATATCATTGTTTACAAATAGATGGCAAAAAGGTATAGAATCATCCACAATATGTGGATCAAAAACTGCAGGCTCGACTTCTGGTGCTGGTGTTGGTTTTGTTGCGGGTTCACGATTCGTCGAGGCTGGAACTATTTATGTGCTTTGTGCAGGCATATCCAATGCTAGCTTATCTCCACCAAGGCTGATGTTATCTTTTTGTATGTTTCTATTTTTTTCATTTTTTGTGATTTTTCTGTTGGTGGTGCTGCTCTAAAAATGCTTCTTGACCCTTGTGTTGGCTGGACAGATGAATCCCCATCAGATCCAAGATGCTTTCCCTTCGCCGTCGTCGATTGATGGAGTGCCCTACTGCTCCTAAGAGTAAAAGCATTAGGTAAAAAACAATTTAATTCACCTGAATCGGGTTGGACACTACCCGCTACATGTTCCTTGCATCGAAAATTGTTCCAGTTAGCCTCGACCAGAGCAGGAATTGTTGTTTTTGTAGCTGTCAGGTCGTTGATCTTCTGGTTCATCTCAGCCATGTTTTCCATTAATTGTTCGAGGCAAGTAAGGGTTGGGTTGACCGACACAATCCTAGAGGCTTCCCCCTGTTGGGATCTTGGATGCTGATATAATGGGTGAGACTGTGGCTAGTACCTCTGTGAAAACTGGTGAGGAGGAGGGTTGGAGGAATAGTGTGAGTTCTGCTGATGATACTAGGCAGTCGATTGCTGATGGTATCCTTGATTGTGATATTCGGACTACTGTGGACCATTCTGATAGTTTTTCCTCCATGTGTTGCCCTGAGACGGAGGCTGGTGCTGATATGGGGGTTGGAAGGGTCTCCCACCCTACTATTGCTAATAAGGCTTATTGCCCATGTTCTGACCCAGAGAATGTCCCTGAGGACGGGTCAATTGTGCCTCATTATTCCAGACACCATTAATTTCTTGAATCAGCGGCGGAGGGAGAGAACTGCTCAGGATAAGCTGGCTGGGGCTCTGGCTGATATACAATCATCTGTGTTTGGGACTGCGGGGGCTGCTCTAGAACCTACACGTAATACACGTGCTGAATAGGTTGGGGCTATGATAGAGTCGGCTGAGGTTCTTGATTTAGTCAAGGCTCCTTCTTCTCAACGGACGTCTTGGTAGCAGCAGACACAGAGTTGCACATGTTTGCGTTCAAGGCTCGGATGAGCTGCTCCAGCTACTACGAGATCAGGTCGAGCTTTTCCAAGCCCTAAGTACTTTTTCTCAATCACTGACAGGTTTTCTAGGTTATGCGACCTCTTCTCTACGATATCTACCTTGGACAGATGGCTCCCTATGATACTTGGATTGGAGCTCTCGTCCCTGTCTTCGGCATGGGTGGCCATGTTTTCTGGCTTGTTGATGGTAGTTGGCATCTTCATGTAAGCACGCGACGAGGATTGAGTGACTTCTCCTTCAACCATTTCCTCAAAAACATTCCAAACAACATCCTCGTCCTTGTTAAAGTGAGCCACAACAAGAGTCATCAACTAGCTTTTGGCTTTCAAGTGTCAGCCCACCAAAAAAATGTTGTACGAGACCAGTCTTTGGAATCTTGTGGTGGGGACACTTTTCCTGGAGATCTTTGAATCTTTCCCACGCTTCATGGATAGTTTTGTGGGGTTGTTGACAGAAATTGGAGATGCTGGCATGCATCTGATTCATGCGACCAAGAGGGTAGATTGTGTAGAAATGCCGATTTTAAATCCTCTCAGGTCGTGACTACCTTCCCCAAGTGGTCGACCTAATACAAGACCTTGTCTTGCAAGCTAAAGGGAAAAGCAGTCATCTTGACTACCTCCAATGGAATACCGGGGTAGTGAGCAGTAGCACAAATGCGACCGAACTTCTTGAGGTGGATATATGTTTCCTCAGTGGTATTCCCATGAAATGTGGGAAGCAGGGACAGGAACTGCGGCTTCAACTCAAAGTGGACGTGGATTTTGGAATTTGGATCCACTTAGTGATACATCCTGCTCCCGGATTATATGTCTGTTTCAAAGTAGGCTTCAGTGCTAGTGGTCCTGCATCCATTCTGTCAAAGTCGTGTCCCCCTACTGAAAGTTCATCTCCAGTACCTCCAAGGTTAAACTCTTGATCTGGATCTGGCTCATCCTCTCTTCGGCCATCTCTTGCATCAACCCTCCTCCTCAGATCATTCAACATATCTTGGAAGGCAATCTGGGCCAGGACTTGATTGGTCAGCTGATGGTAAATTGCTTGTATGGATGCAAGTAGCTATCTATTAACCTCATTATACGTGGTATGTTTCCCTTCCCTCGAATTGACTTCTTCTTCATGTTGGTATTGTGGTCCCTTTCCTCTTCCATCGACCATCTCAGATTCTTCTTGGATTCCTCACTCGAAATTGGGTTCTCAATCTACACATGGAAGAATGCCCCGATCAGCCTGAATTGCAGCACCAGATGGAGAGAAGTATTCTGTGTTAAGGTTAACAAAGAACTTTGTTAAGGGTGGCGATTTATAAGGAGTGAAATCAATAGCCATTCAAAATGGACATAGTTCGGGACAAGAGTGATTCTGGTTTATTGAAGAAGGCGGGAAGTCTGGAGATTGGTTCGCGGAGTTCGAACCGGGTCCTCGAGAATTGCCCTGAATTATTGGAGAAGGCGAGCGTATGGAACTGATGGGGGTATCAACAAAGTCTTGACCAAACTGCCCATTCGTCGCCATCTTAGAGGTCAAGAGGATGATCGATGTGGATGAAAGATACCGAGGTTAACAAGAAACAAAAAAGTGCAAAAAGGTAGAATGGCTTACAGTGAGCAAGGGTCAACAAGGAAGGAAGCAAAATTACGCAAATGCGCGATATTTTTGATCTTGACCTTAGTAAAACTTATCAATCAAACCTCAAAACAATGGATTCACCAACTCGACCCATGAAGCCATGAAGGTTTGACAATTATCTTTGTTGGTTTTAGATTTGAATTCAGACAATTTATCTTTCAACGAGTCCTTAGAGTGCTACGCCTATAAGAGAGAGAGTATTGTCGGAAAAGTATCATGTACTTGTCCTCCTCCTTTGTAACATGTAGTCTGCATTTTTAAGGTCCTGGTTACCCTTCATGGATCCCTACTCAACCAAAGAAATAGAGGGAGGAAGACAATAGGTGAAACCAATACTTTGGATCTCGCTCGCAATGGAATCACTCGTGAGCGTGCAAGAACCTACTCGGACGCAAGACGATGAGACAGACACCCCTATGAAGGAGTGGCCTATGCTCGATACTTCAGACGAGGTCGACGCTCTACACAACAGAGAGCATCATTGTTGACCAAGCCCTACTCGTCCACGTACGATAGAAGCGCCAATACTTCGGAAATCCAGGCGATACACAAGGCAACCACATACAGGGTTTTTGGCTCTAATCCTTATGAAGTCGCTCTCTCACTAGGAATGAGACCTTCCAATACAACCTGAAAACAAATGAGGAATTTTCTCACCCAAAGCAAGGAGTCCAATTAATCAATTTTATTTAGGTCAAGTATTTTTAGCAGTCCCTTTTTTTATTTTTTTTGTGTTATCACTTGCTTTGAGTAGATTCAATACAAGCGCCTAACATTTTTGGTATTTTCTTTAGTTCCTAATTGATCCAAAAACAGAGGGAGAAGGTCGAAAAAGCAATGCAAGATGACACTAAGATGGAAATCTCATCTTAGTATCAAAATGATGAATGCTCAGTTAGAAGACTTACATTGCTTCCCAGCTCTGTCCATGCGGGATGCAAAACAGGAATTTATAAACCTATACTATATGCCGATATGCACACAGAAATCATCCTAAGCAGGCAATTGCTAGTATGAAGAACCAAATGCAAAACACGAAGAGTGAAACCTAAAAGTCCGCTCTCATGGCGTGCGGTTTCACACTAAGTATCAAGCACTTAATTAATTTCTAAGTCCAAACGTGAAGACTACAGATACATGCAAAATAGTTAGGTGTTTGGTCTTAGATTACACAATCAAGCAAGCCTAAAAACTAAGGGCTCATTCCACAAAACATATAGGAAAAGGCAGAAAGCACAAATTGTAGGAAACAAAATGAAAGAAAGCGATAAAACTTGGAAATCTGTGGTGAACCCCCAAGTGAACAAACACTTGGAAGTTGGGCCTAAGTGTCCAAAGTCCAAAGTACATGTATTATTACAAATTCATAGTCAAATAAATCTCTCTCTCACCAAAAAGTGAAAATCTTAAACTATCCTCTCTCTCTCTCTCTCTCTCTCTCTCTTAAGAGCCTCCTACTCTCTCCTACCGGCTAGGGTAGAATAGCCGACTCCACTTCCCAAGGTTGCGTAGAATCACCTAGGAAATCCTCCTTGGTCCGTGATACCTTACAAGAAGACAAGAAAGAGACGTCAGACAATTCAAAATTAATAATCAATCAAAGAGAGATAATAAAAAATGGCTAAGCAAGTGAAGAGATAAAATCTACTCTACAAGCCGATGCTCCTCGACAACGGCTCCATTTGAAAAACAAAAGGATGGGAGTCGTTAAGTAATGGCCTGACAATTTAGGCTCACTGTCGCTGAGGAGACTACTCGAATCTTCTCGTTGTTCAACAATTAACCCACACAAGTACTTAAACAATTAGGAGAAGAATTAAAATTTATTATACCCTACTAACAATGTATAATGGCAAGCAAGTAGGGGTCTAACACAAGAAGCAAAGGAATAACACATGCAAGATAAGAAATAAAGGCACACTTTATCTCTCAAACACTTAACCAAGTTACAATTTTTGTAGATTT
Source organism: Ottelia alismoides (assembly GCA_037367405.1). Taxonomy (NCBI): domain Eukaryota; kingdom Viridiplantae; phylum Streptophyta; class Magnoliopsida; order Alismatales; family Hydrocharitaceae; genus Ottelia; species Ottelia alismoides. Next base: position 448,495 of record JAZKJV010001604.1, read on the forward strand.
TAATTTTAGATATTTTTTATTTTATTTAGGATTTTTATATTTTTTATATTTTGATTTTTAATTTTCTGATTTTGTATTTTTCTTTTTTCTTTTTTATATTTTATATTTTCTTTTTCTTTTAAATTGGAATATAAAGCTTTAGAAAGTATATATACAATATAGGTAAGAGAGAGAGATATAATATATATAAATAGGTGCAAATAGTCAAAATATAGGAAATAAAATATTTTTGAGATTTCGATAAATTTTTACTATTTTTATGATTTTTCCAAAATTTTGCTAATTTTTATATATTTTTAAGGTCAGAAATACCCTAAAAATGGAATAAAATAAATAGTCGAAACTAAATTGTATATTCAAATATAAAATAGTGTTAAAAATTCTCCAAATTAATTTTGATATGTAAATAATAATACAAATAAAATTCAGAAATAGTTATTATATTTTTGTGATTTTTTAAGAATATTTATATTTTTATAAAGGTTTTAGGGGTTTTCAATTTTTATGAGTTTTCTTTTATAAAATTTTAGTGATTTTTGATATGGAAGTTAAACATACATAGATAACCAAAATATATGCTTTTGGGATTTTTTTTCAAAAAGTTTTTATAATTTTTATGTATTTTCTTCTGCAAATAGGGGCAAAAAAGGCACGATTTTGATTTTTTATAAATGATAAAAAACTTCAAAAATGAAAAGTAAGTGGATAGTATGAAAGCACAATGCAACAGGAACACAATGCTATTTTTTTTATTTTTTTCGAGTTAAAATGATGTATGAAATAAATAGATACAACAAAGAGAAAATGCAATACTGACAGGGGTGTTAATGTAAATAGATGAAAGATCAAGGGCCTGTATGCAAATTTCGCAGAAATGTATAACTAATACTAGAAGTTTCTAAACTGAACGTAAATAACCAAAAATGCAGGGGCACTCCTGCAAAATGCCACCCCTCATACGCACCAGTCACGTGAGTGATGTGGCGAGGACCAGCATGCAAATACTTAAAGTACAGAGATGTTTTCGTAAATATTACAAAAGTTTAAACAACAGAGGAAAGATTATAAACTAATATTTAAATATAAAAATGATCAGGGGTAATATGCAAAATACCCAGACAACAGGCCATCGGACAGCGTTGCTCCGTTCACTTATCCACGTGTCAGCACGAGGAGCGGCGATGACAGTTTGGCTTCAATGAACCGGATTAAATCATCGGCTAGAGATCAATGGTGCTGGACGGTGGAAATCCAATGGTTGTTGGATGGCCTCCAAGAACACAGTCGAAATTGACGATAGAGAGAGGTGGAGGATGAACTGACGAAGAACACCAGCGAGATGAACTTCACCGAGCCTGATCGACCTCCTCGTGGGCTCCTTTAAGCTCCAAAAAGGGGGCTCCTGCGATGGTCCTCAAGGTGTTGGAGGCGTCAAAAGGGGTCGGCACACGCCGGAGCTCCCCTCGCCGGCCACGACGGTGGGGTCGAGTGGAAGGTCCAAATGACTTTAGCAAAGTCAAAACTCATCTCCAGGTGTATCTTCAGCTCCTGGTTCCTGCAATAGAGGTTAAAAGGGTCGAGGGCAACATGCCTCGACCATCCAGGTGGTGGAATAAGGTGGAATACGGTGGTGGAGTTTCCCTCCAGCGAGCAACAGAGAGGGTGGTGCGGATCTCCTGTTCTGTGCAAGAATAAGAGGGGTGGAGATGCTGCGGATGATGAGGAGGTGAAATGGGAGGAGATGAAGGTGTTTGGCGAGGCAGAGATTATGGGGGATGACCTGAATCAACTGGAAGAGCAAGAGACTTCGCTGGATGAAGTTCTTACGATTCACGCGGTGAGGGACGAAATCAGACGTAACTACTTGCGGATTATGACTACTAGCAAACTAAGGAATAAAAAGAACGTAGAAAGAAGAAGGAAAGCTCACTGGAGAATGCCAGAAACGAGCTCCGACGATGTACCTCTAGCGAGCTGGATCATCTCGATTCGACACCCACGGTAACCCCGGAAGGTCGGGATCGATTCCCGCTGTCACCAGGAGGGTCCTAGAGTACCTAGGTTTAGGGTTTGAAGGTGGAAGAGCGATCAAATTTCAAATGGAAGATCGGATGTGTTTTTATATATGTTGAAGAGTGAGTTCAAAGGATGAAGCAAATCACCCGAATCACGGCTCCAATCCTTGAGATTATCCTAGTGTGTGTAAGTTGGTGGAACGAGGAGCAAAAGTCGCGAAGGGGTCGACATGAAATGAGCAAGGTTTGGCCTCGAAAAGTCCACGAAATCTGACAAAAACGAGGTCTGACACGAAGCAAACCTCGGTCAGAGAGTTGATCGAGGTCAACCAGCGGGGATATCTGGTCGGTCCACGTGGACCGACCAGAAAAATCCCTGTAAAAATATTTATAAATTCATTTAAAAATAATAAAATCTTTTATTATTTTAGATTATAAAAGAAAAAATATTTATTATTTTATAAGTATTTTATTATTATTATTATTATTTATGTTTTAGAGGTCTAAAATTACAAGTTGCTTTTTCAGGGCTATGTATAGGTGTATTTGTCTATATATTTTAATGTTCTATATTTATTTTGTAAATTAATTTTATTAATTAAATTTATTATTTTATATATTTATAACTTAATTTTATACACATAAATATATTTTTATTTTATTTTTCTGATGTATTGTCTATAATTAATAAATAGATATATTATTAATATAGGTATAGATATAGGTATTTCCTCTATGTATTTTATACAAGTATTTTATTTTAAGGTTTTCTTTTTATTTTTATTCATGTTTTAATATATACATATAAATAATATTTGCAAAATTATAAAAATATAAAATTAGAAAAATAATAAATACTAAATAAAATGAATATTTTAATCGGTACAAGTATACAATAGGGATCCAAAACCTGCTTTCAAACCCTAACTCCAAAAAATATGAAATCACCTTCATTAAATAGCTTATTAAAATTTATACAATTAAAGGTGATTTTTATATATTTTGTTTTTTATTTGAGAGATATTTTTAAATCCAAAAAAAGGGGAAACACGCATAGGTGTCCGCCCCAAATATATTAAGAAAATATTTAGAACAATCAGGACTCGAGGAGAGTCCGAGCAAGGTGGGTTACATTTTCTACATAGAATATCTCGACACGAAAAATTATACCGTTTCTAGCAAGCCAGAGCGCCCATAAACTTGAGATCGGCGCCAATCTCTCTGCATTTGGATGGAAACGAGAGTTGAGGAGAGATTCCCAGAATTTTGTCATGTTGCTACGGTCAACCCAACCCACATCCAACATCCGCCAGAACTCTTTCGTCTTTTTGCATTCTAGAAATAGGTGCTCCGCGGATTCCAATGTCGAACTACATAGAACACAAGAGTTATCCTCACAGCGTAAGATGCGGGAACGCCTTTCCTTCGTGAGCAGACATCCATGCCTTAGAAGCCACATGAATACTTTAATACGAGCCGGATCCTCAGCTTCCATATCATCCTGCAATCCCTTATAAGATCCTCTTGAAGTGGTTTCGCTTCTTTTATCATTAATGTGTAGGCCTTCTTGACGGAGAAAACACCTTCTCTCCAAACCCAGTGGTCAATTCCAGTAGCAGGGCCCTCAATCCTAGGTAAGGATTCCATCTAATCTAGAAGTTCCTATCTACGACAATCAGAGAGCGCACCAGGAAAAGCGGGAATCCACACACCGTCAACCCAACAATCTGGAACCCAAGCCCTTTTGTCATCTGCCAGAGTAAATAGGCGGGGGAAGTGGGAGGCAAGTGACTCGCCATTCATCCAATCATCTGTCCAGAAAAAAAATTACGGCCATTCCCTAAGCACTAGCGTAAGAGATGGGGATGATCCGGGAGAATCGCATGAACACCCTTCCACAATGCTGACTCGAAAAGCAGATTACGCAAAGTACTGAAGGAGCACACATAAACCCCATAAATGCCTCGTATGAGTCTGTTGCACATGTCCTCCTTGTCCCCCCAAATTCTCGAAGCCCACTTCAATAGTAGCATACGGTTTATTAACTCCAAATTCTACACACCGAGCCCCCCATATCCTTAGTCAAAGTAATTGTCTCCCAATCTAATAGAGTAAAGCATGTCCATCTCCACCAATCTTTCCCCAAAAAAAATCCTTGCATGATCTTCTCAAGCCTATGGCGAATCCCCGCTGGAAGAAGTCTAGTCGACATGAAGAAAATAGGGATTGTCGTCAGGACCGCCTTCACTAGAACCAAACGCCCCCCGCGAGAAAGCAGGGATCCCTTCCAGCCCACCAGCTTCCATTCCATCTTCTCTACCACAAGGAGCCAATCAGATAGATGTAGGCGACCACAACCCAGAGGTATGCCCAGGTACCTAATCAGCCTCGGACTGATAGACCCAGCTCCATAGAGCATGCCTTCCACCTCCTCCTCTTGAAGACCAAAAGGGATCAAGATGGATTTATCCTTGTTGAGCTTAAGACCAGAGAGCTCCCTAAAGGTCTCCACAACCATCGACATACCTCTCACCTCAGCAGCTCCACCCTCGATAAAAAAATAGTATCATCTGCATATTGGAGAACATGAATGGAGATGTACCCCAAAGAATAGCCTATCATAAGACCATGAGCCACCACCTGATTCACCATTCCAGGCAAAACATCCCCTGCAAGGACGAAGAGAAGTGGTGCCAGCGGGCACCCCTGGCGCACACCCCGCTGTGGTTGAAAGAAACCTCCCTCAGGGTGACCGTTCACCATAACTGAGTAAGATGCAGTGGTCACACACCTCTTCATCCAAGAGATCCATGATGAATCCCAATTCATCACTCTGTATTCCTTTATTTTAGCTAGAAACTTGGGCAAAACATCATGTAAATAAGTGTAAATATCATAAATTACCAAAACACATGCATCATGTAAATATGCATAAATTAGCATGTTTTTGTGCCAAAATAAAGGAATAAAGAAACACAAGAAAAAGAGGGAAATATTTAGAATAAATATTGAGTGACCTAATCCCAAGGGAGGGCTCAACATGGGCCTGACCGCAAAAGAACCCAAGTAGAGAGAGATAGGGTCATTCATACTTGTGTATAATCCTATGTATATAAATAAATTTATTTTCCTCAAAGTAAAAATAAATAAGTGTTTCCTATGTTTTGTACATATTCATAAAAATAAAACCAAAATAAAAATGGAAAAAAAATAAAAAACAAAATAAAACAAAACCTTTCTCATCAGTGTATATACCATGTATATAAAATAACATAACTATTTATTTTCTCTTTGTAAATAAATAATTAAAATCCAATAAAAATATGTTTATATTCCATATTTCATGGTGTAAATAAATAAAATAAAAATCCTAAAAAATAAAACAAAAAGAAAATCAATTCCCACCTTGTATATATACCATGTAAATATGTATATAAAACAATTTATTTAACCTATGTAAACAAATAATCAGAATAAAATAAAAAATACTCTTTTATTCCAAATTTTTTGTTATAAATAAATAAAATATAAAATTGGAATAATTATATAAAAATAATTAATTAAAAATAAAAATAAAAAAGAGAAAGAAATACATGTATATACCTATATATAATAATAATAATATAATGTAAATACCTTATTTATTTTTCAAAAAAATAATAAAAATCACTAAAAATTAATTTGAAAATAAATAAACATTTTTCATTTTAAGTTTTTCGAAATAAAATCATTTAATATTTTTTATTGAATTTCTAAATAATTATCCAACGAAGGCCTGTGATTGGTCCACGGGGGAATGTTGATCCCCGGTCAACTCCCCCCCTGGACCATTCGCCTGCGGATCTTGCTCCAGATCCGACTTCGCCTAATTACCTAAGCCAGATCCGACCTTCGTTTACCCAAACCCCAGGTGCTAATTGATCCCCATTGACCCGAGATTCTCGCCCGACCATCTGCCTAGGGGTCCGTGCTTCACCAAGCCGGACCCGACTCCTTCTTCTCGGACCGGCACCACTATATAGCTTCACCTCCGCCACACTTTCATCGCTATCCTTGGCTATGCCCCTTCGTCCCAGGACCTCCATTGTCTTCCCCAGAGTGACAGCTGAGTGAGGAGAGTGTCGAAGAGAGGAGGAGGAGCCTCCAGCCATCGATCCGGCGACCCTCGTCGCCATGCGCCGCCGCGAGGTGCGCTGAGCCTCGGACTTCGACGTTCCTTGAGGCCAAGACCCCCCAGAGCTCCGCGAGCTCATCCCCAGTCGACTTCCTTCACCAGGTAACTCCGATACCCCCTAGCGTAGTCTAATTTCCCATTTCGCCCAAATTGGTTCTCCGTCATCGTCGACTGATTCACGTCATTTCGCTCATCTATTCGATCATCGGACTACGCCATCATCTCCATGATCCTTCCCTCCATGTTCTTCACCCAGCCATCCCCCTTGGTTTGCCCCAGAAACAAGAACCGAACCTCATCCATCGTCGTGTCGCCGGAGGTCATCCATCCGACGCACCTGATCACCCTTTCCACCCCCTGACGAGTCGAGGCAAGTTGCCCTCGACCCAAGAGCTCTCCTGTGGTGTTTTGCAGGTCGAAGGAGACCCATCTGAGGGTCCAAAAGATATCGCACAGGAGCTCACCTCCTCCGCCGTTGCCGGGCCGCTCCGGTGGTCCCCGGCCTCATCGGAGTTGTCTAGTAGCTGCGGAAGCCCCCGAGCTTTCTTCTGAACATCTCAGCAGCTCCAGAGGAGGTCTCGCGCGCCCGTGGTGCTCCGACAAAGTTCGCCGGAGCTGAGTTCATCTAGGACCTCCAGCTGCCGCCCAATCGAGATTCCGCTCCAGATCTGATCAGAGCCATCCATTCACGCGGAGCCTCCGCTCGATCGGGACTGCACATCCAGACGAAGAGGCACCCTATATCCAGCACTGTTCGATCTACACGTGGCGCGATCATCACCGTCCATTCAGACGAAGGGTTAGCCGCATCTCAGCCACCGTCAGATCCTCCACGTGGCAAGCCCTTTGCCGTCTATTTTTAATAAGGGGTAATAGCACTTAGGCCCCTCCTTTTCCTGCATTTGTAGCATAGCCCTGTAAATATTTTATTCCGTTGTTTTTTTGTGGGTATTTTGCATAGTGGACCTCTATTTTTATTGTATTTGCATTATAGTCCCTGTGTGTGTATACCACATGCATCGACACGTGAGGGTCTGGTCTTTTTGCACTTTCTATCCTATATTTCCTGTGTGTTATTGTTTACATGTTCTAAAATAGGAATTACATTTATGCCCCTCCGAGTCTGAGCCACGTGCTGTGCGTGTGATTTTGTGGGATTTTTGCGCCTTTTCCCCTGAGCTTTTAGCACGTGTTGCTAATAAGCCCCTGGAACTACTTTTTCTTGCATTTAGGTCCCTGTGCACTAGGAGCCTTTGTTTTTATTGAATAAAATAGCAAATTAAATCCAAATTAGGTGAAATTTGGACACATGGCTTCTGCCACAGTGTAAAAAATTCTCTAAATTTTTGGAATATTTTTTAGGCTTTTTTATATTTTTAATAATTCAAAAACATTGATTTTTGTTACTGTCTGATTTAAAAAATCAAAGAAAAATATAAAAATTCTTTTAAAAATTCTAAAAAAATTAGTATGTTAATAGTGTCTTTTATTTTCTTTCATATTTTTGTGCTTTTTGGATATATAAAAACCTTAAAAAATGCAAAACCCTAGAAAACTCATTAAATTTCTAAAAAATTCTAGAAAAATCAGGAAAATATAAACTCTTTTTCTAAATCTTAGTTTTTGCTTATACTTTTCATAAAAATTACCTCCAAACTTTTATAGGTCCATTTTATATTTTTAATGGACCTTTCAAGTCTGGCTAGACAGTGATTCCCTGTTCTCCTCTTTCTTGATTTTTAGAAAAGCATATAAAAATTAGAAAAATTTGATAAATTCAACAAAAACACTAAAAAACTAAAAAAACATAAAAACATTTTTGTTTGAATTTTTGGAGCATTTTTTATTGATTAAATAATTTATTGTGTGTGCTTGTTTTTACATTTCTTTAAAAAATCAAAAATACAAAAACATTAAAAAATCATAAAAACCCGCCAAAAAATATTTTCCCCCTTTGTTCTTGATTTTGACTACTTTGTAGGCCGCAAGGCCAATTCGTACTCCCTGAGTCCGACCCTGGGTGCTATACCAGGTTAATCCTTTAGCAAAGACCGCTTTCTTGCTTTGATTAATTTTTATCTCTTTATTGGTGGTTCTGAAATAATTTTTCTTGATTGAGTCGAGTTCCGAGATCCAGGTCGCAACGACTCGAGAGTATTTCTACCTTACCCGGATTTAGGAGATCAGTTTTCGGCTCATCAATCCATAACTCAAGAAATCCCCTTTTGGCTAGTACATACCACATGAAGCGCCAATCGACACTATCATAGGCCTTGGAAAAGTCCACCTTCCACATCACTCCCCTAACCTGACGCCGTTGCCAGTCTGCAATAATCTCAGAGGCCATCACCAAGCTGTCACCAATTTGTCTCCCTGAAATAAAAGCAGATTATATCGGAGAGATCAAGCCATCAAGAATCTCGCTGAGCCTTTCAGCCAAAACCTTGGCAATGATCAGATAAATAGCATTGGAGAGTGCAATGGGGAGGTAATCCTCAACATGCTCGGACACATCTTTCTTTGGAAGTAGAAAAAGCAAGGCTTTATTGATTCTATTGAATCCTGCATTCACACTGCTATATTCCTCCAAAACTACAAACACATCTCCACTTACCACCTCCCAGAACTCATTGTAAAAAAATACAGGGAAGCCATCCGGACCAGGTGCACCCTCTCCATTTAGCGATGACACAACCCTCTTCAACTCCTCTATCGTGAAAGGTCTAATTAGCTGCTCACTCTGTTCGGGTAAGAGACAAGAAGCTCCTATCCCCGTCCACCTCCACGATCTCGACATCACCCTTCACGAGAGTCCACAAAAATAATCCACCATCGCTCTCCCAATCTCCTTTTCTCCCACCACTCTCGAACCCCCCACCATGACAGCTTGAATCAAGTTTCTTCTTCTCCTTCCATTGGCAACCACATGAAAGAATTTTGTATTCGCATCACCTTCCTTGATCCACCTCTGCCTTGATCTCTGTTTCCATTCCATCACTGTCTTCCGATCCTCTAGAGCGATCGCCGCGATGTAGTATCTTCTCTCTTTCAGTCCTTCATCTGTCAGACCTCTGTAATCTTTTTCTTTGTCCAACCTGATAATCCCCTCGTCCACCATTGTTCTATTTACGCTCCTGGTCTCTCTTACCTCTCGCTTGAACTCGCTCAACTTTTTCCTCAAGCTAACTAACTTCTGCGACAAGCATAGGCAGCCGACCCCACAACCTCAACTGATCGCCAATGATCGATTACCGTCCGTCGGAAGCCATCTTCAAGTAACTACGTTTTCACAAATATGAAGAAGGAGCGTAGGATATCCCCTTCACCACTATCCCAAACGAGAAGTGAATGATCTGATCTAGATCTCCGACGAGAGGAAACACCACACAGTGGGAACACCTGTAGAAACTCAGGGGAGATGAAGAAACGATCCAATCTAGAGCGAGATCTAGAGCTTCTCCATGTGTAACAAGTTTCACTCGCATCAAGAACCTCCTGTTGTATATCTCCAACCAAGTTAACAAAATCTTGTGAGCCAGGGTCCTGACCCACTTTCATCCCTGGTCTGTCAGCCACAAACAAATTGACGTTGAAATCACCAGCCATGATCCAAGCCACATCAGGGAACATCTCTCTCACAGCCCATAGCTCTGCCCAAAGGTTACCCTAAAGTGAGCGATCAGATGGGCCATAGACACAAGAAACCACTAATCTGGAACCAAGATGTTTCACAAGAAGTTCTATTGTCAGTACGAACCTGCCCTGCCTTTCTAATAGTGAGTCAAACAAGTCGCCAACCCAGGCCACAATAATGCCACCGGCACTGCCCACCGCGTTAATTACAGAGATGTTGTTTATACGCCTCAAACCGAGAGAGCTCCACAGCGCTTCTGAACACCCACTGAGCTTAGTCTCTTGAAGAAGAATGATATCGGTCATCCATTCATATAGAAGAGATCCAATGGAGCCTCTCTTCTCGGGGTTCCCTAACCCCCACACATTCCAGGTTGTTATCTTCATTTACAACCTGTCGATCTCCCGATGATGAGGGTCACCCCCGCCACCTTAGCCACGACGAACTCAAATTGAACCAAACTCACTTCCATTATACTCTAAATTAAATTATCATTCAAATGGTTGTGATTTCATAATTTTTGAAGTGATGGTTGAAAAGTCGATTTTCTGAGGTGTTTTGTGCAGTTTTCCCATAAACTTGTTGTGTATATTTTATTCATATTTATTTTGTATACATAATGTACATATTTTAAATATTATTTTCGTTAATAATAAATAAAAATTATAAATAATAAAATTAAAAAAAATGTATTTTCAAAATTATTTCCTTATTTGTACCTATGTATATTGTATTATATGTACATAATATGCGTATACAACTAACTTCTTTAAATAAAAATAACCAAAAAATAAAATATCTCACATTAATTAATTAAATTTAATTACAAAAAATGTATTTAGATTTAATTATTTAATTCATTATTTGATTTTGTAACATACCATGTATATTAGATTTGATTTTATGCCTTTAATGCCCACCATTGAGGTGGCTAATTGATTTTCATTAATTATTTAGTTTATTTAATTATTTTAATTCTGAATTTCATAATTAATTAATTAATTAATTTTATTAATTTCACCAATAAAAACATTCCTTAAGTATATATACCTTCCTTTTTCATTTTTCTTCCCTTTTTAATGGGCTCCTCCTTTCATTCTTTGATCAATCTTTAGAGAGAGGAGCCCGATCTCCGAGAGCTACTCGTCACAGAAGGGTGCCCAACCTCCGATCCGGTCGGTGACATCGATTCAGTCGTCGTCGAGGCCATCATGGCGTGTCCAAATCCAAGGTGAAATCCATATTTCATTTCATATCTTTTTGCTTAGATAAATCGTAGAGTTAATTTTTGCGTCGAATTTAGTCATTGTTAGATCTTAAAATCATTAAAAAAAATCCATACCACACTTCTTGTTCTGACCCTGTTCATCCACGACATTTTCTCCATCTCTACACGTTCTCGTTCTATCTCGCGCAACCACGCACCTCTGGCCACGCACGGTGGTCGGAGCCACGTATCTATCTTCCGTTGCATGCAAGATCCAACCCATCCACCAATCTCTTTTGTTGATAAATAAGTTATAAAAAAACAAAAAATAGATAATTATTTTTCTATCTCTCTAATATTTGTTTTGCAGGTTCACCTAAAAAAGTTATAAAAAAATAAAATAAACAAAATTCTAATTCTATCTCTGTTTACATCTTCTGTTCAACAAAAATAAAAAAAATGTTTCTCTTTTATTTCTATTATTTACATATTCAAAAACACAAAAAAGAAAACAAAAAAATCTCGAGGCCCTTCGCCCCCTGCGCGCGCCGCCCGCCCTTGCGCATCGGCCTCCCTCCGCTGCCTCCGCCCTTCGCTGCCTTTGGCCGCGCGAACCCGCGCCTCCCCGTTTAGAGATCGCCGAAGCCCCCTCCAGTCCGTGCCCGCGGTCGCGCGGTCGCCTCCGCCCGCGTATGGTGCCCGTCGCGACCCCGTGTCACTCCTTCAACGCGCGACATGCATCCGTCCGCGGCCTGCCGCAATTCCGAGTGCCCAGCGATGCCGCCCCAAGTGTCATGTCCTCCGTCATCTCAAGAAGAGAGGGAGCGGCAACACCTCCTTTGCTGTGTGAATATACGAAGGGTCCAAAAGAACCCTAGAGGGACTTGTTGAATAAAAAAGGGATTTGGACAAATTACAAGAAAAACTTTGGAACTTTCAGTACAAAGATGCCCTTGTCAAATCCAAAGCACGTGCTTCGCATGTGATATATTGGGTAATTTGTGACATTTATCCTGCAATTTAATTCTGTTATATTTAGTTGCAAAAACTTTCAATATTTGCCTTTTAGTCCCTGTTTCTAGAACAATAACTTGCTTGCTCTCTTTGAATGGAATAAATGTTTTTATAAGTGTAAAAATTCTGAGAAAATTTATAAATTCCTCCTGAAGTGTTTTACATTATTTAAATTTTTCAAAGATTTTTATTTAAATTTGATATATTTAAAAAAAATAAAAAAGTGTCTTTTTGCTTGTCAGGACTTGAAAATTCCTAAAAACTCAAAATCACGCATAAAAATTCCAAAACAATGTTGTAGGTGTATTTTATTCTCTATTAATTTCTGTCCAATTTTTGTGCATTTTTAATTTATGAAACTCCAAAAAATTATGAAAAATGAAAAATCTTAAAATAATTGTACAAAATTCTAGAAAAATCTAAAAATTGTGATTTCAGTTTCTGATTGTTGATATTTCTTTATAGTTTAAATAAAAATAATTTTCAAGATTATTGGGCATTAAATTATTTTTAAGTTGCAAAATAATCTTGGCTATGCACTATTCGCTCTGTTTTGCACTATTTGATTTTTATAAAATCACAAAAACATCAGAAAAATCTAAAAAATTACCAAAAATATTTTCAAACATATAAAACACATAAATATTTTCTCTAGAATTTTCTGAGTATTTTTTACTATTCTGAAAAATACAAAAAGAGTGCGGTTTTGTGTATTGTTTATCTTTTAGGCTTGTTTTGAAAATAAAAAAAAATAAAAATTCAAAAACCAATAAAAATCATTTCCAAAATTTGACTACTTAGTTTTTAAATCGTGCTCCTTGTGTTCGACTATGTTCGCTATACCGGGTAAAAAGAATAGTGAAAACCGCTTACATTTGCTTTGATTGATTTGATATTCTTTTAAGTGGTTTAAATAAAATTTTTCCATTGATCGATTCGAGTGGTTGAGAACAATGACAAGTGTGATATTATTTACATATCTTAACGACGTCGAATTTCGTGTCATCATCAACATACCATGCAGAATGAGGTCAACAACCAGCTGCTTGCATCCATACAAGCAATTTATCAGCAGCTGACCAATCAAGCCCTGGCCCAGATTGCCTTCCAAGATATGTTGCATGATATGAGGAGGAGGGCTGATGCAAGAGATGGCCTAAGAGAGGATGAGCCAGATCCAGATCAAGAGTTTAAGCTTGGAGGTGCTGGAGATGAACTTTCAGTAGGGGGACCCGACTTTGATGGAATAGATGCAGGACTACTGTCGTCGAAGCATACTTTGAAACAGGCATACAATTCGAGAGTAGGCCATATCACTGAGTGTATCCAAATTCCAAAAATCCACGCCCACTTCGAGCTGAAGCCGTAGTTCCTGTCCCTACTTCCCACATTTCATGGGAACACCACTAAGGAAACATATATCCACCTCAAGAAGTTCGGCCGCATCTGTGCTACTGCTCAGGGCAACACATGGAGGCACGACTATCAGAATGGTCCACAGCAGTTCGGATATCATAATCAAGGATACCATCATCAATCGACTTCCTAGTATCATCAGAAGAACTCATTGTATTCCTCCAACCCTCCTCCTCACCAGTTTTCACAGAGGTACCAGCTACAGTCTCACCCTCCATATCAACATCCAAGATCCCAACAGGGGGAAGCCTCTGAGATTGTGCTGGTCAACCCAGCCCTTACTTGCCTCGAATAGTTAATGAAAAACATGGCTAAGATGAACCAGAAGATCAACGACCTGACAACTACGAAAACAACCATTCCTGCTCAGGTCGAGGCTAACTCGAACAATTTTCGATGCAAGGAACATGTAGGGTAGTGTCCAACTTGATTCAGGTGAATTAAATTTCCTTTTATTTAATGTTGTTACTCTTAGGAGCAGTAGGAGACTCCATCAATCGCTGACGGTGAAGGGAAAGCATCTTGGATCTGATGGGGATTCGTCAGTCCAGCTAACGTAATGGTCAAGAAGCATTTTTGGAGCAGCACCACCAACAGAAAAATTACAAAAAATGAAGAAAACAGAAACATATAAAAAGATAACATCAGCCTTGGTGGAGACAAGCTAGCATTGGATACGCCTACATAAAGCACATAACTAGTTCTAGCCTCGACGAATCATGACCTGCAACGAAGCCAACACTAGAACCAGAAGCTGAGTCTGCAGTTTTTGGTCAACACATTGTGGATGATTCTATACCTTTTTTCCATCTACTTGTAAACAATGATATGGACACATTTTTGAATGACATTATTGAAGATTTTGTAAATATTCCTTTTCCAGAAGCAATGAAAAAACACAAAAAAAAGAAAAATTTTAAAAATACTTTGTCTAATCATGCTATCATTGAGATTATCCAGAATTTGGTCTTGAACATGCCATTGATGAAAGCCCTTAAGTATATGCCCGCTGTGAAGAAAGGGTTCAAAGATGCATGTACAACCAGGTGTAAGCGTCATCCTCATAACTCTAGAAGCAAGGGTGGCAAGTCTGAAAAGCACATTCTTACGATGGCCACAATCAATGCTATCAGCAACCTCCCAGATAAGAAGCCAGATAAGGGAGCATTGTTCGTTCACAGTCAGATGTTCAACCAGGAGTTCGAACATACCTTGCTCGACAGCGGGTCGTTTGTCAATCTCATGCCTTCTTTACTACTCACAGAATTTGGGTTAGGACTGATCAAACCTATGAAGATGATTATGCAATTCAAGAGGTTTGTTAGAGGACATAATTGTCACGGTCCAGGGAATGCAGTTTCCTGCTGATTTTGTCGTGCTAGATATGGACATCTCCACACCTTTGCTCCTTACCCCGATCATACTCAGATGACCGTTCTTAGGAACATCCAATGCGGTGGTGAACTATGGTACTGGAGAGATCACCTTTGGCTCCAACGATAGCAAAAAGAGGATAGAGATCGTGTCTGATGCAAGCCCAACGGTGAGAACACCTGCAAAGTGTACGAGGGTAATTAATCATTCTGAATACCGCGACTTTCTGATGGAAATTCGGGACACCAACCTATTCATTGATGATAATGAGGTCCATGAATTCCTCTACCACAAGGAAGGATTGGAGCATGCAGTCGAATTTCTCCTTGTCAACCTTGATGAGGTTTTTGCTGATATGCTGGATGAGATTCCTGTGGGGATGATGTGCCTTCAAGACCAAGAACAGAATACATGCGAACCTTTCGATGAGGAGGAAATCATTGAAAATTTTTGCGTACTTTTTGATCCAGAAGATTAACAATGCATGTTAGGTACCAAACAGATGAAAGAACCACCACCCGTTCTAATAGCCGAAATCACCACTGAAGCTGCTCCAACTCCGCCAGAGCTGAAGCAACTTCCCTCCAATATGAAATATGCCTTCCTTGCGGGTGAACCGAACATGTATTCGGTCATTATCAATGCACATCTGACTAAAGATTAAGAATATCATCTGATGGAGGTTCTTCAATGTAACCGCAAGGCAATAGGCTATAAGACTTCAGATCTCCATGGGATCAACCTGTCCTTGTGCTCGCGTCGCATCTTCCTTAAGGAAGACAACAAACCCTCCCAAGAATTTCAGAGAAGACTAAATCCGAACCTGCAGGAGGTTTTTATGAAAGAAATTAAAAAATGGTACGATGTAGGATTCATTTATCCCATCTCCGACAGCAAATGGGTGAGCCCTCTACTTGTATTGCCAAAGAAATCAGGGATCACCATCGTGAAGAATGAAAAAGGAGAGGAGATCACGACCAGAGTACCCACTTCTTGGTGAGTGTGTGTAGACTACAGAAGACTTAATCTCGCCACCAAGAAGGACCACTTTCCGTTACCCTTCATTGACTAGATTCTTCAAAGATTGGCTGCAAAGGAATACTTCTGCTTCTTGGATGGATACTTTGGGTATAATCAAGTTACTATCGCTCATGAAGACCAAGATAAGACTACGTTCACCTATCCATTTGGTATGTACACCTTCAGACGGATGACGTTCGTGCTATGTAATCCCACAACCACATTTCAAAGGTGTATGCTTGCAGTTTTTGCAGATATGGTGGCCAATTTTCTTGAGGTCTTTAAGGATGATTTTTTGGTATATGAGGACTCCTTTAATCAATATCTTGATTATTTAGACTGAGTCTTATGGAGGTGATGCGAAGTGAATCTAGTGCTCTCGTGGGAGAAGAGCAACTTTATAGTTACTGAAGGAATTGTGCTGGGTCATGTTGTTTCTAAATGTGGCACGGAGGTTGACCCAGCCAAGGTGGAGGTAATTTCTAAACTTGAACCACCTACAACCATCAAGTAGGTCAGGTCATTCTTGGTCCATGTCGGTTTTTACCGGTGATTTATCAAAGATTTCAGTAAGTTGGCCAGACCATTGATCGAGTTGCTAGGTAATGAGAATGATTTCATTATGGATGACTTATGACACGCCTGGCAACTCAGGTTAAGTATGTAATAATCAAAGGTCGTTGTGACCTGAATCACCAAGAGTAATCAACAAGAAACATATTAATAAACCACTTTAAAAGAAAATTCAAGTAATGGAATGTAAGTAGTTTTCGCTATTTAATTTACTTGGTATAGCGACCAGGATTGAACAAAAGGAGCATGATTTAAAAACTTGGCAATCAAATTTCGAAGATAAAGTTTTTAGTGGTTTTTTTATTTTTCTGTTTTTTATTTTCAAATGAAGAACAATATGCACAAGGGAATAAAAAATACACGCACCGCAATCTTTTTGTATTTTTTTCAAAATATTCAAAAATTCCCATAAAATTACAGAAAACATATTTTTTGGTTTTATAGGTTTTAAAATATTTTTGGTAATTTTTCTAAATTTTTCTGATGTTTATGTGATTTTATAAAAATCAAAAAACAATGGCAAACAAGGTAAACAACGTACAACCTGGAGTAATTTGCAACTTAAAAATAGTTTAAGTACCCAAAACTCGTAGAACTTATTTTTGCACTAAAAGATATATAAATATCTACAAACAGAGACTGAAATAAGGTTTTTTGGATTTTTCTACAATTTTATATGATTTTTCAAGATTTTTAGTATTTTGTAATTTTGGAGTTATAAATGTTTATTGCGTGAAAATTGGACAGAAATTAGAGGAGAATAAAATACACCTATAATATTTTTTGGAAGTTTTGACAAAATTTCGAATTTTTATGATTTTTCTTACTTCGTGCAGAGAAAAAGACACCGTTTTGACTTTTTTAAAAAATAACAAGTAATGATGAAATGCGATGACAATTTTGTACAATGATCAAGCACATAACAAGAATATTCACAAATTTTTACGGAATTTTTAGAGCATGAAAACATTTATTTCAGTTAAAAGAGAAAACAAATTAAATGTCTGAAATACAGGGACCCAAATGCAAATATTTAAATTTTATGGATAGAAAGATAGAAGAAATAAAATGCGGGATAAAAATTGCAAATTACTCGGTCGGGGGGATGTATGTGAGTTGCTTTGGCGAGGACTTTATTGCAATTTTAAAAACTTCTGAGGGCTATTATGCAATTTAACCATTTTTTATTTTTAAAAACCTTGGGTTCTTTTTCATGGCCTTCATTTCTTCTCAAAGTAGTAAAAGGGGTCGCTGCCGTCTTCAAAAGCAATAGGGGGAAGCTGCCGGTCGCGGGCAGAGGATGTCGCGGTGGCGCGAATAGGCGATGACGGTGGGGCAGTGCGCTACGACACACGGCAGCAGGGGGCGCTAGCCCGAACACGGAGGCGAAACGAGCGGGGGGAGTGCTACCTCCGCGGGGCTAGAGTGGCACGACCAGTAGACGGGAGGACAGATCTATCGGTGGACGCACGCTGCGGGGCATTCAGCGGAGGCGCGGGTGGAGCTCCGCAATGGAGGTAGGCCGCAGGGGGAGCGCCACGGTGAACCGCTTCGTGCGGGTTCACGCAGAGGTGCCTCTGCTCTGGCGGAGGAGGCTCGGTGGATGGCTGGGCCACTGTGGGACTCACACGATGGATACAGGAGGAGGCCGGGCGCCTCCTCCTAGAGCGACGCCCAGCGGAGGGCTCCGCGCGGAGGAGGTGTCTCAAGCGCTCAACAGAGGTATCGCCGGTTGGAGGTGCGGCTGTGATGCGCAGGAGGCGCCATGACTGCAGACTTTTTTTGTTTTTTTTCTTTATATGTAAACAGAGATAATATTTTTTTATTTTTTAAAAAGAAATTATAAACAACAACATAAGTAATTATATATATATATATATATATATTAATGTTCCTGCAAAACAAATATTAGAGATAACAACAACTATGTATTTTTTATTTATTTTATTTATAAACAGAATAAGATTTATGGAGGGGGATCCAGTGAAAAAAATGAGAAATGGATCTGAGTCTCCAGTCACCGTGCATGGCCGGAGTTGAGAGATCGTGGTAGATAGAAAAGAATGTGGAGAGATCGAGATATGAGATGAAAAACCCGAATCGGATGACAAATGTGATATGGATTTTTTTTAGAACAAGATATAAAGATTAATCTTCACATCGATGCAAAAATAATTAAATCTAAGATTTATCTAGGAAAACGACGGGAAATAAAGTTGGATCTCACCCCGGGATCGGATATGCTGTGATGGTCTCGACGAGGGCCGACTCGCTGTCACTGGAGGGCTCGGAAGCTGGACACCCTTCTTTGACAAGATTGCTCTCGGAGATCGGGCTCCTCTCCACCAAAGATTGATCAAAGGAAAACGAGGGAGGATGAGCCCTATAAAAAGAGAAGAAAAATAAGAATAGAAACAATTGACAAATGAGGAATGTTTTTATTGGTTAAATAAATAAATTAATTAATTAAAAAATAAATTTTGGATTTAAATAAAATAAATAAAATAATTAATTTGCAAAAATTAATTAACCACCTTAATGGTGGTTATTTAAGGTATAGAATAATATCTTTATATACAAGGTATGTTTTCAAATCAAATAATACATAAATTAAATAATTAAATAATTAAATCCAAATTTAGTAAATTAATTAATATAATTAATTAATGTTAGATATTTAATTTTTTTGGTGATTTTTATGTATGGAAATTAGTTGTATACAAATATTATATACATAGTACAATATACACATTTACAAATAAGGAAAATAATTTTTAAATAAATTTTTTAAATATTATATATACATATATATATATATATATTTATGGATGAAGATAATATTTACAATTATGTTCATTATGTATAAAAAATAAATATGAATAAATATATACAATAGGTAATTGGTGAAACTGCACAAACCACCCCAGAAAATCGACTTTTCAACCGACTTTAAAAATTATGAAACCACAACCATTTGAAAGATAATTTAATTTAGAATGGAAGTGAGTTTGATTCATTTTGTGTATGTATGGAGCTGGAATTGATCTTTCAATGATTGTTTTATGGCTTTTTCTGAGTGTGATTATTTGTAATTTATACCTTATTTCAATATGTAATTATTATTATTATTATTTACAAAACATTTTTATTTACAACTTTTTTTACAAAAATATTTAATTTGAGGTCAATTTATGTAAATAAAATCGTACAAGTTTTATACAAATATAGAGGTAAAAATTTACAAATTATTTTTGGATTAAAAACCGTATCTCCCCCTACTTTATTCCTGGTCGATCATGCCAAGTCTTACCTTCTCTTGGGGTCCAGATTAGTCTACATTTATTTCAAAAAACATCTTTTAATTTTATTATATTTTTCTTTTCTTCTTTATTCTTTTATTTGAGTATAAAAAGTGTAAAAAATGCATATTTAACAAATGCATGTAGAATGGTTATTTCATGGAATTAGTGGGTATTTACATGTTTTTCACTAAGAAAACGAAGCTAAAATAAAAGAATAAAGATGATGAATTGTGGATTCATCATTCCCCTATACTTTACCTTTGCTAGTCCCTTAGCAAACACTTATTTGGAAAATGAATGAAAATAAAAATAAAGAAAAGAAAAAGGAAAGAAATTAGAGCAATATTAACTTTTAAACTTGTCTCCATAAAATTGTAGTATGGAGCTCTGTCGGACCTTTGGATTATTAGTGTGTCAGAACCTTAATGGGAAATGTATTTAAAACCTAACAACCTCTAAGTTCCACAAGTCTCCTATTCTGGTCTCCTCAATAATCAGGTCTAAACAAGTCTACATACACAAATTCTTATGACTATGAATCTTTACTTGTATGATGTAAGTGAAATATAGCTCCTCATCTCAAAAGTAGCAAAGAAACAACCTCTCCCAACAAGGTAACTCTAATCCCCCAGTCTAGCAATTCTTTCCTCGAGGAGCGGGGATATTCCCTTCTAAGTTCAAGTACAACCAGCTCAAGAAGAGGGGATGGAGAAGAGAATGGGTAGTAACCAGTGTAGCTACCTATCCTTGGATGCAAGACCAGTGTAGCCAAGTCATCCGTTGCAAGCTTACAAACATTTGACTTTGAAGCTCCTATTCTTTTTTACTTGTATATACACTCCGGCAGGCATTTTACTTTTCAATCAGGCCTGTCCGCTTTCGGAGATTCTACATTTTTTTTGAAAATATATACAAGGTGCAACATGTACATAAGTAGTTTTTCCTCTTGAGCCAGTAGACTATCCCTCTTTTGAAGCATTATTGCAACCCCAAAGCATCCTGTCTTTATAACTTAACATAGCCAAAACAGGTTGAGACACACATCCCTCCTTAGAGGAGGACGAGAGGTTCCGCTAAGATGTACTACCCTCGTATGCTACCCCAAGTAAAAGATTCTGCCCCCTCACTACCTCCTCCATAAAGAGCTACGTGTAGAGTGCTTTGTCCAAGGTAAGCCACAATCTGAAAGAATCATGCGTGTGTTGTTAAATATTCTACTTGACTTATCATGATGACATGTGAACATAGTCTTATGGATTCAAAGAATTGAGTCACTAGGACCTGAAAAGTCTTAACTCCAGTTCTTATAAGGTTCCTCTGAAATTAAGTGGATTAAGGTCCAACTAATCTCCATTCCTCAAATTTATTCCAGACTTAGTTTAAATGTCAATACTATCCAGAAAAATGCACATGAAAATGCAAGAAAAAGGTACAATGCAAAGAATCTTTTTGTGAAACAATTATTCTAATTTTGAACTTTTTATAGATTTGTGAAAAATGATGTACATGCAAAAAGATTTTTTTAAACAAATAGTTAGTAATATATACAACTATATAATTTTTTTTGATAAGGGTTAGGGATGAGATACATATATTTACACATGAGTGAGTCAATTATTTACAAGAATCAGGTGAAAGGATTTACAACTTGAGTAATTTTTTTGTGTTGCATATAATCTCAAACTTATTTGAAAATAATTTTACAAATAATTTGAATTTTTTTGTGTTACATGAGTGAGTCAATTATACACGTATATACATACAGTTGAATTTTTTTGTGTTGCATATAATCCTCAAATTTATTTGAAAATAATTTTACAAATAATTTTGAAAACTATAGTCCAAAATAAATTTTCAAACAAATTTGCAATCATTTACAAACATTTGAAAACAATTTTTTTGCAAACATTTTTTCAAAACAATATATATATATATTTATATATAGATTTTCAAAATAATTTTCAATAATTTTTCAAAACATTTACAAATAGTTTTACGAAATGATTTTATTTCACTCAAAGAAAACTTTTTACAAGCCAAACTTTTTTACAAAGATTGAATATATTTTTAAAATATTTTTCAAATAGTTTTCAAAATATTTTTCAAATAGATTTTCAAACTACTTTCAAAATATTTTTCAATTTTTTAACTTGACTTATTAATTTGTATATACAAAAAGAATTTGAGGAAATTTTTGCATCTTTTTATTAGTTTTCTATCAGTATTTAAATAGTATTTTAGCTATATTAAAAATATGAAAGTACAAGTTATGGCTAAAGTATATATACAATATATACGACACCACCTATACTTGGCTCAAACTATGTCCTCATAGAGATTAAAGAGCTGCAAAGGAAGACATAACTCGTGCTAAGTATTGGGAAGTGAAAAGAATATTATACTATAATGACGAATAAAAGAATATAATCAATAGAAGTCGGTGATCCCCCTATACTTAGGATCGAGTAATCTTAAGTATAAAAGACCATACACAAGCGGAAAACTGAAGGTTAGAATGTACTGGGTTTACCTCCCCTATACTTAGGGTAAAAAGAATCAAAAGAATAATCACACCCGCCTATACTTAGGGTAAAGTACACCCTAAGTAGAGCATAATCATGAGATGGAGATGGGGTGTTTAGACAAAAAGAATGAATGATATGGATAGATGGATCTATACAACTCTGAACAATGTTGAGGTGCCTCTCAACAAGCACTAGAGTTCACGCCTCTAGCTAGGTGCAAAGGCTAGGATAACGATGTATCAAGCTTCAGGATGGTATCTGTGAGGCGAATACCATACTGTCATCGTAGTCTCGGTGGGAGAACAACAACGAACTCAACAATGTAGATGATGACACCTAGGTAAACAATCAGGAGGGTGTCTGCTACGGGGTAAAGATATGGGAAGATGAAATTGGGCTCCAGTAGCACAAAAGAAATCATCGGCTCAAGGTCTGAATGGAGTGAATGGATGGAGCTGAAAAAATCGAACATGGAGAAGGAAGGATCTGTCAGGGATTCCTCCACGTTAATCATCATCTCAAAAATGTATGGAAAGTCAAGATCAGGAGGCTCACTAAAAGGATGATATCTGATGCATGTAATGTAGAGAAATCAGTAAAATCATCGAATACCTCAATGATCGGGTCATCCTCGTGAGGGTCGTCGAGGAGAGAAAAATCAAACTCATGATCAGAAATATCAAAAGACTCGGTCTCATGATCCAACAGATCGGATACACTCTCAAAAAGTGAAACCGAGTACACAGGGTACGTGGCATTCTCCCGCAGCTAACCCTCGGGGAGTAATGCCGAATCAGAATCGAATTGGGGATCTATGCTACCAAATATTAGGTTCTCCAAAAATATACCGACCTCATCAAATGGGAGGATACAAGGCTCAAAGATAGGACTATCTAGGTCTTTCAAATCAAAATGGTGTCCCTCATCAAGCTCTCTATACTGAGATGGATCCAAATGTATATTTGAATCTGAGAAGATCTTCTGAAGAATGGATACTGAATCAACTGGACATGGATACTGAAATGACCGAAAGGATGGTTGAGATGTGGAATCCTCCTCTATTTCATGGGACATTAAAAGATCTAGAATCCAAGAAGCTTCGACGTGAAAGTGCGGGACTGGCTCAAAATATGGCTGTATAACCAATAGGAACTCGACCAATGTTCGACTCTGGGAACTCACAATGGTAGTCAACATGCCCATCATAGGAAATATATTATCTTCCATATCCTCTGACTGGTGTATGCTGTCTAAATCGGCATGAAGTTCCACACACTCAACTGGTGTCATATCTCCCTCGTGTGTTGTTCCGAATAAATCATCTCGAGAAAATGGAATGTCTGAAAGTGTTCACAAGATGGTCTCAAATAAATCCATGTCAGGACAATGGTGTGAACCACCACATGAGGTAATGACCAATGCAATCTATTCGACGGTCATCCCCCTCATTGCGATATGGACAAGGTCAGTCACCGAAAATCCATGATCCGTAAATCACCTCAAAAGATCAAGTAACCTCAACCATGAATCTCTCAATGGCTCTTGAGGGTCTACTGAAAAATCTCGAATGCAAGACCACATCAACTCTGCTCTGTAATGGGGGTAAAATCTCTGCAAAATCAACATCCGAAGGTCGCCCCATGTAGCTATTTTCCTCCCCAACTCTCTATGCCATCTCAAAGCTCTAGTTTGACGTGAGAAAGGGAAGGTCATCCGCATCAGTTCATCAGAAGTGATATCTAGGTATGCTCGTGATCCATAAAAATCCTCAAACTCAGATAAATAAATATATGATTCCGCATGCACTCCTCCTGAAATTTTTTGCTGTAAATTAATGAACTCTAAATCCAAAATGAAGGGATTCAATGTAGAAGCAGACTGCGCTTCTTGATATGGCTGCTCATCAATCATCCCAGGATAGAAGTCATCTAAAGTTCGCAACTCATCCATGTGATGGCCTATGGAATGCACTCTCAACTCAGCAATGAAATCGCCCGGTTCTCGTATCTGGTCAATCTGGTCTCCAAGGGCTTCAAGCAGAACATGTCCTGAATAAGAAGGTGAGAATGGAGAGGGAAAAGATGGGATGTCGGTCGGAGTTCCAACTTCCCAATAGAGTGGGCGAGAATGATGGGAATGAAATGAAGATGCTGCAAAATCCGACTGAAATGGAGTTTGGCCCATCATGAAGAGAAGAAAATGAAGGGAGGGGGGAAGGGGTAGAAATAGATGAAGGAGATAGAAGGTGACTGCTAATGATCTAGGGAAGATGAACGTAACCAATTCACACCAAAGACATACAAACACAAAGCAAACCCTCAGTTCACCAACTCAACACTTGGCCGTGAGATTTTGATCTTTATCTTTTCAATTTTAGACTTTAGTGACCAGACAAAAATTGTACAAACACTTAGGATGCTTAATGAGATTTGGGCACTACTTTTTAGTGTGTACGGGAGTAATTAAAAGCGTAAACAATGAGGAGGTTGCTCTCCCAAAATAATGACGAATCGGTTACGTTTAATTCTAAGAGTCAAGTTCAATTAGCCGTCCCAATTTTTATTTTTTTTGATATTCACTTTTTTGGATTTTTTTCAATAACACGTTTAACGAACTTTCCGATTTCCTTTTATTAATTTGAGTCCAAAAATAGGGGGAGGAAGTCGAAAAACCCGATGCACGGTCAAACACAATGATGCATGCAGAGATAGAAAATGTGTACCATTATCCAACATTCTACATGCAATATGATTCGCGCACGAAATTAAATACTGAAAGCAAACTAACTATATGATGCATAAGGAAATCAACCTTAGACGAGCAACTTCTATTGATCGTGAAGAACAAGAGCTAGCTAATCGAATTGAGTTCGAAGTCCGATCTTGGGAGTCACTCGGTGCCCGCCGCAATGGGTCCTGATAGCGCTGCATGTGACTCCTCACGGCACGTGGTCTCAAATCCAATTAGGCTAACTTTTTTTCAGTTTATTTTTAGCAAGTTCCAATTACGTTCTATATGTACAAATAAGTAATTAGGTGTTGGGACTTAGCTGATCACATCACAATCAACAAAAATCCTACGTTTAGGGGTTAAATCCGTGAGAATATAATAGAAAGTATGGCAGTGAAATAAAAAATGAGAAAATAGCGGTGAGGTCCTCCAAGTGCACCGGCACTTAGCGAAACAAACCCCAAAAAATGTCCAAGTCCAACTACAGTTCAAAGTCTAATTATTACAACAATCTTAAAATGTTCTCTAAAATAAAACAACTGCCTCCAGCTCTTCTCCGGCTCCTCCTCCTGCGCAAGTTCACCAAAAGAGTCTAAATCATCCTCCAAGCGGTCTTGCACAAAAATCAAAGCAGACGATGGTCAGAAAACAGTTACAATATGTAGAGACAAGAAAGGCAGAAATATGACTGCTAACATGTGCTCCCCGTCAACTGTGCCATTTTGATGACATGCCTGGAAACTCGGGTTAAGTATGTAATAATCAAGGGTCGATACCCGAATCACCAAACATAATCAATGAGAAACATATTTATATTTAAAGAAAATTCAATGGAATGTAAGCGATTTTCGCTATTTAATTTACCTAGTATAGCGACCAGGGTCGAATAAAAGGAGCACGATTTAAAAACCCAGCAATTAAATTTTGAAGATAAAACTTTTAGTGGTTTTTTTATTTTTCAATTTTTTTTTCAAATTAAGAACAATATGCACAAGGGAATAAAAAAATACACACACCACAATATTTTTGTATTTTTCAAAATATTAAAAAATGTCCGGAAAATTACATAAAATACATTTTTGGGTTTTATAGGTTTTAAAATGTTTTTGGTAATTTTTCTAATGTTTTTGTGATTTTATAAAAATCAAACAGTGTCAAATAAGGTAAAAAGTGCACAACATGAAGTAGTTTGCAATTTAAAAATAGTTTAAGTGCGCAAAACTCCTGGAACTTATTTTTGCGCTAAAAGACAATTAAATATCTACAAACAGAACTGGAATTAGATTTTTTAGATTTTTCTACAATTTTATACGATTTTTTTTCAAGATTTTCAGTATTTTATAATTTTTAAGAGTTTTATAAATGTTTATTGCGTGAAAATTGGAAAGAAATTAGAGGGAAATAAAATACACCTACAATATTTTTTTGGAATTTTCAGACAAATTTTCAAATTTTAGGATTTTTCTAAGTTCGGGTAGAGAAAAAGATATTGTTTATTATTCTTTTTAAATAACAAATGATGATGAAATTTGATGGAAACTTTATACAATGATCAAGCACATAGCAGGAATATTTACAAATCTTTGTGGAATTTTTAGAGCATGAAAAACATTTATTTCAGTCAAAAGAGCAAGCAAATTAAATGTTTGAAATAAAGGGACCAGAATGCAAATATTTAAAGTTTTTGGACTGAAAGATAGCAGAAATAAAATGCGGGATAAAAATCGTGAATTACCCAGTAGGAGGTGCGACGCACATGACTTGCTTTGGTGGGGACTTTATTGCAATTTCAAATACTTTCGAGGGATGTTATGCAATCTAGCATATTTTTTTATTTTTAAAACCCTAGGAGTCTTTAACCTGGCCTTTGTTTCTTCTCAAAGTAGCAAAAGGGGCAACCACCATCTTCAAAAGCACCAGGGGGAAGCTGCCGGTCGTGGGAGGATGCCGCGGTGGCACACCTTGTTGGATGGGAGCTACCTTATGGGTATATGGCTACAGTTGTGTACCATGGTAGGTACCAAAGACTAGGTCTCGACCTTGCATCGAATAGTAGCCATACGTGCCATGGGTGAAAAGGTAAAGTCCCCCAAAGAAGCAAGTATACTCGACGTCCCTATATAACAAAGGGGACTCGCTCGGTCTTAGTCCGTTTATGATCTCGGGGCTGCTGCCGTTAATGAAAAAGAATGCCCTCCTCACACACAACGCAACGATCAAATTCTTGGTGGGAAAGAAAGAGTACAATTCAGCTTATCGCAAACAGAGGCAGTTTTGACCTACCTTACCGGGAAGGGAAGTCGCAATATCTAATCTTCACCTTTCTCGTGATGCTCACCTGACGGCCTTCCCCGAAGTCTATCAGGAGAATCCGATCGACTCAGAAGTATTAGATGAAGTGAAAAGTATGTGTATTTTTTTTTGAATTTTAATAAATTAATTTAGGTATATAAATAAATATATGTATAAATTTCATAGTTTAAATTCATTTATAAATTAAGGTTTTTGAACTATTTAAATATTAAATAGTGTCTAAAAATTCTAAATAATTTATTGATAAAATACAAGATCAAGAAAATAATTAATAGTATAATAGTATATTCTGAATAAAATAAATATATCAGAAACTTAGTTATCATCAGATCCCAAAACCGTCTTTTAACAATTGAACTTCGATTTTAGTGAAATCACCTTCATTAATCAGAGAATATTATTTTACTAACTTTAAGATGAGTAGAGTGTAATTGGAGTTCATGTGAAGAAGTTATGATGTTTGGAAGTTGAGTAATTGACGATTTGAAAGTTGGATTTCTTGGCATATATATATATATACATATTGGAATTCTTTAAGATTTTTATACATATATATATATTTTTAGAAATAAATAGGAAAAGAGTTTCATGAAAAATATATATAAATGAATTAATTAAAAATCTTTCAAGTTTTGATAATTATTGAATAAATAATGAATAATAAGTAGTGTGCATAACTAATTCTTTTTGAGGTTTCCTTCCTTTTCTCCCCCTACTTATTTGTTTGCCGACCAATCCATGCTGACTTGGTCTTAGGGGTTAGGTTTTATAAATATATCTTTCAGTATTTATATTTTCTAAGTCATATTCTATAGAGCCTTTAAGCGAATTGCTAGTCCAGGTGTCGACAAGGGATGAGACTAGAAAGCTTAAGTTAAGCAAGAAAAGAGTTTGGGCGAGGCATTATCTATGTTGGAAAAGAAAATGAATTCAGAAAAAGAATAGAGGTCGAGAGGGCAAAGGCTAGCGGGAGGTCTCAGAAAGTCGCTATATCACTATATCTGTAGATCCAGGAAGCAAACAAATTTACAATCTATCGTCTTTTTATTCTTTTATTTAGTTACATGTTTTTAATGTATAAAAATGTATATTTATTCATGAATGATGTTTTGATAAGAAATGAAAATTAACGGATATTTACATGCATTTGTTAAAGATTTTAAGACAAAATGCAACATAAAAGTTAATGAATTATATACTCATTAACCCCCTATACTTGAACTTTGCTAGTCCCTTAGCAAACACTTATTTGAAAAGTAAAGACAAAATAAATAAAGTTAGAATGAATTTGTTTTCTTAAACTAACTCATGAGAATAGACAAAGTACATATCTTGTTCAGGCATAAAACAAGCATTTTGTCGGAGCCTTAACTAGGATTAGGATTTTAATCTCAATAGTACTCAAGTTCCGCAAATCCTTATTTAGGGTCACCTCAACAACCAGCTCAGATCCACTTACCCATATCACAAACTCTATCAACCTTGAATTCAATTTGTTTGTGGGTAAATTGTGTTAGTTCTTCCATATTTAAAGAAGCGAAGAAACCTCCCACCTCAATAACACACTCTCATCGATTCCTCATCCAGCTACTCTTTCCTCGAGGAAGGAGGTATTCCCTTCTAAGGTGAGGTCATGTTGTTTCCATAATCGAATAGAGAGAGAATGTAAAAGAACGTGAAAAGAACTGGAGTGTGACTAGTGAAATCACTTCTCCTTGTGAAGCCCATCCAGTGTAGCTAAGTCTCCACTAAGATATGCTTGATTTTTAGAAGCTTGGACCATTGTAGTCATATTAGGTATTTGGTGGTTTGCTTTTTTTGGTAGACTTTGTAATGTTGCTTACACTGCATCAATCTTTTTATGCCTTGATGGATATAACATCTTTTCATTCCATCTATTTTTTAAAGTCTTGAAAATTTTATG
This sequence comes from Ottelia alismoides, assembly GCA_037367405.1. Lineage (NCBI taxonomy): Eukaryota > Viridiplantae > Streptophyta > Magnoliopsida > Alismatales > Hydrocharitaceae > Ottelia > Ottelia alismoides. The sequence continues at coordinate 477,716 of JAZKJV010001604.1, forward strand.
TTAGTAGATCCTTTCCTCAGGCGAAGCATTATTTCAACTCCACAACTCCTGTCTTTAGATATCCATGCCACTAAACAAGGATGAAAATTTACTACTAAAATGAACGATCCTTCGCCACCTCATGCATGTCGAGCTAAGTGCAAAGCGCATATGTCCAAAACTGTTTCATTGATGGAAAATTAAATGGATGACACCAAGTGTTCTACTTAGGCAAATTTAAGTTGACTTCACAAACATGGTCTTGTGGAACCTAAAAAATTAAGTCAAAGCCTGAAGAGTCTAAACTCTAGTCCTAACTAGGCTCCTTACAATGAAGATCAAAGGCCATAATCAAGCTCCATCTTTAGACTATTCTCAATCTTAAGTTCGGTAAATGAAATTTATTCTGAAGAATGTTAATGCAAATGGAAGCATGTTTTTGTGAAGTGTATTTTCTTTGAATTTTAATCATTTGATGGATTGCAAAGATCTTGTAATTTTTAGGAATGTTAAGACTTTATATTTTTATGATTTTTTCAATTTTATAAACAAGCATATGTACAAGAACTTTACAAGATAAATTACCAATAATTTATTTGAATTAATAACTAATTTATTTTATAAATTTTATATACAAATAATTTTAAATATTAAGTTATTTTCACACATATTTTAATAAACATTATTTTAAATAAGTGTTATACATATTAAATACATAATTTTAAATATATATTTTAAATTAAGAATATTAAATAAGAATTATACAAATATTTTATTTTTTTCCTAAGGATTTTATAAATAATAAGTAAATATAATTTAATAAATTATTCCTTACCCACTTTTTATAGAATATATATATATAAATTAATAGATAAAAATATGAGTTATGCATGAAAGTATATATATAATATATACACAACCCCCTATCCTTAGTTTGTGATACATCCTCATAGCATGAAAAAAGACAAAGGTGGACATAACACGTGCTAAGTAAAAGTGGATGAAAAAGAATAAAAGAATAGTAGCCAGTCGACCCCCTATACTTAAGATCTGGTCATTATAAGTATAGTGGAAGACAAAAATGAGGTGATTGGGGAAAAGGAATATACAAATGAAGAAACACAAGAAAAAGAAAGAGAAACAAAATCAACGAAATCACTTGATCCCCCCTATACTTAGGATTAGGCATCCTAAGTATAGAAAAGAATGTGGTCGAAAAATAGGGACCAGTTATTAGTGTAAAAGAAAGGAAAAAAAAGAAAAATAAAAAGGACAAAATTGAACATGAAAATCGATAGGCAATTGGTCTGTCCTATACTTAGGATCTGGTATCCTAAGTATAAAGACGACCAAAAAATGGGGATGATTGGTGACTACAAAGAATATACAAGTGGTGGTGTATTCCAAAAACTGAAAGGCTCACAGGTCTTTGTACGTGATAAACTGAAGTGGAAGAGTAATCATGAGTCATGTACAAAGTAGATCACCTCAACCTGGGTCATACGTAATCGTCTGCTACTCAAGTGTGTATTGATCCCTAGTTGAACAAGTAGAGCTGCCTCTGTAAGTGAATACTCTGTGTGCCATAGGTCTCTCTACTGAATATGTGTCTTTAGAGTTAGACTACAGAAGGTGTCTATACGTGTATGTATCACACCATCCGACTCTCTATGTTGAATGCAATGTATGATTTGTGAATTGTAATCAGTTAACTGTCATGCGGAATATGTGTACTCTCAATCTGCGGCACTGTACTCTTAATCTATTGCAATTGACTACTCATCTAGCTATGATATGATCTCTGGGTCTGCATGTGGACAATCGTCTGAAGAACTAGGTACCATATTGATGAACGCCCCGCACCCTATGTTAATTCGGTCAAATTAATGTCCAAATTAATTAATGTGATTCGTTGCAGTCGGATACAAGGGGTTAATCAAAAACCACTTATCGATTAATGTGAAGTTAATTTTAAGCGGCAAAATTTTTTTACTTGGTGGAGTCCAAGGTCGATCTCAGGGAGGCATCTGTCTCCTTAGGTGAATTTAAGCAAGGATCCGAGTGTTGATTTATGAGGAGTAAATTTTTTGGTCTTTTTTTAATTTTTATGCAGACTTATGGAGACAATGCAGGCCAATTTAATGTTCAATTTAATTATGGTATTAAATGAAGTCCAAAAATTATGAAAATTGACCAGATGATTAATGGTGATGAAAATGACCTACCCAAAATTTTTTGGAATTTTTCGACACTAAATAAATTTACTGTGAATTAAATGAACAGACAGGGTGATTTTCAGTATTTAATTTTTAATAAATATCAAACCACAATTTTTCCAAGAACTAAAATTATCCTAGGTGGCTCTAATGATAAGGGACCTAGGAAAATTAACAGAACTTAATTTCACTGTGAAATGAATTAATTAAAATTAATCTAAGAAAATCACTTATCAATTTATTTAGGCCTCGATATGCGTGAAAATGCTATGAAATTTTTATGGTATGTTAAAAATGATGTCCTTAAGCTACTGTGAATTTTTGATGAATTTTTGGAAGCACAAAGAATTAACTATAAATCAAAAGGTGTTACTGGGTAAAATATGTCAACAATTCACCAATTAATTCATTAATAATTCAAATGAACTTACAAAAAGATGACACGTGGACCAATAGACAGAGGACAAGATTTCCAACAAAATGCAATTTTTAGAATTTCAAAATGATGTAAAATGCAATCTAGGGATGCGTGCAAACACAGGGGTGTAAATGCAATACAGGAAATTAAAATTACAATAAACAAATATGCAGACAGGGACTAAAATGCAATTACCTATAATGTGGGGGACTCTTGTGCAAATTCTCCACAGGGCACGTGCTCCTCACGTGGGTCTGCTTCACAGGGACCTTGTTGCAATTTTGGAAAGCTCCTGGGCCTCGGTGCAATTTACCCAGGCCGCACGTGCTCCTCACGTAGACGGCCTAGGTTCGGGGGGCTGCGGCGGCTCGGAGCAAGGTTCGGGTGCTCTGGAGGTCCGGACTACGGCTCGGAGTAGCCTCGGGTCGCCCGAGCCTAGGCTTGGGGCCGAGGCTCGGTCTTCGTCGACGTGGCGGGCTGCGGGCCTTTGGATCAAGATCGATCCAAAGGGTGGCGGTGAAGACGCGTGGCGGACTCAGAATCCGTCAGATCTGGAGAGATCTAACGGCGGTCGATCGGGGTTGAAGGAGTCGACGTGGCGTTCTCCTGATCGTGGGATCAAGGAAGATCCTACGGTCTTTGGCTGCTCTGGTAGCGGGTGACGCGACTGATTGCGGGTTGTTCGATCAAGATGATGGAGCGGCTCTTGGGGCTTCTTCCTCGACGGCCCTCCGCCTCCTGCGGAGGAGAAGGCAGGACTCCGGCTGAGGGGCTGCTGCTCCGCCCTTCCTTCCCGTCGTCGGTGGAGGTCGATGGCGAGTCGGAGGTGCTCCAGAAGACGCGCGGGTGGTCGACGAAGCCCCCTGTGCCCTCAGGAGTGAGCGAGGAGGTCTGGGTCACGCTGCCGGTGAAGCTCGAAGGGAGCTCCGACGAGCTTCCGGCCAGTCCAGATGGGTGTACCTGCAGGGGGTTAGAGGGGATAGCCGAGGCGTGCGTGTGCTTTGTGGATTCGTGCAAGGTGGAATGTGAGGCCTAAGGTGGAGTGAGATGGATCCGGTGATCGAGCTCCGCCCAGGTGGCGGAGCTGGCGTCGAGCGAAGGTGGTCTACGGTGATGGACGAAGATAATGACAACGCGAGGGCCGGAGCTCCGTCGTGGAGCTCGGAGGGATGAAGGTGAAGCAAGAAAACAACGGTGGACGGCGAATAAACTAGGAGAAGACAAAGGAAAAATTAAGGAGAAGATCAGAAGATGATGGAGGGGGTTACCTGGGGAATGGAGCTCAGATTTGAGCTCCAGGTCTTCGCTCGAGGGATCGGTAGGGTCCCGAGCTCGTGCAGCTTCGCGGAGGGAGGCTGCGACACGACAGAGCTTGCCGTGGATCTCGCCGGAGAAGAAACTTGTCTTCGCTCGAAGACACACCCAATTGCTGTCACCAATGGATTGATCTGAGCTCGAGGAACCTCTCTGGAGTGGCGGATGGGGGTGAAGTCGGCCGGTGAGGGTGTATTTATAGGTTGAAGGTGGTGGGTTGGCTGGCGACGAGGTGAGGTTGGTGGTCGACGTGGGGCGACTCTGGTGGGAGTGATGGAGCGTGAGGGAGCTGGCGAGGGAGAGGGATGAGTGGATGACATCGTGGGGGTGTCAGCGGTCGGAGAGGATGGCTGACGTGCGTCCAAGAATAGGATGGGGGCGCCCCTCCCGCAAGGCAAGGGACGTAGGAGAGAGAGGCGCCTGGAGGTAGGAGACGAGGTCTCCACCGTTGGATCGTGTGATCCAACGGTGGGGATCAAGGGGGAGATGGTCGGGTAGGATTAGATCTGGGGCGCGGAGATGATGGGTTGTGGTGTAGCCACGTGGCGCGTTGTGGGCGAAGCGCAAGCGAGCGGCCTGGATAAGGAGATGGAGCTGATCGAAGGGCCAAGACTCGCTGGAAGAGGGGCGGCTGTGATGGAGAGATCAAGGGTCTGATCAAGCGGCGTAGATGCTGCCACGTGGATGGCTATGGTGAAGGCGCTAATGGGCGGTGCAGATCAAGGCAAGAGAAGATCTGATGGCTATGGATTTAAGCGCACGTGGAAAAGGTTGGACCGTTGGATCTGAAGCGAGATCCAACGGCTGAGGACGTAGGCGGGTGAGGCGAGGGGAAGCGGGCCGCGTGGCGCAACCAGAGGGCGCCACGTGGCCTGCTGTGAGTGGTTGGAGAAAAATACACTTGTAGAGAGAAGAGGGGACCGAATTTGGAAAAACTCAAAACATGAAAGTTGTAGATCTCGATGAGATCTACAAGTTTCATGTTGACCAAAGACGGAGATGAGGTCAAATATGATACATAAATACAAGGATACATAGATATAGATAGATAGTATACAAAGTGGCCCAAAAACCCATCTTTCTCATACAAGATCCAAATTCAATGAAATTAGTCTCATTTTAAAGGTCTTTTAATGTGTAGTATTCTAAGAGTAAGTAGACCTAATTCGGAGTTTGCATGAGGGCTTTATTTGCATTCTAATGTACAGGAGTTCTCAGGCTTTATTGGCTATTTTACAAAGGAGATTTTTGGCCTTTTTCCCTATATTATTAACTAAGGAGTACATATTATAGAGAAGAGGTTATTTTAGTGCATGGGTATTTTACAGGGGATTTTTGGCTTCTTTTTTAAATGCAAATGAGCTGCTAAACTGCATGAGTTATGAATATATGCATGAATGCTATTTATGCAATATAAGGGGAAATATGCCTCTATTTTCTCGGGAACAAGGCTCTATTTTTGACTTTTGGAGTGATGAATCACAGATTCATCAACCCCCTATACTTAAACCTTGCTCGTCCCCGAGCAACTAAATGAAATGCAAGAGTGAAATGAGATTGGGTTCCATGCCAAGGTCATGAACAAAAGTTAAAAATAGAGCTTGACTTGACCTTTGGATTAATCATGTGTCGGAACCTTATTGGGATCTGAGTTTAAGACTTAACAGACTTCAAGTTCCACAAGTCTTCTATTCAAGACTCCTCAACTCACCTAATCAGAACAAGTCTACATACACAAACTCTAATGACCATGAATCTTTTCATGCAGTGTAAGTGATATATGACTCCCCACCTCAGAAGTAACAAAGAAACAACCTCCCCCAACCTGGTAACTCTAATGCCTCGGTCTAGCAACTCTTCCTCGAGAAGCGGGGTATTCCCTTCTAAGTTCAAGTTCAACCGGCTCAAGAAGGGGGGAAAGAAGTATAGACTTTTGAGAGCTCAGCCAGTGTAGCTAAGTCTCCCGCTGCAAGCTTCATGAGATGTAACATGGTGACCATAAGCTTTTGCTTTTCTTGACTACTGATGAACCTCAGTTTCATCATCTTTATTTTCCATAATTAACCCCCTTGCTTAAATGTTTGTCAATAATTCCCTGTTAATGTCTAATAATTAACAGAGTCCTAAATAAATTAAAAATCACAAAAAATGGCAAATCAAAAATCTGTGGTATTTTTAACCTTAAAAATACCCTCCAAAATATTTTGGTGCTTTGTTTGATCTCATCTCCAGTTTTGGTCAACATGAAACTTGTAGATCTCGTCAAGATCTACAACTTTCATGTTTTGAGTTTTCTCAAATTCGACCAAATAAGCCCTCAAAAATTAAAAATGCTCTCTGAATAACCTGATTGGGCCACGTGGCCCATTCTGAGGGCGCCACGTGGCCCGGTCCCCTTGTCTTTTCCGCCTCACCTACTGGCCGTTGGATCGGCCTTTTGATCCAACGGCCAGGCCTCATCCACGTGCGCCTAAATCCCCAGCCATCCGATCATTCCCCCGTCTCATCAGCACCGCATGCTTGCGCCTCACCAGGAGCACGCCACGTGGCCCTGGCTGAACCACCCGATCACGCCTCGACCTTCTGATCTGAGCCACTTAATCCACCCTTTGTCCTTTACCGTCAGATCTTCCCCAATCTCTCATCCTCACCGCTCATTAGCGCCTTTGCCTGCCGATCGACACGTGGCTGCTCCACAGCCATTCGTTCGCATCGCCCCGATCCGATCGGGTCCGTCCCTTCGCGCCTCATCGACGGCCATTGGATCTTCAGATCCAACGGCTGCGGGCTATCGTCTACCTCGGTCAGCCCACTCGCCAACGTTCTCCACTGCACGAAACCCTCTCCCCTTTTCCATTATCGCCGACTCCTCCGACCCACTCTTCGCTCGCTAACCACCGCACGACATTCCCCAGTCTTCCGTCTCCCTCGCGCACTTCTCCACGAACCTCGACACCCCTCCAGTCGCTCCACGATCACGGTTGAACCCCACGCCCGCGCTAGCAAACCGCCCAACTCCAACCTTCAAATACGCCGCCTCCTTCATCGTTACAGCGCGTCCACCTTTACGTGGGAGGAGGCCCAGCCCTCCTCCGCCTCTCTGTGACAGAGAGGGGCGAGGGGATCGAGCGATGACGACCTCCCTCTCCGGTGATGACCCTCCGCCGTTCTCGGCGGAGCTGCGGCGCTCCGCGACCGCTCGAGCTGCACCAGGTGGCTGAAGGTGTTCAGCGAAGACCCGGAGCTCCATTTGAGCTCCAGCCCAAGCCTCCGATTCGCCCAAACTCCAGGTAAGCTCCTCTCCTTCTCCTCTTGATTTTTTCTTTATTTTCTTTTATTTAATCCGGCCTCTCCGGCCACTCCCTCACTCCATTGACCACCTAGTTAACTCCGTTGCACCTCCCCCTTTTTCGCGCACCTTCCACTCACCTTCTCCTTCCTTCAGACCTAAAGTCGCCCCCGACCCACCTCCTCCGCCACCCGCGGCGGAGGAGCTTCGAGCTCTCCATCTTCTCCGCCCCGCTGAGCTTCCACTCCATTCACGCACACACCTTTCTCCTCGCTTCGGCTATGTGCTCTAACCCTGCAGGTGCCCTATACGCCAATGGCCGGAGCTTTGCCTGAGCATACTTCGTCGCATCAGCCTGCAAACTTCGAGCTCCGGCGACCCTAACCCGGATGACCGACGCATCCCTCGAGCTCACAGCTTCATCGACGATCTTTCCGTGAGCTCGAGGGAGGTTCACAGCGCCCTGGAGAGAGCGGCGGAGACAGAGCTACATCGCCGGAGGTCTAAATCCGCCACCAGCTGAAGGAAGATGATGGAGAAGCAGTTGCCGTTAGATGTGCATCATCTGACGGCATGGATTCAGCCACGTCGCTCAAGACCCACTTCTCCAGCTACCGTTGGATCATCTCGATCCAATGGTCCCAGTGCCGACACCCTGAACCGTCAGAAGCCCATAGCAACCATTCGATCATCACGATCGGATGGTCCATGCCTAGACACGTGGCGACACCAGAGCGTCTCCGAGCCTGAGCCATCGAACCTCCAGGCTTGGACGCCCGAGCCTATTGCCGAACCTGCAGCAGCCCGAGCCTGATATACGAGCCAAGCCGAAGCATCTCCGAGCCTCTGCCAAGCCTTCCTCTGAACCTGGATGGCACGTGCCTGGCACGTGCGCGTATGGGTAATTTGTAGAGCAGCCCACGAACTTCTTCAAATTTGCAAAGAGGTCCCCGCACGTTTGGTAAATTTACAGGGAAGGACTCGCGTCTTATTTTTATTACGTTTTCGTCCCTCCCAGGGACCTTTTTGTAGTTATCCTTTCATGTTTTCTTTCAGTTATGCCCTTGCTTTCTTTGTTGAATATCTTGAGCTATATAGCTCCAATCGAGTTGATTTCAGTTTCATTTTGAAGCTCTCTTCACCATCTTTATTATGGCACGCTTTAATTTTAGATTGGACACTATGATCAGTAGTGAATTATTATATTATCTAAGTGTCCTGACCTCTTTATTTGACATGCTTATTTACTTATTAAAGGTGGAATGCTTCTTGATGCTAACTCAGTTTAACTCGCATTTTTCTATGGCTCAAGTGACTCTGATTTTGGGGCAAATCATTTGCATTTCACGATCATTTAATTGCATTATAAAAATTGATAAAAAAATGCATGTTTATTTTAATGCATTATCTTGTCATGTGTTTTGTCTTTGCATGGTTTGACCTATATGCTTTAATTCAACACTTAGTTAAACAAACTTAAATCCGATCAATACGAGAGAGGCTCGTGTCCCTGAGTTCGACCTTGGTATCTTGCCAAGTAAAAATAATTCTTCGATCACCTCATTTCGATTTTTGGCATATCTTTAAATGAGGTGATCTCTTTGATGACCAAAATCGGCCCCGACTACGATGATGATTCCATGTGCTAAAAACACTCTATTAAAGGGCCGATTTTGCGGTTCGTCAAATGGCGCCGTTGCCGGGGACACGGCTCATTTCTTTTATTTTTTGGATTTTTGTGTGTCTAATTTAGTGTTCCTTTTTATAGGTCAATTAACCACATATTTTGCATATAAAATTTTTCTTTCTTATTTGAGATCTAACGATTGTTTCTGTGGCAGGGCCCTTGGTGTTCAAGGAGGCGAGAAGCCGATGTTTTCCGCTGCGAGGAGCCGCAGGAGCATGCTTGGAGCAAATAAGGCAGAAAAAAAATGTGTCTCGCATTTTATGTTTGCATGAACTTATAATAAATTCGTCGTTTACAGCGGTCTTCGATCGAAGACTCGCGATTGTAATCGAACGATGGAGGTTGTGTGGGAATCGTCCCCACTTGAGTGTCGACCTAAGACTAGGCACACGGCTCTCCGAGCTCACTTTATCTTTCATGTGCTTGATCGTAGGTAGGACACACTAAATGATAGACGCACATAATCTCGTATCACGTAGCTAAAAATTAATGAAGATTAATCACCGCTAATAGATGCATGATTAGGTGCGGCTTTTTTTCGACTTGCATGCATGTTGGATTTGGTTTTCAAAACAGCCCCGTTTTTCACGTGTTTTTGTCAAATCACTGCATGATTTCTCGCTTAGCCTAGATCGCGGTTTCTTCGAATACATGTTCTTCTCGGCTTTCGTTTCCTAGCTTGATCACCTAGGATTAATGGAAAATGGAATGAACGGTAGACGATGACTTCTTGATTTTGTGCTAACCTTAATTCAGTGATAACTCAAAATAAAATTGGGACTGTTAATTGCAAGTCAACCAAAAATGGAGTAAAATTCGGTTTTGGGAGAGCAATACCCTCGCTTACGCAATGATTTTCACTTCATATCTTTTCTTTGCGTAAAAATCAAATGTTTAATCACCAATAAAATAGACAAGATAATAAACCAACTTTGGTTGGTTTCATGTGTGAGTTGGTGAAACTAAGGGTTTGCTTGCTTGATTGAGCCTTGTATGATGCGACACGTACCCCAAAACCGAAGACACTCCATTTCATCCCCGAAGATTCAAACGCTCACTTGTACATTCATCCCTCTTCTTCGTTCACCTTGGGTCTCTTCCAACATCAATTTCCATCTTTATACTTAGGCTAATCTCAGCCTAAGTATAGGGGGGACCCAAGTCCCTGTGATTTCTCTACTCATCTTCTCTTGCCTTTATACTTAGGTTATTTTTAACCTAAGTATAGGGGGAGCCCCTCTTAGCTCCCGTATATTTCTCTGTACTTAAATGGACCTAGGGACTCATATCATTTAGTGCTATGAGGACATAGCAAAGTTTAAGGATAGGAGGGTATACCGTATATCCAATTTACTACTTTAGCTAATATCTGAAAAATTTGAAAAAATTAAAACTTTTTGGCTAAAGTAGAATTCTTTTGGACTAAGAGAAACTCAAATGATTTCACGGCTTTTCTAAACTATGTTACACTATTTGATAAAAATATTTTCGAAAGTGATTTGAAAAAATGAGTTTTTCTTGTTTGAAAAATCTTTTGAAAATGTTTGAAAATCTTTTATTTATGTGACATGGTTTTGAAAATCTTTTATCAAGGAAAGTTGAGTCTAACCTGTGTTTTAACTTTAAAAATTAAAATCCATAAAAATAAGCAAAATAAAAAAAAATCTTGTTTTTGAATAAAGAAGTTGGATTGGTCCTCTACACTTACACTTTTCACCCAGGATCTGAATTGATCAAGATGACTTAGTTTTTTGAGGTCTTTGAGATTTTAGGTTAATCGGCCTTAACCATCAGGGTCTTAGACTTAATCATCCACATTCTCCTAGGTCTCTAGATTTGCATGCTATATTCCATGCTTAGTCTCAGACAAAAAGAATATGATCAGCACATCACATGCACGACTGCGGTTTTGATTGAGATGAGTTGATTTTTCACTCGAGGAATTGGGATGGGAGATTCAAGTCTGGATTTGATCTAATGATGCTCGAGGATGGGATAAAATCTTTGAAGGCTTCAGGAAACCTGAGTGTCAGCAATATTAGCCAGTATGAGAACTTGATTCTTATACTAATCTCTTGACATTGACCTAAGTGTCTGGGTGTGATATAAATAAAAAAAAATTGTTGATCAGTGTGCGCCAACTCTTTGGTAAAAGCAGTGGAGCTAGCCAAAAATACTACAAGTCAATGAAATTTCAAAGAAAAAGCTCTCATTCCATACAAAGTCAGATATCAAAGAGCTTCACCAAAGGCGAGCGCTCCCAAACTTTTTTAAAAGTGTCCACTTGGACCACCGCTATTAGGACCAGGAGTCGGGCTTGCACCAAAAAGGGCTCTGCATCGTAAATGCTACAAGTCTGGGTGTCGAAGGTACAATAGGTACTCAAAAGAGACACACCCCGGTGTACTCCCCAGGAAAACAAGTGCAGACGACTCCAACTTCTCTTGACGGACGCACTGATCAACACCAAAAAAAGTGTTGCGTAAAAAGGCACTAGAGAGAATCCTTGTTCCAATGGAGAGGGAGAGAAGAATTGACACATCCCATGCCCTCCATTTTCTTGCCTGCCATCCACATCTTCTAAGTCTGACAAACTAAAGAGACGGTAGACTGAGTGCAAGATTGGATTTATTCCCTAGTGCTGAGGATTGGGTCCTTAGGAGATTTTTCTCGGACCAAGATTTTGGGTGTAGACTGACTCTACTCTCGAAATTGCAGTCAACACTAAACTTCATATCCTTTAGTTTATATGTACATCAGAGAGAGTCTAGAGAAGTAGAGGAATTGGAAGCCTCTTGATTAAGGTTGGGTTGAACTCTAGAATTTTGGATCTCTAAAGCCGAGTCGACTTGATCAGATTGGATCCTGTATTCACATGCACAAGGGGTTAATCCAACTTAGTCATTCTTTTTGATGCTCCCGAGGACGAGCATAGTTTAAGTATAGGGGGTGATGAACCTCCAGTTTCATCATCTTTATTTTCCATAATTAACCCCTTGCTTTAAAAGTTTGTCAATAATTCCCTGTTAATGTCTAATAATTAACAGAGTCCTAAATAAATTAAAAATCACACAAAAATGGCAAATCAAAAATCTGTGGTATTTTTAACCTTAAAAATACCCTCCAAAATATTTTTGGTACTTTGTTTGATCTCATCTCCAGTTTTGGTCAACATGAAACTTGTAGATCTCGTCAAGATCTACAACTTTCATGTTTTGAGTTTTCTCAAATTCGACCAAATAAGGCCTCAAAAATTAAAAATGCTCTCTGAATAACCTGATTGGGCCACGTGGCCCATTCTGAGGGCGCCACGTGTGCCCGGTCCCCTTGTCTTTTCCGCCTCACCTACTGGCCGTTGGATCGGCCTTTTGATCCAACGGCCAGGCCTCATCCACGTGCGCCTAAATCCCCAGCCATCCGATCATTCCCCGTCTCATCAGCACCGCATGCTTGCGCCTCACCAGGAGCACGCACGTGGCCCTTGCTGAACCACCCGATCACGCCTAGACCTTCTGATCTGAAGCCACTTAATCCACCCTTTGTCCTTTACCGTCAGATCTTCCCCAATCTCTCATCCTCACCGCTCATTAGCGCCTTTGCCTGCCGATCGACACGTGGCTGCTCCACAGCCATTCGTTCGCATCGCCCCGATCCGATCGGGTCCGTCCCTTCGCCTCATCGACGACCATTGGATCTTCAGATCCAACGGCTGCGGGCTATCGTCTACCTCGATCAGCCCACTCGCCCACGTTCTCCACTGCACGAAACCCTCTCACCCTTTTCCATATCGCCGACTCCTCCGACCCACCTCTCCGCCTACCACCGCACGACATTCCCCAGTCTTCCGCTCCTCCCCGCACTTCTCCACGAACCTCGACACCCCTCCAGTCAGCTCCACGATCACGGTTGAACCCACGTCCGCGCTAGCAACCGCCCAACTCCAACCTTCAAATACGCCGCCTCCTTCATTGTTACAGCGGGTCCACCTTTACGTGGGAGGAGGCCCAGCCCTCCTCCGCCTCTCTGTGACAGGAGAGGGGCGAGGGGATCGAGCGATGACGACCTCCCTCTCACGGTGATGACCCTCCGCCGTTCTCGGCGGAGCTGCGGCGCTCCGCGACCGCTCGAGCTGCACCCAGGTGCTGAAGGTGTCAGCGAAGACCCGGAGCTCCATTTGAGCTCCAGCCCAAGCTCCGATCGCCCAAACTCCAGGTAAGCTCTCTCCTTCTCCTCTTGATTTTTCTTTATTTTCTTTATTTAATCCGGCCTCTCCGGCCACTCCCTCATCCATTGACCCACCTAGTTAACTCCGTTGCACCTCCCCCTTTTCGCGCACCTTCCACTCACCTTCTCCTTCCTTCAGACCTAAAGTCGCCCCCGACCCACCTCCTCCGCCACCCGCGGCGGAGGAGCTTCGAGCTCTCCATCTCTCTCGCCCCGCTGAGCTTCCACTCCATTCACGCACACCACTTTCTCCTCACTTCGGCTATGTGCTCTAACCCTGCAGGTGCCCTATACGCCAATGGAGGAGCTTCGCCTGAGCATACTTCGTCGCATCAGCCTGCAACCTTCGAGCTCCGGCGACCCTAACCCGGATGACCGACGCAATCTCGAGCTCACAGCTTCATCGACGATCTTTCCGTGAGCTCGAGGGAGGTTCACAGCGCCCTGGAGAGAGCGGCGGAGACAGAGCTACATCGCCGGATGTCTAAATCCGCCACCAGCTGAAGGAAGATGATGGAGAAGCAGTTGCCGTTAGATGTGCATCATCTAACGGCATGGATTCAGCCACGTCGCTCAAGACCCACTTCTCCAGCTACCGTTGGATCATCTCGATCCAATGGTCCCAGTGCCGACACGTTGAACCGTCAGAAGCCCATAGCAACCATTCGATCATCACGATCGGATGGTCCATGCCTAGACACGTGGCGACACCAGAGCGTCTCCGAGCCTGAGCCATCGAACCTCCAGGCTTGGACGCCCGAGCCTATTGCCGAACCTGCAGCAGCCCGAGCCTGATATACGAGCCAAGCCGAAGCATCTCCGAGCCTCTGCCAAGCCTTCCTCTGAACCTGGATGGCACGTGCCTGGCACGTGCGCGTATGGGTAATTTGCAGAGCAGCCCACGAACTTCTTCAAATTTGCAAAGAGGTCCCCGCACGTTTGGTAAATTTACAGGGAAGGACTCGCGCCTTATTTTTATTACATTTTCGTCCCTCCCAGGGACCTTTTTGTAGTTATCCTTTCATGTTTTCTTTCAGTTATGCCCTTGCTTTCTTTGTTGAATATCTTGAGCTATATAGCTCCAATCGAGTTGATTTCAGTTTCATTTTGAAGCTCTCTTCATCATCTTTATTATGGCATGCTTTAATTTTAGATTGGACACTATGATCAGTAGTGAATTATTATATTATCTAAGTGTCCTGACCTCTTTATTTGACATGCTTATTTACTTATTAAAGGTGGAATGCTTCTTGATGCTAACTCAGTTTAACTCGCATTTTTCTATGGCTCAAGTGACTCTGATTTTGGGGCAAATCATTTGCATTTCACGATCATTTAATTGCATTATAAAAATTGATAAAAAAATGCATGTTTATTTTAATGCATTATCTTGTCATGTGTTTTGTCTTTGCATGGTTTGACCTATATGCTTTAATTCAACACTTAGTTAAACAAACTTAAATCCGATCAATACGAGAGAGGCTCGTGTCCCTGAGTTCGACCTTGGTATCTTGCCAAGTAAAAATAATTCTTCGATCACCTCATTTCGATTTTTGGCATATCTTTAAATGAGGTGATCTCTTTGATGACCAAAATCGGCCCCGACTACGATGATGATTCCATGTGCTAAAAACACTCTATTAAAGGGCCGATTTTGCGGTTCGTCAACTACATACACTCCGGTGGGGTTATTAAATTTTCAATCCGACCCACCACTTTTTTGGAGTTCTTTTTGGCATTTTTTCCCTTTTTTTTGTCAACAAAATGCCTCTGTACAACATATCTACATGGTGCAGCATATATACAAGAAATTTCCTCTTGAGCCAGTAGACTATCCCTCTTTTGAAGCTTTATTGCAACCCACTGCTTCTGTCTTTAGCCTTCATCACCACTAGGCCAAGTTGAGACGCACTTCCTTCACTAGAAGAAGAAGAGAGGTTCCGCCTAGAAGTACTACCCTCATATGCTACCCCAAGCTAACGAAAACTGCCTCCTCATCACCTCATACGTAGAGAGCCATGTGTAAAGTGCTGGTGCACGTCAAGCCATTGTCTCTAAGAGTCATGTGTGTGTTGTTAAGTGCTCTACTCAGGCTTGTCAAGATGACATATGAACATAGACTTGCAGACTTAAAGAATTAAGTCACCTGACCTGAAAAATCTTAACTCCAGTTCCTATAAGGTTCCTCTGAAATTAGGTGGATTAAGGTCAAATCATTTCCATCCTCAATATCTGCTCATAACTTGGTCCAGAACCCACTAGCTTTTCACTTTGCATATGCAAAGTATGCAGATGAGATGAGATGTCATGCTATGAAAATGCAAGACTCTTTTTCTTTTTCTTGGATGCAGATATAATATGCATGAGTAAATAAGAAGCCTCTTTTCATTATTTAATTATAATTATAATTTTTTTTTCGATTTTTACCCACCCGTAATTATTGTAAGATATATACAAAAATACGCGAAAGTACGAGCTATGGGTAAAGTATATATGTAATATATACACGCCCCCTATACTTAGCGTGTGCTATGTCCTCAGAGCACGAAGAGCGAGGAAAAAGACATAGCTCGTGCTAAGCGTAGGAGAGCCAAAAGTAACAAAAAGTATAGAAGTCGTCTCACCCCTCTATACTTAGGCTCTGGCAACCTAAGTGTAGAAGAAGATCAGAAATGGGGCGGACGAGGGAAAGATGGGAAGTGGATGAGTATCAATGCGGGCATCGGTCCCCCCTATACTTAGGCTCAGGTCAACCTAAGTATCGGTAAGAAATGAGTATGAGGACCAATGTGATCTGGAGAATGTACAGAGAATCGACTCGGGTGACCCCTCCCCCCTATACTTAGGATCTGGTCATCCTAAGTATAGTCCAAGATAATGGCTCGATGATGTGGGGATGGGATGGGTTACTAGAATCGTGGGGGTAAAGGATAGGATATACAGGAAGAATGATATATACATATGAGTCGGTCTGAATCTTTCGAAGATGCTGCTGATGGCTGGAGTTCATTGCTGCAAGGTTTCATACGCGGCTTGAGGTGTATCTGCTGTATCTGTCTCACGCATGAATACAATCTCCTAAACATGGACTAACTGTTCATTGGATTCAACGAAGTGCTTCAACAGCTGCCCATTTACTAGGAATGTCGGTGCGTCATCTGCGAGATCCGAGATCTCGACACATCCACTATCATGCACCGTACGGACAACGAATGGTCCCATCCACTTAGACTTTAATTTGCCTTGGAAAATCTTCAGCCTAGCATTGAACAACCATACCTTCTGTCCAGGAACAAAGGTCTTTCGTCTGATATATCTATCGTGCCAATGCTTCACCTTGTCCTTGTACACCACACTGTTGTCGTATGCTCGGTTTCTGACTTCCACAAGCTCATTCAGATCCATGTCTCTCTGTTTCTGACCCAGGTGTGTGTTCCAGTTGACCTTCTTTATTGCCCATTCTGATTTGTGCACTAATTCTGCGGGCAAATGGCACGGCTTTCCGAATACCATTCGGAATGGGGAGGTGCCTAACGGTGTCTTGTAAGCCGTCCTATACGCCCAGAGGACTTGATGCAAGATCTGAGACCAGTCCTTCCTGTCCGGGCGGACAAGCTTCTGCAATATGGTTTTCACCTCCCTATTGGACACTTCAGCCATACCATTGGTTTGTGGGTGGTAAGGACTCGCAACACGATGTTCGATGCCGTAGTCCTTTAGGAGTTTCTTCACCTCCTGATTCACAAAATGGCTGCCCCCATCTGATATCATCATTTTGGGGATCCCGAACCTAGAGATTATGTTTTCTCTGATGAATTTACAGACAGTCCTGTTGTCTGCGGCTCGGGTCGGGATAGCCTCCACCCATCTGGATAGATAGTCTACCGCAAGAAGGATGTATTCGAAACCGTGGCTAACAGGGAATGGGACCATGAAATCGATGCCCCAGGCGTCAAAGACATCACAAATGATGACCGGCTGCATTGGCATCTCATCCTTGGAACCAACGGTTCCTCCCATTCTCTGGCAAACTGGGCACGACTTCGCGAAGGCGGTGGCATCGCGAAACAGAGTCGGCCAGTAGAAGCCACACTGAAGTACCTTCCATGCGGTCCTCTTCCCGGAGTAGTGTCCTCCTGCCTCTAAGCTATGGCATAAAGAAAGGACACTCTGGTATTCCTCCTGAGGAATACAACGTCTCCAGACACAATCCGGTCCTTCAAAGAAAAGGATCGGATCCTCCCAATGGTAGTGTCTAGCATCCGACTTTAGTCGGTCGATTTGGCTCTTGGGCCAATCCTCGAGAACTTTCTTGGAGACAAGATAGTTCACGATATTGGCGTACCATGGGAGTGAGTCGATAACAAAAATCGACTCGTCAGGGAAGGGGTCTCGAATCGGGGAAACCTCAGAATTATTAAGATCTTCGAGACGAGAAAGATGATCGGCCACTACGTTCTTCTTTCCAGGTTTATCACGGATGTCCAAATTAAACTCCTGGATAAGTAAAATCCAACGAAGAAGACGCGCCTTCGCGTCCTTCTTCTCCATTAAATATCGTAGTGTCGTGTGGTCTGTGAACACAGTTACCTTGGATCCGATTAAGTGAGATCTGAATTTGTCCAAGGCAAACACTACCGCAAGCATTTCCTTTTCTGTAACTGTATAGTTACGCTGAGCAGAATCAAGCACTTTGCTTGCGTAGTGAATTGCAAACGGGACGCCGTCTCTTCTTTGTCCCAATACAGCCCCAACAGCATAATCTGAGGCGTCCGTCATGATCTCAAAAGGTAGAGACCAATCTGGGGCTTGTAAGATGGGTGCGTCCATGATCATTCCTTGTAACAGCTTAAAGGCCTCAAGACATTTGTGATCTACAATAAACTCCGTGTCTTTGCCTAAAAGCTCAGTTAGCGGTCGGGCAATCTTAGAAAAATCCTCGATAAATCTTCGATAAAATCCGACATGCCCGAGGAACGACCGCAACTGCCTTACGTTGGTTGGTGGCTGGAGTCGTCTGATCACGTCCACCTTGGCAGGGTCAACCTCCATTTCTCTCTTGGAGATGACATGCCCCAACACTATGCCCTCCGTCACCATGAAGTGACTTTTCTCCCAGGAGAGCACCAGATTGACCTCACAACATCTTTTGAGGACTCGGTCCAGATTCCTAAGACAGGAATCAAAAGAATCGCCGTGGACCGAGAAGTCATCCATGAAGACTTCCAGGAATTCGGCGAATACAACAATCATGCACCTTTGAAAAGTACCTGGAGCATTGCATAGCCCAAAAGGCATGCGCCTGAAAGCATAGGTACCAAAGGGGCATGTAAACGTGGTCTTTTCCTGGTCCTCCGGAGCTATGGCTACTTGATTGTAGCCCGAGAACCCATCAAGGAAGCAGAAGAATTCTTTCCCCGCTAATCTTTCTAGGATCTGATCAATGAACGGTAGGGGGAAATGATCCTTCTTCGTCGCAGCATTCAAGCGTCTGTAATCCACACAGACGCGCCACGACGTGGGTACTCTCGTCACGATCTCCTCTCCATCCTCGTTAGTGGTCGTCTGAATTCCCGACTTTTTTCGGGACAACATGGATTGGGGCCACTCACTTAGAGTCGGAGATTGGGTAAATGAAACCCGCGTCGCACCATTTTTCTATCTCTTTTTTCACAACCTCTCGTAAATTTGGATTCAACCGGCGTTGGAATTCACGAGAGGGTTTGGCTTCTTCCTCCAAGTAAATATGGTGCGAACACAGAGCGGGATTTATCCCGTGGAGATCGGAAATGCTCCAGCCTATTGCCTTGCGGTTCTTCTCCAGGATCTCTAGCAAGCGAGATTCCCGCTCCTCGGTCAATTGCGAACTGATAATGACCGGAAATTTCTTGTCTTGGCCCGCAAGGAAGGCATATTTCAGGGTTGTGGGTAGAGGTTTGAGCTCAGGAATAGTGTGATCGTCTAAGAAGTCTGGCTCAATCTGATCTGGTTCGGTGTTGGAAGTGGCTGGATCATGTTCTGTAATAGCTGCCACCAAGCGCGGCTCTGGAGTCGGATCGTCAAAAGTTTCCATACAATCGGCAAACGCCTCGTCCGACTCGTCATCCTCATCTTCCGATTGTCCTAAGGATGTAAGGACTGACAGGCCCAACTGGGCCTCTACGTCATCGAAGATGTAGGGCGATGCAGGTTCAGAGCTGTACTCGTTCCTGAGGATCTCGCAGACTGACTCATGCACTGGATCATCTTCAAAGGAGATGGACACATCGATGCTGGCTGGGTTCTGTTTCCATGGCCCAACTACATCTACATGCTCACAGTCTGTTCCGGTAGAAGAGTACTCGGTGCTGGATTCGGAGTCCGGTCTCTGCCATCTCGTCTGCTTCATCTCAAGTTCCTCATCTCCGCTGGGAGTTTGGAACTGAATCTTCCCATTCTTATAATCAAATAAGGCCCCCGCTGTTCTGAGGAAGGGCCTACCTAAAATGATCTGGGAATCTCTCCAATTACGAGGGGTTTCCATATCCAGGACAGTGAAGTCCACCATGTATTCTTGCCCCTCGACTTTGATCACAATGTTCCTTAACTCTCCTTGGGACCTCTTAGTGGATTTGTCAGCAAACTGCAGAATAGCTCTAGATTTCCTAAGAGGTCCGAGATTAAGCCGCTCATAGAGGGCTGTGGGCATTAAGTTGATCGAGGAACCATTGTCCAGGAGAGTGCGTGCAAACGCGATGTCATCAACATGACTCACTACATAGTGTGTACCCATGTCTCTTCGTTTCCGAGGAAACGAGTTCTTTATTGCACAAGTCGTGGCTACTGATAAAACGTGTTTCACAACACGGCTTTTGGTCTTCCTGCTAACCCTAGTAGGTGTGCATCTCACCTTAAGGTATTTTTGGAATGCAGGGGTCATTTCCACGAACTTGTCAAAAGGGATTGTGACCTTGATGTGTTTATCGCAAAATTCAGCCATCTCAGGGTCATCTTTTTGGATTTTTTTGATTTTCTTCTTTCCACCCTTGAGAGCTCGGGGGAAAGGGATTATTGACTCCAACTCAGGTTCTGGAACTGAAATATTCTCATTAACTGCTGGAACTGAGTTCTTAACATGACTCTGACTCTGATACAGACTCGGACTTGGACTCTGACCAAAAAGAAAATGCTGAGGCGAGACCGGTGACGCTTCTTCCGCTTCTTCTAGACGATCCTCCTCAGATGGAGGTGCGGGCTCATCGGTGTCGTCTGACTCTACGTTGACGCGGGAATGCTGCTTCGAGGACTCGGATGTCCTCTTCTTCTGCTGGGGATGGTGGTGGTGATGCTCCTCCTCTTCTTCCTCCGAATTCTCCTCAGGTAGATTCTCGGAGGCTCCTTCCTTCTGCGCCCTTGCCCGATCAGGTATGGTCATGGTCCTTCCGCTCCTGAGGGACATATGATTGACATTATCGTACGAAAGGATCTCATGTTCAGATAAGTAATTATCTAAATAATATACCTGATCTCTAGGTCGGTTCTGGCCCTGGTGTATGCTGTTTGGGTTGGCCTGAACCTGTGCGGGAATTGGGGTCCTTGGCGCCATTTGTTGGTCCTGGTTACGAGAGACCCGATTGATGTCGGTCCTCATGTCCAGGTAGTCATTCTGCATCTGTTGGACCCTATCAGACAGGGTCTGGATCGCCAAGGTGAGTGACTCCAATTCGGTGGGCTGGGCTTGCTGCTGTGTTGATGTCGTCCTGTATTGGCCCTGCTGGCCATGCCGATACTGTTGCTGATGGAACGGTGCTGGCCCCTGCTGGTAGGTGCGCTGCTGCGGCTGGTACCCCTGTTCTAGCCTGGACTGGTATCGCGGGACTGTGACGGGCCCGGTCTCTTGGTAGACTGGGGTTGGGCGGTGTGCCTGATCCTTCCCCATCTCGATTTGCCGGACTAGCGGGTCACGGCTATACCAAAGCCCGTTAATCTCGTATACAGGCGGAGGCTCCTCGTATTCTGTTTCCACTGGTGGAGGTGCATGATGGTTCGGCTGGGTATAAGTCTGATCCCGGCTGCTTTGAGACCCCGGTGCCTATTCCTGTACAAGATGGACTCGGTGTACAGGTACAGGTGGTGCAGAAGGGTGGGTAGCTTGATCTTAGCTACCTTTTCAGAGAGTTCCTCCACTTTCTTGGGAAGGCTCGAAAGAGACTCCATCTCCGCGACTCTCTTGTGGATCTGCTCGACCATGGTAAGCTTGTCAGCTATCATCCCTATGCTGGGGATGAGGTCCTCAGTCAGATCTGCAACAGTCCTTCTAGTTGTCTCATTGGATAAGATTGAGGGAGACAACTGATAGGCCCTTGTGGCCTGTGACCTGCCGGTTTCCGCCATCTGCTCTAGGATCTTCCATACAGCATGCTCGTTTTTGTTCAGATAGCTTCCTCCACAGGCGGCACTGACTAACCCCTGCATCTCTGGGGTTAAACCACAGATCAAGGTCTGGACTAAGATCGCCTTTGAAATGCCGTAGCAGGGGCATTTCTGTACTAAATCATTGAACCTATCCCAAGCATCATGGAAAGGCTCACTAGGTCCTTGGGCGAAGCTGGCGATCTTTGTTCTCATCTGATTTGTCCTACTGAGAGGGTAGAACTTTTTCAAGAATAGGTCCTTGAACTGCATCCAGGTATTGCATACCACCCCTAAGTTTTTCAACCAATGAGCCGCCTTATCACCTAAGGCAAAAGGGGTGGCCTTCAGCCGAATATAATCTTGGCCAACATTGGGATGGCTAAGATTGTTGCACACCAACTCGAAGTCACGGAGGAAAGTGTATGGTTCTTCATTAAGGTTTCCGTTGAACTTCGGAAGCAGACTAAGGAAGTGGGGCTTCAGCTTAAATGCCTGGGCGGGAACTGCAGGTGCCAACCAGTTCTGAATCTCGTTCTCCGTCGGGTTATAGGTATCAACCATTGGTCGTTCGATTCCTTCTGCCACTATGATCTGTCCCATCCGCGCCGTGAGATCTGCATTCTTCTGTTCGGCTTCAGCTAGGCGAGCAAGAATCTGTTTTATTTGTTCCTCATCTGGTGGAACTTTTGGCGGCATCTCATCCTCTAGTTCTGAGGATTGGAAAATAAGATCGATGTTAGAGGGCAAATCAAGGAAGGGATTACCGAGGCAATGGTCTTCCTCGGTAATCTGGGAGGAGATAAAAGGGTTGGTTTGAGAGTAACCACCCTGAGCATGAGGGAACCAGGACTCAAGAGGGTCATGAGTCCTGGGTGGTCCAAGGTGCGCTCGGACCGAGAAAGACGAGTTACTTGGGGGACTCATAGAGAGATCAGTGAATAGCGCGTCGAGATCTCCCCAATCACTCATCTTGATGAAGAGGGAAGAAGATAGGATTTTACTCCTACCTGAAGCAAGCAACAAGAACAATCCAAGACCCTGGGTTCACACTCAACACAGTGAAGGACTCAAAGTTGAGTCCAATTTATCTTGTAGTTTTTAAGTGTGATATTCAAGCAAAAATAGCAAGGATTACGCGGCCTAGAGGGAAGTCAGCTTAGAGCCGGATGCGTCTTCCCAATTTATCCTGTCGCCTAAGATAGCGCCGATCCTCCCTTTCTGCGCTCCTATCCGGAGTGGGGACTCAATGACGTGCCCCTATCTACCTGCAAGCAGGCGGAGGCTGACAAAGCTAGGCATTGTCGCAGAGTACCGATGGTTCGCCCCTATCTACCCGCGAAGGCGGAGGCTACTTGGTACTTGTCAATGAGCTTAAAAGTATCCCACTCGTGATATTTGCTAAGATCAGTTGGCTCGTGATATGGAAGGCGGGGATTTGGGCTCTGCCTTAAGGTGTTCACACACACTCAAGTACCCTCACTCAGCCTGAAAACAAGGTCGGGGTTACTCTCCCGCAAATAATTTTCAAATTTTATTCTCTTTTTTGGTCAATACTATTAGCAGTCCCGATTTTAAGTTAAGTTATCACTTTAATTAGTCCACCACAAAGCACGCTTATCGGACAGTCCCAATTTCCTGTTTAATTTAAGTGAGAAAATCAGAGGGGGAAATCGAGAAAAGCCGATGCACGAAAAATCGATGATGCTACGCTGAGTAGAGAATACTTACAGTGATCCCTTCGCTTTTTTATGCAGGATGCAATACAGAATTGAAATCTTTTTACTCTACATGCAAATGCAAGCGATGAAAAGCCGCTCCTAGACAGGCAGTTCTATTAACGTAAAGAACAGTTTAATTTTGACTAAGTACTGCGGTCTAGGTGCGTCTTTTAAGTGTATTGTGTGGTCCTATTGATTACGAGCACAAACAATTCCTAGAATGACTCGAGGAGCCGCTAGTGCAAGCTAAGTTACAATTCACCCACACAGCACACGGGACACAGTTTCACTATCTTTACACACGCGAGATCCCAAACGGGAACCGCTGGAAATGATGTGAAAGAAAAAGAAATAAAATAAAATGTAATTACAAAGCCTCTCTTTCACTCAACAAAAATTTAATTGCTAAGTCCTCGAAGCATCGCCGACTCCTCGCGGTCCTCGCACAAAAAATAATTGGAGGTCAGAGAGTTACACAAAAAAAAATAATGCAAAAATAAATGGGAGAAAATAATTACAAGAAAACCGGGGGTCAGACTACCCGGGGAAGGAAAATCAAACACTCAAAAATTTGCTAAAAATTAACCTAAGCCGTGCCTCCCCGACAACGGCGCCATTTTGATGAACGCCCCGCACCCTATGTTAATTCGGTCAAATTAATGTCCAAATTAATTAATGTGATTCGTTGCAGTCGGATACGAGGGGTTAATCAAAAACCACTTATCGATTAATGCGAAGTTATATTTAAGCGGCAAAATTTTTTTACTTGGTGGAGTCCAAGGTCGATCTCAGGGAGGCATCTGTCTCCTTAGGTGAATTTAAGCAAGGATCCGAGTGTTGATTTACGAGGAGTAATTTTTTTGGTCTTTTTTTAATTTTTATGCAGACTTATGGAGACAATGCAGGCCAATTTAATGTTCAATTTAATTATGGTATTAAATGAAGTCCAAAAATTATGAAAATTGACCAGATGATTAATGGTGATGAAAATGACCTACCCTAATTTTTTTGGAATTTTTCGACACTAAATAAATTTACTATGATTTAAATGAACAGACAGGGTGATTTTCAGTATTTAATTTTTAATAAATATCAAACCACAATTTTTCCAAGAACTAAAATTATCCTAGGTGGCTCTAATGATAAGGGACCTAGGAAAATTAACAGAACTTAATTTCACTGTGAAATGAATTAATTAAAATTAATCTAAGAAAATCACTTATCAATTTATTTAGGCCTCGATATGCGTGAAAATGCTATGAAATTTTTATGGTATGTTAAAAATGATGTCCTTAAGCTGCTGTGAATTTTTGATGAATTTTTGGAAGCACAAAGAATTAACTATAAATCAAAAGGTGTTACTGGGCAAAATATGTCAACAATTCACCAATTAATTCATTAATAATTCAAATGAACTTACAAAAAGATGACACGTGGACCAATAGACAGAGGACAAGATTTCCAACAAAATGCAATTTTTAGAATTTCAAAATGATGTAAAATGCAATCTAGGGATGCGTGCAAACACAGGGGTGTAAATGCAATACAGGAAATTAAAATTACAATAAACAAATATGCAGACAGGGACTAAAATGCAATTACCTATAATGTGGGGGACTCTTGTGCAAATTCTCCACAGGGCACATGCTCCTCACGTGGGTCTGCTTCACAGGGACCTTGTTGCAATTTTGGAACGCTCCTGGGCCTCGGTGCAATTTACCCAGGCCGCACGTGCTCCTCACGTGGGCGGCCTAGGTTCGGGGGGCTGCGGCGGCTCGGAGCGAGGTTCGGGTGCTCTGGAGGTCCGGACTGCGGCTCGGAGTAGCCTCGGGTCGCCCGAGCCTAGGCTTGGGGCCGAGGCTCGGTCTTCATCGACGTGGCGGGCTGCGGGCCTTTGGATCAAGATCGATCCAAAGGGTGGCGGTGAAGACGCGTGGCGGACTCAGAATCCGTCAGATCTGGAGAGATCTAACGGCGGTCGATCGGGGTTGAAGGAGTCGACGTGGCGTTCTCCTGATCGTGGGATCAAGGAAGATCCTACGGTCTTTGGCTGCTCTGGTAGCGGGTGACGCGGCTGATTGCGGGCCGTTCGATCAAGA
This sequence comes from Ottelia alismoides, assembly GCA_037367405.1. NCBI lineage: Eukaryota > Viridiplantae > Streptophyta > Magnoliopsida > Alismatales > Hydrocharitaceae > Ottelia > Ottelia alismoides. The sequence continues at coordinate 503,054 of JAZKJV010001604.1, forward strand.
TGATCGAGAGGCTCTTGGGGCTTCTTCCTCGACGGCCCTCCGCCTCCTGCGGAGGAGAAGGCGGGACTCCGACAGAGGGGCTGCTGCTCCGCCCTTCCTTCCCGTCGTCGGTGGAGGTCGATGGCGAGTCGGAGGTGCTCCAGAAGACGCGCGGGTGGTCAACGAAGCCCCCTGTGCCCTCAGGAGTGAGCGAGGAGGTCTGGGTCACACTGCCGGTGAAGCTCGAAGGGAGCTCCGACGAGCTTCCGGCCAGTCCAGATGGGTGTACCTGCAGGGGGTTAGAGGGGATAGCCGAGGCGTGCGTGTGCTTGTGGATTCGTGCAAGGTGGAATGTGAGGCCTAAGGTGGAGTGAGATGGATCCGGTGATCGAGCTCTGCCCAGGTGGTGGAGCTGGCGTCGAGCGAAGGTGGTCTACGGTGATGGACGAAGATAATGACAGCGCGAGGGCCGGAGCTCCGTCGTGGAGCTCGGAGGGATGAAGGTGAAGCGAGAAAACAACGGTGGACGGTGAATAAATTAGGAAAAGTCAAAGGAAAAATTAAGGAGAAGATCAGAAGATGATGGAGGGGGTTACCTGGGGAATGGAGCTCAGATTTGAGCTCCAGGTCTTCGCTCGAGGGATCGGTAGGGTCCCGAGCTCGCGCAGCTTCGCGGAGGGAGGCTGCGACACGGCAGAGCTTGCCATGGATCTCGCCGGAGAAGAAACTTGTCTTCGCTCGAAGACACACCCAATTGCTGTCACCAATGGATTGATCTGAGCTCGAGGAACCTCTCTGGAGTGGCGGATGGGGGTGAAGTCGGCCGGTGAGGATGTATTTATAGGTTGAAGGTGGTGGGTTGGCTGGCGACGAGGTGAGGTTGGTGGTCGACGTGGGGCGACTCTGGTGGGAGTGATGGAGCGTGAGGGAGCTGGCGAGGGAGAGGGATGAGTGGGTGACATCGTGGGGGTGTCAGCGGTCGGAGAGGATGGCTGACGTGCGTCCAAGAATAGGATGGGGGCGCCCCTCCCGCAAGGCAAGGGACGTGGGAGAGAGAGGCGCCCGGAGGTAGGAGACGAGGTCTCCACCGTTGGATCGTGTGATCCAATGGTGGGGATCAAGGGGGAGCTGGTCGGGTAGGATTAGATCTGGGGCGTGGAGATGATGGGCTGTGGTGTAGCCACATGGCGCGTTGTGGGCGAAGCGCAAGCGAGCGGCCTGGATAAGGAGATGGAGCTGATCGAAGGGCCAAGACTCGCTGGAAGAGGGGCGGCTGTGATGGAGAGATCAAGGGTCTGATCAAGCGGCGTAGATGCTGCCACGTGGATGGCTCTGGTGAAGGCGCTAATGGGCGGTGCAGATCAAGGCAAGAGAAGATCTGATGGCTATGGATTTAAGCGCGCGTGGAAAAGGCTGGACCGTTGGATCTGAAGCGAGATCCAACGGCTGAGGACGCAGGCGGGTGAGGCGAGGGGGAAGCGGGCCGCGTGGCGCAACCAGAGGGCGCCACGTGGCCTGCTGTGAGTGGTTGGAGAAAAATACACTTGTAGAGAGAAGAGGGGACCGAATTTGGAAAAACTCAAAACATGAAAGTTGTAGATCTCGATGAGATCTACAAGTTTCATGTTGACCAAAACGGAGATGAGGTCAAATATGATACATAAATACAAGGATACATAGATATAGATAGATAGTATACAAAGTGGCCCAAAAACCCATCTTTCTCATACAAGATCCAAATTCAATGAAATTAGTCTCATTTTAAAGGTCTTTTAATGTGTAGTATTCTAAGAGTAAGTAGACCTAATTCGGAGTTTGCATGAGGGCTTTATTTGCATTCTAATGTACAGGGGTTCTCAGGCTTTATTGGCTATTTTACGAAGGGGATTTTTGGCCTTTTTCCCTATATTATTAACTAAGGAGTACATACTATAGAGAAGAGGTTATTTTAGTGCATGGGTATTTTACAGGGGATTTTTGGCTTCTTATTTAAAAGCAAATGAGCTTCTAAACTGCATGAGTTATGAATATATGCATGAATGCTATTTATGCAATATAAGGGGAAATATGCCTCTATTTTCTCGGGAACAAGGCTCTATTTTTGACTTTTGGAGTGATGAATCACAGATTCATCACATATGATCTCACCCATCCTTGTGTAGGATATCATGTGTATCAAAATAAACTCTCTCAAGATCAAGAGATTGCGTACAATCTATATGTTGTCAATCATCTGTAAGACTGGTATCCTCTGAAGTAAATGACAATACTGATCTGGAACGGCTACATCCTCTCGCCATCTCAATGTGTATCTCTCCACTGTTTGTATGAAATGATACTCTCCTAGCATCATAATCAAAGAGTGTTCTCGCTATCTGCAAGAAGGGCCTCCGAGAATGATTGGAGCAAGATGTAACTACATAGGACACGTCAGATCCAGGACAGTAAAGTCCACTGGAAACTGCAAGTCGTAAACAATCATGATAATGTTCCTCAACATGCCTCTAAGTCTCTTCACAGATCAATCTGCAAACTGAAGTAACACTCATGATTTGTAAAGAGGATCTAGCTTGAGTTTATCAAGCAAAGAAGATGGTATCAAGTTAATCAAGGAATCATTATCTAAGAGAGTACGATGGAATGTGGCAACTGCAATCTGACATGTGACCTAGTGAGCTCCTGAATCTCTCTTCTTCTTGGGAACTTGTTCTGAATAGCACATGAAGTTGCCTTGGTCAATACATTCTTCTCAACATGTGATTTCTTTTTTACTACGTGTAGTGCATTTGTTCCTCATCCGGATCTTGAGCGTAGGAAAGTGATCCAAGGCATCGAGAAATAGAATCTTCAGAAAAATGTGATATTTAAATAATATTTTGTTTCAGGAGTGACAACATTCTTTTTGGAAATTTTCCTCCCTTTTCCATACAAGGCATCAGGAAAAGGAACAATCTCAGGAATGGAAAAATTCTTTTTATTCAAAACAAAAGTGGAATAATCTTATACATCAGGACTCTCAGAAGTATGTATAGAACTCTCAAATATAGGGAAAGAAGTAGAATGATCAGGAGTGTCTGTATGGCATGGTGTGGTATCATTGTCTAGATCACCAGTGTCCATATCAACAATCTCTGCATCGCTCCCCTGAATGGTATCATCATGGACATCACGTTGGTCCTCATCGTGGTGGTCCTCCTCCTCAACGTCAAAATGTGTATAATCATCATGGATCGGTTCTCTCTCTCCTCATCATGTGTCCTTTCCTCCTCTAGATCATGTGGTACTAGATGCATACCGCTCCTGAGATGTATGAAGTTAGATAAAAATTTAGGAAAAGTGATCATACCTGTGGTGATGTCTACCTGATCTGAATGTCGCCTCTTGTTATTTGGGTTCATCTGAAGCTGGGTTGGAAGAGTGGTCTTGGGTGTGGTTAACTCAACTAGATGATGGTTAACCTACTCCATCTTAGTCCTATGTGATGTATGAATCATGCTCAACATGTCCATGATCTGGTTCAGAGCTAGGGACTATGAAGATATCTCTGACTCAGTGTAATGTACTTGGCTATCTACTCTCTCCTGCCTAGAAGTGTGATGTTGTGGTGTAATAGGCTAATGAGACCACTGTGGAGTAAAAGAAGAATGTTGCTGCTGCTAGTGCTGATAGGCATGTGGATGTGTATTAGGATACTGATAAGAATGTGGTCTCTGATAGGCATGCTGGTGAGACTGATGTTGTGTGTAAGTCTGACGGTGTTGGAAATGTGGATATGAACATCCATGCTGCGGATGAATATGCTACTGCTACTGATGGTGATATACCCTCTGAGGAGTAAAGTGTGATGGTGACTGAACTAGATACCATATCCCCTTGATCTCATGAGTGAAATGAGAATCGGTATCATCCTCTCCAAGACTAATAATTTGATTCATGTTGGCATTGGATGGATCCTCGTAGGCTATTCCGTCTCGCTCTGAATGTACTGAATATGACAGGTGGGAGGAGTGGGTAAAGATCTTCCTAAATGCTGGAAAGTAGAAGAAGGACGAGACTGCTGGTACTGAAGTTGCAGCTCGGTCACCTTTGTCAGATCGCTCGACAACTGAGGAAGTGATGAGATTTTCTCCACTTCTCGCAGCGGCTGCAAATCTTGAACTTGCTTCTGAATCACGTCAAATAGTGTAAGTTTCTTACTAATGAATCCCATGTTAGATCATGAATCATACTCTGAGTGGGCCCTTCTGGAATGCCTGAATGGAATCAACTACTCGTGAATTCTCCGCCATCCCCTCAAAGATGGACCAAACTGACTCTGCATCCCATTCAGATAGCTGCTACCAAATGTGACACTTATTAGGCTTGAACATCTGACTGTAGTCCTCCACAATAGTTCTTTACAAGTACCTTCAATGGTATCGCCTGATGAAGGCTTCTCTCAATCAAATATTTGAATCTATCCCATGCCTCATGGAATGATTCATGTGGAAGCTGTGTGAAATTGGAGATCTGATTCCTCATCATATTGGTCTATCCTAGAGGAAAATATTTATGTAGGAATGTCAATTTCAGATCGTCCCATATAGAAATCTCCCTCTAAAAGTGACTCAACCATTAAAGCGCTTCATCTTCTAAGGTGAAATGGAAGGACTTAAGGCGTATAGACTCTCATATAATAATAGCAGTACCACATATCATCTTAAACTATTGTAAAAAGGTGAACAACTCCTCTGAAGTATTCCCATAAAACTTGGGAAGTAGTGAAATTAAGGATGGTCTAAGATGGTATGACTCTAGATTAGATGGTAACCGAATCCAATGGTGTAGCATCCTAGCTCCAGGATCGTACTCATCTCTCAATGTCGCGAGAACCACGGCATGTGGTGGTGGGTTCTTGACTCTTGCACTTAGCATAGTGATCTTAACTCTAAGCTCATCCTGGAATCTACAATGATCTTTGATCTGCATACTAATCTACTAAAGTGTATTTAGAATCCTCTCAATAACATCCGAAGCTAGATCAGGTCTCTCGTCATCATATGATCTATCCTTGGCAGCTTTGTTCTCAACTAATGCCTTCTGAATCCTCATACGGATCAGGTCTCTCGTCATCATATGGTCTCTCTATTCGTGATCCTCGAATCCTCTGGGAAGGAAAAAGTCTCATAAGAAATCATTGAAAAATGTGTAGGAGAAAAGAAGTGAGGCATGGGTGTTCCTCAACTGAAGGGATGGGAGGTGAAGGATTTTGGGTCTGACTCTCCTAGTGACTAAGTAGGACCAGCTCGGAAGAGGGTCATCCAAAGTCTGTGAAGACGTACGACGGATTGTGGAAGGTTGAAGGTTCACGAAGTCTGAGCGTAAATCTGTCTTATCATCATCCTCAATGTTCAAAAGATGTATGAGAGAGAATATGAGATCAAGTCAATAACACGAGTGTGAAGGCGTATAAGATGTGGAATAATGCACACCCCGCATATAAACACAATATAACCTCAAGTTTGCCAACTTCACACAGTGATGACCATAAGAGTTTATTCTTTTATCTTTTCAATTTTATTTTGGTGATCAAGAACTTATTATATCAAGCTCACATGTGTTCTTCTAGGGTAGTTTGTGTTTGAGCCGACAGTGCATATCAACCTAAACAAGACTACTTCTGCTAACGTCTGAGGCAAGTGCTTGCAGCAATAACGAGACCTAAAGGAGAGTCCAAGCACTTAGGGTACAAGTACAGGGATTTGGGATCTAACCTTAAGTGTGCGTGCCTCACTCTGTCTAGAGAGTACCTATAAATAATGAGGGGATTGCTCTTCCAATACAAGTTAAGTCCAGGTATTTTATTTTTTGTCAAGTTTTTAAAAGAGAAAAAACTCATTTATATTTTTTATAGTTCACTTTTTTTTGGATATTTTCAAAAATATATATCGGGATGCCGGTCTTCTTTAATTTTTAAAACAGTGTCTCACGGAGGGGGAACACAGAATGCAGCGGAAAATAATGATGAATGCTAAGATAGAAGGCATACCATTCTCTAGCACTCTGCATGCAAGTGATCCATGTAGAAATGTAAACCCTAGTCTAATGCATGGAAAGTCAAGAAAACTCGAATCCTAGATTAATAACTCTAGCGTAAGAGCACATTAATTTTTAAAAATCAGTTATTTACGCCTAAGTGCGTATTAAGATTATAGGTTTTACTTTAATTGTTTAATCAAACAAGCATGCAACACTAGGCTCCAAAAAACACGTGAAATAAAGAAAAATTGATGAAAACCAAATATTGTGGTGAGGTTCCCCAAGCACACCGGCACCTGATGAAACAGGACCCGAAAAATAATCCAAAGGCCATGTACAGTCGAGATGTCTTTAGTGGATCCCTTGCTACAAAAAGAAACACGAGAAAAGCCCCTTCCCCCTCACAAAACAGAAAAATGGGCAAGTACCCTCTCTTATAAGAAAATAGAAAATATAATGTCCGAAAAAATATACAAAAATTTATGTAAATAACACGCTCTGCCCTCTGCAACCGGATCATAGGTGACGGGGCCAGTCTCTATACTCTCAACTGAGTCAGCTTCTTAAAAAGTTGGCTAATCCTACAGGCCTTGGAAAATGGGTTAGCTAACATAGAAAAATCAAACAAACACTCAAAAGAAATCAAAGACTCCCCTGACTAAAAAATCGAGAAAATTTTCAAAAAACTAGAAAAACTGAGAAAAGAAAACCCAAAAAATGAACAAAATCAAAGAAAGGAAAATCACATAAAAATCACAAAGAAAATAAAAGAAAATAAAAGAGAAAATAGTCAAGAAAATCATGAGAACAAAGAAAACAGTAAAAAATCACGAAAAATGGGAGAAAATAGAGAAAAATATAAATAATTAAAATAAAATATATCACAAAAAATAAAACTAAAAAATCTCAAGTGTGACTAAACCTCCCCGGTAACGATGCCATTTTGATAACCAAGATCTGACTCGTGGTTAAAATGAAAATGTATATTGTATTCAATCATAGAGAGATTTGATTAGTTAAACAAAAATTAAATCTGATTAGAGTTTCACTATTTATTTATCTAGGTAAGTGTGCTTGGGTCGAACACAAGGAGGCACGAAGTCTCGCTCAAAATCTTCGAGTGAGAAATAATATTTTTGTGATATTTTTTATCCTTCTTTTCTTTTCTTCTCCACTCACAATTATTTTTGAAATGTTAGTTTTTATTCATTTTTATTTTTATTTTTTATTTTTACCTAATTATTAAAGTGGATATTTTCAACAAATTTATGTACAATACAGTAGGTTAAATAATATGGGATACATGTGATACTATGTAGTAGATAAAGGTGCTTGAGCAACGGGCTTGAGAAAGAAGAGAAAACAAACTCAAAATGTATCGAAGATTGAGAAAGAAAATCCAAGAAAAACTCACGAAGAAATACTCGAATTCAATGCAAAAATAAAATGTAAAAATGCGACAATGATATAATATGGTCCCAAAATTCCATAGTGTTTAAAACAATAGTGTAGAAAGAATACAAAATAAAATATAAAGGATTCTTGCAATTAGGTCCCTGGTCAGGGATCTAATGCAAGAAAAATGGAACTTATTCACGTTTAGGTCCTTGGTCAAGGACCTAAACGCAACTACTTGGAATTCTTGAAGTGCATTGAGATTATCTAGGGCGTCGAGGCTAGTTTGTTATTTTTCCACCGGTTTCCATGCAACAACAATGATTAGAAAGCGAGTTTGAATCTGGACAACCCACACGTGACATGCATCAACAACATGCAACTTCTATTCTTGGGGATGTTCTTCCCCTTTTTGCAGTGACTTGCGGTGGATCCTCATCCTTGCAATCTCCTGGTGATGTCTAATTGGAGGTGGGACAGGAGAGGGTTCTTCTTGCCCTCTCGAGCGTTCACATCGCAAGGGAAGTCAAGGACAAAGGGACAGAGCTTCAGATGGAGGACCTGGAAGATGAATCGGTTTTAGGGTTTGGAGATCTTGGACGAATCAACTGTTGCTCTTAAAGGTAGTTGTTTCTCAAGTAAAATTAAATAAGAATAATCATTCCAGATGTCATGATCTTCCTACAAGCACAATTGTAATGCTCGATTCAATATGAATCGGCCAGTGTATTAGGTTCTTTCAGTTCCAATAAGGGTTCTAAGAAGATGGTTGCAGATCAAATTTTGGGTATGATTTGATACGAATTTGAGTTTTAATTTGGAATATGAATTGAAGTTGATGATTAAGCTACCTAAACATGTATTTACAAGACCTAACTGGGGCATGGAAATTGATGAATCAAAGAGGAAAAGGAGGATGAAGGTTCACTTGGTAATTGAAGGATTTAAGCCCTTTAGGTCTTCACTCGACATGATGGTGTTTCTTGAGCTCAACACGACGGTGTTGACCATGATTCAAGGTTAGAAGCCTTGGAACCACTCTACTAGAGTACCCTCTACCATGAGGTGTCGACGTCGAGTGTTTTCATCATCATGGACGGAGCTATGAGGCATGGAAGTGGGGAGATCAACCACTTTGTTCTAGTTATGGCAAGAGTTGGTTATGAATGACCTTAAGGTCAATAAATAGAGGAATCGATGATAGTTTGTTGATGATCTAATGGTTGGCGTGAAACTAGGTTGTTGGGGTGAGAATATGGAGGGACTAAATTAGGTTTTGGGTGAAAGGTGATGTGAAGAGAAATGTATGAAGATTGATGGTTGCAACAAAAGATGCAATGACTTCTTGGGAAGAAGAAGGCTAAGGTGCCGACATGTGTCAGCACTTGGTAGGCCAGATTCTTTAAATATAGTATTAATTATGTAATAGATATTAGATAGACTTATTTTAAATAATGATAAAAATAAAAAATGTATAATTAAATTAAATAATTGTTGTATAAATTATTTTTATAATTATAAAATATTTTTCGAATTATGAATATAATATTAGTAAATAATTATATAGTATACTTAATAAATAGATTTCGTTGACCATGCTAAGGTGGAGGTGATTAAGAAACTCGATCCACCTACCAACGTGAAGTCAGTGCGGTCATTCTTAGGGCATGTTGGATTCTATAGGAGATTCATTCAGGATTTTTCAAAGATCGCCCGCCCACTGACTGAGCTCTTAGGGAAAGACACAGAGTTCGTTGTAGATCACAGGTGTCTGGAGGCCTTTGAGCTCTTGAAGAGGAAGATTTGTGCCTCTCCTATCCTACACGCTCCTGACTGGTCTCTCCCCTTTGAGATCATGACCGATGCTTCAGATTTTGCTATAGAAGCTGTGTTAGGACAACGACGAGAGGGGATTCCGTTTGCGATTCATTGTGCGAGCAAAGTTTTAGATCCTACACAGAAGAATTATACAGTGACTGAAAAGGAAATGCTCGCGGTAGTATGGGCCCTCGAGAAGTTCAGATCATATATTTTGGGCTCTAAGGTGACAATATATACTGATCACACAACCATTCGATATTTAATGGAAAAGAAGGACGCGGAGGCGCGTCTTCTTAGGTGGATTTTACTCCTCCAAGAATTTGATTTGGAGATTAAAGATAAACTTGGAGTGAAGAATGTTGTGGCTGATCACCTTTCTCGGATTGAACTTAAGGATTCTCCTGATTATGAGCGGATTAGAGAGACCTTCCCAGATGAGTCAATTTGTGTTATTGACTCACTCCCGTGGTATGCCAACATGGTGAACTATCTTGTCTCCAAGCAGGTTCCTCATGGTTGGACTAGGAGCAGCATTGATCGACTGAAGTCGGATTCGAGGAGATACCACTGGGACGATCCTTTCCTTTTCCTCGAAGGACCGGATTGTGTTTGCAGAAGGTGTATTCCTCAGGAGGAATACCAGAGTGTCCTCACATATTGTCATTCACTTGAGGCTGGAGGACACCATTCGGAAAAGAGAACCGCTCAGAAAGTACTTCAATGTGGATTGTATTGGCCGACCTTGTTTAGAGATGCTATTGATTTTGTACGGTCGTGCCCTATCTGTCAAAGGATGGGAGGGACAGTTGGACAGAGAGATGAGATGCCCATGCAACCAATGATTATTTGTGATGTTTTTGATGCATGGGGCATATATTTTATGGGTCCCTTTCCCAACAGCCAAGGACATGAGTACATATTGTTGGCGGTTGACTATTTATCCAGGTGGGTGGAGGCTATCCCAACCCGAACCGCAGACAGCAAGACTGTCTGTAAGTTTGTGAGAGACCATATTATTGCTAGGTTCAGGGTGCCAAAAGTTTTGATATCTGATGGGGGTAGCCATTTTGTGAACCGAGATATGAGATCTTTAGCTAAGGACTATGGATTTGAGCATAGAGTTACTAGTCCTTACCACCCACAGTCCAACGGCATGGCAGAGGTTTCAAACAGAGAGGTGAAGTGTATTTTGCAGAAATTGGTTCGTCCCGATAGGAAGAACTGGTCTCAGCTCTTGGACCAAGTTCTGTGGGCCTATAGGACAACCTACAAGACACCACTGGGTACTTCACCATTTAGAATGATCTATGGCAAGCCATGTCATTTTCCCGCAGAATTGATTCATAAATCCGAATGGGCAATTAAGAAGATTAGCTGGAGTTGTCACCTAGGGAAGCTTTGAGACTTGAACTTGAACGAGCTCGTGGAAATCCGAAACAGGGTATATGACAACAGTTTGATTTATAAGGACAAAGTAAAGAGTTGGCATGATCAGCACATTAGGTATAAAGACTTTGTCCCTGGACAAAAGGTATGGTTGTTCAATGCCCGGTTGAAGATGTTCCATGGAAAGCTCAAATCTAAATGGACGGGTCCCTTTGTTGTTAAGAAAGTGCACGAGAATGGAAGTGTAGAGATAGCTGATCTCACAGATGGTGCACAATCTCATGTGGTGAATGGACAACTGTTGAAATATTATGTTGATTCGAAAGAGCAGTTAGTCCAAGTCGAAGTCATCAACTTCATACAGAGTGAGCACAGAGCAGATACATCTTATTACTCGTCATGAAGATGCAGCATCAAGATTCAACATCTTAGAAGATTCATTGCTCTTGTACATTCTCCCTTCTTTGTATATTCTCCAGATCACATCGGTTCTCACACTTACTCTTGTCCTATACTTAGGCTGACCAGAGCCTAAGTATAGGGGGAACCGATGTCCGCCATGTGTACATACTCATCTATTTCTCCTCTTGACCTCGTCCGCACCATTTTTACTCTTCTTCTATACTTAGGCTGACCAGAGCCTAAGTATAGGGGGGCGGATCGACTTCTAAACTATTTATTTTTTTATCCATCCTACGCTTAGCACGAGCTATGTCTTTTTCTCGCTTGTTGTGCCATGACAACATAGCACATGCTAAGTATAGGGGGCGTGTATATATTACATATATACTTTACCCATAGCTCGTACTTCACGTATTTTTGTATATACTATATAATAATTAGGGGATGGGTAAAAAAAACCTTAAAAAAACTTTAAAAAATGTGTGTTTTTTGTTCTCTTTCCTCTATTTGCTTTTAAAAAAACTTTTTAAAAAAAAGAAGTCCTTTCTTATTTACTTATCTTTTTCAAAAAAACTTTAATAAAAAAGAGAGCAAAACTTTTTCAAAAAAAACTTTCCTCTTTTCCTTTGTTTTTCAAAAAAAAAACTCTTGAAAAAAAACAAAACTTTTGAAAAAAAACTCTTCTTTGCTTTTGTTTGTAAAAAAAACTTTTCGGAAAAAAACTTTTCTAAAACTTTAAAAAATCACAAAAAAAACTAACTAATAAGTTGGTTTAATCCCTGACACAATTCACTTTCACACAAGATTAGTGATGTTCAAGAACACTTGGTTTATGAGCTCTTGAGATTTTGAGTTAACCAGCCTTAGTCATTAGGGTCTTGGACTTAATTATTGATATTTCCCTAGTTTGAAAGATGTGTGTGCTATATTGTGTGCTTAGTCTCTACCTTAAGAATATGATCAACACCTTACATACACGAATGCAGTTATGATGAGATGAATTGAAATTTCACTTGAGGGTCTGGGATGAGGGATTTGAGTTTGGACTTGATTTGATGATGCTCGAGGATGGGATAAAATCAATGAAAGCTTCATTAAACCTGAGTGTCAACATTTTTAGCCAGTATGAGAACATGGTTCTTGTACTATCTCTTGACATCTACCTATGTGCCAGGGTGTGATAAAATAAAAAAATGTTGATCAGTGTGCGCCAACTCTTGGTAAAAGCAGTGGAGCTAGCCGAAAATACTACGAAGCAATGAAATGTTAAAGAAAAGCTCTCATTCCACAAAGTCAATTATCAAAAGAGCTTCCATCAAAGGCGAGCGCTCCCAACCATTTCAAAAGTGTCCACTTGGACCACCGCTATTAGGATCAGGAGTCGGGCTTGCACCAAAAAAGGGCTCTGCATCGTAAATGCTACAAGTCTGGGTGTAGAAGGTATGATAGGTACTCAAAAAAGGCACACCCCGGTGTACTCCCAGGAAAACAAGTGCAGACGGTTCCAACTTCTCTTGACGGATGCACTGATCAACACCAAAAATATGCGTTGAGTAATAAGGCACTTGAGAGGATCCTTATTCCAATGAGAGGGAGAGAAGAAATGACACAATCATATGCCCTCCATCAACTGGCCTTTCATCCATACTTTTAAGTCTGATAACTAAAGAGACGGTGGATTGGATGCAAGAAATGGTTTATTCCCTAGTGTTGAGGATCGGGTCCTTAGGAGAGTCTCTTGGACTAGAACCTTGGGTGACGTTGTGACTCTACTCTTGTAACTGCGGTCAACACTTAAAGTCATATCCCTACTATATATGTATACAAAGAGAGTCTGATGATTAGAGAAATTGGATACCTTTTGACTAGAGCTTGGTTCAGCTTAGAATTTTAGGATCTCTAAAACTGAGAGTTCTTGAACAGATCAAGTCTTGCATTCACGTGCACAGTCAGGGATTAATCCAACTTATTCATTCTTTATTTGCTCGAGGACTAGCAAAGTTTAGGTATAGGGGGGTGATGCATCCGCGATTCATCATCGCAATATCTTGATCTTAGCAAAATCCCCGAGTAAAATCCCATAAAAATGTCCATAAAATCAATAAATTAACAAAATGACTCTTGTAAATAAAACACATTAATTAATGTATATTATATTGTACAAAATAATTTAACAATAAAAAGCCTCAAAAATAAAGGAGTTTTTTACCTGTAAATAGCCCAAAGCTTCATGTATTTTTAATAAATTCATTTCAATTCCTTTTTGGATAATTCTTTCTCCAACTTGTTCATAACAATGTATATAAAAATACAAAATATAAAATAAATTTTACCTCAAATAAATGCTCCTAGATCCCAAAGGGAAAAAGCCGTAAAGACTAACTTCCAAGCCAAATTCCCGCTCCGTATGAACTCTAAATTCACCAAACTCACTTTTAAAGTTCAAGTTAGAAAATTATCTATCCAACAGAAGTAGTTTCATTAAAATCGGAGCTCATTTGTAAAAGTTGGGTTTTAGGACCTAGATGTACATTGTATATTTTGTATATATATTCATTCTTTCCTCATTTTTTTATTGTTGTGTTGTGTTTTAATTATATTATTTTATAGTATTTTTCTATTGTAAATATCTCTTATTAAAAAGACAAAAAATACAAATTAGAAAAGTAAACAAAAAATTGTACATGTTGTATGTATTCCCTTGTAAATTCTCCACTATTTATTTTCTTCTCTTTTATTCTATTGTAATTAAAGTATCCTACTTTATTTCATTTATTTATTTATTTATTTATTATACATTCTCTATAATAACCACCATTCAACTCATCCTACCACCAACCTCCATTCAACCCCACCATTTTTTAAACTTCCCATTCAACTCCATTAATAAAATAACCTCCCACCATTTTAATAACCTCTCATTTCATCATCCATATATACATCCCATCCTCCTCAAATTACCTTTGATCCATCTTAATGTGAGGAGAGCCTAGTTCCCAGAGTTGAATCGGTGACAGCGACACAACCGCGGTCGAGCGACGACGATGCTCTCTCCGGTGAGATCCGTTGGCATTTCGACCAACATCGCAGCCACCTCCGTGCGTTGCTTGAGCTCATCGCTCGCCAGCGATTTGAGCGAAGACCGTGCTCTCGTGAGCACATCATGGGCTACTGTCTCCATTGTAAGTATTTTTCCCTTCATTTTATCATCTTGTCATTTTTCGCATCTTTTAGCACATCATATCACCATTCAGATGCCCCTTTATTTAGTTCCTATCATCTTCATAATATCATTTTGTTCCCCACCTTTTTGTGTACATATCATCTCCTGTTTAAAGAAAATTTAAAAAAATAAAAAAAATTTAAAACAAAAAAAGGTTTTTATTATAGCAGAAAAAGAAATTCAAAAAAAACAAAAAAACAAAAAATAATACACAGCAGAGGTGGCCGACCCTCCCAGCAGCCGCCGGCCACCACCACTGCCACAACCACCAAGCCGCCGGCGCCTCATGCCTGCAGCCGGCTGACCCGGCCACCCGTCCGCCCGCGCGCGGGGTCACGCGCCGCATCAGCGCCGGCCTCCGGTCGTCATCGCACTGCCCCTCCTCTACGCCCACGCGCGGCAGCGGCGTGCCACTCCCGCCTCCTGCGGCCATTCTGCCTCCTCGTACCTCCACCGCACGGCCACGCGCGCGCTCCAACCGCCTAGCTCCGCCCTAGGCCGCCGGCTCCGCCTTCCAGAGTTGGGTTAACCTCCCCCATCGTGAGGAAGAAGAAGGTGAAATCTGATTTAATTTTTTTATTTTGTACAAATTGCATAAGTTCTCCTTTTAGTTTCAGTATTTGCAAAATAGTCCCTGTGTTTGTTTTCTGAATTTGCAAAGACACCCCTGTGTTCATACTTTAATCTGGACATCTGTTGAGCAGCATTTTATTCAATAAAAAATAGTATTGTGTTGAGCAACTAATTGTCTACATTTTGAATATTTATTTGTATTTTTGTGAGTTGTGGGTAATTAATTATAATTGTTTAACTGAAATTTTCTATATTTTACCCATGCTGAGCATTTAATTTCATATCTCACTCACTGATGCTCTAAAAATTTCACAAAAATTAGGAATGATGCCTTGATATGTGATTGAGAATCTGTCCAAATTTCTTTCAAACTGGAGTTGTCTTGTGCCTGAAATAAATCATAGAGTGAAATTCATATTTGATTTTTAATTAAATCCACATACATCCTTTTCATGAAATTTCAAGTCTCCTACATGCCACATGAAAATATTTACTTGAGATAATTTGCACTCTGATTAATTTGACATTGTGGATTTATTAGAAATTATTTACTCACTGTCACTCTGATTTCACTAAAAAATCCATAAAAAATTCATACTTTGTCAAAAAAATCAAAAAATATTACTGTAGCTTCCTTGCATCATGTTTTCATTCCAGTAAATTTTTCATAATTTTTGCTTACTGTTTTGTGAAAAATTGCGAAAATACCCATAAAAAGTGTGCATTTTTATTTGTTGCATTTGAATTCCTAAAAATACGAAAAAATATGTTTTGTGTTCCTCACTGAATTAAGATCCTAGGAAAAATATAATTTGGTTGAATTGGACTAATTTGACATTGCAGTTAATTTGGCCAATTGTGTGATTTCTTAGTGTCTTTATTCACCCGCATTTTCCATTTGCATTCTTTTTGCATTAAAAAAGTAAAAAAAATTGCATTGGAAATCTAAAACTTAATTTTCAAATTACCCCCGAAGTTGTTCCTTTGCCTCCCTGTGTTCGACCCCGGACTTGCCCGGGATATAAATTAAGCCGAGACACTCTTCACGGAGATCCTTCTCTCGGTTCTGATTGATTCGCTAAGTACACGTGCTACAACGTACCCCAATTATTTAACGTATTTGGCGACTCGTTAATCGAGAAGAGAGGAGGGCATATGCTCAATCTTAGATTGTGAAGTGGATTCTCTTGAGGACTCCCGCGAGCTAGAAAAAATGAAATAAATGAAAGAGAGGCTCAAGTGAAGATAATTGCAGAGGAAGATAAAAAAATGAGAGGTGGAGTGGAGACAGAGATCTCGACAAATGTGGCTAAAGGAAGGGAGAGTGAACACTTTTCCTTCATGCAGTGGCCAATGGAAGAAGATGATGCAATTTGATCAATTGAGGTAGGAGGCACCCTGAGAGTGAGAAATCCATCAAGGGTGTTGTGGTAAGCCATCTCTAATAGTTGACATGGAGGATTCAGACTATGGGTGCAAGATGGTTGGGGAGGGACATTACTCGCCTATATGGGACCCAGAGTGTTGGGTTGGTTCGTGCTTTTTCTTCAAATGAGGTTCGTCTGGCTACCTTTGAGCTAAATGTTGATGGTTCTTCATGTCAAGATGGTTTTCAATGTTATTTTTTTCTATACTTCTGGGATCTTGTGGAACATGATGTGGTGTCTATTGTGGAGGAATTGAGGTCAAAAAATCGAGGCTTTGAGCGACTTAATCGATCTCTCATATTTCTTCTCCGAAAGAAAGATGCGGCTCGTCATATTGAGTATTTTTGACTCATTGACTTATCAAGTGCCATATATCTCATTGTCTCTAAGGTTTTGGCAAATCGGCTTCGTCAATTTTTGGACTCATTGTTGCGATTTCACAGGCTGCTTTTATTCCTGATCAACACATGATGGATGGAGTAATCATTATCTCAGATATTATTGTAGATTGGAAAAGAAGGAAGATCAAGGGATTGCTTTGGAAAGTTGACTTCTCCAAATCATATGCTTGTGTTAGCTGAAGTTTTATATGTACATATCTTTCCCTATGCGGCTTTCTAGATGCATGGATTGCATGGATGAAGAGATGTTTGACTACAACCTCTTTCTCAGTTTTGTGAATGGGCGTTAAGAAGTGATTTTTTCTATCCTTAAAGATGAGTTCGACGGAGATGCCCTTTGGCTCATTTGCTCTTGTTTTGGTTGCAGATGCACTATCGTGTATGGTTTCTCGAGTGATTAAAGGAGGATTCTTTGCAGGTTGCCAGTTAGATAACAAGTCAGTTCCCATCCTACAGTAAGCCGATAACATAATTTTTTCAATAGAAGGGGGGGAATGAGAGGCGACAAGGATTGCTACAATACTTGACCTATTTGGGGGAGATCTCAAGCCTCAACATCAACTACGACAAGTAATGGTTTGTTCCCTTTGGTTTGATAGATGATTGGTAATTGCATGTGGGATCTCACTCAGATTCCAGGGGGCATCCTTCCAATAAACTATATAGGGATGATGAATCTCCATTTCATCATCTTTATACTTTCGTTTTGGCCTTCAAACCCTAGATAAATGCATGTAAATATCATGCATAAATTAACATTTATCAATTATTGCAAAAATATTGTACAAGAGACATTGTTTAAAGCCAAATTAAAAGAATAAAGAAGTATTTTATAATCCTAAACCCGATACTAAGTGAATAATTGACTTGGTTGACAAAGAATAAAGTAGGGGGAGATAAAGGCCAACAATCCAATAAAAATCCCATCCTTTTATTCCTCAATAATACACTTTTGGGATCTATTTTATTCTGTATTATTTATACCTCAAATAAAGAAATTTTGTACATGAAAATTGTAAATAAAAATACATAGAAAAAAATTTACTTTACATAAAATAATACAAATAATACATTTTATACTCAAAATAAGAATCCAAAATCCAAAATTCCCAGACCCATATCTTCTCTATATGAACTCAAAATATATCAAAATCATCTTTAATTATATATAGCTTTTAATAAGCCATTTATTGAGGTGGATTCATTCAATTCCGAATTAAGATGCAAAAGTTGGGTTTTGGATCGTTATTGTATAGTTTACCTGAATAAAATATTAATTTTATTTATTCTTTATAATTTTTATAATTTTATATTTTTATAATTATGTAAATATTATTTATAATATATGGAAATATTTAGAATAGAATAAACCATTAAAGTACTCTAAAATAAAATAATATACAAAACTATATAGATGAAATATCTATACTTATACCTATATAATATATATACCTCTGTTTATTTACGTGTACAAATAACATCAGAAAAAATATAACAAAAAATACATACATATATATAAGGCACAAATTTATAAAATATGTATATAAAATAATACAATCAAAAACACAAAATAAAAGACCTAATATATATGTAAATATACCTATAAACAAAATCCTAAATATTCACATGTAATTAATTAACTCCTAAAAAATAAATAAAAATCATATTAAAATACGATAAAAAATAATAAAAACTTTTTATTTAATAACATAACTTTAATTAAATCATTTACTATTTATTATATATTTTACAAATAACATCGGGTCGACTTTTTTCTGGTTGGTCCACGTGGACCAACCATAAGGAGTCAAGAGTTGACCTTGGTCAACTTTTCTCCTCAAGAGCATTGGTCTCTCAAACCTCGGTTGACCCCATCCTTCTCGATTTCTTTGTGATTCACCCTTGCACCCATTTGGGATGCTCTCTTCTTGACTTTTGACCCTTGATCCTCACATATGTCGAAGCACCCTCTCGATCAAGGGTCATCACCTCGGGCAATTGCCATTGTCATATAATCTTGCCTCCCATCACCATTTGATTCCCTTTTCCACCGATTTCCTTAGCCCTAGGTTCAATCCTGGTGACAGAAATGTTCCCTTGGCCCGTTCCATGACTTGATTTGGCGTAGAATCGAGGTGATCCGGTGAAATTTATTATACCCTAAATAAAGATGTGTATAGACAACAAGTGTAGGGTTCGAACCATTGAGAGAAAGTTATGGATAGGTTAATTATTATCTATTCATAAAAAACAATAGTTATTTTTGTATTTTTTCTACTTTATGAATTTTTGTAGATTTTTAATTATATTTAATTTTATATTTTATAAATTTACTTATTTTTTATATTTTTGAATTTTGAATTTCTTTTTAATTTCGTATTTTTATCCCTCTTTCTTTTTAAAGATAGAATAAGTATAAATATACCTATATAATTATAGGAGAAACTTCAAATGAGATAGGGTCTCACCACTTTTATGTTGAGCCATCCATCTCATCCATCTATTTTCAATCGCACGATTGTAATTATCGATGTATCAATTATAATATTTAAATGGTTGAATATCCATTTTCATCATTTTATCACATTCTAAATAAAGAACGTGATAAGTATTAGACCTAATCTCTCTCTCAATTAATCAATGTCGACGCCCTCTCTCTCTAACGATCATCCAGTAGCGGTGCTCTCTCTCTCTCACACACACACAATTGTCCGCCGGTGGTGCCAACATCCTCCTCCACGCAAAGCTTCTCAATGATGGCAAAGGTGTCCCGAAGGAGGAAGATGCGGAGGAAGGAGACACGATGTATCTTACACGTGGTTGTGTCTCCAATGATGGTAGATCCTCCCCTTGTCTTTCAACAACAGCACACAGTGTGACGATGCAGTAGGCAATGACGTTCCAAGGCTCATCCAAGGGCATCGATGCCTTCTATGAGGACTATAAGGTCGAAGATGACGAGGGAGGAGGGGAGGAAGGGGAGCATATTTGCATTGTGGTATACATTTTTTACATCGTTGACCTTCCTTTTTACATATTGATCCACTTTTTTAAAAATCTCATTATCGATGTGTTATTTTGTAGAGCTCCACGTGAAATCTACAAAGCGAGCATGCATTTCTGCATATGTAATGAGAATCTTACAAATCTCGAGGGCATGAAGGAGTAACATGAAAATTTTACAAAGATCGACATAATTTTACAAATGGAACATATGCATTTACAAAAAATGTGATTGATGGGTTTGCAAATACTTACAAAAGAGCTTGAACTTTACAAAGAGAAAATTTTACAAAATGATATACACATCGATCAATGAAAAATATTGAATAATAATGTAAAAAAATTAATGAAATTATAAAGATAAAATAGATTTCACAAAACTCGCGAAAGTTTACAAAGATATGGTTGAATCCAATTCGTTTAAAGAAATATCGGAAATATATCAATAAATGTATTAATGAAAAATACCAAATTTATAATAACTAAAAATTATAATTCAAAGGCATTAAATTAAATTCAAATTTACAAAGAAGGAGTTGATGAAAATACCCTTTTGGATAAAATTTTTGATGTAGCCGTTAGATTGAGATCTGACGAATCTGATTGATGGCTCACCACAACATTGGTGAGACCCCACCTCATTTGAAAGGCACCCTATAGTAATATGTATATTATAAAGATTATATATGTTAAATATATAGTAAATAAAAATGTAAAAATATTGGAAATATATACTAGAACAATCCTTTTTATTTTTTAAGGGTTTTAAATATATATATAAGGGTAATTATAAATAATAATCATAATAATACGTATATATGTAATATAATATGCATAATATATATAGGGCTTTATATTTATAAATATGACTGTATATATTCAAAAATTGTAATTTTTTGTGTTTCATTAAATTCCTGTGTTTCTATGATTTTTGTTATAATTTTTTTGCTAATTTTTAGGTATTTTTAGTTGATTTAAATATGCAAAATATGGAGTATGATAAATATGCCCGATTGTTTTTGTTTTAAAATAGATAAATACTCAAAATTTCCTAAAATTATTTATATTATATAGTATATAATATAAATAAAATAAGAAGCAGAATTTTCATAATTTTAATTAATTTTTATTGATTTTTATAGCTGAGTTTTCTGATTTTCAAAGTTTTTCTTTTATATTTTTTGTGATTTTTGATATGGAGTTTTTTATACAGTAATATACACTTGATAATTTTTGGAATTTTTAAAGTTAGTTTTGTATTTTTTGATTTTTATAACTAGACAACGAAGATATACCTTCTGAATGATTTTTAATAAATGGGAAAATGATAAGTAAATGCTACATAAAAATATGGGCATGCATCTGGAAAGGTTTTGAGCATTCATAATAATTTACCTAAATAAACATGGTACATTATCTATTTAATAAAAAAATAAATTGCAAAGAAATAAATATATTATCTAGAAATGGTATATTTGCAATAAAAATAAAGTCAACTGTGTAGCATGCAAATAACTCTGAAAGTTTACATTAATATTACAATTTTTAGTACTAAACTTAAACATAAGAAACTGAGAGGGGCTCCCTACAAAATGTTCGCCTCACGTGGCGACCCAAGTGAGGTGACCTAGCATGGACCTAAATACAATATCAATAAAGAGCATGGTTATCTTGCAATTTTTACATAAATATTTATGGAACTAATTTGCAAATACAAAAAGGTGCTTACTCACTAAGGCGCATGGTCAGAGGGCAGTGCATGCGCCACATGGCTTGATCTGATGGCTCCCAGCATGCACTGCTCCGATTAAATTCAAAAGCCCATATTAGATATGGGACAATTCCTCGATTCGATGATTGGGAGGCACGTTGGAAGAACTCAGAAAAAGGACATCGTGGATGAGATTCGATCGGTTGTATCTCCTACCTACGACCTCCTCCTTTGTTGCTGATAGGTTCCTTTACTTTTGGATCTCTCGTGCACTTCCAGGATGGCTTAAAACAGTCTGGGCCCCGTTAGAGGGGGCCTGTAGCTTCAAACTCCTGCTTTTGGTGTTGATGCATCTCTAGGGGTCTCCTCAAGTGTTTCCTCCTTCACAAAAAGATCAAGGGGACCGAGGGTTATCTCCTCATTCCATTATTGATGTTGTTGTACATGTGGGTGAAGGGGGTGGAAAAGCTCCGACGAAGTAGGAGGAGGGGAGCTCGTCAGACCTCGTTTTGTGGAGAATCGAGGGTACAAATGAGTGGTTGTTGTGGAGAAAACATAAGGGAGTGAAGATGAGGCGAAATGGGAGTTGGGCACAATTAGAGAGCAAGTGAATTCGTACCGGAAATGAAGCTCCAAGAGATCTAACAATCTAAAACTATGATAACCGGGAAGCTAATTAACTAAACTAACATTAAATCTAAGCTAAAGAAAAGAAATGCACAAATTAAAACTACCTAGTAGCTCAGACGTGTGTTAGTACCTAGAGCAAGGAAGCTCGTCGGAGCTGAATCTCCATCTCCACTGCCTCACGCATGCTGTAGATCGCTCAGGAGAATGATGTCACCAATCTCTACCTAGGCATGCAATGATCTTAGTGTTCCAGTGGGTAAAAAGGAATAAAAAAGGGGAAGGTGATCGACCTGGATTATTTGTAGATTGGCTGAGGGGCAAAAGAGGCAGAGAGATTACATGAGGTAGGGAAGGAGTTGATGGGTGTTTGGGATATGACACGGTAGAGGGCAACATGGGGCAGAGTTTCATTTAAGGGAGTTTCGAGCCTTGGTTCATGACCAAAGAATGGGAGAAAAGAGGTCACCCATGAGTTTGACCTACGTGGACCAACCAGAACATAGGTGGAACTAAATTCCTTATTAAATATATTAAATATTATAAATGATTTATCTTATTTTCAGCCAAAGCAAAAAAAAATATTTAAAATTTTATATAGTATTTTTTTCTGATTTTTATTTATTTTTACAAGCTAATTTATTAGAGGTTGATATTTACATGTATGTATAAGGTAAATATACATGTATTTAGTATTTTTGTTATTATTTTGTATTCTGCCATTTAGTGTTTAATATACATAATTTATATATTTATAACTTATTTAATATATATTTACATATTTTTATTGTATTTTCCTTATTTCATTTATTTACTTAAATAATTATGTACATGTATTATATAGGTATATTTCTGATTTATCTTCTATATGTAAAATGGGGCTACCCGCCGAGGGGCTAACTTGGCTTTCCTGCCTGCCTCATTTTCCCCATTTTTTTTATTTTTTTGAAAAATACTTCTGTGAATTTTCATTCTTATACTCATATATTATGTCGTTCAAATTTCATGCAAAACATAGACTTCTACGGCCTCCATCCAGACATATTCGATTTAAACAATTCTGCTACCATTAAAAAATGATTGCCTAGATGAAGGCAAGTAAGAGTCTCTTTTTCTCATGAAACTAGCATGACGTGATATAGGGATATAGTGATGAATTTTTGTGTCTTCATTTTTCAAAAAAAAAAAATAAAAAAATATGGGGAAAATGGGGGTGAGGGAACCAAGTTATCTCCCCTAGGGGCAACCCCATTTTCCCATATTCCATAGCTTTATTTATTTTTATGAATTTTAAATGGTTTATTCTAATTTTACTATTGAAATGTATTTTGTATTATTTAGAAATATATATAAAGAAGTTAAAAACACAAAGAATATATATACTGATTATTATATAGATGTATACAATAATAGGGATCCAAAAACCAACTTTTACATCTCACCTCCAAATTAAATGAAACTACCTTCATTAAATAGATAATTTAATCTTAATAAAGGTGAGTTTGGTCAATTTTGATTATGTATGGAGGAGATACATGTATGGGAATTTTTCTTTTGTGGCCTTTTGCTCTGTGTTTATTTTTAAATTAAATCAATTTTGTATTTTTCTTTGTATTTTTATGTATAATATTCATGTTGAGGGTTTAATGATTCGAGGTGTAAAAATAGGAAAATAAAATGGGTCCCAAAAGACCTTTATTGATGAAATTGAATTAGAGTTTTGAGCTCTAGTATGTACAATTTGCTTGCCCTATCCCCCTTACTTTATTTTTGCTGACCAAGTTATCATGATGATTGGGTCTCGAGGTTTAAGGTCACATTCAATATCTTTAACACATCATTCTTTCTTTTCTTTCTTTTATTCTTTTACTTTGGAATTAAATACAATACTTTATGTAGTATTTACAGATCAATTATTGACTGTTATTTTGCACAAATTAACGATATATACATGCATTTAGGTAGGGATTTAAGGTCAAAATGAAATAATAAAGGTGATGAATTGGAGATCCATCACATATGAACTCCCTTTGAGAGGATCTCAAGGGATCATCCTGAGGAGCTTTGAGTTGCCACATCTAGCTTCATTGCATGAACTAACGTTCAAGAAAATGGACCTCGATGAGGCTCCCCACACCTGAGCTCGATAAGGCTTAGGCCTCTTGTATGGTTGAACCTTTGTTGTGCCCGGGTCAAGTAACCATATATCAAATTGGTTGTGAGAATGCCCTTGGTGAAAATATCAGTCACCCG
Source organism: Ottelia alismoides (assembly GCA_037367405.1). NCBI lineage: Eukaryota > Viridiplantae > Streptophyta > Magnoliopsida > Alismatales > Hydrocharitaceae > Ottelia > Ottelia alismoides. The sequence continues at coordinate 527,273 of JAZKJV010001604.1, forward strand.
AATCTATATATCACGCATATGGATGTCAAATATAACTCAACATCCATAGTTTTGTCATGCATATAGGTTCATTTTTGTAACGTTATTACAATCAATTTTTCTATGCAACATGGAGTGAATGCCAATGATTGGAAATATAATTTTTACCCCCCTAGACACTAGTAAATTGCTAGCTATGGCATCCCTCTTAATTTCTCCCTCAGGTTCATGAGAGTTTCAATATACATTTGTGTCTCTCGTGGTTGACCTTATGGGGTTTCTCTGTTCAAGAGTCATGGAGTTGATATGAACACTGGTTCAATTGTAGATTGATTTACCTGATCTCTTAAAACTCGCGATTTAAGTAAAAAAGTTCAATTTTGAAGTTGAAATAGCATTCTAATGAATACATTTCTCAAATTCCAACTAGCTTAGCAAGTTTGTGAATATAAGATTGTTAGATCTGTGCTTATTCTCTTGTCGAGTTTCCTTGGATTTATTACTTGATCATATTAAAGAAATGGGATTTCAAATAGAACCACATACAGAAAGCCTGTAAGGCTAACAGAGCTACGACAGTTGTAGAAATCAAATATGCAGAGTCAGGTGAGAAATGTCAAGAACCCTAATAATGTTAAGACGTCTACTTTGCCTCTTGAAAGTTACAATTTCTTATAGCATCACATCTGACGCTTGAAAGTGCATATTCTAATAATTTGAGAGACTGTGCTATGCAGACTGAGATGATGTAATCTGTTTAAAGACATCTCATTAAGTTCATGATCTACTCTGTTTAAGAATTTTAATATGGTTTCTCTGAAGCATAACAACATGCTGAAATAAGTTCTCTACACACACCAGAGCATTAATAAACATCAGGAATCCATCTTCTGCGAGTTCCTAGTACCCCTTTCAATACTGACCATACACAATTTGCCTGGCTCTGCTTCTGAAAACATTTTTTGTTTCAAACATCTGCATACCTCAATCTCACAAGACGTCTAATGCTAATGCATTGCCAATCATGGACTCATCCCAACAGCCTCCTTATACTGTTTAGCATGTTGTGATGTATATATATATTGAAAACATGTACAACTTGCTAGGTCTTAAAACACTCAAGAAACCAATTGTCTACGTTTTTATCAAGGAGAAGCACCAAGAGATATGTTTTACTTGTTTTGGCACTTACTGTGGAACTTTAATCTCTGTATATTTCTGGTAGAGATATAAGCCATGGCCCAATCTCGTCAAAGTGCCACATTGCTTGCAAAAAGGACAAGGACCCATATCATTGATACAAGCAAATTAACACCCTCTCATCCCCACTTCGCATGTGATATAAATTTAAGAAACATGATACCTCTCATTTTCCCCTACACCAATGGCCCAAGGACGCCGCACTCCCTCTCTCCTCCTCCTCTTACTATTACTCCCCTTAGTGTGCAATGGTGCAATTTACAGATTAAAACCAGAAGAAGAGATAATCAAGGCAGAACAACTGAAATCAGCTGTGAAGAGCACCCATCACCTCTATCCTGAAGCAGAGGAATGGCAACGGCTCATGCCATCAAGAATCCTCCGGCGTAACGTACCGATCTCACCTTCAGGACCATCGAAGAGGCACAACAGTTACGTCCAACGACAGCCATAGCCGGTGAGACACTGAATACTTAGGCACGGGAGTTCTTTTTTAGCAGATGAGCTTGTAGCTTAATGCTGTTTATATTGGGGAGCATTGTATTGTCATCACTCCATCTCACTGTGAATTTTATTTGGCTTTGATAAACTGACCCACATTTTCAGTTGGTCAGTTGGAACGATCTACGGGATTAAATTTCCGTTCATTTTTCATGATCCAACAAAAAGTAAAGGTCATGGAATGGCTTTTAGGTTTAATGTCTAGTTGATGCAGTCAAGTTGAATTTTTTTGATATCTTTCTCCTCATCTCTGGTTATCAGACCAGCTTCCTGGAGGTTTTCCTGAATAAGTATACACAGTATGTTTCGGTATTAGATTTCCCCTCTCTCTTATCTATGAAAGGTTAGTCATGTTTGTGGACCATTTTGTATCCGAGATTTTTAACCTGTAATTTGACGGCTGATAGGATAAATTTTTCTTCTTTATTAGTTGTGAAATAATTTATAATGTCTTGACTTCTTTTTCTTTATAAAGTAGATAAGGTAATGTGGGAGGTTTGATATGGCTTATGCAATTGAAGATAAGAGCAGTGACTGTAACTGTTGGAAAAGGATCGAGAGGTTAGACAATTTCACTACATTTGCATTTGCTAGAAATGTTGGAGAAGTATATGATCGTATTATTATATGTATATATATTGACATGATTAGCCTCACTCATCTGAACAAAGTGGGAACAGTTTTCCACACGTACCCAACTAAAATGGTGGCTGAAGCAAATGACTTGCTGCGCTGCTTGGATCAGAGGAAAGATGCCTCTCTTTCTCATGTCAGCGGGGATCACCATCACGAAAAAGAGAGGAAAAGGTTCATAATGGAAATAATACTGCCAAAACTGTTAGTATATTTTAAGTCCTTTTTTTCCACTTAAAAAGAAGGAACACGAGTTTAAGAGGAAAGCTTTGTGGCCAACCAAAGCAAAGAGCTTTTTCTACGTAAAGTACTTGTAGCCAACCGAAGCGAAGAACTTTTTCTACGTAAAGTATAACCATTCGTTTTTCGAGGGTATTGATTGAACAAAAAGGTTGCAAGCCTTTCTACAGTACCATCTCTTGATCCATCACAAATATGGATGTCCATGTCCATCCATCTGTAGAAAGAAAATATCTATATTGACAATAAATTGATTCACATGCAAATAGTTTGCTTATTAGCAGTCCTAAAGACAGCAGAACTTGAGAAAATTCTGTACTTATTCCATGTAACAAATTCAGGGATTAAAATACTAAGAATTGAGTACAACTTAAAAACACATGGGACGTGAAGCTATTTTCCATTGCGTTGATTATTGAGGCATGCATATGAGCCAAAGAAAACACGTGATTTAAAAAAAATCTCTTTGTAGTGGATTAAATAGAAGATTTCAGATAATCTCCATGCACGAGTTTTTGTTAAGATCTGGAATTACGACAGCTCCAAATATGCTTTCAGGGCTAATACATATTGAAAGGAATCTGCCATGATATACTTCCACAAAAAAAACATAAACTAGTCAGGCTCAACTACCTATCACAAACCTGAGATATCAGCTCAAATCGTTCAGGAGATATCCATTGATCGATCTTGTCATTGTTAGCTCTAACGCACCACTATATATTAGCTTTTCTTTAAATTGTTTGATTCATCGTCATTGGTGCAAGATGGGCAAGGATTTGAAGAAACCAAGTATCATGTTTCATATGCCAATTCCATTCTTCTCGCACAAAAAAACTTCAAGAAATCGAAAAGTTGGCAGTATGATTACAGTACACGTGGATAGGCTCAGATGGCCCTACGATAGGAAGAAAGTGCTGATTATTGATGGGACCATGAAGCATGCATGTAACCTTGCTCATATATTCTACATGTCCTAAACAAGGACTTTATCTGGGCAAAAGTTTAATAGATTAATCTAAAGATCAACATATATTAATGGTTGCTTAAAAAACCACAAGCATTTCATGGAGAAGCAAAGAATCAGAAGAAGGTAAGTCACTGCCTCATAAACTTTAAACACATCCAGATAGAGAAAGACGAGCTTCTCTTAAGTGAAATGCTGCTGCTGCAAGTATCATAAGGCTGGCTTTCCTAATAACGAAACATGAGCTTATTAACTATACTGATCACAGACCACAAAAATAACACGTAAGTATATGGCTGGAACTTTTATCTGACAAAATGATTTCAGTGTCACTTTCCAATATTTGATCCTTTAAGTTTCACCCAACACATGTAAACAATGGTCAGCACAGAAACTTAAAGAAGTGCGTCTTTTGAAAAGTAAAAGAGGTGTTTGCTATGATCAAGGGGAGAAGATGGATGAAATCGAGAGACAGGAATGACACACAGAACAGGAATGGTGCAGAAACGAAGACGCAAACATATCTCCATCCTGTCATGCATTCCACCTCTCCACAATGCTTGAAACTTTTGCACACCCCCACGCTCACATCCTCAAACTTTATATCACCGTCGGTCCACTCCTTTTTTCTTAAGAAGAGAAGCTCACACGATCAAAAGGCGACCCACTAACTTCTGTGAGGCCTTGTTAGATCCCCGTGTGTGATGTCCTTCAAAACATGCCGATTTGTTGTTGTCATAAACTTGGCATCCAACTCCAATATTGCAGATTTCCTGGAGTAAAGAAAAGGATGAAATGTGCAGCCTAAGAGAACTAGTGTCTTAGAATGCCTGTCAGGGTCCATTTCCATCAGCGGAAGGGATAAAAAAAGATAAAGGATAAGTGAGTTTTATCTTTTGTTTTTGTTTGCTAATTTGAAAAACAATGAAGAGGAAAATATTGACAATAGATATAATGTGTGATGTAATTATGAAACGAATACTTTATGTTATATTCTTTATCTTAAAATAAAATCTCTCAAAATGAATATACTTTATTCCGTATCCAAACAGATTTTTAGTATTTATTTAGAAGTTAATACATGACTGGATGGAATGCTAATGATAGTTAAACCGTTTTTTAAGGAAAAAAAGGTGCAAAACCATGAAGGCAAGAATCCAAAAACTTTATATTCTCAAGTTATGTATGAGAAGTACAAGAATCAAGAGTCCGGGAGGATCTTGGCATGTTTAAGAACATTATCTCTCTTCGAAAGACTACATTATTTCTTGCAAGCCAAATTTCTCACAATGTGGCCACTGCATGAATTGTCACAAAAGACTGCAAATTGTGGGAAGTCCCAATTGAATCTCAAAGGATCTAGAATTCACCACATCAATCCAAGTGAGAGCAAGCTCCGCTCAATCTGTCTCGACGTTGAACAGACAAAAAATATATGATCAGTGTCCTCGATACCTTCTGCACAACGTTGTCATGAATCACTAACCCGGAGAATAATCTGGACCTTCATATACCTATCATGATCCACTCCCAACCTAGTAGCCCAATGAATACTTTGACTCGATGAGGAATCTTCCAAGTCCATCACAAAGAACCACATGCCCATACCAATCATCCAACCACAATTGAAAGGCATCCCTAGCACCATGACATGGTCATGTAGATGATGAGATTTGATGGAGGATGGAGCAGATTCCATTCTAGAAATTAGATGGCATATGCACCTGGTCCGATCTCTACGAGAGAGTCTCTAAAAAACCATAGATATTTCGCACTAACGAACATAATAGATCGAAACCACTGCCCCAACTGCGTGTCACCCACTTTACCAGGAGTGCCTTGTTCATTATATCCAGGTCCAGGACACCCAAACCACCATCACCCTCAGAGAGCATAACCGTATGCCATCCAACCAAGGGAATCCTCGAGGGATTCCATGTACTTAACCAGAAGAATTGTATCATTAAGATCTCAAGCATCTAAGGACCCCTGTAGGAAGAATCCTTGAAGACAAGAAGAAGATCAGAATTGTGGATAATACTTTCTTCAGAAGGATCAAGCGCCCCCTCGCAATAGGAAAGAAGCCAGCTTGCAAGTCTTCATTAATCCGTTCAACCACTGGCATCAAATTTGTTTGCCGAAGACGTCCGCTAACTAGTGGTAGCCCCTGTTGAGTTGACTTTTACGAGGGTGTAAAATAATATCCTCACGAAAGGCGAAGATAAAATGTCACTGAGACGATTACTCGCAAATGTCAACTTGAACAACAATCAACCCACAAAAGCAAGCAAGTGTGAATCAAAATTTATTATACCTTACAAATAGATGTGTTGTGGACAAGTATAGTTGGTGTCGAACTCAAAAAATAACGGAGGGTAGAAAATCAAAAATTGACAAAGAAAGACAATACATGATTTTAGGCTTTTGGGGGTATTTTGAACTTTCGTGGTTTTTAAATTTTGTATTTTTATGGATTTTATTTTTTTATATTTTCTTTTAATTTCCATTTTCTTATAAATATATAATATATGAAAATATAAACTATATATATACTATAAGATAATAAAATTATATATACATTTAAAAATAATCAAAAACATGAAATAAAATGTTTTTATGTTTTAAATAATTTTATACTATTTTTATGAGTATAGGAGAATTTTTGCTAATTCTTGGGTATTCGAAAGTAAAAAATATCCTGAAATAGGTACTAAATAGATAGGTCGGATTGTTTTGGACACTGCAAATAGAAAATAAAGATAAAATTTTCCCAAATTATTTCTAGTTAATAATATATAATAAAATTAAAATTACATAAAATAAATGAATATTTTTGGAATTTTAGGTATTTTTTTATTTTATGAAGGATTTTATAGCTTTTTAATTTTTAGGGTTTTCCTTTTTCTATTTTTAGTGATTTTTGGTCAATAGCCTCAAAATATAATAATAAATGAATCTGATTTTGCGTAACTTTTCAAAATATTTTTATATTTTTATGGGTTTTTTTACTGTAAATAGGTAGTAATAGCCCAGTTTCTGAATTTTTATAATTATAAAATAAACTTATAACAACTAATAAAAAATATATGTGATATACGTAGATGTTAGGTATTTATAGTAATTTTCCACAAAATTTTAAAGGCCAAGAGCTATTTTTTACAAAATAAAAACTACAAAAAGAAAATACATGCATTTTTTTTCCAAATATTCAAAGTTCAAGGACCCTAGCCGAACACCTCAGAGAAATCTAGGGGTAAACATGCCATTTTTTCAAGAATATTCAATAATATATACCTAGAGAAATATTTCTGCAATTTAATACAAGTAAGGGGCCCATATGCAATTTTCTAAAAAAGATTACACTAATTCCTCAAAATATGGATTGAAATGAAATATTAAAAACCCAATGGTCTGGATACAAAATACCATATACCTCACATGTACAAGCACGTGAGGTGACATGGCTTGGTCTTAGATATAAATATGAAAATATTATAGAAATATTTAAGTTACAAACGAGTGTTTGTGGATTGAAATGAAAATACAAGAAGTAGGAGGTCATCAAGCAAAATTACCCCACGTGATCACGGATGGACAATGGATGTCGCTTCACTTATCCGCGTGGACTTCATCTAGTGGATGCTACCTCTTTACGCTTCAATGATGAAGATTAGATCTCCACTTCAGATCTGACAGTTGAGGCTCGAAGCATCAGACGATTGCTGCTCCACCTCGCAATATGGCTTGATCGGACAGACTGGAAGGTCCTTGGAAGAACATGTGAAGAACACTCCTCCAGTAAGCTTCCATCATTCTAATCTTTGTTATCTTTTGCCCCCGGGAGCTCAGAGATGGTGCAAAATTCTCTTGGAGGTCTTCCGCGTTGGTTGAGAGCTTCAAAATGACTCGATGGCCTTCAATGGAGGTTTGGCGAGGCTCGAGATATGGAGGTGATTGACCTTCCTCGAAGACCCCGGCAAAGATGCATTTTCTCTTTGTTTTCTGTAGGGGTGTGTTAGCAGCAAAAAGGTGAAGCCAAGGAAGACTTCCAGGTGTGAAATGGATGAGAAATGGAGCAGGGACCGTGTATCTCCAACAAGCATTGGAGTAGGGACATGGATCTCTCAATCTAATCAAGGGGAACAAAGGTGTACGAGATGGCCAACAGATGAAGGGGGCGATATGGGGGTGAACGATGAAGCAGGGTTATTCTGGGATGGTCGGGAACATGCGACGGATCTGTAGATCCGACAAGAGATGAGTTTTGATTTACGAAAAATAAAAAAGAAATTGAATAGAACAAGAGCCGGTCCTATGAACATGCTAAGCTAAGGAATTGAAAAAGCAAGAGAAGAGGAAGATTACCGATCAGATACACCTGGAACGGAGCTTCAGGTGGGCACAACAACGAAGCTCCACCAAATCGAGCTGCAGAATGAGCCACGAGAACGTTTTTATCACCAGGATTCAAACTGGAGCTAAGTTTAGGGCTAAAATTGGCAGAAGAGGGATCGAATTTCAAATGGAGATGGGAGGCGAGACTATATACAAAGAGACTTTGGCGATGGACTCTACCTGAGGTGATGACCCATTGATTGAGATGGTGCTTCGGCTTGAAATTATGAGGATCAAGGGACAAAAGTCAAAAGGAGACCATCCCAAATGGGTGCAATGGAGAATCGCAAAAAATCTGAGAAGGATGGGATCAACAGAGGTCTGATTGACCTATGCGTCTGGGAAGAAGAGTTGACCGAGGTCAACTCTTGACTCCCTTTGGTTGGTCCACATAGACCAACCAGAAAAAAGGCAACTCGATATATTTATAAAATATATAATAAATAGCAAATGATTTAACTAATTTAAGTTATAAAATAAAAAGTGTTTGATATTTTCTGAGTATTTTAATATTTTTTATTTATTTTGAGGAGTTCATTTATTGCATGTTAATTTTCAGGGTTTTATTTATATGTATATTTACCTATATATTAGTTCTTTTTTTTATTTTGTATTTTTGATTTTATTATTTTATATACCAATTTTATAAATTTATGAATTATTTTTATATACATAAATATATTTTTGTATATCTTTTTGATGTTATTTATATTTCTAAATAAATACAGGTATATATTATGTAGGTATAAGTATAGGTATTTCATCTATGTAGTTTTGTATATTATTTATTTTATTGGTTATATTCTATTATCAATATGTACATATATTATACATAATATTTACAGAATTATAAAAATATAAGATTATTAAATTTATAAAGAATAAATAAAATGAAATTTTATTCAAGTAAACTACATAGTAAGGATACATAACCTAACTTTTGCATCTTAACTCCAAACTAAATGAAACTACCTTCATTAAATAGCTTATTGAAAATTATATACAGTTAAAGTTTGATTTTGATACATTTGAGTTCATATGGAGAAGATATGGGTTTGGGAAGTTTAGAATTTGGATTCTTATCTTGAGTATAAAAAATACATTTTGTATTATTTTTGTGTAAAGTAAATTTGTATTTTCTATGTATTTTTATCTACAAATTTCACGTACAAATTTTTTATTTAAGGTATAAATAATATAAAATAAAATAGGACCCCAAAAGTACATTATTGAGGAATAAAAAACGTGATTTTTATTGGATTTTTGGCCCCTATCTCCCGCTACTTTATTCCTGTCGACCAAGTCAATCCTTGACTTAGTCTCAATGTTTCTGGTCATAAAATACCTTTGCCATTTTATTCTATTTTTATTTTATTTTGATTTTAAACAATGTATTTTGCACATTATTTTTGCAATAATTTATTAATGTTAATTTATGCACAATAATGATATTGAGATGTATTAATCTAGGTTTTGAAGGCAAAAATGAAAGAATAAAGGTGATGAAATGGAGATTCATCACCCACCCCCTTCCCCATACTTGCCTTTGTTAGTCCTTAGAAGACACTTATGCTTATAGGTGCAAAGAAGAAAATAAAGAAAAGCAAAAGAAAGAACTTGCAATAATTATCGACTTTTAAACTTGTCTTAATAAAATCAAAGCTTGAGCTCAGTGAAGGCGTTTGGATTAATCATGTGTTCAAAACTACATAGAAGTCAGGAGGTATGACACAACAACCCATAAGTTCCATACTCCTATTGTCCAGTCCAATTCACATTCAGGTCAGAACCATCCTCCTAGTCGCATACTCTTGCTACTTTGAAGTGACAGGACCATGTGTGCGAAATTTCTCTCCCCAGACAAAACCGATGAACTATCGACGTGCATGCTCTTCTAGTAACTAGTACACGTGGAGACAGATATTCCCTTCTAAGATCATGTATTTATGGTATTTACATCTGACTGGGGAAGAAGTTTAGAAAAGGGGAAAAGAAGTGGGAATGGACCAGTGTAGTCTTTATTTCCCTGTGAAGTCGGCCAGTGTAACCAATTTCTTCACCAAGAAGCAGGCTTTTTCTGAAGCTCAATTTTTTGTGGAATTTTTTGTTGTAGGCTTATTTTGATGTTTCCTTTGACTTTGTATAGCTTCTGCATTCTTACTTGTGCCCTAATGGATATAGCATCTTTTGTTCGACCCATTTTTAGGGTCTTAGAAAAAGTTGCAACGGTAGACCATTCCTCATTTGAAGCATTGGCTCAATCCATCTCCAGTCTTTAGATATCATTATTAACAAAATAAGTGGATTAGAGTACTGGTGTCGGCAATCCTGAAGAACGGTTCATGAGCTATGCCTTGCATCATCCCAACTTAGACTCTAAAATTTTTCACCAGTCAATCTGAGTTGAGCTAAGTGCAAGGTGCGAGGTTTCTAGTCGAGTCAGTATCTCAAGAGTTTTATGGATGATATGAAGGGTTCTATTTAGGCACATTGTTTTGATTCATGAACATAGACTTATGGAACCTAAATAATTAAGTTAATGTGACCTGAAATACCTCCACTTCTAGTCCTCAATGGATTCCTCTAAAATTAAGTGTATTAAGGTCTATTCCAAGCTCCAAACTTCAAAATTTACTTGGACTTGTTCAATTGTCTAGGTTATTCCAAAAAATGTGAATGCTATGTACAATGCAAGGAAAATATTTTTGTGATGCAATTTTCTGATTTTGAGCTTTTTATGGATTTTCAAAAAAAAAGGTTTTGCAAATTTTTATGAAATTTTTGAAAATGTTTTTGAAATTTTGAGCTTTGCATATTTTTAGGGATTTTTTAAAATAAAAGATTTTTTGGAAAAGACATAGGTACATATATTTACAACGGAGTGCTTCTTATTTTAAAATTTATAGGTTCGTATATACAAGATTTTGTAAAGGATTTTTATTTGCTTGAGTTATGTACATAGTTCTAAAATAATTTGAAAAGATTTCTGAAAACTTTATTTTGCGAGCTAATTTGACAAATAATTTTTTACAAAAATTTACAAAATTTGAAAATCATTTTACACAATTTATTTAAATAGTACATATATATTTGTTAAAAAATATTTTTCTAACCATTTTCAAAATTATTTGCAAATAGATTTTCAAAATATTTTATTTCACATAAAGAAATGAAATTTTTACAAACAAAATATTTTTACAAAGGTTTAAAACATTTTACAAAATATCTTCCAAATAGTTTTCAAAAGATTTTCAAAGAGATTTTCAAATCATTTTTCAAATATTTTGCAAAATATTTTTACTCGATTAATCAATCAGTATATACAAATAATTTTAATGTATGTTATAAAAGTATTTTCTTTACAGTCATACTTATTGAAAATACAAAAGTATGAGTTATGGCTAATGTATATACGAAGTATATATGACCCCCTTATACGTATCTTGAGCTATGTCCTCATATATCAAAGAGAAAAAGAGAATACATAACTCGTGCTGAGTATAGAAAAGCGTATTCTAACAACGACTAAAGAATGAATGAATGAGAAGTTGATTCTCCGCCCTACAATTGGGACGAAATAATCCTAAGTATAGCAGACTATACACAAGGCAGGGAGGGTCAAGTGTAGGAATGTATGAATCGTCGTCTCAACTTGTCCCCTCTATACTTAGAGCAAAATATATCTACGTATAGACAGAGTGTCAAAAGTTGAGGGAACGTGTGAGAGATCAGAGAGTGACAAACTTGAGGTATACACCCCCATATAATTAGGACAAAGTACATCCTAAGTATAGAAATGATGAAAAGGGTGATACCTTTACAGAAGAAAAGAAAATAAAAAATGAAAAGAAGAAAAGAAAGATCATTCAAAATTGTTTTTATCTGCTCTGTCTGATGCGTCGGATGTGGTGGCATTCATCTCATCTTCATATACAACTTGAATAGAGTTAATGAAAGGATAAAAAATATCACAATTGGCGTTGTTTTCAACCACTCGAATCGGTCAATTGAGAAAATATTTATATTTAAACCACTTAAGAGAAGATAAATCAGTCAGGAAATGTATGTAAGCGGTCTTCGCTATTCTTTTTACCTGGTACAGCGACCAGGTTCGAACACAAGGAGCACGATTTAAAAACTATGCAGTCAGATTTCCAAGCTAATTTTTAGTGGTTTTTGAATTTTTATTTTTTTTGTATTTTTCGAATAAGGCACAAAGGACAAAAACAAACACACACCACACACTTCTTCTATTTTTCAAAACAGTAAAAAATTCTCATAAAAGTATAAAGAAAATGTTTTTGTATTTTGTATATTTTTAAAATGTTTTTCGTAATTTTTTTCGCAAATTTCTGATGTTTTTGTGATTTTATAAAAATCAAATAGTGCAAAACAAAGCAAACAGTACACAGCCAAGATTATTTTGTAACCTAAAAATACATTAAGAGCCCAATAATTCTGGAAATTATTTTTAAAATAAACTACAAAGAAATATCTACAATCAAAAAACTGAAATTACAATTTTTATATTTTTCTTGAATTTTCTACAAATTTTTTAATATTTTTCATATTTGCAATTTTTTGTAGTTTTATAAAGAGTTAATACATGGAAATTGGTCACGAATTAAAAGACACCAAAATGCACATACACTAATTTTTTGGAATTTTTAAGCAATTTTTCAAATTTTTATGAATTTTTCAAAATTTGGACGGCAAAAATATCACTGTTTTTGATTTTTTAAATATATCAAAAGGCAATAAAATTTGATGAAAAATTTACACAATGTAAAAAAACATAGCAGGAGCATATTTGAATTTCTCAGAATTTTTACAAGCATACAAACATTTATTCCATCAAGCAACTCTACAAAGTTTAAGTCTGAGAATGCAGGGACTGAAATGCAATTTTATGAAAAGTTCTGGACTACAATATAACAATAAATAAGATAGAGGTGAATGTCACGATTTACCCACAAAAAATGTGCTACGCACATGACCTTCTGGAGCAGGGGTGTCTTTGTAATTTTTCGGAATCTTCGAGGTTGATCTTGTAAATTTCCCAAAATCATATTTTTATTGCTAACCCTAGTGCTTCTTTATTGAGATCCTTCATTCTTCACAAAGCACCAAGGGAGGTTCTTTGCCCTCACCGCCCACGGATGTCTTGAGCCTTGCGCCGGCCGCCGTGCCTTGCACCAAGGGAGATCCACAAGAACGAAGGGAGTAGGGCGGCGCCTTGCGCTGCAGTGCTCGCGGCAGAGATGGCGGCTGCTTGTGGATCAACGGCGAGTGGAGGAGGGCGTGCCGGCCGCCGCGCGGCTGGAGCGTAGGCTTGGAGACACGGAGGGCGGTGGGGGTGAGGGCCCCCTGCGTGTTGAATTTTTTTGTTTTTTTTAAATTTTTTTGTTTTTAAACTGTAGAAAAAGTTAGGAAATAAAATTGTATTTTTTGTTGTTTTTTTATTCTAACCTGCAAAACAAATATTAGAGAAAAAAACTAAAATTTTTTTATTTTTCCTGCAAAAACAAAGGTTAGAGAGAAACAAAATTTTTATTTCTTTTTTTATTCTTCCTGCAAAAACAAATGTGAGATAAAAAGGAAAAATAATTATATATTTTTTTATTTTTTATTTATACACAAATAATGGTATGTGTGAATGGGTGTCTGGCGGAGATGTAAGGAATGGATCCGAGTCTCCGACCACCGTACATGGTCGGAGGTGTATGGTTGCGTGAGATAGATGTGAAATGCGTATAGATCGCGAAAATGGTATAGAAAATCGGTGTCGGAAGCGGAACAAAGTGTGATGGATTTTTTTATAATTTTAAGATCTAAAATTTAATAAAACCTAGGCAAAGATTAAACGTACAATTTACCTAAGAAAAATGACAAGAAATAAAATGGATCTCACCTTGGGGTTCGGAAATGCCGTGATGGACTCGACGAGGGCCGAAACACTGTCACCGAAAGGCTCAGAGGTAAGGAACCCTTCTTCAACAAGACAACACTCGGAGATCGAGCTCCTCTCCACCAAAGATCGGTCAAGGAATGAAAGGAGGAGGAGGAGCCCATTAAAAAGAGAAAAAAAATAAAAAAGGAAGGTATGTACAAATGGAGAAAGTTTTTATTGGTGAAATTAATAAAATAATAATATTAATAAATTAATTAATTACTAAATTTGGAATTAAATTAATTAAATAATTATTGGAAATCGATTAGCCACCTTAATGGTCTCCATTAAAGGCATAAAATCAAATCTATTATACATGGTATGTTATAAAATCAAATAAATCAAATAAAATCAAATAATTAAATACAAATTTCGGAATTAAATTAAATTAATTAATTAATGTTAGATAATTATTTTTTGGTGATTTTTATTTAAGGAAGTTAGTTGTATACACATATTATGCACATATAATAAAATATACATAGGTACAAATAAGGAAATAAATTTTAAAACACATTTTTTTAATTTTATTATTTATATATTTTTTGTTTTTATTTTTTAAAGAAAATAGTTTATAATTATATACATTATAAATATATAAATAAATATGTACAATAAATAATGGTGAAACTACACAAAACACCCTTAGAAAACTGACTTTTGAACTGTAACTGAAAAAATTATGAAACCAGAGCCATTTGAAAGATAATTTAATTTAGAGTACAATGGAAGTGTGTTTGGTTCAATTTGAGTTCGTACGGAGCCGTAATTGGTATTTCAATGATCGTATTGTGTCTTTATCTGAGTGTGATTAATTGTAATATATACATTATTTTAGTTGACAATTATTTTTATTACTTACAATACATTTTTATTTACAAATTTTGTTTACAAAAATAATTAATTTGAGGTCAAATTATGTACAAATAAAATAGTACAAGTTTTATACAAATATACAGGGAATTTATGTACAAATTATTTTTGGGTTTTTGACAGAAGACCTTATCTTCCCCTACTTTACTCCTGGTCGATCTGGTCGAGTCTTGACCTTCTCTCGGGGTTCGGGTCAGTCTGTATTTATTGCATAAATACCTCCTTTCTTTTTATTTTCTTCTTTATTCTTTTATTTTTTACAAAAAGTGTTAAAAATGCAATTTTAATAAATGCATACAAAATGGTAAAATTATGGAATTATTGGGTATTTACAGCTGTTTGACTAAGAAAATGAAGCTAAAATAAAATAATAAAGGCGAGGAATTGTGGATTCATCATTCTCATATACTTTACCTTTGCTAGTCCCTTAGCAAACACTTATTTGCAAAATAAGTGAAAATAAAAATAAAGAAAGAAAAAGGAAAGAAACTAGAATAATGTTGACTTTTAAACTTATCTTCATAAAAATGTAGCCTTGAGCTCTGTCGGACCTTTGAATTATTAGTGTGTCAAAACCTTAATGAGAAATGGATTTAAAACGTAACAGCCTCTAAGTTCCACAAGACTCCTATTAAGGTCTCCTCAACAGTCAGATCAGAACAAGTCTTCATGCACAAATTCTTATGACTATGAATTTTTACTTGTACGGTGTAAGTGAAATATAGCTCCTCGTCTCAGAAGTAACAAAGAGACAGCCTCTCTCAACAAGGTAACTTTAATCCCCCGGTCTAGCAACTCTTTCCTCGAGGAGCGGGGATATTCCCTTCTAAGTTCAAGTACAACCAGCTCAAGAAGAGGGGATGGAGAAGAGAATGGACGGTAACCAGTGAAGTTACCTATCTTTGGATGCATGACCAGTGTAGCCATGTCACCCACTGCAAGTTCACAAATATTTGACTTTAAAGCTCTTATTCTCTTTTTTTCACGTGTATATACACTCCGGCAGGCATTTTACTTTTCTATCAGGCCTGTCCACTGTTGGAGATTCTGCATTTTTCTCATTTTTTGAGAAAATAACGTGCATCACGTATATAAGGAGTTTTCTCTTGAGCCAGTAGACTATCCCTCTTTTGAAGCATTATTGCAACCCCACAACTCCTGTCTTTATACCTCAACATTACCAAACCAGGTTGAGAAGCACTTCCCTCCCTAGAGGAGGACGAGAGGTTCCGCCTAGTTGTACTACCCTCGTATGCTACCTCTAGCCAAAAGATTCTGCCCCCTCACTACCTCCTCCATGAAGAGCTACATGAAGAGTGCATTGTCCAAGGTAAGACACGATCTAAAAGAATCATGCATGTGTTGTTAAATATTCTACTTAGACTTATCAAGATGACATGTGAACATAGTCTTATGGACTCAAAGAATTAAGTCACCAGGACATGAAAAGTCTTAACTCCAAATCTTATAAGGTTCCTATGAAATTAAGTGAATTAAGGTCCAACTAAGCTCCATTCTTCAAATTTATTCCAGACTTAGTTTAGTTGTCAAAACTATCCTGAAAAATGCACATGCCAATGCAAGAAAATATGTACAATGCAAAGAAAACAAAATCTTTTTGTGAAACAATTTTCAAAATTTTGAATTTTTTATGGATTTTTGAAAAATGATGCACATGCAAAAGTTTTTTTTTGTTTTAATGCAAATAGTTTGAAATATATACAAGTATATGCAATTTTTTTAGATAAGGGTTAGGGATTATATACACATATTTACAAAGAAATGAGTCAATTATTAACAAAAGTCATGAGAAAGGATTTACAACTTGAATGATTTGTACAAGTATATACACGGTTGGAATTTCTTCTTCTCTTTTTTTTATTTTTTTAATTATTCATTTCTTTTAATTTTTGTGATGCATATATTCCTCAAATTTACTTGAAAATAATTTTACAAATAATTTTGGAAAGTATAGTCCAAAATATTTTTTTCACACAATTTTACAATCATTTGAAAACAATTTTGCAAACATTTTTCAAACAGTATATATAGATTGTCAAAATAAATTTTCAACCAATTTTCCAAACATTTGCAAATAGTTTTACAAAATCATTTTTTTTCACACGAAGAGAAATTTTTACAATCCATAATATTTTTACAAAGGAAAAATATTTTTCAAATATTTTTTCAAATAGTTTTAAAATATTTTTCAAATATATTTTCAAACTACTTTCAAAATATTTTTCAAAATACTTTAACCTAACTTATTAGTCAGTATGTACAAGAAAACAATTTTGAGAAAATTCCTGCATCTCTTTTTTTAGTTTTTTTACCAGTATTTCTACAGTATTTTAGCCATATTAAAAATATGAAAGAACAAGTTATGGCTAAAGTATATATACAATATATACGACACCCCCCTATACTTGGCTCGAACTATGTCCTCATAGTGATCAAAGTACTTGGAAAGAAAGACATAACTCGTGCTAAGTATAGGAAAGTGAAAATAATAATATACTCCAACGGCGAATAAAAGAATAAAATCAATAGAAGTCGGTGATCCCCCTATACTTAGGATCAAGTAATCCTAAGTATAGAAGATTGTCCACAAGGGGAAAACCGAGGAGTAGAATGTATTGGATTTTCCCCCTCCCCCATACTTAGGGTAAAATATCCCTAAGTATAGGCATCAAATCAGAGGTAAATAGAATAAGACAAATAATCACAAGTGTGAGACCCACCCTTTATTTAGGGTAAAGTACACCCAAAGTATGGAATGATCAGGAGATGAATATGGGGTGAGAGAAAGAATGTATGATATGGACAGATGGATTTAGACAATGGAACAATGTTGAGGTGCCTCTCAACAAGCGCTAGAGTTTCCGCTCCTAGCTAGGCGCAATTGTTAGGATAACGCCGTATCGATGTTCAAGACGACATCTGTGAGGCGAATACCATACTGTCGCTGTAGTCTCGGTGGGAGAACAACAAGAAGATCAACAATGTACGTGATGACACCCAGGTAATCAATCACGCGAGTGTCTGCTACCGGGTAAAGATATGGGCAGATGAAATCGAGCTCTAGTAGTACAAGAGAAATCGTCGGCTCAAGATCTGTATGGAGTGAAAGGGCAGAGCCGAAGATGTCGAACATGGAGAAGGAAGGAGCTGTCAGTGAGTCCTCCAAGTTAATCACAGTCTCAAAAAGGTACAGAAGTTCATGATCAAGAGGCTCACTAGAAAGGCTGATATCCGATGCATATGATGTAGACAAATCAATGAAATCATCGAATACCTCAAAGATCGGATCATCCTCGCAAGGATCGTCGAGGAGAGAAACCTCAAACTCGGTATCAGCAATGTCAAAATACTCGGTCTCGTGATCTGACAGATCGGATGCACTCCCATAAAGTGAAACCGAGTACACAGGATCCGTGGCATCCTCCCGCAGATAACCCTCAGGGAGTAATGTGGAATCATCAGGGAACTTGGGATCTATGCTTTCAAATATTTTGTCCTCCAAAATGTATCGACCTCATCAAATGGACGGACACAAGACTCAAATACGGGACTATCAAGGTATGTCAAATAAAAAATCAGTCCCTCATCAAGCTCTCTCTACTGAGATGGATCCAAATATATCTCTGAATATGAGAATAACTTTTGAAGAATAGACACTGAATCAATTGCATATGGACATTGGAAAGACTCAAAGGATGGTTGAGATGTGGGCTCCTTCTCTATTTCTTGGGATACTTGCAGATCTAGAATCCAAGAATCATCAATGTGGAAGTGCGGGTCTGGATCAAAATCTGGCTGTAAATGCAATGGAAACTCGACCAATGTTCGGCTCTCGGAACTTACAGTGGTAGTCAACACATCCATCAAATGAGAAGCAGTAGCATCCATATCCTCTGATTTGTGTGTGCTGTCAAGATCGGCATCATGTGTTACACACTCAACAGATGTCATATCTCCCTCATGTGTTGTCACGAATAAATCATCTCTTGATAATGGGATGTCTGAAAGTGTATCCAAGATGGTCTCAACTAAATCCAAGTCGGGATAGTTGTGTGAACCACCACATGAAATAATGACATATGTAATCTTCTCTGCGGTCCTCCCCCTCATGGCGATGTGGATAAGGTCAGTCATAGAAAATCCATGATCTGGAAATCGCCTCAAAAGATCACGTAGCCTCAACCATGAATCTATCAATGGCTCTTGGGGGTCAACTGAAAAATCACGAATACAAGACCGCATCATCTCTGCCCTACGTTGGGGTGAAATCTCTACAAAAAAAAACGATCATAAATCTCCCCACGTAGCAATCTTCCTTCCCAATCGTCTGTGTCAACTCTGGGCATTACTCTAAAGTGTAAATTGGAAGGTAATTAGCACCATGTCCTTAGAAGTGATATATGAATATGATCGTGATCCACAAATATCCTCAAACTCATTGATATGCAAATATGGTTCCTCGTGCACTTCCCATGAAAATTTTGACAGTAGATCAATGAACTCTAAATCCAGGATGAAAGGTCTCAAAGTAGAAGCAGACCGTGCTTCCTGATCTTGGTTCTCATCCATCATCCTAGGATAGAAGTCATCTAACACTCGCAACTGCTCCATATGAACGCCTGTGGAATGCACTCTCATCTCAGCAAGGTGATCAACCGGGTCTCGTATTTGGTCAATCTGGTCTCCACGGGCTTCACTCACAGCATGTCCCGAATGGGAGGGTGGGTTGGGAGAAGATGGGAAATCGGACGGAGTTCCGACCTCCCACGAGAGTGGGCGGGAATGATGGGCATGAAGATAAGAAGCCGCTAAATCCGACTGGAATGAAATGCGACCGATCATGAAGAGAGGGAAATGAAGGGAGGGAGGGTGGAAGAGATAGAGATAGAAGGTGAAAAGGAAGACATAAGGTGACTACTAATGATAGAAGGTTAACATAACGACTCATACTAAAGACATACAATACGCAATGCAAACCCCCAATTCACTAACTCTACGCAATGTGAAGATCGTGAGATCTGGTCTTTTATCTTTTCAATTTTAGAGTTTACTGATAAGACAAAGTTGTACATTCACTTAGGAGGCTTAAATAGGATTTGGACACTACTCCTCAGTGTGTACGCGAGCAATTAAAAACGCAAACAATGAGGGGATTGCTCTCCCAAAATAATGAAGTGATCAATTACGTTTAATTTTAAAGGTCAAATTCAATTAGCTGTCCCGTATTAAAATTTTTTATTTTCTATTTTTTGGATTTTTTTCAAAGATAACGCCAACCGAGCTTTTTGATTTTCTCTTTGATTAATTTGAGTCGAAAACAGGGGGAGGAAGTCGAAAAAGCCAATGCACGGTCAAATACTATGATGCATGCAGAGATAGAAAATGCGTACCTTACTCCAGCACTCTACGTGCGATATGATGCGTGCATAAATTAAATACAGAATGTAAACTAACTATATGATGCTCGAGAAAATCGGCCTTAAGACGAGTAGCTTCTATTGATCGTGAACAACAATAGTTAGCTAACCGAATCAAGTCTGGAGTCCGATCTTGGGAGTCACTCGGTGCCCGCCACAACGGGTCCTGCCGGCGCTGTATGTGACTCCTCACGGCACGTGGTCCCAGATTCAATTAGATTAACTTTTCAGTTAATTTTTATCCAAGGTCCAATTACGTTATATAGGAACAGATAAGCAATTAGGTGTTGCGCCTTAGAAATTTATGTCACAATCAATCAAAATTCCTACGACTAGAGGCTAAAACCACGAGAATCAAAATAGCAAGTTATGGCATGAAATCAAAACACAAAAATGGTGGAGAGGTCCCCCAAGTGCACTGGCACTTGGCGAAACAGACCCCGAATAATGTCCAAGTCCACAAGTTTAGAGTCCTAAATTATTACAACAATTATTGTTCTCTCAACTATAATAAAAATCTTCTTATCCTCCCTGCTCTTCCTCCTGTACGGGTCCTCTAAAAAGAAATTCCAAGTCGCCCGAGTAGTACCTCACACAAAAATCAAAGAGAGAAGGTCAGAAAACAATTATGATGTAGAGAGACAAAAAAGAAAAATAACTACAAAGCCGTGCTCCCCAGCAACGGTGCCATTCTGATGAGCCGAGAATCGTGCAATTAAGAAAGGATAAAAAATATCACAATTGTCGTTGTTCTCAACCACTTGAATCGGTCAATCGAGAAAATATTTATATTCAAACCACTTAAGAGAAGACAAATCAATCAAGAAATGTGTGTAAGCGGTCTTCGCTATTCTTTTTACCAGGTATAGCGACCAGCATCGAAAACAAGGAGCACGATTTAAAAACTATGCACTCATATTTCCAAGCTAATTTTTAGTGGTTTTTGAATTTTTTTTATTTTTTGTATTTTTTCAAATAAGGCACAAAGGATAAAAACAAACACACACCATAGTCTTTTTCTATTTTTTAAAATAGTCAAAAAATCAGAAAATTATAAAGAAAATGTTATCATGTTTTTATATTTTAAAATATTTTTGGTAATTTTTTGGCAATTTGCTGATGTTTTTATGATTTTATAAAAATTGAACATTGTAAAACAAAGCAAACTGTGCACAACCAAGATTATTTTGCAAGCTAAAAATACTTTAAGTGACCAATAATTCTGACAAATTATTTTAAATAAAATACAAATAAATATCTACAATTAGAAAGTGAAATTATAATTTTTGGATTTTTCTTGAATTTTCTACATTTTTTTTAAGATTTTTCATATTTTACAATTTTTTTGGAGTTTTATAAAGAGTTAATACATGAAAATTGGTCAGGAGTTAAATACACCAAAATGCACGTACAGTACTTTTTCTTGGAATTTTTAAGCAATTTTTTGAATTTTTATGAATTTTTGAATTTTGGACAGGCAAAAAAACCACTAGTTTTGATTTTTTAAATATATCAAATAGCATTAAAATTTAATGAAAATTTTACACAATGTAAAAAGAAATAGCAGGAGCATATATGAATTTTCTAAGAATTTTTGCAAGCATAAAAATATTTATTCCATCAAATAAATCATGCAAAGTTTAAGTTTGAGAATGCAGGTACTGAAATGTAATTTTCTGAAAAGTTCTGGACTGCATATACCAATAAATAAGATAGAGGTAAATGTCACAGTTTACCCACAAAACATGTGCTACACACATGACCTTCTGGAGTAGGGGTGTCTTTGTAATTTTTCGGAATCTTTGAGGCTGAGCTTGCAAATTTCCCTAAATTTTTTTATTGCTAACCCTAGGGCTTCTTGGTTGAGATCCTTCATTCTTCACAAAGCACCAAGGGAGGTCTTTGCCGCTGCCGCCCACGGATGTCTGGAGGAGCACGTGTAGAGGGCGAAGATGGCGAGACGGGGTGGCGCGGCCTGGAAGGCGCGAAGAACGGCTCTCGCGCGGGGTCGGAGCGGCGCTACTGACGGAGGCGATCGGAGCCGTGGGCGAGCTGCGCGGGCCGCGGAGGTCGTGGGACGAAGCCAAGTGAAGCAGAGCGGGCGGTCGGCCGCAGAAGGGTGGCTTGGCGATGGAAGGAGGGGGCTGCGTCACATGCCACCAGTGGCGCAGGTCGCCGCTTGCGGTGGGGCGGCGCGCAGGAACGAGAACAAAGGGAGCGGGGCGGTGCCTTGCGCCGCGGTGCTTGTGGCAGAGATGGCGGCTGCTTGTGGATCAACGGCGGGCGGAGGAGGGCGCGCCGGCTGCCGCGTGGCTGGAGCGCGGGCCCGGAGACGCGGAGGGCGGTGGGGGTGACGACCCCCTACGTAGGGTTGCTAATTGAATCGAATCATTCGAATTCGATTAGGATTCGTTTGATAAAAATTCGAAAAAAGTTCGATTCAAAATCAAATGAATTGAATTTGAATTTAACTTGTGGATTCGATTCCTAAATGAATCGAATATGAATTCACTTGGATTCGTTCGATAACAATTCGATTCGATTCGATACATACACACACAGATATATATATATATATGATATAGTATGAGGCATTATATATATATGTAAATAAATGTAGTGTATATTTTACAAAATTCCCACAAATGATATACAATTTAATATAATAATTAATATTTTTCATGATCTTATTATAAACATTTATGAGATGCAAATCACAAAATCTCCATATACCCCTTTTTACTCCCCAAATTCTCTCTCCCATCATCAATCACGAGAAAAGAAGCCATACATTTTACATCTGCTTCCAACATATTCGGTTGTAATTGTTGATCCTGTGTGTGCTCCAACGTCACCGGCTCCAGTCTCCCACAACCCGCTCCAATGACGGCTCTAACCTCCTACAATCCTGCTCTTGATCACTTTCTCTAATGCTGCCAACCTCCCTCTCCCGCTCGTTCTCTCCAACATCGTCGGCTCTAACCTCCCAAAGCCCACTCCTGCTCGATCCCGCTAACAACAACGCTACCCTCCCGGTTGCAAACCCTACCACCAGATCGTGCTCTCCCATATCGTATTCTCCTCCACTGTCAATAACGACACCGGTTCTTGACTCACCAACGTCTCAACATCTCTCCATCACTCCTGTAGCAGCCAGTATCGCCACACGCGCCATCGACGTTAGTATGGAAAAATCTTTGCGGATAAAGTTCAAAGAACTCTATTCTATCAAGTATAGGATATTAGTTTTTGCTCAATATCTGTGACTGTTATGTCCATTAATCTAATTATAGGAAGTATACACGTATACCTTAATTTAATTAGTGCATTCAAGGGAGACAGATGGGAATACTCCCTAACACAAAATTGACAGAGATGTTCAAATCCGGATAGATACAAGTAATTCGAATTTTTCACCAAAACAATTAAATGAGCAGACTAAAATATAGTTTGGACAGTTCAACAAATTCTCCATGACATCTATTTAAACTATAATTCTAATGAAGGGGCTAAAATTCGTACCTTCAATGGGAAATGGTTATCTATAAACTTATTGATGCAAAAAAATCAATTATGTATTCTATTTTTTATTCTTCTTCATGTGCCTTTGCAAGTAGGTGTGGAGGAAATTTCCAAAAAAATATCATTTCTAAATTATCTTGATGATGATGAACAACTTATCTTTATCAAGACAAATAATAGAATGAAGTGATCCCTATTGGTAGAAGAAGATTTCTAGTGAGAAAAGGTAGCATGATTTCATACAATTAAGGTCATACACGTAAAGATGAACCAATTTCAATTATTAGTCATAGCTCCTTCTCTTCACAGCTGCGCATCTTCTGTAGACAACATAGCTTGGTTGGAATGGCACCAATGAATTGGTTAGTTCTATTTCTAAGTATTGTTGGGAATTGTGAAAATAATTCGATATGAAATGAATCGAATTTGAATATTCGAAACTCCAAATGAATTGAATTTGAATTTAGATTAGAAATTCGTTTAATTTTTTATTCGAATTCGTATTCGAAAATTTTATAATGAATTGAATCTGAATCTAGGTGGATTCGAATATATTCGATTCGATTAGCACACCTACCCCTATGTGCTGAACTTTTTTTTGTTTTTTTATTTTTTTGTTTTTCAACTGCAGAAAAAAGTTAGGAAATAAAATTGTAATTTTGTTGTTGTTTTTTTATTTTGACCTACAAAACAAAGATTAGAGAGAAGAAAAACAAATATTTTTTATTTTTCCTGCAAAAACAAAGGTTAGAGAGAAGCAAAATTTTTATTTCTTTTTTTATTCTTCCTGTAAAAATAAATGTAAGATAAACAGGAAAAATAATTATAAATTTTTTTATTTTTTTATTTATACACAAAAATGGGATGTGTGAATGGGGATCTGACGGAGATGAATGGAATGGATCCGAGTATCCGACCACCGTACATGGTCGGAGGTGTATGGTTGCGTGAGATAGACAGGAAATGCGTATAGATCGCGAAAATGGTATGGAAAATCGGTGTTGTAAGCGGAACAAAGTGTGATGGATTTTTTTATGATTTGAAGATCTAAAATTAAATAAAATCTAAGCAAAGATTAAACCTACAATTTACCTACGAAAAATGACAATAAATAAAATGGATCTCACCTCGGAGTTCAGAAATGCCATGATGGCCTCGACGAGGGACGAAACGCTGTCACCGGACGGCTCGAAGGCTAGGCACCCTTCTTCAACAAGACAACACTCGAAGATCAGGCTCCTCTCCACCAAAGATCGATTAAGGAATGAAAGGAGGAGGAGGAGCCCATTAAAAAGAGAGAAAAAAATGAAAAAGGAAAGTATGTACAAATGGAGAAAGTTTTTATTGGTGATATTAATAAAATCATTAAATTAATTAATTAATTACGAAAACTGTAATTAAATTAACTAAATTAATTAAATAATGAATGAAAATCAATTAGCCACCTTAATGGTGGCCATTAAAGGCATAAAATCAATTCTAATATACATGGTATGTTATAAAATCAAATAAATCAAATAAAATCAAATAATTAATACGAAATTAGGATTTAAATTAAATTAATTATATAATTTCAGATAATTATTTTTTGGTGATTTTTATTTAAGGAAGTTAGTTGTATACACATATTATACACATATAATACAATATACATAGGTACAAAGAAGGAAATAATTTTTAAAACACATTTTTTTATTTTATTATTTATATATTTTGTTTTTAGTTTTTAATGAAAATAATATTTCCAATTATATACATTATAAATATATAAATAAATATGTACAATAAATAATGGTGAAACTACACAAAACAACATAGAAAACCGACTTTTTAACCGTAACTCCAAAAATTATGAAACCGGCCTTTTAAAAGATAATTTAATTTAGAGCGCAGTGGAAGTGAGTTTGGTTCAATTTGAGTTTGTATGGAGCCGGAATTGGTATTTCAATGATCGCATTGTAGCTTTATCTGAGGGTGATTAACTGTAATATACATTATTTTAGTTGACAATTATTTTTATTATTTACAATACATTTTTATTTACTACTTTTGTTTACAAAAATAATTAATTTGAGGTCAAATTATATACACGTAAAATAGTACAAGTTTAATACAAATATACAGGGAATTTATGTACAAATTATTTTTGGGTTTTTGACAGAAGACCTTATCTCCCCCTACTTTATTCGTGGTCGATCAGGTCAAGTCTTGACCTTCTCTCAGGGTTCGAGTAAGTCTATATTTATTGCATAAATACCCCCTTTATTTTTCTTTTCTTCTTTATTCTTTTATTTTTGTACAAAAAGTGTTAAAAATGTAATTTTAACAAATGCATGCAAAATGGTAAAATTATGGAATTAGTGGGTATTTACAGGTGTTTGACTAAGAAAATGAAGCTAAAATAAAAGAATAAAGCTGATGAATCGTGGATTCATAATTCCCATATACTTTACCTTTGCTAGTCCCTTAGCAAACACTTATTTGGAAAATAAGTGAAAGCAAAAATAAAGAAAAGAAAAAGGAAAGAAGTTAGAATAATGTTGACTTTTAAGCTTATCTTCATAAAAATGTAGTCTGGAGCTCTGTCGGACCTTTGGATTATTAGTGTGTCGTAACCTTAATGGGAAATGGATTTAAAACCTAACAGCCTCTAAGTTCCACATGACTCCTATTTAGGTCTCCTCAACAGTCAGATCACAACAAGTCTACATACACAAATTCTTGTGACTATGAATTCTTACTTGTACGGTGTAAGTGAAATATAGCTCATCATTACAGAAGTAACAAAGAGACAGCCTCTCTTAAAAAAGGTAAATCTAATCCCCCAGTCTAGCAACTCTTTCCTCGAGGTGCGGAGATATTCCCTTCTAAGTTCAAGTACAACGAGCTCAAGAAGAGGGGATGGAGAAGAGAATGGAAGGTAACCAGTGTAGTTACCTATCTTGGATGCATGACCAGTGCAGCCATGTCACCCGCTGTAAGTTCACAAATATTTGACTTTGAAGCTCTTATTCTTTTTTTTCACTTGTATATACACTCCGACAGGCATTTTACTTTTCTATCCGGCCTGTCCACTTTTGGAGATTCTGCATTTTTTTATTGTTTTGAGAAAATATATACAAGGTGCAACATGTACATAAGGAGTTTTTCCTCTTAAGCCAGTAGACTATCCCTCTTTTGAAGCATTATTGCAACCCCACAACTCCTGTCTTTAGACCTAAACATCACCAAACCAGGTTGAGATGCACTTCCCTCCCTAGAGGAGGATGAGAGGTTCCGCCTAGATGTACTACCCTCGTATGCTACCCCAAGCCAAAAGATTCTGCCCCCTCACTACCTGCTCCATGAAGAGATACATGAAGAGTGCATTGTCCAAGGTAAGCCACGGTCTGAAAGAATCATGCGCGTGTTGTTAAATATTCTACCTAGACTTATCAAGATGACATGTGAACATAGTCTTATGGACTCAAAGAATTAAGTCACTAGGCCCTGAAAAGTCTTAACTCCAAATCTTATAAGGTTCCTCTGAAATTAAGTGAATTAAGGTCCAACTAAGCTCCATTCTTCAATTTTATTCTAGACTTAGTTTAATTGTCAAAACTATCCTGAAAAATGCACATGTCAATGCAAGAAAATATGTACAATGCAAAGAAAACAAAATCTTTTTGTGAAATAATTTTCAAAATTTTGAATTTTTTATGGATTTTTAAAAAATGATGCACATGCAAAAGTTTTTTTTTGTTTTAATGCAAATAGTTAGAAATATAGACAAGTATATACAATTTTTTTAGATAAGGGTTAGGGATTATATACACATATTTACAAAAAATGAGTCAATTATTTACAAGAGTCATGAGAAAGGATTTAAAACTTGAGTGATTTATGCAAGTATATACATGGTTGGAATTTCTTATTCTTCTTCACTTTTTTATTTTTTTAATTATTCTTTTTTTTATTTTTGTGATGCATATATTTCTGGAATTTATTTGAAAATAATTTTACAAATAATTTGAAAGCTATAGTCTAAAAAATATTTTTTCACATAATTTTATAATCATTTAGAAAACAATTTTGCAAACATTTTTCAAACAGTATATATATTTTTTCAAAAGAATTTTTCAACCATTTTTCCAAACATTTGCAAATAGTTTTACAAAATAATTTTTTTACACAAAGAGAAGAATTTTTACAATCCACAATATTTTTACAAAGGAAATATATTTTTCAAACATTTTTCAAATAGTTTTCAAAAGATTTTTCGAATAGATTTTCAAACTACTTTCAAAATATTTTTCAAAATACTTTAACCTGACTTATTAGTCAGTATGTACAAGAAAAAAATTTTGAGGAAATTTCTGCATCTCTTTTTTTAGTTTTTTTCACCAGTATTTACACAGTATTTTACCGATACTAAAAATATGAAAGTACGAGTTATGGATAAAGTATATATACAATATATACGACACCCCCTATACTTAGCTCAAACTATGTCCTCATAGTGATCAAAGAGCTTGGAAAGAAAGGCATAACTCGTACTAAGTATAGGAAAAAATATAATAGTATACTACAACGACGAATAAAAGAATAAAATCTATAGAAGTTGGTGGTCCCCCTATACTTAAGATCAAGTAATCCTAAGTATAGAAGACTTTACACAAGGGGAAAACCGAGGAGTATAATGATTGGGTTTATATTGGGTTTACCCCCCCCAATATAATAGTCCTCCTACATTGGGTTTACCCCCCCCCATACTTAGGGTAAAATATCCATAAGTATATACACCAAATCAGAGGTAAAAAGAATAAGACAAATAATCACAAGTGTGACACCCACCCTATATTTAGGGTAAAGTGCACCCTAAGTATGGAATGATCAGGAGATGAATATGGGGTGTGAGAAAGAATGTATGATATGGACAAATGGATTTAGCTATGGAACAATGTTGAGGTGACTCTCAACAAGCGCTAGAGTTTCCGCCCCTAGCTGGGCGCAAATGTTAGGATAACGTCGTATCGAGGTTCAAGACGGCATCTGTGAGGCGAATACCGTACTGTCGTTGCAATCTCGGTGGGAGAACAACAACGAGATCAACAATGTAAGTGATGACACCCAGGTAATCAATCAGGCGGGTGTCTGCTATCGGGTAAAGATATGGGTAGATGAAATCGAGCTCTGGTAGCACAAAAGAAATCGTCGGCTCAAGATCTGTATGTAGTGAAATGGCAGAGCCGAAGAAGTCGAACGTGGAGAAGGAAGGAGCTGTCAGTGAGGCCTCCACGTTAATCACAGTCTCAAAAAGGTACGGAAGTTCATGATCAAGAGGATCACTAGAAAGGCTGATATCCGTTGCATATGATGTAGACAAATCAGTGAAATCATCGAATACCTCAAAGATCGGATCATCGTCGCAAGGGTCGTCGAGGAGAGAAAGCTCAAACTTAGTATCAGGAATATCAAAATACTTGGTCTCGTGATCTGATAGATCGGATGCACTTCCAGAAAGTGAAACCGAGTACACAGGGTCCGTGGCATCCTCCCGCAGATAACCCTCGAGGAGTAATGCTGAATCATCAAGGAACTTGGGATCTATGTTGTCCAATATCTTGTCTTCCAACAATGTATCGACCTCATCAAATGGGAGGACACAAGACTCGAATACGGGACTATCAAGATATGCCAAATAAAAAATCAATCCCTCATCAAGCTCTCTCTACTGAGATGGATCCAAGTATATCTCTGAATCTGAGAAGATCTTTGAAAGAATAGACACTAAATCAATTGCGTATGGACACTGGAAAGACTTAAAGGATGGTTGAGATGTGGGATCCTCCTCTATTTCTTGGGATACTAGCAGATCTAGAATCCAAGAATCATCAATGTGGAAGTGCGGGACTGGATCAAAATATGGTTGTAAATCCAATGGTAACTCGACCAATATCGGGCTCTCGGAACTCACAGTGGTAGTCAACATCCATCAAATGAGAAGCAGTAGCATCCATATCCTTTGATTTGTGTGTGCTGTCAAGATCGGCATGATGTGTCACACATTCAACAGATGTCAAATCTCCCTCATGTGTTGTCCTGAATAAATCATCTCTTGATAATGGGATGTCTTAAAGTGTATACAAGATGGTCTCAACTAAATCCAGGTCGAGACAGTTGTGTGAACCACCACACGAGGTAATGACATATGTAATCTGCTTTGTGGTCCTCCCCCTCTTGGCGATGATGATAAGGTCAGTCATCGAAAATCCATGATCTGGAAATCTCCACAAAAGATCACGTAACCTCAACCATGAATCTATTAATGGCTCATGGGGGTCAAGTGAAAAATAATGAATAGAAGACCACATCATCTCTGCTCTACGTTGGGGGTAAAATATCTGCAAAAATAACGATCGTAAATCTCCCCACTTAGCAATCTTCCTTCCCAATTGTCTGTGCCAACTCTTGGCATTACTCTGAAGTGTAAATGGGAATGTAATTAGCATCATGTCCTCAGAAGTGATATCCAAATATGATCGTGATCCACAAATATCCTCAAACTCATCGATATGCAAATATGATTCCTCGTGCACTTCCCCTGAAAATTTTGGTAGTAGATCAATGAACTCTAAATCCAGGACGAAAGGTCTCAAAGTTGAAGGGGATTGTGCTTCCTGATCTTGGTTCTCATCCATCATCCTATGGTAGAAGTCATCTAACACTCGCAACTGCTCCATATGAACGTTTATGGAATGCACTCTCATCTCAGCAAGGTGATCGCCCGGGTCTCGTATTTGATCAATCTGATCTCCTCGGGCTTCGCTCACAACATGTCCCGAATGGGAGGGTGGGTAGGGTGAAGATGGGAAATCGAATGGAGTTCCGACCTCCCAAGAGAGTGGGCGGGAATGATGAACATGAAGATAAGAAGCCGCTAAATCCGGCTGGAATGAAATGCAACCCATCCTGAAGAGAGGGAAATGAATGGAGGGAGGGTGGAAGAGATAGAGATAGAAGGTGAGAAGGAAGACAGAAGGTGACTGCTAGTGATAGAAGGTTAACGTAATGACTCACACCAAAAACATACAATACGCAATGCAAACCCCTAATTCACCAACCCTACGCAATGTGAAGACCATGAGATATGGTCTTTTATCTTTTCAATTTTAGAGTTTAGTCATAAGAAAAAGTTGTACAATCACTTAGGAGGTTTAAATAGGATTTGGGCACTACTCCTTAGTGTGTACGCGAGCAATTAATAACACAAACAATGAGGAGATTGCTCTCCCAAAACAATGAAGTGGTCAACTACGTTTAATTTTAAAGGTCAAATTCAATTAACAGTCCCAATTTTTAATTTTTGATTTTCTATTTTTTGGATTTTTTCAGAGATAATGCCTACCGAGCTTTCTGATTTCCTCTTTATTAATTTGAGTCGAAAACAGGGGGAGGAAGTCGAAAAAGCCAATGCACGATCAAACACTATGATGTATGTAGAGATAGAAAATGCGTACCTTTCTCCAACACTCTACATGCAATATGATCCGCACATAAATTAAATACAGAATGTAAACTTACTATATGATGCTCGAGAAAATAGTCCTTAAGACGAGTAGCTTGTATTGATCGTGAACAACAATAGTTAGCTAACCGAATCGAGTCCGAAGTCCGATCTTGCGAGTCACTCGGTGCCCGCCACAATGGGTCCTGCCAACGTTGTATGTGACTCCTCACGGCACGTGGTCTCAGATTCAATTAGACTAACTTTTTCAGTTAATTTTTATCCAAGGTCCAATTATGTTCTACAGGAACAGATAAACAATTAGGTGTTGAGACTTAGAAATTTATGTCACAATCAATCAAAATTCCTACGTCTAGGGACTAAAACCGCGAGAATCAAAATAGCAAGTTATGACGTGAAATCAAAACACAAAAAATGGCGGTGAGATCCCCCAAGTGCACGAACACTTGGCGAAACAGACCCCGAATAATGTCCAAGTCCACAAGCTTAGAGTCCTAAATTATTACAACAATTATTGTTCTCTCAACTATAATAAAAATCTTCTTCTTCTCCCTGCTCTTCCTCATGTGTAGGTCCTCTAAAAAGAAACTCCAAGTCGCCTGAGTAGCACCTCGTACAAAAATCAAAGAGAGAAGGTCAGAAAACAATTATGATGTAGAGAGACAAAATAAAAAAATGACTACAAAGCCGTGCTCCTCGGCAACAACGCCATTCTGATGAGCCGAGAATCGTGCAGTTAAGAAAGGATAAAAAATATCACAAGTGTCGTTGTTCTCAACCACTCGAATCGGTCAATCGAGAAAATATTATATTCAAAACACTTAAGAGAAGATAAATCAATCAAGAAATGTATGTAAGCAGTCTTCGCTATTCTTTTTACCTAGTATAGCGACTAGGGTCGAACACAAGGAGCATGATTTTAAAACTATGTAGTCACATTTCCAAGCTAATTTTTAGTGATTTTTGAATTTTTATTTTTTTTTGTATTTTTCGAATAAGGCACAAAGGAAGAAAACAAATACACACCACACTTTTTTGTATTTTTAAAATAGTCAAAAATGCTCAAAACATTATAAAGAAAATATTTTTGTGTTTTATATATTTTAAAATGTTTTTGGTAAATGTTTCGCAAATCCCTGATTTTTGTGATTTTATAAAAATCAAACAGTGTAAAACAAAGCAAATAGTGCACAACCAAGATTATTATGCAACCTAAAAATACTTTAATTCCCAATAATTCTGGAAATTATTTTTAAAATCAACTACAAAGAAATATCTACAATCAGAAACTGAAACTGTAATTTTTGGAATTTTCTTGGATCTTCTAGAATTTTTTTAAGATTTTTCGTATTTTGCAATTTTTTGGAGTTTTATAAAGAGTTAATACGTGAAAACTGGTCAGGAATTAAAAGACACCAAATGCACCTACAGTAATTTTTTGGAATTTTAAGCAATTTTCAAATTTTTATTAATTTTCAAATTTTGGACAGGAAAAATATCACTGTTTTTTATTTTTTAGATATATCAAAAGGTAATAAAAATTGATGAAAAATTTACACAATGTAAAAAGACATAGCAAGAGCATATATGAATTTTCTCAGAATTTTTGCAAGCATAAAAACATTTATTCCATTAAGAAAATCATGCAAAGTTTAAGTCTGAGAATGCAGGGGATGAAATGTAATTACTGCAATATAACAATAAATAAGATAGAGGTGAATGCCTGAGTTTACCCACAAAACATGTGCTACGCACATGACCTTCTGGAGCAGGTATGTCTTTGTAATTTTTCAGAATCTTTGAGGCTGATCTTGCAAATTTCCCAAAATCTTTTTTTATTGCTATCCCTAGGGATTCTTTGTTGAGATCCTTCATTCTTCACAAAGCATCAAGGGAGGTTCTTTGCCGCTGCCGCCCACAGATGTCTAGAGGAGCACGCGCGGAGGGCAAAGATGGCGGGGCGGCGCGGCTTGGAAGGCGCGGAGAACGGTTGTCGTGCGGGGTCGAAGCGATGATACCGACGGATGTGATCGGAGCCGCGGGCGAGCTGCGAGGGCCGAGGAGGTCACGGGAGGGAGCCGCATGGAACGACGTGGGCGGTTGGTCGTAAAAGGGCTGCTTGGCGATGGAAGGAGGGGGCTGCACCGCGCGCCGCCGATGGCTGGGCCACGACCTGCAGTGGGGCGGTGCGCAGGAGCGAGAATGAAGGGAGTGGGGTGGCGCCTTGCATCGCGGTGCTCGCAGCAGAGATGGCGGCTGCTTGTGGATCAACAACGGGCGGAGGAGGGCATGTCGGTCGCCGCGTGGCAGGAGCGCGAGCCTTGAGACGCGGAGGGCGGTGGGGGTGACGGCCCCCTGCATGCTGATTTTTTTTGTATTTTAAAGTTTTTGTTTTTAAACTGCTGGAAAAAGTTAGGAAATAAAATTGTAATTTTTTGTTTTCTTTATTTTAACCTGCAAAAAAAAGATTAGAGAGAAGAAAAACAAATATTTTTTTTATTTTCCCTGCAAAAACAAAGGTTAGAGAGAAACAAAAATTTTATTTCTTTTTTTATTCTTCCTGCAAAAACAAATGTGAGATAAACAGGAAAACTAATTATATATTTTTTTATTTTTTTATTTATACACAAAAAAATAGGATGTATGAATGGGGATCCGACAGAGATGTAAGGAATGGATACGAGTCTCCGACCACTGTACGTGGTCGGAGGTGTATGGTTGCGTGAGATAGACGTGAAATGCGTATAGATCGTGAAAATGGTACGGAAAATCGGTGTCAGAAGCGGTTTAATGTGTGATGTATTTTTTATGATTTTAAGATCTAAAATTTAATAAAACCTAAGCAAAGATTAAACCTATAATTTACCTACGAAAAATGACAAGAAATAAAATGGATCTCACCTCGGGGTTCGGAAATGTCATGATGGCCTCGACGAGGGCTGAGACGCTGTCACCGGACAGCTCAGAGGCTAGGCACCCTTCTTAACAAGACAACACTCGGAGATCAGGCTCCTCTCCATCAAAGATCGATCAAGGAATGAAAGGAGGAGGAGCCCATTAAAAAGAGAGAAAAAAATGGAAAAGGAAGGTATGTACAAATGGAGAAAGTTTTTATTGGTGAAATTAATAAAATAATTAATTAATTAACTAATTACAAAATTCAGAATTAAATTAATTTAATTAATTTAATAATTCATGAAAATCAATTAGCCACCTTAATGGTGGCCATTAAAGGCTTAAAATCAAATCAAATATACATGGTATGTTATAAAACCAAATAAATCAAATAAAATCAAATAATTAAATATGAATTTCGAAATTAAATTAAATTAATTAAATAATGTTAGATAATTATTTTTTTGTTGATTTTTATTTAAGGAAGTTAGTTGTATACACATATTATACACATATAATACAATATACATAGGTAAAAATAAGGAAATAATTTTTAAAACACATTTTTTTAATTTTATTATTTATATATTTTTTTGTTTTTATTTTTTAATGAAAATAATATTTCCAATTATATACATTATAAATATATAAATAAATTTTTACAATAAATAATGGTGAAACTGCACAAAACACACCAGAAAACCGACTTTTTAACCGTAGCTCCAGAAATTATGAAACCATAGCCATTTGAAAGATAATTTAATTTAGAATACAATGAAAGTGAGTTTGGTTCAATTTGAATTTGTATGAAGCCAGAATTGGTATTTCAATGATCGCGTTGTGGCTTTATCTGAGGGTGATTAATTGTAATATATACATTATTTTAGTTGACAGTTATTTTTATTATTTACAATACAGTTTTCTTTACAACTTTTGTTTACAAAAATAATTAATTTGAGGTCAAGTTATGTACAAATAAAATAGTACAAGTTTTATACAAATATACAGGGAATTTATGCACAAATTATTTTTAGGTTTTTGACGGAAGACCTTATCTCCCTCTACTTTATTCCTGGTTGATCAGGTCAAGTATTAACCTTCTCTTGGGGTTTGGGTCAGTCTGTATTTATTGCATAAATACCTCCTTTCATTTTCTTTTCTTCTTTATTCTTTTATTTTTGTGCAAAAAGTGTTAAAAATGCAATTTTAACAAATGCATGCAATATGGTAAAATTATAAAATTAGTGGGTATATACAAGTGTTTGACTAACAAAATGAAGCTAAAATAAAAAAGGTGATGAATCGTGGATCCATCAGGGGTGATACCTTTATAGAAGAATAGAAAATAAAAAATGAAAAGAAGAAAAGAAAGATCATTCAAAATTGTTTTTATCTGCTCTGTCTGATGCATCAGATGTGGTGACATTCAGCTCATCTTCACATACAACTTGATTGTAGTTAATGACGGATAGGAAAGTATTATGCTCTAAGTAAGGCTTTAGTAACTGTCCATTGACTACAAAGGGTTGTGCATCAGTTGACAATCCAGATATTATCAATATACCATTGTCGCGCACATGTTTTTATTGTAAACAACCTAGTCCATTTTCTCTTTAATTTTCCTGGAAAGATTTTTAATTTTTCATCAAACAACAAAACCCTCTGACCTGAATCGAAAGTCTTTTTTGCGGGCGTGCTTGTCATTCCACTTTTTGACCTTCCCCTTGTACATCAGGCTATTGTTGTATGTGTAATCTCTAAATTTGAGCAGTCTGTTTAGATCCACTTTTCTATTCTTCCTAGCTTTCTTGGAGTCTAAATTGTAAATATTGAGTGCCCACAAGAATTTAGGAATTAGTTCCACAGGTAGATGGCATGTCTTACCGTAGACCTCGTAGTAGGGAGACATTTTCAAAGGTGACTTATATGTGGTTCTGTAATCCCAAAAAACTGAGTCAAGCAACTGAGACTAGTTCTTGCGATTCAGATGCACAAGCTTCTGAAGAATTGTTTTGATCTCCCTGTTTGAACATTCAACCAAATCATTGGACTATGGGTGATAGGGAGAAGAGACACGATGTTTAATGTAGAATTCTTGAGTTAGCTTCTTCACCTCTTTGTTGATAAAGTGGCTACCCCCATATGATATGAGGATCTTCAGAATTCTAAACCATGAAGTGATGTGATATTTCAGGAAACGACAGATGGTACGACTGTCAGCATCTCAAGTTCGGATATCCTCCACCCAACGACTAACGTAATTGACAACAAACAGAATGTATGCATATCTTTGACTATTTGGAAATAGGCCGATAAAATCAATGCCCCAAGCATCAAATACATTTAAAATCTGGATGAATTTGAGGGGCATTGTGTCTTTCATTCTGATGGTTCCATCTATCTTCTGGCAGTCAGTGCACTGCTTCACACAATCTTCTGCATCTTTGAACAAGGTTGGCCACCAGAGGCCTCTTTGGAGTATTTTTGTTGCCATTCTTCTGTCTGAGTAATGTCCTCAAGATTCTCGATCATGACAATGCATGAGGACACTAGGAACTTCCTCATGAGGGATACACCTTCTCCAGGTACAATCGTCCCCCTAACAAAAGCGATATGAATCCTCCAACTATTAAAAGTGGATATCAAACAAGAATTTGTTTACTTTAAACTTGATCCAAACTTGTGGAGTTCTCTTGGATGCAAGATAGTTCAGAATATTAGCATACCAGGGGAGCGAGGTGACTGACAAGGTTGCCTTGTCTGGAAAGGTCTTAGTGATAGGCTGCAAGTTCGGCATAGGATCTTCAGGTTCAGGAAGTCTAAAATGATTAGCCACTACATTATTGACTCTAGTCTTATCTCGTATTTCAAAGTTAAAATCCTGGAGTAGAAGGATCCACCTGATAAGACGTGGTTTGGTGTCCTTCTTTAGCTGTAAGTACTAGATGGCCGAGTGGTGAGCATAGATAATCACCTTGGACCCAAGGGATGGGATATGAACTTTTTCAAAGTAAAAACTACCACTAGCAATTCCTTCTCTGTAATTGTGTAGTTCTTCTAAGATTCATCTAGAGTTATGCTAGTGTAGTGAATCGTAAATGGAACATTATCTTTCCTCTGTCCCAATACTGCATCCATGGCGTAGTCTGGAGTATCTATCACTATCTCGAATGGAAGTGTCCAATGTGGTGGTTGCAAGACAGGGGCCTGAGTGATCAAATCCTTCCGTTGATTAAAGAGCTGGAGTACACAATCATCAACAATGAAATATATCTCCTTGCCTAACAATTCAGTCTACAGTCGAGCCAATTTGCTGAAATCTTTGATAAATAATCAGTAAAAACCGACGTGCCCTAAGAATGACCAAACTTGCTTGATGGTAGTTGGTGGTTCAAGTTTGGAAATCACCTCCACCTTGGCTAGGTCAACTTCCATGCCATGTTTTGATACAACATGACCCAGCATGATCCCCTCGGTCACTATGAAATTGCTCTTCTCCCAGAGAGCACAAGATTATCTTCACAACACCTCCACAGAACTTGATCCAAGTAATCAAGACATTGATCGAACGAATCTCAATAGACTGAGAAGTCATCCATGAAAACCTCCAGAAAACTTCCCACCATATCAGTAAAAACTACAAGAATACATCGCTAGAATGTAGCTGGGGTGTTGAATAGCTCGAACGGCATCTGTTGGAAAGCATACGTCCCAAATGGACAGGTGAATTTGTTCTTCTCTTGGTCTTTAGGAGAAATAATCACTTAATTGTATTCAGAGTACCTGTCCAAAATTATATCAGGAGTACCCATCCAAGAAGCATAAGTATTCCTCCAGATCCAGTCTGTCAAGAATCTGGTTAATGAAGGGCAGTGGAAAGTGGTCTTTCTTGGTGG
Organism: Ottelia alismoides; assembly: GCA_037367405.1. Taxonomy (NCBI): domain Eukaryota; kingdom Viridiplantae; phylum Streptophyta; class Magnoliopsida; order Alismatales; family Hydrocharitaceae; genus Ottelia; species Ottelia alismoides. The sequence continues at coordinate 565,269 of JAZKJV010001604.1, forward strand.
CAAGGTTCAATCTTTTGTAGTCAATGCCCACTCACCAAGAAGTGGACACTATGGTCAGAATATCCTCTTTGTTGTCATTCTTCACGATGGTGTTCCCTAATTCCTTCGGCACTACGTGTAGGGGACTCACCCATTTGCTATCGGAGATGAGATATATGAATCCCACATCATGCCATTTTTGAATTTCTTTCATGACGACCTCCTGAAGGTTCAGATTCGGTTTTCTCAGGAATTCACGAGAGGGTTTGCTATCATCCTCAAGGTAAATGTGATACGAGTATACTGAAGGGTTTATCACATGGAGATCCGAAATATTCCAGCCTATTGCCCTATGGCTATGTTCAAGAACCTCCATCAAACGAGATTCTTGGTCTTTGGTCAGATGTGCATTGATAATGACCTGGTACATGTTTGGATCTCCCGCAAGGAAGGCGTACTTCATGTTAGAGGGAAATGGTTTAAGCTCAAGCGGAGTTGGTGCCGCTTCACTGGTAACCTCAAAAATAATTGTATGTGAATGTTCTTTAATCTATTCAATGTCCACCTTTGGCAATTCAACCTCTTTAATTGAGAGTTCAAAAACATTCTCTTTCAGATCCATATTATTTCATAAGTCCTCGATAATCTGGTCTTGGTCTTTGAGACTCATTAGTCCCATAAGAAACTCATCAGAGACATCAACAACAATCTCTTCATCATTAACAGAAGGGAATTTAACTGCCTTCTCCATTCCTTCCTCGAGGTAGAGGAATTTGTGGATCTCAATGTTATCCGTGAATAAATTTTTGTCATGAATTTTAGCTAGAAAGTTGCAGTCTTCAAGGCAGTGAGATGCACACATACTCACTTCAGATGCTCCTGCTACAGGCTTTGACTCGAAGATGGTCTCTATCTACATATTATTGTTGCTGGAGCTGAATGTGATTTCTCTAGTATTGTAGTACACTATTTCTTTGGCTATTCAATGGAATGACCATCCAAGGATGATAGGGGTATGGAGGAAGGTGTGGAGTCGTCCAGGCCTTGCATGACAAATAAACACAGAACTGGATCCCTTGGATGGTTACGATCACGACCTCCAACATGCCCCTAGGCTGAATGGTGGATTTGTCTGCAAACTGCATAATCATATTTATTGGCATGAGTGGTCCTAGACCAAATTCTGTGAGTAGAGAAGCTGGCATCAAATTGACATAAGAACCATTGTCAAGCAATGTGCGTTCAAAATTTTGCTTGAACATCCGACAATGAATGAGTGGCGCTCCCTAGTCTTTTTTGTCTTGGAGGTTGCTGATGGCGTGACAATGGCCATGGCGAGGATGTACTTTTCATGCTTGCCACCTTGACTTCTTGGATTGTGGGGGCGATGCATGTGCCTTGTAGTACATGCATCTTTCAATCCTTGCTTCATATCAGGCATGTATTAAAGAGCTCTCATCAATGGCATATTTAAGACCAAGTTGTGTATAATTTCCGCAATAGCATGATCATACAAGCATTTTTAAAAATTTTATTTTTTTTGTGTTTTCTCCTTGCTTCAAAAAAATGCATATTTATAGACATTCAAAAATTTGTCCATATCATGATGTACAGGTCGATGGCAAAAAGGTAGAATCATATATAAGTGATGGACCAAAAAGTATTGGCTCAGCTTCCTCGATTGGTTTCGGATCTACTGCGGACGCTGGTGTTTCCAATGCTGGATGAACTCCACCGAGTCTATTGTTGTTTCCTTCTTTTTGGATTTTTGGATTTTCTTCATTTTATTGCATTTTTGTTTCTTCTTCTGGAGCTGCAAAAATGTTGGTTGGCCTGTATATTGGCTAGGATGATAACTCGCCATCAGAGGCAATGCTCTTCCCTTTCACCGTTGCCGAAGGTTGGAGTGTCCTATTGATAGGTCTCTAAGGACGTGATTTAATTTATCTTTGTTGTAATAGGGGTACTTAGCGAATCGTTCAGAACTGAGAGAATATCTTCCTGAAGAGCGTCTCAGCTTTAATTTATATCCCGAGCAAGTCTGGGGTCGAACACAAGTAGGCAAAGGAACATCATTGGGTTAATTCAAAGATTTAGATCTAGGTTTCCAATGTAGATTTTTTTGTAGTTTTTAATGTAAAATGAATGTGAAATGCACAATACAGGTGAATTAAGTTAACAGGAAAAGACACATATTAGCCAAATTAATTTAATATGAAATTAGTTCAATTTGTCCAAATTATATTTTTCTTATAAATATAATCCAGTAATGAATACATGACATATTTTTTGGAATTTTAGGGGTTAAAATGCAACAATGAAAAACACACACTTTTTATGTGTTTTTTTGTAATTTTTCACACAAACAGAATGCAAAAATTATGAAAACATTATTGGAAATAAAACATAATGCAAGGATGCTACAATAATTTTTTGGAATTTTTTGACTAAAAAAGAATTTTTTATGGCTTTTTTAGTGAAAATAGAGTGACTGCAACTAATTAATTCCTAGTAAATCCTCATTAACAAATTAATTAGAATGTGAATTATCTCAAGAAGGTATTTATATAAGGAATTTAGGAGAGTTGTAATTTCGCAAAAATATTATGTCTGGATTTAATAAAAAATCCATTACAAAAAGCACTCTATATATTATTTAGGCACAAGATAACTCCAATTAAAATGAAATTTGGATAGTAGTTCAATCACAACCCAAGGCATCATTACTAATTGTTTTGGAATTTATGGAGCAACTATGTGTGAGATATAAATTTAGTACCTAATATTGGATAAAATATGCATAATTTCACTTAAACAATTTTAACTAATTCACCATAACTCATAAAAATGCAAATAAATATCCATATGGTAGAGGATTAATTGCTCAATATAATGACATTTTTTATTAAATAAAATGGTATGAAATGAAAGTCCAAATTAATATAGAAACACAGGGGTATCCGTGCAATACAGAAATAAACTTAAACAGAATAAAACAAGCACAAAGATTGATTTGTAATTACAAAAAAACTTAATAAATTGGATGCAATTTTCATAAAATAAACAAAATAAAAAAACTAAAGAAGGAGACCTTCTTCTTTGACGTAGGTGGTTAGGACACGATGGCGGCGGAGCGTCCTGCTATGACGAGCATCACACGGCCAGGTGAGGAGGGAGCGGTGGAGAGGGGAATGATAGCGGCAGCTTCAGGCGGACAGGGCCGCTGCGTGTGCTGGTGTGTGCGGATGGGAGGAGGGAGCGGCAATGGTGGCCAACCGCGGCTGGAGGCAGCGATCCGTGTACCGACGGAGGGTCAACAGGTGCTACGGCAGTGCAGGGAGGCATGGTTGCGGGCGATGGTGTGGCAGCGGTGGCCGACGGTGTGGGCTGGCAAGGAGGCAGGCTGATGGTGCTGCTGATGGTGTAGGGGGTAGCGGGGTGGGCTGATGCTTCCCTGCACTTTTTTATTTTTACTTTTTTTATTATTTTTAATTTTTTAATTTTTTTAATTTTTTTAATTTTCTTAAATAGGGGGAAAATGTAAGTGAAAATGAAGGTAGACAATGGGTGAAGACAGATTTTAGGAATCATGATGATGATGGTATGAAATGAGGATGTAGGTGTGTTGGTTATAGTGAAATGAAAAGAGATGAATGAAGGTGACAAAGATAAGGAAACAAAATATTAGATAAAAAACAAGAGAACTGAGAGGAAATACTTACCAGAATCTTCGTCAGATTTATGGAGCAGCTACTTTGGACTCCTGTCATGGCCTCGATCCGATTGGTGCAATAAAAATCGGAGAAGCTATGCGAGCTCAATGGGAAGCTCGTAACGTGTAGATGGTGGTCGTCGTGGATCTCGCTTGAAGGAGGTCGTCGCTTGAGGAGGATGCTTAGCCACTGTCACCAACAAAACACTCCAATCTCTCTCCTTTTTTCTATTAGAATGGTGGATGACAAAAAATGTGGATGAGGAGATGAATATAAAGAGAAGAGAAAGGGAGGTTAGAAAGGTGGTGGAGTTGAATGAGAGGTTAGATTATTGGTGGAGTTGAATGGGAGATTAAATGAAGAATATGGGGTGGAATGGAAGTTGGTAGTAGAAGAGAAGTTACTGTAGAGAATGGAAAATAAATAATAAATAAAAAAGTAGGCTACTAAAATAAAATAAAGAGAAAAAAGTGGATAATTTACAAAAGAAGACAAACAACATGTACATGTTTTTTTTACTTTTCTAATTTTAATTTTTTTAATAAAATATATTTACGATAGAAAAAATACAATAATAGGAATAAAATACAACGTAATAATGATTTTGGATTTTTTAGTAAATAAATAAAAAATGAAGAAAGAATGAATATTTATATTATATACAATGTACACCTTAGGTCCCAAAACTTATATTCTACAAACGAGCTCTGATTTATGGAAATCACTTTCATTGGATAGATAATTTTCTAACTTGAACTTTAAAAGTAAGTTTGGTGAATTTAGAGTTCATACGGAGCAGGAATTCGGCTGGGAAATTGGACTTTAGGGCTTTTTCTCTTTGGGATCTAGAAGTATTTATTTGAGGTGAAATTTATTCTATATTTTTATATTTTTATATACATTTTTATGAAAAAGTCAGAAAAATAATTAGCCAAAAAGGAGTTGAAATGAAATTATTAAAAATAAATTATGTTTTGGGGTATTTATAGGTGAAAAACTCCTTTATTTTGCGGCTTTTTATTGTTAATTTATTTTGTATAATATAATATATACTAATTAATGTATTTTATTTACAAGAGTTATTTTGTTAATTTATTGATTTTATATACATTTATTTGATATTTTACTCAGGGATTTTGCTAAGATCAATTATATTGAGATGATCAATCGTGGATTCATTACCCCTATACTTAAATTTGCTAGTCCTCGAGCAAATAAAAAATGAATAAGTTGGATTAACCTCTAACTGTGCATGTGAATACAAGACTCGATCTGTTCAAGAACTCTCGATTTTAGAGATCCTATAATTCTAAGCTGAACCAAGCTCTAGTCAAAAGGTATCCAATTTCCCTAATCATTAGACTCTCTCTGTATACATATATAATAAGGATATGACAAATAACGGACTTCAGCTACAAAAATAGAGTCGCAATGTCACCCAAGGTTCCAGTCCAAGAGACTCTCCTAAGAACCCGATCCTCAACACTAGGGAATAAATCATTTCTTACATCCAATCCACCGTCTCTTTAGTTGTCAGACTTAAAAGTGTAGATGGAAGGCCAGTTGATGGAGGGCATAGGATTATATCATCTCTTCTCTCCCACTCATTGGAACAAGCATCCTCTTGAGTTTCTTATTAACTCAACACATGTATTTTTTGGTCGTTTATCAGTTTGTCCGTCAAGAGAAGTTGGAGTTGTCTGCACTTGTTTTCCTGGGAGTACATCGGGGTGTGCCTTTTTTTACACCCAGATTTCTAGCATTTACGATGCAGAGCCCTTTTTTAGTGCTAGCTCGACTCATGGTTCTAATAGCGGTGGTCCAAGTGGACACTTTGAAATGGTTGGGAGCGCTCGCCTTTGGTGGAAGCATTTTGATATTTAACTTTGTATGGTGAGTGCTTTTGTTTCAATATTGATATTTCTTTTCTTTGCTTTACTTTTTGGCTAACTCCACTGCTTTTACCAAGAGTTGGCGCACACTGATCAACAATTTTTTTAGATTTCATCACACCTTGGTACATAGGTAAATGCCAAGAGATAGTACAAGAATCACGTTCTCATACTGTCTAAAGGTGCTGATACTCAAGTTTCATGAAGCCTTCATTGATTTTCTCTCATCCTCAAGCATCAACAAATCAATTCCAACCTTAAATCCCTCATCCCAGTTCCTCAAGTGAAATTTCAACTCATCTCATCATAAATGCAGTCGTGTATGTGAGGTGATGATCATATTCTTGACGTAGAGACTAAGCATGCAATATAGCATACATATCTTTCAAATTAGGGAAATATGAATAATTAAGTCAAGGATCCTAATGACTAAGGTTGGTTAACTCAAAATCTCAAGACCTCATAAACCAAGTGTTCTTGAACATCACAAGTCTTGTGTGAATGTGAATGTGTCAGGGATTAAACCAACTCATTAGTTAGGTTTTTGTGTGATTTTTTTGTATTTTTTTTTGAAAAAACACAGGAAAATAAGATAGATGTTTTATAAAAAAAATTGCTTCTTCTTTTTTTCAAAAGTTTTTTTAAAAGAAATTTTTGTGTTTTATTTTTTATTTTTTGATTTTTTGGTATACCTCTTATTTACAACAAATTACCCATAACCCCTTATTTTAATTACAAACAAGTCAAAGTACGAGCTATAGGTAAAGTATATATGTAATATACACAAACCACCCCTATACTTAACATGTGCTATGTCCTCATGGCACTATGTGACAAAAAGCCATAGCTCGTACTAAGCATAAGTGGGTGAAAAGAATAGAAGAATATAAGAGTATGGGAGAATATATAGTGGGCATCTTCCCCCTATACTTAGATTGTGGTCAACCTAAGTATTGGATAGAACACAAGATTGGGGAACCGATGTGGGTGGGAAAGAATATACAAGAAGAAATGGAGCAACTCGGGTCACTCACCTCCCTAAACTTAGGATCTATTCATCCTAAGTATAGCCACAAAATGAAAAAGATATGGAACCGGGGCGAGTGATGCGAATCACGGGGGAGGGAGGAAAATAAAGGAAGGAAAATATATACAAGGAGGAGCGAGAATATACAAGCATCAAGAAGGTTTGTGATAGACCTTCTTACGAGAGCGAGGGGGTGGGTAGTATACACATGTGTCGCTGTCAGAATCGTCCTCAAAAGAATAATAGTAAAGGGTAGGGAACATCCAACGAGGGTTGACACACGGCTGCTTGCTCAAATATGGCTTCAAAACAACCGAACTGAGCTCGCTCATATAGAACACCTCATCCGGACCTAATGAGGACTCCTCAGAAATTTCTTAACCAGTTTTTTAAAACCTGAAGCATCAAGAGGAAGAGGAGAGTGATATGTCTTGAGGAGTTCGTGGGAACACCTCGAGGAATCAATACTCTTCTTCTTCTTACCAGATGACCGACTCGAGGATGGAGCAACCGATTTATCAAGATTGGTCAATTTGATCCCAGTTATCTCTTTTGGTGTAGATACTGGATATAGTGAGGTGCTGACCAGAGGTTCATCATCATATGAGTCACCATATGCATTATAATACTCCTGCATGGCCAGCACACGTCTCTGGTATGGCATAGTTTTCTCAGTTGGCTTGGCATTGATCGGCTCATGCGTCGGATCATCTAAAAAACCAAGGAAATCAGAAATGATTGTGTCCGACTCAGGGGCAGCTTCTGCTTGTGAGTCCTCTCTACAAGTTGTCACGGTGGTGGTGAGGCAAACATTGGGTGGTGTGGAGGTGTAGGGAGTCTCTGAACCAATGGTCGTCTGGATAGTCGGTATCTCAAATGTAGTAGAGAGACGAGACTCAACTATCTCTCGGAGGTCATGGTTGTTTAGGACTTTATGGGTTACCTTAGAATATTGTGTGTCCTCAATAATTGGGTGAGGTTGAAATGCTCCCAATGTAGTGAAACTGATCTCCCGAGTCTCGCAATCTATAGTTGCCTTAGCCAATGCTAAGAACGGCTTCCCAAGAATGATTGGAGACTGGGTGAACTCTCCTCGGTGCTCAATGTCAATGATCATGAAGTATACCTATAGTGGAGCACGTTGGAAAGTAATGATGACTGAAATAGTTCCTCTCGACCGTTTAATGGACAAATCAACCAACTCAACGATCTCTCTTGACTTCTTGGCAGATTCGAGTTTGAGCTTGGCAAACACTGAGGTCAGAAGTATATTAATCGATGAGTCATCATCGATTCTTGCATGGTTGAAGGTGGTGTCTTTGATTTCACAATCAAATCTAGGCAACTGCTTCACTCTGTGGCTCTTGATTTTTCTCCCTATCATCAAAGATGTGGCCATAGACACTATATGTCTCTCAGTCCTTGTTCTCTTATTGCCCGACCTTTTAGGCAACAATTTACTTTTCACAAATCTTTTAAGGTCAGAAAAGTATTCAATGGTCATTATTAAGGGAAGCTCAAAAGTTAACTTTTTATCCAGTGATGCCCTAAGTGCAGGATCCAATTTTTGTAGGTATTTTCCATTTTCAATTTTTACGTTCTTTTCTGTTTTTCAATTTTTTGGGTCTTTTTGATAGGAGACAGAGGACTAGGAGAATGTACAGACTCTGTCTTGGAGGGAAAGTGGTTAGTAGAAGAGTGAGGTAGAAGGGATGCGAGTTGTACATGACGTGTGGTCAATCTGGTGTCTTCTAGGTTTTCAAAATTCAATCCACAAAATCTATGATCCACTTTCATACATGGACTCTTGATTGGTCTACAAATGTCATCCTCTAATAAGTTCTCATGACACATCATGAGAGAAGTCTGCTCAGTTGAAAGATATTGTTGAGAACTCGGGCTCTTATACTCAACTCACCTTGACTCAGGCATGTAATATTGGGTTGAGTATGGCCCATCTATATGGAAAATGTTGGTCGGAGCCTCATAAAGTGGAGTCAATAGACAGTTGGTTTGTAAATCGATTGCATGAATTCAATCCCCTATATATGTCGGCTCTCTGAATGGGTGATATGAAGGCTGGTCAATGTTGGCTTGATCACTCAGGTCAATCAAGTCAGGAAGATTGTATGATGTAGGCCTCTCCATTCGATCTGTTTGGTCAACAATTTTGTACCCTAAGGTAGAGTCGGGATATGTATAGGTCAATTGTTGTCCAGTCCCAACTCAAGGTGAGAATGACGTATGTGAGGGCAACTGATTCTGCCAAACATTCATCTCAACAGTGGCTTGTTCTTTGATTTTTTTCCTTGATTTCAGCAAGCAGATGAGAATATTGTGAGTCAATCCGGGGTGGATGCCGATTGCGGTTGTCAAAATGTGTGGCAGGTGAGAAGCATGAAGAAGTGGCGAAGTCAGTCAAAGTTCTGACTTCGCGGTCGGGGTGAGGGTATGAGGAATAAGAGGGTGCAGATGGTCGGAATAAGGTCGAGGAAGATTGTCATGGATATGGTGACCAATATTCTAACATCTTGGAAGGGAGATGGGAGAATTAAGCGGATCGAGGAAGAAAGTGTGCAAGTGCACTGAATAACACACAAAAGCAAACCCTGAGTTCACCTACTCAACACAATGATGGTCGCAAGAGTCCGACTGTTTATCTTTTTAATTTAAATTAGGTGATAGAGCAAGATATAAGTATAATTACGCAAGGCTTAATAAGTAGGTTTTAGGCACTATCCTAGGGATGCCTCCTCTCCTCGCATTAATCACAATAGCCAAGCATACAATGACGGTTTTGCTCTCCTAAAAAAAGTGTTAATTTTAGTCAGTTTTTTTGGTCAACTTTGATTAGCAGTCCCGATTTCAAGTTCGGTTATCACTTGATTAATCCACTAAATAAGGCACGCCTAACGATCAGTCCTGGTTACCTTTTAACCTAAGTTACAAAAACCAAGGAGGAGGGAGTCGAGAAAAATCGATGCAAGTAGTGAAATCAATGATGCATGTCCAGTTTAGAAGACTTACAGTGATCCCCGTGCTCTACATGCGGTATGCAAGGCAGAATTGAAATTTTATACTATATGGATGCAAACAAGAAAATCGTTCCTAGACAAGCAGTTCTATTAGTGAGTGATGAACAAGTTAATTTGAATTAAAAGCTCTGTAGTCTAAGTGTGTCTCGTTAAATATGATGTGTATTCCTAAAAATTACGAGCACAAGTAATAAAATATTCTAATAAAAATGCTCTAAGAGTCGTAAGTGCAAGTCCTACTCTACGTTAAGCAACCACACGACCATGAACGGGTCTAATGTTCAATCATGTTACAAGCACGTGCTCTCAAACAAGAGTCATTATAAGGAGCGAATTACCTAAATTATTACAACACAATAATTACAAAAATTACAAAAATGATAATACTCTCGAAAATAAATTAATTATCCCCACTCTTCAGCAGTCTGCGTGCATCATGTCCATCGACCTCCGATGCACTCCAAGTCCATCGGACCCTCGTAAGGAAAATAAAATTAATGTTAGAGAGATCGACAATAAAATATGTACAAAAATGAGAAAAAATAATTGACAGGGAAATGGAATAAATACAAGGTGGCTCGAGGGTCAGACTACCCGAGTAAGTAAAAATCTAAATCTAATTTTCCAAATTATTACCTAAGTTGTTTGCCTCTCCAGCAACAGCGACATCTGACGGACCACTAAGCACGTGGTTTAATTTGAACTCGTTGTAATAGGGGTACTTAGCGAATCAATCAGAACCGAGAGAAGATCTTTGTGAAGAGTATCTCGTCTTTAATTTATATCCCAAGCAAGTCTAGGGTCGAACATAAGGAGGCAAAGGAACAACTTTTGGTTAATTCAAAGATTTAGATATAGATTTCCAATGCAGATTTTTTTATTTTTTAAATGCAATATGAATGTGAGTAGCATAATATATGTGAATTAAGTTAATAGGAAAAGATACATATTATCCATATTGATTTTAATATGAAATTAGTCCAATTTAGCCAAATTATATTTTTCCTAGAAATGTAATCCAGTGATGAATGCAGAACATATTTTTTTAGAATTTTAGGGATTAAAATGCAACAATGAAAAATGCACATTTTTATGATTTTTTGGTAATTTTTCACATAAGCAAAATGCAAAAGTTATGAAAAAATAAGGGAAATAAAAGATAATGCAAGGATGCTACAACAATTTTTTGGAATTTTCAGACGAAATGTGATTTTTTTTATGGATTTTTTAGTGAAAACAGAGTGACTGTAAGTAATTCATTCCTAGTAATACCTCATTAACAAATTAGTCAAAAATTGAATTATCTCAAAAAGGTATTTATATGAGGAATCCAGGAGAGTTGTAATTTCGTAAAAATATTATATCTATATTTAATTAAAATCAATTATAAAAAGAACTCTACATATTATTTAGGCACAACATAACTTCAACTAAAATAAAATTTGGACAGTTGTTCAATCACAACTCAAGGCATCATTTCTAATTTTTGTGGAATTTATGGAGCAACTATGAGTGACATATAAATTTAATACCTAAGACTGAATAAAATATGCATAACTTCAATTAAATAATTTTAATTAGTTCACAACAATTCACAAAAATACAAATAAATATCCAGATGGTAGAGGATTAGTTGCTCAACCTAATGACATTTTTGTTAAATAAAATGATGTGAAATTAAAGTCCAAATTAATATGGAAACACAGGGGTATACATGCAATACATAAATAAACATAAACAGAACAAAACAAGCACAGGGACTGACTTGTAATTACAAAAAAAACGTAATAAATTGGATGCAATTCTCACAAAATAAACAAAATAAAAAACTAAGTAAGAGACCTTCTTCTTCGACGTAGGTGGTCGGGGCACGACGGCGGAGGAGCGGCCCGTTACAGTGAGGATCACGCGACCAGGAGAGGAGGGAGCGGTGGAAAGGGGAACGACGGTGGCAGCTTCAGGCAGACGGGGCCACTGTGCGGGCTGGTGTGTGCGGATGGGAGGAGGGAGCGGTGGTGGTGGCCGACCGCGGGTGGAAGCTGCGATCTGTGCACTGGCGGAGAGTCAGCAGGTGCTGCGGCGGTGCAGGGAGGCACAGCTGCGGGCGGTGGAGCGGCAGCAATGGCCGGTGGTGTGGGTTGGCAGGGAGGCGGGTTGACTGTGCCGCCGATGATGCAGGGGGGCAGCGGCGTGGGTTGTTGCTTCCCTGTACTTTTTTATTTTTTTTTTGAATTTTTTGTTTTATTTTTTTTAATTTTTTTAGTTTTCTAAAATAAGGGGGAAATGCAGATGAAAATGAAGGTGGATAATGGGCGAAGATAGATTTGAGGAATTATGATGATGGTGGTATGAAATGAGGATGTATGTGTGGTGATGATAGTGAAATGAAAAGAGATGAATAAATGTGACAAAGACAAGGAAACAAAATATTAGATAAAAAAAGAGAAATGAGAGGAAATACTTACCTGAATCTTCGCCGGATTTGTGGAGCAGCTACACTGGACTCCTATCATGGCCTCGATCCGATTGGTAAAATAAAAATCGGAGAAGCTATGTGAGCTCGATGGGAAGCTCGTGACGTGCAGATGGCGGTCGTCATGGATCTCGCCAGAAGGAGATCGTGGCTTAAGAAGGATGCTTAGCCATTGTCACCAACAAAACACTCTAAGCTCTCTCCTTTTTATATTAGAATGGCGGATGGTAAAAAATGTGGATGGGGAGATGAATATAAGGAGAAGAGAAAGAGAGGTTACAATGGTGGTGGAGTTGAATGGGAGGTTAGATTATTGGTGGAGTTAAATGGGAGGTTAGATGAAGAATATGGGGTGGAATGGAAGTTGGTGGTAGAAGAGAAATTATTATATAGAATGAGAAATAATGAATTTGGAGTTAATACGGAGAAGAAATTTAGCCGGGAAGTTATTTTATGACTTTTTATTGTTAATTTATTTTTTAAAATATAATATATACTAATTAGTGTATTTTATTTACAATAGTCATTTTGTTAATTTATTGATTTTATATACATTTATTTGAGAATTTACTCAAGGATTTTGCTAAGATCAATATATTGAGATGATGAATCATGGATTCATCACCTATCGCTCCTAAAAGTACCATCATTAGATAAAAAGCAATTAAGATCACCTGAATCGGGTTGGACACTACCGGCTACCTACTCCTTATGGTGGAAGTTGTTCGGGTTTGCCTCAATCTAAGCTGGTATGATAGTCTTCGTAACTATCAGGTCATCGATCTTCTGGCCCATCTTAGCCATATTCTTGATCGATTGAGCTAGACAGTCCAAGGCCAGGTTAACCAGCACAACCTCAAAAGAGCCAACCTGTGTGGGACTCTGGTACTGCGGGGGAGGTTGTTGTTAATATCCCCGATGGTTCTGATAGTGAGTAGGAGGGTATGAGGAATATTGAGAAGATTAGAGTACTAGTTATTATAATGAGTAATTGGTTGTTGCTTGTGTTAACTCTGCTGCTTATAGCCGGAGTGTTGCAGACCCTGCTGGTATCCTTGCCTCCAATTGTTCCCTTAGTGTGGAGGATGTTGCTAATGAAAGGGTTGCTAGGGACTTCCACCCTGATGCTGCTGGTGATAGGGGCATGTTGACCATGTTCTGACCCTGGCGTTGTCTCTGAGGACGGGTCAGTTACGCATCATTGTTCCAGACACCATTTACTTCTTGGATCTACATCGATGGTGGGAAGAATTGCTCGTGATAGGCAGGCTGGGACTTTAGCTGGTAAACAACATATGTGTCTGGGACTATGGGAGCTGCTCTGGGGCATGCACGTAATATACATGCTGGGAGGGTTGGGACGGCGTGAGACTCAGTTAAGGAGGTTTTGTCAGTTTTGGCTCCTTCTACTCATCGAGAGTTTCGGTAGATGCAGATATGGAATTACATGTATTAGCATTCAGTACTCGAATGAGTTGTTCCAAATGTTGGGAAATTAGATCGATCTTCTCCAAGCCATGAGTCATCTTCTCGATGACTGCAAGCTTTTCGAGGTCCTATGACCTGTTCTCGATGATGTCTACCTCAGACATGTGGTTGCTGATGATGCTAAGGTTGGACCTCTCATCTTTGTCTTCAGCATGAGCTGCCATGTTGATAGGCTTGTGGTTAGTGACGAACATCTTCATGTATGCACGAGATGAGGATTGAGTGGCCTCTCCTTTGACCATCTTCTCAAAAATGTCTCGACGACATCCTTAAACTTATTGAAATGCGAGCCACCACAAGTGGCGTCTACTAGATGTTATCTCTCAAGCATCAACTCACTGAAGAAGTACTGGATCAGACTAGTTGTTGGAATTTCATGGTAGGGACACTTCTATTGCATGTCTTTGAATCTTTCCCACACTTCATGGATCATCTTGTGGGGCTTGAATGAAACTGGAGATGCATGTGTTGATTCAGGCAACCAAGAGGATAGAATTTGTGAAGAAATACATATTTCCACTCCTCCCACGTCATGACTACCTTCCCCAAATGGTTTCACCAAATAAAGGATCTTGTCGTGGAGGTTGAATGGGAAGGCAACCATCTTGATCACACCTAGAGGAATATTAGGGTAGTGGGTTGTTGCGTAGATGCGGTCGAATTGTTGTAAGTAAATGTACGGTTCTTCGGTTGTATTCCCTTAGAAGGTCGGGAGAAGTGACAAGAACTGTGACTTCATCTTAAAGTGCATGTGGATGGGTGGAATCTAAATCCACTTTGTAAAATGGTCAGCCCCATGGTTGTAAGTCTGCTTAAGTGTGGGCTTCGGTTGCGGTGGTCTTGCCTCTCCTCCTCCATGATGGGGTCCACCTATTGAATACTTGTCTTCATCATCCTCCATGTTCATGTCATCTTATCTATGGAATTCATCCTCTCCCCTAGCATCTCTCTCATCGGTCCTTCTCCTTGTATCATTGAGAATCTCTAGAAAGGTGACCTGGATCAATCCTTGTTTCTTCAACTACTGCCAAATTGCTTGAATCGAAGCGAGGAGCTGGCTGTTGACATCATTTTGAGAAGTGTGCCGCCCTTCCCCCTGATCTGGCACTTTGACTGGTTGGGGATGTGGTCCCTTTCCTCGTCCTGTAGGAGCCATTTCTGATATTGTCTGTGACTCTGGATCGAGATCGGGGTCAAGATCTGTAATGGGAAATACACCCCAATCAGTGTGTACGCAAGCACCTTATGGTGAAAGTAATCCAAAATCAGGGCCAATTCTGAATCTTATTCGGAATGGAGAAGAATATGGAGTAAAATTAATCTCCATTCAAAATGGGCAGAACTCTGGAAGAGATCTGGGTTAAGAAGAAGAAACGGGGACTCCTGAGGTTAGTTCACGGAGTCTGAACCATGGACCTAGGAATCACCCCAAATTATTGTTAATATCGGGCTCGTGGAGTCGATGTGGATGTCGATAAGGTCCCGACTAAGTCGTCCTAGAGTTGCCATCTCAAAACAAGAGAAGAGCCAATATGAAGAAGAATATGGTGATAACCGAGAAACAAAAGGAGTGTAAAATAGTAAAAGGCTCACGATGAGCAGGAGTTAAAGAGATAGTAGAAGAAGAATGTTAAAAATGTGCAAATGCATAGAACTTTGATCTTTGAACCTAAACTAGATCCAACAAACACAATACTAAAGTGGTTCACCAACTCAACCTAATGTGAAGCCGTGAGAGTTCAGTTATTTTTAATTTTTCAATTTTAGGGTTATTGATTCAGGCAAAAAATTTCAAGAGTCCTTAAACTGCTAGCCCTAGAGGAGAGCATGTACTACAAGGAAGTCTCATCATACTTGTTCCACCTCCTTTGTATCCTATGATCTGCGCTCTTTAAGGTCATCAACCTCGTGCCCAAGTGGCTACTCGACAAAGAAATAGAGAGAGGAAGCCGATAAGGACAAACCAAAATACTTCGTACCAAGCTCACAATGGAATCACCCGTGAGCATGCTAGGTTCTACTCATACACGAGACGATGAGACAGACACACCCGTGAGGGTGTGGAGCTCAGTACTCTAGACCAAGTCAGTGTTTTGATGAATCTGTGATTCATCGCCTTTATTCTTTCATTTGGCTAAAATCCTTTGTAAACTGCATGTAAATACTCACTAATTCCCATTAATTAACATTCCAATCACATTTATTAATATTATGTATTTAACATTCATTTTATCCAAAAATAATAATAAAGAGAAAAATGAAAAATAAAAGAGAAAGAAGGATGTATATAAAATATATACTGATCCTAACCTCGAGACCAGGTCAATATTGACTTGGTCGACAACATAAATAAGTAGGGGGAGTAATAATCCTAATGTAAAAAAATATTAGAAAATCTACATTACAAAAAGTACACTTACACATTTTTCATCTTGATAATATTTCACCTATTTTATTTATCACTTAGAAAATCTCAAACCAAAATATTTTCATCATGAAAGTTGTTCGTAAAAATGTATACTAATTTATAAAAAATATCAGAAAAATTGTTCAATATAAAAATAAATTGTACAATGAATTGAAAAAGGCATAAAAACTTACTTTCAAAATTCATAACTGTTTATAGAAAACTCCAAACTGGCCAAACTCACTTTTAAACTTTATTTTATAAATAATACTATTTATTAAAAATATAAAAAATATTAGAACAAAATGGGTGGGTTTTAATATTTGGGTCCCGTTGTCTATATTTATTATATGTAAAAACTTACAGATTTTATAAATATTTATTCTTAACCTGTTTAACTTAAATCTTCTTCCAATGTGTTTCTAGAAATCTATAGAAAAATATAAAGATATAACTTAAGTCAAAATGCTAATAAATCTCGAAGCCACAAGCTGTGACCTAAATTTTTCGGACCTCGTAACTCAGCCATATGGACTCCAAATTAAGCGTAGTCACTTTTAATGTTTGTTTTATAGAATTATCTATCAAATGACAATAATTTTGCTAAAATCGGAGTTAATATGCAAAAAATGGGTTTTGGGACTATATTGGTATACATTGTACAATGTATCTTAATTTATATTATTTAATATATATTACTTATTATATTTATATACTATTCTATTATTAAATTAAATTAAAAAAAAATTATTTATTTATTATTTAATTACTAATTATTACTTAATTATCCATTAAGTTGTTTAATTACTTTAATAATTATTTATATTTAATTATTTAATTACTAATAACTTATTTATTTATGTAATTAATCTAAGTAATAAATTATTTAATTACTTAAATTTATTTTTATTAATTTTATTTTTTCCCTCTCATTTTCTCTCTCTACATTTCCCTTCTCTCTCCTTCCCCTTCCTTCTTCCCCAACGTCCGTCGTCTCTTCTTCTTCCACCTCCAGCCAACCGCCCCAACGACCTTTTCATTGGTCGTTAATCCAACTAACTGCCGGTGATGTCACCCTCCACCGGTGACACTACCCAGCTGCTTAGGCCTCAAGCTATCTCCTCATATATAAGGGCACCAACCTCCTCCCAAAAGAGGGATCCACCATTTGCATCCCCTCTTTCTAGTTAGCTTCGATGAGACAGAAGCGAGGTAACAGCTCCACCTCTATCCCTATCGAGCGAGAGAGAGAAGCGAGATCGAGCGTGATCACCGCCGTCTTGGCAAAGCCTTGCACCGCCACAATATGCCCAGCCTCTGCATCTCCACTATCGTATCGATGCTATTATCAAGAGCCCCTTCGAGTTCGTCCACAAGCGCACTTCCACACTACCTCTGTCATTACTTCCAAGTTATCTTTTTCTCTTCATCCTCCCTTCATCCTTTCCTCTCAATCCACTCCATTTTCTCTTCAATTTGATATTGCAATTGAGTTCCAAACATCGCTACTCATCTCACATTCGATCCTCTCAGTCTTCTATTCTGTCTCACCATATTTGTTCATCGTCGATCGCATATGGTGATTGGTGCTCAGAGTTTTTCCTCCGTGGCTAGTAGCTCCTTTCATTCATTATCTTCTGTATGTATTTGGATCGAGCCCTTGATCTCGATTTGAGTTACCTTTTGCATGAGGTTCAACATTAGTGGATTGGAGCTTTCAATCAAACAACTATTGCTCAGACATTCGATTTCGAGTAGCCATTTGAAGATGAGGTGACGATTTGTGCAACATCATCATCAGATGTGGAACCATAGCATCTAAAGCCTTCGAGCATTGTCATTGAGTTGTGAGCGAGAATGTGAGATCTGATCGAGCTTGAGACTACTTGAAGAGCATCACAGAACCTAACACGAAGTTCGATCATGATCCAACTCGATGACATCTCGTGGACATTACAAGCAATTCATGTAGTCAGAACGAAGCCTTCATCGACACATTGGAGATTCGAGTCCATCGCCTTAATCTCCGACGCACGAAACATTTGGTGTAGAACATGAGTTGTGCCTCAGATCGAAGCCAGACCGTTCAATCTGATCTGTAAAAGTGCATCATATCCGACTGTCGCCCACTGCTTAGACTCCCTAAGTGTGCATCATGTATGGGTATGGCTTTTTACCAACAAGCATCTTATAGTTTAGCAAATTACATACAGGTCCAGGTCGAAGAGATATCACGTTCCTGGCATGTGATTTTTGGTCTTTTGCATCATCTCTCCTCGAACTCCGATTATTTGCAAGCAGGTCCTTCAAGTGGCAGATACATGAACTACACGTGCATATTCTAGATAATTTACGATGACATCCTTGCAACTTCTGCATATTTCTTCATTCCCCACAATTTTCAGAAAATCACATTTGTACCCCTATACAGGATATGAACACTTTAGCATATTATATACATATAAAATAAAATAAAAATCATACAAAATACGTATAAATACCTTATAACATACTATATATAGTATAAAATCAGATTTTAAAAAAAAATCCATTTAAATAAATCATTTAAAATACAAAAATAAAACAAACTTTAAAAAAATCATAAAAATAAAAAATCCTCTGAAAAATCTATAAAAATTGCCAATAATATATTTCACATATTTCACATACTAAACTAAAAGTAAAATCAAAATCAAATATTAAAATCCTTAAAAAATTAATAATACACAAAACATCAAAAATGCAAAACTAATTCTAGAAAAAACATAAAATATGTATAATACATCGTTTGAAAGGCATTTTCATCTAATTTTAATAAATCAAAATAAAAATATATTCTAATGTTTTCTATTTAAAAAATCAAAGACAAATTCCTATTTTCCATAAAAACCTCATTTTTCACTTTAGAAATAATTCATAAATAAATAAAATATTAAAAAATCCTAAAATTCATAAAAATAGGAAATAAAAATAACAATATAAAAATTATAAAATAAAATTCAAATAAAAATTATAAAAAAATCTAAAATTACAAAAAAGTATAAAATGCTTAAAACATATAAAAACATCATAAAATTCATAAAATCAAATAAAAATTCAGAAAATACCTATAAAAAATAATTAATTATGAAACCTAGTTACGTTAGTTTTCTATAATTTTACCCTAGTTTTCAAGTAGTTTGCTTCCTCGAGTTCGACACTTCCGTACTTGACACTATACACATCTTATTTAGGAGTATAAATAAAAATTTTAAAAGATTAATAAAATATTTTTCTGTTAGAACTCACATGGTCAATACAACGACAAAAAATCTTTTCTACCTCTTTGTAGGAATAAGAAGCCATACTGGATGAATGTTTTCATCATGTTCCACACAAGGCGGGAATACCTTCTTCGACAAGGCCCTGCTCGATTACATACGATATGAGCATTGATACTTAACCGATCCCAGATGATTGTTGAGACATCAACTGATTGGGTTTTTAGCTCTATTCCTTAAGGGTCTTGCCTTGTTCTGTCTGGAAGGTACCTGAAATCAATGTGGGCTTTCTGAACCCCAAACAATGTTGTTCGTTATGATTTTTTATTTAAGTCAAAGTTCAATTAATAGTCCCTTTATTAATTTTTTATTTTCACTTTTTAGTATTTTTCAATATCAAATGCCTAATGATTTTTTATATTTCCTTTTATTCCTATGTCATCCTAAAATAGAGGTAAATAGCGACAAAGCAATGCAAGGAGACACTAAGATGGAAATCTCATCTTAGTGCCTAAATGATGTATGCTCAGTTAGAAGACATACAATGCTTTCCAGTGCTCTCTATGCGGGATGCAGAATAGGAATTTTTAAACCTACACTATATGTATGGTATGCAAGCGGAAATCGACCTAAGCAGACAACTGCTAATATGTGAAGAACCAAATACTAAATACTTAGAATGACACATAAAGTCCGGTCTTGGAGGCTCCTTGGTTCCCACCACAATGGGTCGTACAAGAGTTATATGGGGACCTCTCTCAACGTACGATTTTAAGTCTAAGTGATTAAAAATTAATTTTTAAACTAAGTCCAAACATAGAGACTATAGGTGCATGCAAATATAATTAGGTGTTTGTCCTTAATTTAGTTGAGGCAAGCCTAAAATGCTACGGACTCATTCCACAAAATAAATAAAATTATGGTGGAAAGCAAAATTAGCAGAAAATAATGAAAATAAAGGGAAAATAGGGAGAATAAAAATTAGAATGTGACGAAAACTACGGAAAACCGAGGTGATCCCCCAAGTGAACACACTTCGAAATTGGGTCTGAGTATCCAAGTCCAAAGTCCTATTATTACAAATTTATTTTGAAAAATAAATGACACTCTCTCACAAAAAGTAAAACAAATGTCCTATGCTAAGCTTCTTTCTCTCTCTCTTGCTATCTCCTCTTGGTCAAAATACAATAACAACTGAAATCTGACTTTTTGTAATTTTTCAAAATATATCTATATTTTTATATGTTTTTTACTTCAAACAAGGAATAATAGATCATTTTTAAAGTTTATAAATATAAAATAAACTTAAAACACCTAACCAAAAATATGTGTGATATATGTAGATGTCATGTGTTTATAGCAGTTTTTCATAATGTTTTTAAGGCTAAGAGCTATTTCTCACAAAATAAAAACTAAAAAAAGAAAATATGTTCTAGTAAGGGCATTTTTATAACTATATAAATTCTGGAGCCTGGTCAAGAACCTTAAAGAAATCCAAGGGGTAAACATGCAGTTTTTCCAATGATATTCAATAATATATACTCGAAGGAATATTTTTGCAATTTAATATAAGTTTAGGGGTCAAGATGAAATTTCTCCAAAAAATACTATGCTAATTCCTCAAAAATATGGATTGAAACGCAATATTAAAAAACCAAGGGTCTAGATGCAAAATACCCCATACCCTCACGCTCACGAGCATGTGAGGTGATGTGGCTTGGACCTATATGTAATTAGGAAAAGTACATAGGCCTAGTTGCAAATGCACAGAATATTTACATTACAGATGAATATTTCTGAACTAAAACAAAAATACAAAATGTAGGAGGGTATTAGGAAAAATTACCCCCACATGCTCACGTATGGATGGCAGATGTCGTTCACCTATCCATGTGGTCTTCATCTAGCAGCTGGTATTACTTTGGGCTTTGACAGTGGAGATTAGATCTTCACTTCAAATTTGGCGGTTGTGCTTGAAGCATCGGACGGTAGCTGCTCCACCTAATAGTATGGGGCTTGATTGGATGAATCAGAAGGTCCCTAAAAGAACAACTGGAGAACACTCGTCTAGCGAGCCTCCCTCCATTGAATGTTTGTGATCTTTTGCCCCCAGGATCTCGGAGATGGTGCAAAATGCTCCTGGAGGTCTTCTACATTGGATGAGGGCTTCAATAACTCGATGGCCTCCAGCAGAGGTCTAGTGAGGCTCGAGACCTAGAGGTGGTTGACCTGCCTCGAAGACCCCTGCAAAGATGTAGTTTCTCTTTCTTTTCTGTAGGGGTGTGTTAGAGACAAAAAGATGAAGACAAGGAAGGCTTTTGGGGGTGAAATGGATGCGAAATGGAGTCGTGCAGTGTGTCTCCGACGAGCAGCGGAGTTGGGGCACGTATCTCTCCTATGCAAGATTGAGGGGAATGAGGGCGTGCGGGATGATCAACAGGTGAAGGGGGCGATATTGGGGTGAACGACGAAGCAGGGGTATTTTGGGATGGTCGGGAACCGGCGATGGAGTTGTAGCTCCGACAAGACATAAGTTTCCATTTTATGAAAAATAAAAAAGAAAATGAATAGAATAAGAGTTGGTCCCATGATACTGCTACGCTAAGGAATTGAAAAAGAAAGAAAAGAGGAATCTGACAAGAAAAGAGACACCTGGAGCAAAGTTTCATGCCGGCATTATGCCAGAGCTCTTGCATTTTTTATTGCATTATCATTAGTGTGGGTTGATTGTTTTCTTGATCGATTAGTTAAATTTCGAGTACCGCTATAGCCGTCAATACATCGATTGTTGAATCTGACTTGTAGGACACTACAAGCCCTCCAAGACTGGGCGTTAGTAACCCCTCTCCAATCGGTTCAACAAATGGCATCTTGTCGGGGAGCAACGTAGAATAGGATTGTACATATTTATTTGCACATTTTCTTATTTTTATTTTCTTTTTGTAAATAATTGTGTATATACTTCTGACCACTTCTTTGTTGACTTCTTTGTGAGGGATCATATGGCAAAGGCAACTTCTTAGGAGGTTGGTGCACCTGAGCTACATGGAAATCAACCTTTTCTTTGTAGGTTGATTGGAGAGAGCAAGCAAGAGACAAAAAGAGAAAGAAGAAGCAATTTGTTTTATCATAGAATTTATTTTATTTCTATTATAGAGAGACAATTTATTTAATTTGTAATAATACATGTGCGTTGTTGATCTGGTGCTTGCATTGGATTTTCTGTATTTTCATAGCTTTCTACATTTTTATTCTCCCTTTTTTCCCACTTATTTCTCTTTGTTTTCCACGTTTTGTGTTTTCCACCTTTATTTTCTTTGTTTTATGTGAATGAGCCCATAGATTTTAGGATTTGTTTGATTGAGTAATCTTGATCCAAACATCTAATATCTGCATGTACATGTAACTCTACGTTTGGACTTAGAACAAACTTAATATGGTTCTTCATGCTAATAGCAAGTCCTGCTTAAGATGAATTCACCATGGAATGAGCTAAAATTAAAGTAGCTTATACTTGTACTATCCACACATAAGATAATGATGTCGATATTCTGACAAAGACTTTACCTCTTGGGATGTTTGAGAGATGTTCCATCATAGGTTTGGAGGAATTTCCACATTTTATGTGTGCAGATTTGTTGGGTGGGTTTCCCTCTATATGAAACCTCAATCCTCAATATGACATTACCTAGTCCTAATTGTAATACACTACAACAAGTCAAATCTACAATGACATTTTTTAAAATCTAGCACTATATTGTACATTATGAAGTATATAATGGCAATATCATTCATTACAAAAATATTTTTATACTTGAAATTAGTGAGGAATGTTATATTCATTGTTATATCAGTAGTGACGATACATATAACAATGTTTATCCATTGCTATTTCTCAAAATTTTAACTAATTGTCACAAAGTTTTGAATTAATAGCGATGTCAGCTAAAATTTTAAAAATAACAAATGATAAGCATTATTATATACATCATCGCTAATGATATAATAACAGATATGCCATCGCTTATTTTAAGTGTAAAAAATATTTCACAATGAATAATATCATCATTATTTATTTAATAACGGAAGATATAGTGATGGATTTTAAAAAAGTGTCACTATAGACACATTTGATTGTAGTAATAGTAGATAATTTCATAAGTAGTAATACTAGTCTTTTGATAATGTAGGACTTTGTCTCTCATGTCTTTGTCTATATAAAGATACCCTCGATCCCTCATCTATGGTTTTGAAATTGAGAGAATTCAAAGAGAGAAAGAGAGCAAGAAGAGAAGAGGTTATTCATTGCATGTCTTGGCACGTGATTAAAGATCGAAATACATTCATGTTTTCATCTTTTTGGACTTCTATAGTTTAAAGACATCATCCATTACTATGAATTATTTTTTTTAGTTGAAGCCATTGTAGAGATGGTTAGCTATTTGTAAGCCCCTTACTGGCTACAACCTTTGGTTATAGTTTGTGGCTTTGGGTTGCAATCATGCCTATGATTTGTACTAACATCAACTCCATGTTAAAATACCTCGTGCATTTATGGTTAATTATTCCATGGTTACATATTATTTATGCTTTTAATAATCTTGGATTTGACATATTCTGCAGGATCTGCCGCTTATCGATTGTATTTTCCAAAATCTTATATATTGTAATCAATGTAATTTACTTAGGTTTTAATTTCATAAACCTGTGGTATTGCATTGGTCTAACAACTTGATTTCAAGTAGGAAGCCAAAATTGGTTAGAGGGAAAGTTGGTAATTCTCAAATTTAAAACAAGGAGAGTTTGGGTGGAGTTTTAATACCACATCTAGTAGTTATAAATCTATGGTGGACTTATATAAGAGCTTCTACCTCAAGTTCTTGTAGCAATAGTAGAGAGGAGGAATGGATGATCACATGTACTTGTGTGCTCCACTCTACTCTGCCTCAGGCACAGGAGAGCAAATCTGGATCTCGATAATTTTGCTGTAGGTTTCATCCCAAACGTCCTTTTCTTTGCATGCAAGAAAAGTCTCTCTCTCTCTCTCTCTCTCTCTCTATCTATCTATCTCTCTCTCTCTCGCTCTCTCTGTGTGTGTATGTGTGTGTGTTCTTCCATCGTAACTACGACAGTTCTTCCTCTCTCGACTGTAATTCTCTAATGTACTTTCGAGGATGATCTCATCGGTGTGTGTGTGTGTGTGTGAACGACAATCATGTTGACGTGTCTCCATTTCATCACTATTAGAATATCATTTTGGTCTCAAGACCCTAGCTAAATGCATGTGAAAAGCATTATTTTGTACAAATTAGCATTCATTATTTATTCTATTTATTGTATATAAAATATAGCTTTTTATTCCAAAATTATAAATAAAGAAAAAAGAAAAAGAATAAAATACCAAAGGTATTTTATGACCTAAACCTTGATACCAAGTCGAGAACTGATTTGGTCGATAAGGATTAAAGTAGGAGGAGATAGGAGAAAATAAATCAATAAAAATCACATTTACTTATTCATCAATAATTCAGTTTTTCGACCAATTTTATTCTTCAACTTTGTTTGACTTAAAAATTCCAAAAAAAATATAAATTATGCTAAAAAATTCCTAAAAAATTATATTTTGTGTATTTTAGTATTTTTATACCCAAGACCAAAAATCCCTAAAAATAGAAAAAGAAAAGTATTAAAAACTAAAAGATCCAAAATCTAGTAAAAAATATTAAAAAATCCCCCAAAATCCAAAAGTATTTATTTCTATTTTTAATCTTTCTTTATATTGTTATTTATATATTAAATTTGATTTAGAGAATTTTGGACCTTATTTAATATTTTTTATTCTCGAATCAATTTGGCTTATTTAAATAATCCCTATTTTAGGATATTTTTATGATAAAAATACATAAAAATTAGCATAACTATTTGAAAAATCACATAATGGTAGAAAACTATATAAAAACAAAACCATTTTATTTCATATATTTTTTTTATTTTTAGTAGAATTTATATTTATATTACCTTGTATTATAAATATAGTTCTATATAAGCCCATAATATATATGTTAAAAAAGAGAGTTAAAAATCAGAAAAAACAAAAAGAAAATAAAACTATAAAGTTAAAAACATAAAAAAATATATAAAAACAAAAAAATACATAATTAAAAACCCATACAAAAAGTGAATAAATACTAGACAAAAAGATAAATTTTGCATTTACTTGCACAATCTGTTGTTTTCTCCTTGAGTTCGATACTTTACGCATCCTTACATTTATACACATTTTGTAGAGTTATAATATATTTTAACTCCAAATTTTTGCTTTACATTGCTATATTTATTTATGGGTTAATTATTGTCTGATTCGCTCTTGGCGGGCAGGCACCTCAACGACAATCTATCTTCACTACTCTTCTAGTGAGGATACTTTTAGACCCTCTTATACTTAGGTTATACTTAGGTCTTAGATGTTATTGTGTTTCATATCTGATTCTTAATAAGGTTCTGATCGCACATAAAATCCAAAGGTCCGACTGAAACTCCAAACTTTGATTTTATGAAGACAAGTTTGAGAATTAAAATCAATCCAAGTTCTTTATTTTTACTTATAGCATAAATATTTGCTAGGGACTAGCAAAGGCAGGTATAGGGGGTGATGAATCTCCATTTCATTGCCTTTATTATACCATTGTGGTCTTAAAAATCCTAGCTAAATGCATGTAAATAGCATTACTTTGTACAAATAAACATTAATTATTTATTCTATTTATTGTATATAAAATAAGATATTTAATGTAAAATTGTAGAATAAAGAAAAGAAATGAAAAGCAATGAAATTCCATAGATATTTTACAAACCTAAACCTCGAGGAATGAAGTAGGGGAGATAAGGGCCAATAAATCGATAAAAATCACATTTAGTTATTCAACAATAATTAATTTTTGGAACTCATTTTATTCTTTATTATTTATACCTCAAATAAAAAAATTTGTACATCAAAGTCATATATAAAAATACATAAAAAATACAAAATTTACTTCAAAAAATAATATATAGTGTACATTATATATTCAGAATAAAAAGCCAAAACTAAAACTTTCTAGACCCATATATTCTCAATAAAAACTCAAAATAAAAATCAACTTTAATTGTATATAACTATTTATTATCTATTTAATGAAGATGGTTTTATTTAATTTGTAGTTAAGAAGAAAAAGCTAGGTTTTGGACCCCTATTTTACAATATACCTAAATAGAAATATTCATTTTATTATTCTTTACAATATTTATAATTTTATATTTTTGTAATTTTATAATATTATTTTTAACATATGTACATATTTATAACAAAATAAATTCATCAAAAAGAAAGTAAAATAAATAAGTACAATCTCATGTATAGATGAATTGTTTATACTAATACTTGTATTTAAATAAACGTGGAAGTTATTCTTTTATTCTTTTACTCTTTTACATTTTATACCTTTGTGAATATTATTTATGTTACACTAAAAATATAATAATGAAATAAAATGAGTAAAATGTAAATAAATAAATAATATACCAAAATACATAGATGAATATACTATATTCATACGCATGTAATTAACTTCTCTTTTTATTTAAGTGTACAAATTACATCATAAAATTAAAAAAATATTTTTATGTATATTTAAATAAGATATAAATATATAAAATAAGTATATAAAATAATAAAATTTAAATTATGAAACAAAAATAAAATAAGTTATATATAGGTAAATATACCTATAACTATACTTGTAAATAATAACTTATAATAAATAACATCACAAAAATAAATAAAAATATGAATTAAATACTACATAAAATAATAAACATCTTTTATTTTATGAATTTTATTTATTTAATTTGTTTATTATTTTATTTCTTATTATTTATTATTTATTCCCCTATTTTGTCTTCTAATGGTTTATGTGGACTAATGGACGCCCAGGGATTGTTGGTCGCCAGTCAACTACCCCCCCCCCCTCTCTTCGTTGCGCACGAAATAATCACCTCCTCAATTTTCTGCCATTTTCCTCGGGCGTCTCCTCACTCTTTTTTGTCAATTCTTCATACAATCCTCATATCTATCATTTCTAATCCACACCCATTTCCTGGATCCTTTGTACATATCCTTGATTCACTCCAAAGTGTCAATAAGGGTCTATCATCATGTTTAAAAATAACTACCTCCTCTTCCTTCTAGGGCTTGGTCTCTTTTCTTCATAAATCCCTTCAATTTCGGCCAAGAGTGCATCATGGTGACAAGGGGAGGTCCCCTGAGGTCTGAAGTGGATGAAGGAGGAGGGAGATGTACCCACGATGGAGTTCCAACCTGTCCTGCTCCTTGGCTTCTCGGTAAGTTTCAAGCTACATGTTTATTTTTTTTCTAGGTAGATTTCAATTTTGGATTTTATTGTATGCTTAGATTTCATGCTTTCATCAATCATTTTAACTAAGATTAGAATTTAGATCTTGTGGGATCTCTAGAGCTCCGGCCACCGTCCTCACAGTCACTCTTCCCATGCCGACTACCACATCTACCCCCTTACCTTTCCTACTCGCTTCTCCACCAGAATCACCCAACAACTCCCCCAGATCCATCCTAGATCTGGATTCCAATGCTCCTCTATCGCCCTTCACCTGAGCATCATCGCCCTTCATCATCTTGTCCTCAACAACCACTAATAAAAAGCCCAGACCTCATCGCCCATGTCTTGACGTGCTTTCTATCCCATTTGCATGTCCGGAAGGGGGCATTTGAGCCCCAATTGCAATCCTCGAAGATCTCGAGGCACATCCAAGCTCCAGAGATCGATTAGCGAGCTCTAAACACTTTTGAGGCCGCCAATCAACGTGAAGCACTTCCAGCTTGCACTCGAGCACCACAGCAGCGTGATTGGTGACTAGAGGAGGCAACCAGAGCCAATCGAGCGAGCCCAGCAAGCATCTTCTTCCCAATTCTTCAAGGTCCATCCAGGACCATTCGATCGAGACGAGTTTTTCGTGAGGCACAATTACCGTTAGATCACTAGATCCCAACACCATAGGATCTCGATCTGAAATCGAATCCAGACTGTCAATGGCAAATCGCCGTCGTGCGTGGAGAGGAAGATGCGTGGCAAGTGAAAACGTCTGAGCTGTCCATCTACACGTATTAGGGGAGAAATTGTAGATCCTTCCATGATTTATTTTCTTTTTATTTTTTGTCCTGTAAATAAATTTGGTAATCTAACAAATGTTAAACTATTGCATAAAGACCCCTGAAGTTTATTGATATTACAATCGAGCCCAATCTTGCTCAGCTCACATGTTGTCCTGTGTGAGCTAGGAATTTTGCACATATGTCCATGATGATCTTTATAATTATTTATTAGTCCCTAAAGTTCAATAGATTTATATTTTTGGAAAATTTGCACATTTTCCTTGCTTTATATTTTAATTACAAATATGATCTTGCTAGTTTATATATTTTTGTGCATGTTTCCATTTATAAAATTAGCATCCTTTCTCCAAATATTCTGAAAGGAAGATGCATGCTAGCATGTACGTTCACGTACATTTTTGGATTTGCATTTTAGGCATTTCAACTATTTACTAAAAATCAAAAAGAGCACATTATGCCCTTGTTTGACTTAAAAATTCCAACAAATATTATAAAATTGTGTTGAAAAATTCCAAAAATATATATATTATATGTATTTTTGTGTCTTGTACTTCTAGACCAAGAATACTAAAAAAAGATTAAAAATGAAAACGCTCCAAAATCCAGTAAAAATATCAAAAGTCGCCATAAATCCAAATTAATATTTCTATTTTTAAATTTTCTATATATTATTATTCATATATGAAAATTGATTTGGAGAATTTTCAAACCTTATTTACTATTTTTATTCTAAAATCAATTTGACTTATTTAATTAGTCCATGTTTTCGGATATTTTTATTTTAAAAATACATAAAAATTATACTTGAAAAATCATAAAATGGTAGAAAATTATATAAACCCAAGAAACATTTTATTTCCTATATTTTGATTATTTTTAATAAGATTTATTAATTATATTACATATAGTACTATATAAGCATGTGATATATATGTGTGTAAAAAAGAGAGAGTTAAAAATTGGAAAATATAAAAAGAAACTAAAAATTATAAAATTAAAAACTTAAAAAAATATATAAAAATAAAATTCTAAAAAATACATAATTAAAAACCCACGCAAAAACAGAATAAATACAAGAGAAAAGGATAAATTTTGCATTACTTGCACAATCTACTGCTCGCTAAGTTCGATACTCTACGCATGCTTATGCTTATGCACATTTTGTAGAGTTATAATAAATTTAACTCCACATTTTTGCTTTACATTGCTATATTCATTTGCAGGTTAAATACTGTCTGATTCTCTCTTAGTGGGTGGTCGCCTCAGCAACACTCCTTCACTACTCTTCTAGTGAGATACTTTTAGACCCTCGTCGAGAGCATCTCAACATGTGTGTCGTCGTATCCTGGGAAAAGATCACCAATATGCTACGTACATGTATTATGGGGATAATTTCTTCTCTATGGACAATCCCTTAAATGGATGCTTCAGTGACCTCTTTTCTAATCTATTTACTATTTCATTTGCCACAACATGTTTATTGCTTCATCTTTCATGGATCTCATCCTAGTATGTTGTATCAATATTTTAATCCGTTCCTACTTGCATGTTGTAATGGGGATCTAAATCGGAAATGTACGATTGTTTTATATTAATCTGTAATACATTTATTTTATTCATATGGATCTAGAAAATT
Organism: Ottelia alismoides; assembly: GCA_037367405.1. Classification (NCBI taxonomy): domain Eukaryota; kingdom Viridiplantae; phylum Streptophyta; class Magnoliopsida; order Alismatales; family Hydrocharitaceae; genus Ottelia; species Ottelia alismoides. The sequence goes on from JAZKJV010001604.1 coordinate 595,366, forward strand.
ACTGTCTATTGCATATCAAGTTGATTTCAGTATCAATACTCTCTATACAGTAAATCCATTACCAGCCGAAGAAGGAGACAAGTAGTTAACATAGGAGTAAAGTACATCAGAACATGCTGCTACATAAAAGAAACAAATAGCCAGGAAGTTTTTTTAATATGATTTTAGATGAGAGTCAAATGTGGCCAAGGAGATACTACTAGAGGCTTCCGACATCTCTTTCCTGATGAGTAGGATCAAAGTAAACATCCAAGGACATGTAAAAGAGGAAGACAACGAAACTGAACAGTTATAAAAGTCAATGTCAATTAGATCCTCCCCAAAGCAAATGCGTATCAGAAAAGAAATCCATCTGCTTGCTCCGTCTCTTCTTTCTTCCTTTGTTGACCACCCTACTTTTTTTTGCTCTAAAGCTAAAATTTTGTGCCCAACAAGATTGTGATACCTGCAATAAGATTGCACAGAATTTCACGGCCACTGTAGTACTGTAACAAACTGTTATGAAATTGCGCCGAATTGAGAGAGAGAGAGAGAGAGAGATTAAGATTGAAACACCTGTGAATAGTGATGATGACGACGATAATAAATGGCAGTAAAGAATGATGTTTGGGAAAAGCAAGAGCATCCGCTTCTGCTCACATATTATCGGTATTGTTCTCCTCTTTTGTGGTAGGTTGGGTTCATCTTTCTTTGCTTTTGCATGAAATGGACCAAGCCACCAACCCATCTGATGTGAGGTTCGGTGGTCACCCACTATCGAAAATTCCTGAGTTATTTTGGATAAACACTCGTAGACCTGTCAACGAAAGGCTGGACACGAGTGTGCCACCCCATTTCCCTCGACTGCAACAGGTGTGATAAGGACGACACACTGCTACTTCTTTGTAGCAGTGCCCACTTTTAATATTCTCCTTGGCCATTGTTTGCCTGCACCCGACGTAATAATTGTCCATTGAATGTAATATGCCAACTCAACACGAATAAATTGATAACTTCTTGATTAATAAAAGCATTGTTTTTTTACGTAAATTTTCTTTCTCTATATTAACTAATCAAAGTTTGTTACAACATGGGCTAATCCAGCTTTAAGAATTGATGCTTCAGCAACACATTACACGAAATTTAAGATAGATTTAAGGAGATTATGAAAGGATCTAAAGAAGGTAAAAATCCCCCGAATTCAACCTTAATTTACTAGTATTTGAACATCATACATTACGGTACAGGCTATCTTCTCAATGGAGGACGAGCAACTGTCAACCCACCTTCGCTTCCTTTCTCTCCAAATCACCCAGATCACATCAACAATAATAACATAGGAGCAATGGTAGGAGTCACCGACAATCGCATGCTTAATCGACTTCAAAATTTCCGCCAAGGGCAGTAAAGATGGTTGGGGCAGTGCTAGAACTTTGAATATGGACAGTTGATCACCAGACGAGAAGGCGCAATCGAAGAAGACATGGTCCCGCCATTTCAGAGAGCTCAAGCAAAGGTAGCAGGAGGATGGCGCAAGTGGTAGGCAACTTATTCATAGGTGCATCATCCACGACAGCCCATGAAACCTCAATACCACAAGGACGGATGATGGTGCATGCTTCCCCGAAGGAGAATCCTTTGGTGGAAGTGATCCACGCCAAGCAAGATGGAGAAAAAACCCGAGATTGCACCATGAAGTGTATCACAGCTGCTTCCAAATTAAGAAAGTCAGCTTTAGCCCGAGAAACTTCCCAAAAGGAGAGTCCCTTAAGATATTTCACATGCATGAGAGGTTCCAAATAGAAGTATCCCAGTTGAGGAGTTGTCAAGACCAAGCCACAATCATTGCACTATGGATGGTATCTAAAGAACATAATCCAAGTCCACCCTCCTCTTTAGGGAGGCAGATAGTGCTCCAAGCAATATCATACTGACCATAGCCCCATAGGAAATAGCGCAAAGTATGTCGATCCGTCTGACCGATGCACGAGGGATCAAGGTGAAGGATATTGTCAATCCTTAAGCGCATCACGGAAGCGTGATGATCGTATCGTATACGATCGGAGCAACTAGTCGTACTAGATGCTAGATGCAGCGGAAATTAAAAATTTTAACATAACGATGAAACCACATGATCACGAGAACACTTCTCGGATCGTTTCATCAAACCATAAAGTATAAGAAATACCTCTTGAAGCGTGGTTGTGATCGCGAGATCCCAAAGTAGAGATCCTCCTATCTTAAGTCCGACCCACGGAGAATGCACTTGCGGGCACGATGATGAGTCGCGTCCTTCCCGCAATCCTTTGACGAAGATCCAGGCGAAGCCGAAATGCTCTCCTTCGCAATACACAAAGTGGACGGCCACTTGAGTATTAAGGAGAGCCTACACGAGAATGAGAGAGAGAGAGAGAGTTCTTGAACTCAAGAATGTTGTAACTTGGAAAGGCTACCCTAGCCCTCCTTTTATACTAGTTTAGGATCCAATGGATCTCAATCCATGGGACACATGGATCCAAGGGCTATGCTTGGTCCATGATAAATCAATGGCTATGATTTGTTGTTGGTTAAAAAGCAACAACATCAATTTAAATATAAATTAACTAAGAGATAATATGATAAATCAAATGGAGCTAACCAACCTCCTAAAAAAGGGGGGGCGTCACCCATGAACCATTCATGGGTGACGCCACCTCTAGAGGTGGTTATTTGCTCCATTTTATTTATCTTATTATTCCTTAATTAATTACAATAAATATTCACCAAAATAATTCCAAATTAATTTGTGAATATTTCAATCATGCCATTGAATATTATGTGAATCATATTCACAACCCAAACTAGTTAGTAAATTGCATTTCCAATTAATTAACAAATGTGAATCCAATCCACATTATTAATTAACAAATGCTATTTACATAAATTCTCTCTCATACATATGTATATTATAAATCATATTTATAACACACATATATCATGGATAGTATTATCCACATTCTCTTAATCCTTGATAATTAAATCTCATTTAATTATCTTAGATAATCATTTTCACAAAATGAATCATATTCATATTTAAGCTTGATAATTAAATCTCATTTAATCATCAAGTCCTTGCTTGGATATTTCATCAAAAGAATTATTCTTGAACCCTTTCAAGAATAATGTGCTTTCTCCGCAGATACTTGGAGATAAGGACAGGGCGATTGTATTATTCCATGTATAGTGACTTGGATATTGAGATCTTATCTCAAATCCAAATCTTACGAACCTCCCACAGATGCTTGATTAAATCAAGACCGCAAATCCAATCTTCTCATCGAATCTGAATCTCATTCAGATCAATGTCCAACACTTGGACTAAGATCGGATTGCTTCTCTACAGAAAGGAGTCACTAAAATCCAGACCTGTTTCATCACTCCCTCGGAATGGAAGCGTCATGGATATACAATCGTTTATGATCACATCACCCTTCAGGTATTCCCAATACCTGTACATCCTGCATACTGGAAGACCCATGATCAATCCGAAGATCAAGATCATTTTATACTGTCTTCTTCAGGGTTTAATCATTAAGTTTCTCAATCTTGGTCATTGGGATTTGGTATCGATCATATGCTTTCCCAAAGCATATATCATACCTTCAAATTCATGTCATGCTTCCAAAGCACGACGACCATGCATGGAATTTGATCGGTCCCAATACCTCATGAGTGAGCTCATGTCTTCCGGTTCACAAGTGAACCTGTATGATCCCTTTGAGAGATCATATTGCTCATATACCCTTATATGCACACCAGCTCGCCGGTGTATAGACCTTGGTTAGGTCATCAACCTATTGGTCTGCCAAATGTACATACTCAGATATATAGCAATATATCTGTCTCCGGTCAGAGGATGCGTGCCTATGCTGTTACAGCATTCAACATAGGACTTAGGTTATCTCGATCTCGTCAGGTCAACCCATTGACCTAACTAATCTGACACCTCCGAATCACTATTCCCATGCAGAGGACCTGCATCAAGAGGTCGGTCAGATATCAGCCTATGTGAGAAAGGATTGCCATCTCCTACTCAGGCTGGAGATCTCCACTTGACAATCATTTGACGGTGTTTGATGAGTCCTCCATCTAACTCCTTAGATATTCATCCAAACACCAGCCTCTATGATTCATTTAATGAATCAACAGCTATATGATCATCAAGCTGGCCATGGTACATAACCCTAATTGTACAGAGGGACCTTATAGTGCATTCATTCATATAATTTCAGAAAGGGAGTGAAACATCAATAACTTTTATTGATAAACTTAAATATTACAATAACATTTATTGTAAGAATGGTTCGCCCAGGGCTCACAAGTCTAACAATCTCCCACTAGCCCTCAGAACCATTCAGGTACAATCCGTAAACCCATACTCATTACATGCTGGTCAAAAACCTTCTGTGTCAGAGGTTTGATAAGAGGATCAGCAATGTTGTCGGCAGAGGCCACCTTGGTGATGATGATATCACCACGCTTTTGAATCTCCCGAATGATGTGGTATTTCCTTTCCACGTGCTTGCTCTTCTGATGGCACCTGGGTTCCTTTGCTTGGGCAATGGCTCCAGTGTTATCGCAGAGTAACGGGATGGGAGTATCAGAGGAAACTACGCC